>JANCRC010000013.1:3718500-4958000 GCA_024362995.1 Heteromeles arbutifolia | reverse complement strand
TTGCGGGCCTAGCCTCGAATGAACATTTCGCCTGGATGGTTGCTCATGTTGATTATCGGTGTGTGGCCCTAACCGTGAATGTATGCTTGTCCGTGGGCTTAACCGAGAGTGCATGTTCATCTGCGCGCGAAGACGAGAGTATACACTATCTCAGAGGCCCAGTCATGAGTGTACACTACCAGAACGCTTGGTTTGTGACTGGTCAAGTGGCTGCTTGCTGGGATGCTGCTGGAGAGGTTCGTCGTCTGTCTTTGTCTTACTTCAGAACACCTCGTCTGAGGCAAGCTGCATCTCGGTACGCTACAAGAGCTGATTCACCAAGGTAATCTGATGCGCAAGGGCGCTTGTCAACTCTATGACTTGTCGAGACAAGTGTTGTTCGCCATTTGGGGTGGAAAAGCTTGGACGGTAGACTTCTCCTTGAGTAGTGGAAGTGTAATGGTCTCTGAGCTCGAGATTTGAGTTAGGATATGTCAAATCTGTGGAGGAATGGGGTGAAAATACTCTTGCTTGGTGAGCCACGGAAGTGGGTTGGACCGTGGAAATGGGTCCAGTAATAGGAACAGGCCAGACTGCTGGCGTGGGCTGGGCCGCGGAAGTGCACGTGCGCTGGGCCTCTTCTCTCTTCGGCGCGGCTTGGGCCAGTTGCTATACGGCGTGGGCTTAGGCTTGGCGCTGCAGAATGACGTGGTCCTGGGCTTGCCGCTGCTCTATGGTGTAGGCCTGGGCGTGCCAGGTTGCTGTTGCTGGCGTCTAGGCCTGGGCTTGTTCTTGGGCCTGAGCTGCTAAAGTGGTAGCAAGCTAGGCTGCTTGTAGGGTTTGCGCCTCTTGGGTCGTGGCCTGATGGTCCCGCTACCATGGAGTTGGCCCACTCCCCACTGCCACGGTGGTTCCCATGGCTGCCATGGTGGTGATGCTCCATGGTGGCAAAGTTGCTCTTCTTGCCATCGTGCTGAGCCTCGTAGATCGTCGTGGGGGGGCTATGTCTCGTCCTCCATCATTTGATCCAGATCATTGAACGTGGGAAGTTCCGTTCGTCGTGGTTTCCGAATTTTACGTCCTTGTATTTTTCCCTTACCTCTATTTAAAGAATTAAAAAATTCTAGGAATAAAAAAGTTTGAAAATTTTACAAACGAACGAGAAATGAGAAACTTTGAATGCGAGAGTCTTCTTCGAGCATGTGAATCAAACTCTCAATGAAATGACCAATTTGTGGATGCAAATTTCCGCCGTCTTCTCATTTGACGATAATGCACCTGCAAAATAATAACATCTAAGATTAAGGCCAAAAGCCTCACGCGCCCACGATGAATGAGGGGCTTTGGCCAAAGAATCTCTGATGTCAAGTTAGAATTTGAGAGAGAAAGTGTTTAGGAATTTTTGGGGAGATAATAACCTAGTATTTTAGTCGGAAAACATGGCTATTTATAGAGGAGTGACCGGCCCTATTTGGAAAATAAAGGCCGGCCACATATGGTCAAATTGTGAGTGTAATTGCAAGATATTATGTGAAATAATATCTTGCAATTAACTTGGCAATTAATCCCAAATTGAATAGGAAAATTGAGAGTTACCTTTTGAATGAAGATTTGATGAGCAGAGTGATGAGAGAGTTTTGAATAAATATCATTTTGATCCATTTTGACTCTTCCTTGATTGAGCCGTTATAGTCCGTTGCATGCGTGTGGAAATCCCGATGTGCCTCAAGAGTAATTTTGTCATTTTTACCTAAAAATACACTTGTCGTCTCTATAATTTTCTTAATTATTTTTTACTCCACAATTGTCACATTGAGGATAAGGCAATAAGATGTGAGGGAGGGAAAAAAGAAAGAGAAACTGGGGACAAAGCACGTGAGACCCACTGTTTTCAGTGGTGTATTTGGATTGATGGTCCATAGAGATTGAAGAAAATGTCAAAGGTCTGACGGTCCACAGTTATTTGCATCGCACCGGATTAGCCCCTGGTATTGGAGTTTGGGTCCCATTGAAATACAAAAAGGTTCTTCCGCACGCATATGGTGTGTTTGATGGACGTTTCACCTCTCGAGTGTTTGATCAGATTCTTCAACCGCCCGCCGACCATGCCTACTGCCACCTCCTCCTGTTTTTATCGGCACCTGGTTCAACTTCAACACGTAAAGTTGTTCAATTTACTGGTGAAATTTTGGCATTACGTCTAGTTCAGATGCACATAGTTGACACTTAGGAGAGTATGTTATGTCATCGGGAAGAAAGTATATCTTCTTTTATTCAACTCGCTGATTATATGATCTGATGAAGCTGAGTTTAAAATTTATGTATCGTCGTGTCTCTAAATTATTCATTGCGCAACTTGATAAAGCGTTTGTTGATGCTGAAATGAAGTCCACATATTCATTAAACATGCTTGGCCAATTGGGTGAGACATTAAACCAAAAGATACGTATCCTCTTGTATCCAAATCACCCGTCACGTAACGTAATAGAGCGTCTGTTGAGCTAAAGATCCACGTGGCATCAAGAAAGCTTTGCTAATTGGCAATGTGACTGTTAAATCGAATCCCAACCACTCATAACACTCATCACATGACATGATAGAATTTTCGTTGAGCTTGAAATTCATGTATTTATTAAGGACGCTCAGCCAATTGACAATGTAACATACTGAAAATTTCCTAACTAGTAGCGGCCAATGTATTCAATGTAGCCTTTAAAAAGATGCATGCCAATTCTAGGGCTTTCAAGATAGTTTATTAAAGGGTAATAATTGGGAACATTCATGAATGTAGGGAGGAGGCCAAATAAAACAAACTTGCCTTTAACTTAAGAGGGGCTAAAGCCAAACCACCCACCCAACTCCACTCATCAAGTTGTGCACAAGGTTTCTGACTTAACATTTGTTATTCCCACAATATTAAGGCAGTTTTAAAGTACATGGTCTAATATCTTAATGAATAGACTGTTAGGTTTCCACTTATGTGTCTAGAGTTTGAAACTCTTCTCTCTCCTCACCTGAAATATTGTAAAAGTTTAAAATCCTCTCTTTAATAATAAAAAAAAAGGGAAAAAAAAAGTAGTTTCAAAAGTTTCTTACATCAACATATTCCTTCAAGCAACATAACAAAGAGATCCCAAAGATAATTGCAAGCATACAATCCAAAACTTGAGCTCAATCATAAATAAAAACTCCACTTGTTTCCCGTTCACTTGTTCATCATCTTCATTAAATTCAGGCCAACGATCTGACACATGGTGTTACCAATCTACTAATGTCTTTCCGTCAGAACGGGACGGAAATTCTTGCACAAAGGGGCAAATCAAATGAAAGAAAACTACTAGACTATGTACAAATTTACATGATCAATATGGCAATAGGCATGCCAATATAGCCAAATCCAGGCAAGAAGGATTTGAAATGTGTACGGAAAGAAAAACCACTTCTTTCTGTTGTTCTTTCTCCAATCGACTTCAAGTTCAACTGCAGCTCTATTGATTCTTGGTAGACATTCTTTTGAGAAACTCATAGGTCGTAACCATGGTTGTGGAAGACATTGCCATTGAAGCCCACCTAGGCCCTAGCCCTCTGTAACAAGCAGCAAACCCTCCTTCCCTCACCAGATTTCTCACCGTCTGCATTATTGTCAGCGGTCTTCTTTGCCCGTTTTCTTCCGCATCCAGAACTTGCAACCGCGTCTTGACAGTATCCAGCGGCATGGTAATCAGAGCAGAAACCCCACTTGCCATGCCTGCACCCAACGCCTGCACTGCTAGCATTGCCTTGCAATCGGGCCGCAAGTTAGACCCATTGCCTGAGCCACTCTCATCTTTCTTACACATATAGCCACCAAAACTACTCCAAATGAGTCTGTGTGCAACAGAGTAAGAAGCCCACCAAACCGCATTTGCAGGCGCATAAGTCAGTGACGAAATCCCAAATCCCCTGTACAATCCTCTCAATCCATCGGCATGAACAATTTTCGTAAAAGCATCAAGGCCATTTCTATACTTATAAGAACTCACATTGGGGAGGAAGTGTTTGGTGCTACTGGTGCAGCCCTGAACCATGAGTCTCTGGCTCACAACATCGATCGGGGTCCAAACTAATTGGGCCGCCATGGCTGAGCTCAACCCTGCAGCAGCATTCGCTATCGCCATTGCTGTAGTATCCGAAAATCCTAATCTAACCGTCACAGTTCCAACATTGCTCTTGGTGACTTCAAGCGCGGTCATGTAAAGCGCTCGAGCCGGAATTGTTCCCATCAGAGAGGTCCCAAAACCTCTGTAAAACCCTTTAGGACCTTCGTGGCGCATGATTGCACAAGACATCTTCATGCAAGAAATCTGAGTGGGTGAAACTTGTTGGCGGGTTTTTAACACTACAATTGGATACAAAGCACCTGAAACACCAGAAAACAAAGCAGCACCCAGAAAGAAAAACTTGGACTTGTCAAGCATATGCCAATCTATATCAGCCGGGATGTGAATTTCCGAAGCCGAATCGTCCTCGGCCGCGCTCAAGCTCATCTTCGCCACCTTTAAAACCCGATTCAAGATCCAGAATACAAACCACTCTTCCCCACCCAAAAATTTTCCAAATCCTCCCTACCACCTAAAGATTTCAACAAATTTTCAAGCACTACTAGCTACTTCACTAAGCCGAGCTCAGCAAATACTCAAACCCGATAATAATTAGCAAAGCAAAAAGAGAAATTTAGATTTTGAAATGAAGTAAAAATACAATCTGGGAACTTTACAAAACGAACGATTACTAAGAAATGACCTGTTACTAAGAAAAAGAAGAACTTTTAAGGTGTGATTTGAGAGCTAGGAGATTAATTGGGATGTGGGTTTTGTAGGATTTTTAGGGTTTTTTTTCCTCTTGCGCAACCAGATTAGAGAACGCACGTGGATTGCCATAAATGGGTCGAGCATTTGTTCATGTGAAAACCCCAATCAGTATTGATGGTTCTTACCAGCAGAGGAAGAAGATCATGAGGGCTCATCATCATCGTCTTCAGAACTCCATCTCTGCAAAATGGACGGTGGAGATTGATGGAATCCCAGCTGCAAATGTCTAGAGAGAGAGAGTGAGGAGTAACCCAGAAAGCGAAGTGGATTGCGCGAAAGAGGATTGAGGAGAGAGAGTGTGAAAGAGAGAGGCTTGAACTTGAAGGTGGTGAGTGAGAGAGAGGACAAGATTTATGGAGTGTAGCGAGGGTTTTTAGGATCGTGAAAGTGGACACGTGTCAGTTGTCACCTCGAGGTCTTTCCAATATGTTAACCGGGTTAGGGTTGAATCTGATTGACCGTGATCCGTATAATTATGGGTTCAACTGTGGGATTGTGGACTGATATATGTTGGGCTTGTGTTGGTCACGATGCTACAGTCAGTTGGCCACACGTTGAGTTCTTTTTCGTGTATATCAATGGTAGGCTTGGAGTTTTCATCTTGTATTAGAGAGTAATTTGTATAAAACAAGTTTACTGTCATTTAAGTTTCATGATCTAATAGTACAAGAGAACTGCTAAGGAAACTTTCTTAAAAGTAGGGGTAGAAAAATATACCGAAAATTCCAAACCGAATCGAAAAAATCCCAAAACCGAACCAAAAAAATCCCAAACCGAAAATCCCGAAAATTTCAGTACCCAATGCCGAACCAATCCTGAAATTTTGGTACGGGAATCGGTCTCACATTTTCATTCGTTTGGTAATCCCGAACCGAACTGAAATAAAAAAATAATAATTTTAAATATATATTTGGAATTGTAACAACCATTGGATTTGGTTGAGATTTAATCTCAACCGCTGAATTCAAATAAAACCCTCACTCAGTCACTCTATCTCGACCTCACCTCACCCTGCTCTCTCATCCTCGCTGATTTCTCTCGATCTCTCTCCTCTTCTTTATTTGCCATCTTCGAATCTGGCCACATCACACAAGTGACTCACCTCTCTCTCTCTCTCTCTCTCGACTGACCTCCCTGATCTCTCTCTCGACTTCTCATCCCTTACTGAAAAACACTTTGCAGGAATAGCAGCATCTCAGCTGATAACATCGTCAATCTTCACCAAGAGTTTGGCTTCGTTTGAAGGACTCAGACCTTCAAGCATTAAGTTCACTCAGTCTCAGACTTTCTCTCTCTCTCTCTCTCAGTCTCTCATTCTCGAATTCGAAGCTCAGCAGCCACCTTCATTCTCACAATCTGACTCCGACGAACTTTCTCCACTTCGGCCACCACCACACCTCACGAATTCATCCCCCATCATCGATTCTCTCCAGTCTCTTTGTGTGTGGGGTTTCGAATTAAGGTTAAGGTTTCGAATTGGAGCTTAGGGTTTTGAATTGGGGGCTCGGGTCAGGAGGAGGACGCAGGTCTGTCTGATTATCTCTTCACTCTGTCTCTCTCGACCACCGATTCACTGTCGCTCTCTCTTATTTCAATTTGGGTTTTTAATGTATGTTCAGATGATTTCAATTTCAATCTAGATGATTTGGAATTTGATGCAGGTTCGGTTTCAGGAATCCTGAAGTTTCAGTTTGGGATCAGTTGTCGGATTCTTGTCCCGAAAATTTTCGGTTCGGGATTTGGTATGCCATTTTCGGTTCGATATCCCACCTCATTTTTTTTGGCACAATATTTTATAAGGAAAACTAATGAAAAGGGCTTGAAAACTTTGAGTTTTAACGATAAGGACAAAATAAAGGGTAAAGTGAATAGTACCAGGATTGACTTTTTAGTGTAAAAATGTGGTTTTTCGTTAAAGTGAACAGTACCGAGAGTTTTTCGTTAAAGTTCCCTATTTTATAATGTTGGCACACACGAGAATTGTGCCAAAAACATAAAGTGGCTGAGAGTTCATGAAGAAGTCAAACTTTAACAGTCTCCTTAGCATTTCTCAACAACAATACAATGTCAAAACCATAAATCCGTTTTGTGCAAGATTATAGCCTAAAAGCATTCAACACCAACAAAAAAAAATATCAATCAAATAATAATGGAATGAGAATTAAAGATTAATGAAATATGATTTACAAAAAATTTTAATTAATTACCTATTACATATTAGGGAGCCTTATATACAGAGACAAAATCTTTTACTATATTTCAAGGAACTCCACTAGTTTTTAAACATCTCAAAAAGAGACAAAAACATAAAAAAAACTAAAGCCCAACCCAAAAACATGGAAACAATGTTTTAAAATACTAGCCGTACCCCTAAGGTTTTAGGTTGTTAATAAAACTTAGCCTTCACAACGCTAATAAAATTAATATGTGCCAAATGCTCAACCCATCTTCTGACTATTTTTGCAGAATCAGTTCAACCCGTCTTCATTTTTGTAGAATCAGTTCAATTCATCCTCGATCATTTTTGCAAAATCAGTTCAACCCTCTTCGACCATTTTTGCAGAATCAGTTCAACCCTTATCAACCATTTTTGCCGAATCAGCCCAACCCGTCCTTAATCATTTTTGTTGAATCAGTTCAACCCGTCCTCGACCATTTGTAAAATCAATTCAACTAGTCTTCGACCATTTTCTCAAAATCAATTCAACCCGTTCGACCATTTTTCCAGAATCAGTTCAATCTGTCGTCGGCTATTTTTGCAAAATAAGTTCAACCTGTTTTCGACTATTTTTGCAGAATCAGTTCAACCCGTCGTCGACCATTTTTGTAGAATCGATTCAAAGTTCAACTAGTCCTTGACCATTTTCGCAAAATCAGTTCAACCCGTCCTCGACCACTTTTTCATAATCAATTCAACTCGTCTCGACCATTTTTGTAGAATTAGTTCACTCGTCATCGACCATTTTTACATAATCAGTTCAACCCGTCCTCGACTATTTTTGCAGAATCAATTCAATCAGCCTTCGGCTAATACTAACATAATTTTCCTCTTTCATACGGAAGTAAGGTGAAACGTGAGCCGAAATGTTCGAGTGCCTTTTCTTGTATTTAGAAATAAAGTGAAACTTTTGAAATTACCAGTTCTAATGTTGCATTTTGAAAATACCAGTTGAAATGTTGCCTTCTGGACCAATATAAGTAGCGAATAATGACAAGGCGACTAGAGCGATGATTAAATTGCATATATGGTACTGATTTGAGTCAGCCCCTTCTTCTTCTTGCTTTGAATTAGCAGTGTATGGGGCTTTATCTGCGCTATGAGCATCGAATTTTAACACCAATCACAAAATCTGAAAGAAAATTTAAAAATTGGATGGTGAATCTTAATCCTTAAAGCAATTGGAATCAAAACCCTATAAATGAATTGAAATTTGAGAAGGTACCTTCGAGATTTGGGTTGTGAATTTGTGATTGAAGATTGACGGCATGGATTGAGTTGCAATGAGGTTGAAATGTTTGAATCGTAGAAAGAGAGAGAGAGAGTAGAGTTTGGTGGCCGATTCGGATTTAACCAATTTTGGAAATGTGAATAGGAAGTCACATTGAAATCATGTAACGAAATGGATTCTTATTTGTACAGATGGTACTTGAAACTTGGAACGAGCATGAATAAATTAACGATACTTCCAGAAAGAACTTGCAGTCAACAGCAATTTCAGTGTGCTTCCTATTCATCTTGTGTTTATATCTGCTTCATAAAGCCAGTCACCAAGTGAGACAAATTTGGACTATATTTAAGAGTATCCATATCTTTTTCTTTGGGGATTTGATTGCCTCTCGGGGGCTCGGTCTGCCATTTTGGATCTAGTTCGAGGAGTGGTGGAAGCTGAGCCAAAAACTCATATTTTGAATTTTAATATAAAGGATATTTTCGTAACTTAAACTCTAAAAAGAAAAAGTCAATGATGTCATTTTCCATATGCATTAACTTTTGTCTTTCCTTAAAATGTTTAAAAAGTGTTGTCTCAATATATAATTAAGTATTAAAAGTATACTCTATGTGTAATTTTTCCTACATATTAATCTAAAAATTAATAGACACATAGTAAATATTATTCAGAATATATTGCCAAATTTAAACTACATCTTAATAAAACTTTATTTGTCAACTAAAAGAGCGTGAAAAGATTATTTAATCTTCTATTACAACTAAAAAGTTAAGGTAGTAATATAATTTCACAAAACAAAATTTTACTGTTTTTTATTTAAATCTCACCACAAGTGATTTTAACATCTCTAATTTTTAATAATGAGAGAGTTTGCAATGGTGTTGGATGTGTATGAAGAAGAAAGAGGGAAGAAATCCGTACACGGGATGGTACACCACGTGTTACTATACAAATGATGAGATATGTGTGTTAAAAAGTTAATAACTTAAAAAATAAAAATTTTCACCACTCATATTAAAACACGTGGTGTACAACTTGTGTTCCCGTCATAACTAAAAATTTATCTCGTATTTGACACCCTTTTAATGATTGGGGTAATGAACTTATTTCAAGGGATTAATGAGGTCAAGTAAGTCTTGAATGGACTTGAAATGTTAGATAGATGCACTACATAATTATTAGAAAGGCAAGGCATAGGAGTTATGAATGACTGACCTTCATTCACAAACCTTTTTAATGCCTACGAAGTGCAGTTATTTTCTTCTTTAATATTTTGTGGTTATTTCATTACTAATTTGACCTTAATTCTTTGGAATTTTGACGTCCCTCTCACCCAAACATATGATCTTTAGGGCGGTCTTTTGCATGCGTAAAGAGCAAAACAATTAACATGAATAAATACGCTTAAGTTGAGCAGCGGGTCGTAATAAAGAAAATGTTTTTTACATGCGTATAAGTGCGTGTAGAAAGACTAGTATTAAATAAGAAAAAAACTTGACGGTAACATTTTTCTGGCTATTGAGCAAGTTGACCTCCCTCTTTGGGCATCACCAAACTAACGGCGTCCGTCAACTTCAGGTCGTCTCCGTTTTCTCTTTCGCACGCAAAGCGTAACAGAGAAAAAATGAGGCTGCTCAACTTACTGGACTCGAGAGAAGAAGCAGCAAAACAGGGAGAAAGTCATGGAGAAAGAGCTCCATCGAGCCGCCGTGCGCGGATCCGTCGACGCCCTTCTCGAACTACTCAGTGAAGACCCTCAAATCCTCAATAGGACAGCCCCATCTCTATCCGACACGCCCTTACATGTAGCCTCGCTTCTGGGCCACTCTGCTTTCGCCAAAGAGTTACTGAGTCGGAACCCCGAACTCGCCGCCGAGCTGGACTCCCGCGGCTCTTCGCCTCTTCACCTGGCAGCGGCAAAAGGGTCGGTGGAGATGGTGAAAAATCTGGTGCGGGTCAACCCAGATCTGGCTTTGGTGTTAGATCGCGATGGGTTCACTCCCCTGCATCTGGGTGTGATCAAGGGGCGAGGTGCGGTTGTGGCCGAGCTGGCCCAAGTCAGACCGGCGGCGACTCGGATTTTGACTCAGGGAGGCGAGGGTGGGTTGCACTTGTGTGTGAAGCATCACAGGCTGGAGGTGTTGAAGGTTTTGGTGGAATGTATAGGGAGAGATGATGAGTTTGTGAATTGGAGGGATGGCCATGGTAACACAGTCTTACATGTTGCTGCGGCCAAGAAACAATTAGAGGTAATATTTCCTTAATTTTTATGGAAAAGTTTAGTCTTTTGAAATCAAAATTAGTTAATTAGTGAGAATAATTAGGCTTTTATCTGAAACAAGACAACTTTTAATATTCAAGAATTCAATGAATGTTACATAGTGAAGAAAAAGCTTCAATTCCATTTAACTAGGTCACATTGTAAAGAAGAACTTCCATGGACCTGGAATGCTACGATGGTGGTATTTAAAGCTAATCACGTAGTGTTATATGTTTGGCAATGCGTGACTGAATTGGGGTGCTACCATTGCATCCGAATCCATCCATGCAAAGTTGTCTTTGCAGTGCGTGATTAGATTGAGATACCACAACCACATTTTGTCGCTTGAACTCAATAAAAATTCTTCGGTCGTTGGACTGATAGAACGATATAGTAGTACATTATTGATTAAGGTTGCTCTTTTGTGACCAAAGGCCACGGTTTCGTCCACGGGTTTGAGTCGTGAAAGCAGCCTATTTGCAAGTAAGGGTAAAGTTGCATACAATAGATGTTGTCCTGACCCTCGCAAAGTAGGGAGCCTTGTTGTCTTTTTATTGGAATTTTTTATCTAAAGGAAAGTGTGGGAATTTTGTGCAGGTTATAAAGTATGTGCTGACTAATACAAAGATAGATGTAAATGCCCAAAATGCGAATGGTTTCACTGCATTGGACGTCTTATCTCATAGCACAAGAGATTTAAGAGACTTGGAAATCAAACAGTCCCTTCAGAAAGCTGCAGCTCCAAGAACGAACAGGGCACGATCTGTTGCATTCGAGCCGGAAATGGATTCAGTTCGAGTATCCAACTCGATCTCAATGCACCCACAAATGTCGAAGAAAATGAGTGTAAAGGAAATAGTTAAGAAGAAGGACATTGATTGGTTGGGAAGGAAACGAAGCTCGTTAATGGTTGTGTCTTCCCTAATTGCGACAGTGGCATTTCAAGCTGCATTATCCCCTCCAGGCGGTGTATGGCAGGATGACTACTTGGTATAGTCCAATGGCACCGCTGTGGAGCGTCCACACAACGCCGGGCAGTCAGTGATGGCAATTACAGAGCCAGTTCAATACGGACAGTTCATGATCTTCAACACGATTGCTTTCCTTGCATCATTGAGCGTAATTCTACTGCTCGTGAGCGGATTGCCTATGAGGCGGAAGAGATGGATGTGGTTTCAGATGGTGATCATGTGGATTGCAATAACGGCACTATCGGGTACTTATTTTGTTGGATTAATCTTCATGACACCGGACAGGAACAGGGGCAGCTATCTGTATTATGTGACTCAAATTTCTGTGCTGATATGGCTGGCGTTGATGGGGCTTGTGTTCATTGGTAACGTGATTCGGGTAATCATCTGGCTTCTTAGAAAGTACGGATACATGGAGGAGAAAGAAACAGATGATTCGCTCTACGTAGACTACGATGACAACGACGAAATTTGAATACGAAGATTATACTGCTGAATTTTGAGTTGCTGATCTTCTTCTTGCAGTGGGGGTATATATTGTTTCCAAACCAAAGTAAGGATGTTCTTTGTTTCATTTTACATGAGGAAACAAGTTAGAAGAAAACTGGTAGTTTAATTAACAGTGTGAATTTTGTGAAAAATCATTTTGAGTGAGACAGGGTTATTGTTATAACTAGTGTTATGAATTCACGTGTTATAATATAAAGAAACAACAAAGTTGTTATGTAACGAGTTTAAGTGTATTAGTGGAAAATACGTGCACATGTTAGGATTTGTAAAACTTTGGGACTGCTTTAGGAATGTTAAACGTTGTTGTCTGAGAACTAAAAGCGCTTTAATTTAACAGTTAACCTTTAAACTGTTTTTCAGCTGCATGAGCGGGAATTAGATCCTCTCCGGATCCCCTCATTGGGGATCCCGATGATCAATGCATAATAACCGTTCATTAAAGATCGTGCGGCCATAATTTTTTTATTTTTTATATTTTTTTACGTAAAACGAGACTGTTTTACTTTTCAAAATATAAAAAACATTCAATTGTGGCCGTACGATCTTTGATGAATTATTATTATTCATTAATCCTCTCCGGATCCCTTGATCCTCCGGATCCCCAGTAAGGAGATCCGGAGAGGATCTAATTCCGCATGAGCGAATACAAAGATTGTGAAGAAATATGCTTGGAGTTTTATTGAAAACTTATGTTTTCTTCTAAAAACAGTTTTATTATGTGCTTGACTCGGAGCTTTAATAAATATTTAGGGCCTGTTTGGTTATTCAGAAAATTGGACTTTGGAGGCTTGTTATATATTTTCAAGAACATAGTTTTTTACTACAATTCATAAGACTCAAAAAATTCGCTTAGTATGATAAATTCAAACTTATTTTTAGATCTATATCAAATATTCAAAGGCAACAAAAGCAAATTTGAGATAGTTTTGTGCTGTGTTCTTGAAAAAAAAATTACCAAACAAGTATTCTTAACATGTCACTCAAAAACTATTTTTGAGTTTATAACGTTAAATTTGAGTTAAATACCAAACGAGCTCAATAAAATTTAATAAGAACGTTTACGGGTAAAAGTGCTTCTTATGTAATCGAGTCACGACAATACCCGAAAGTTACTAAAAAAAGGGCTTTTAAGTCGCTTTCCAAAAAAAAAAAGGGCTTTTAAGTCGAGCATCATAGTTGTGTAGAACATTCTTCGCTAGTCTGGACAGAACAGGAAGCAGATCAAACACTGCTCCTTTTCTTTGTATCCTCTAGAATTCTCTCACTTTTTCTCTTTACTTCCTTAGTCACTCTATAAATATACCACTCTAATACTCCATTTTTCCACACTAATCACTCAAATCGTTCGGTTATCTAACACAGTTTACGTCAACATGGATTTGACAAACGGGGGAAACAATTTCTTCAGAGTATTGGAAGACATGCTGGACTTCGCCGATCAAGAGCCCGAAAAGTCCCGAAACGCCAACAACCCGTCTCGGGCGTACGTTCAAGACGCGAAGGCAATGGCGGCCACCCCAGCGGACGTGGTGGAGTACCCAAACGCGTACACGTTTGTGGTGGACATGCCTGGAATCAAAGCCAATGAAATTAAAGTGCAGGTGGAGAGCGACAACGTCTTGGTGGTGAGCGGGGAGCGGAGGCGGGAGAAAGAGAAGGAGAGCAAGGATGCGGTGAAGTATTTGAAGATGGAAAGGAGAGTTGGGAAGTTTATGAGGAAGTTTGTGCTGCCGGAGAATGCGAACTTGGAGGCAATCACGGCGGTGTCTCAAGATGGTGTGCTGACGGTGAGGGTGGAGAAGTTGCCTCCGCCGGAGCCCAAGAGGGCCAAGACCATTCAGGTCAATGTTGCTTGAGGTTGAAGATATGAGGTTATTGTACTTTGAATTTAATACGAGGCATGTATTATGTTCATGTATGAGGTGTTATATGTGTACGTATGAAGTTTGAATAAAATTGAAGCTTGCTTTAGCTTTAACTAGAAAATATGCCCGCGCTTTGCTGCGGGATCTTGAATGCACCAGCCTAATTGCATGAATAAGACACATTTAACCTGAATAAATTAAACATAATCCTGAATGAATAGAGGGATAGATGAGTGACATTATCTTGATTTTTCCTTCTACTAAGGGGCATTACATCTACAATTAACCATCTACTGATAAAAGACAATCTCTAGATACTCGATATGCAACTAAATCAGCAAACAGTCCTTAGTTATTCAGCATATCTACAGAACCAGATTGGATCAGATATCAGACATCATATTGTCAAACATTATGTTCTCTCTAACCAGATAAGACACTGGATTGCACACTAAGTAAATAAAGACCCCAAATTGAAAAACACCCAACACCAATTAGACACAAATAACACACACTGATCAAATTAATTAGTGCACATATAAAGAGATAGAAAACATAGGGAAATATAGGGGAAACACCAAACAGACACAAATAACACACACTGTAAAGAGATCAAAGACATAGGGAAACTAATAGTAGATGACCTTAGTTTACTTAGTGCACCTATAAGCTAATGTTTCTTATAAAGATATAATAATTAAAGGCAACCTACAATTGAGCCTCATATCGGACTTAACTTGTTAAGCTATCTCGTTTTGTTTAATAATTGGGAAACATATTGTAACCTCCTTAAGGTCTCATCAGTGCATATATATTGGGAGATGTGCATAAATATGGAGTAAAGAAGTGGTGCATTTATGGCCAGATTTTTATTCATGTGGTATTCAATTTTGTTGTGACTTATGAAACCAAAACGCTTTCACACTTAAGGTCTCATCAGGGTTCTGATCATAAACCCCCCAAACAAACAAAATTGATAAATCTTTATCATTACCTTTAACAAACAGATTACAGTGAAAAAAAAGTTCGTGTTAAAAAAAAATTAAGCAGTTTCATATAGCCTCCTAAGCACAAAGTTATAGTTTAATAAAGGAAAATCCCAATTCAAAGCTCCAACCTTTTAACCCAAAATGAAAACGAAAAGCATGGAACATATAATTCAGTTTTATTATTAGATTTTCTAAACCCCCACTTTAAATCTATTGCAAAGATAATACCACCAACTAAGGGTGGCAATCTGACCCTGGTTGCGTATGTTAGTGGACTTTATGCAACTCAATATATAAAATTTAAGCAGTTTCAGAGTCTCCTAAGCATCTGCAAACTATTAACAATATTATCTCCCCAAGTTTCTTTCCCAATTTCATCGATAGCAATTTTATTGATAGTCTGCTAAGCATCTGCAAACCATTAACATTATACCAACTTAAGAGATAGCAATTACACATTCCACCATTATCATAGCACATAGTCAAGGGATGCCACAATTATATAGCCAAATCCAGTCCCCACGTGCATAAATAAGATGTAACAACAGAGTCACAAAATCACCATAAATAATATACCTCAAAAGCCAAAGGGCCAAGTGCTCCCTCCAACGATCCAAATTTCTGAAAATCGCAAACATAGCAAATCCATTAGCACCAACTTACAGAACAGTAACGAAAATAACAGCTTAGAAACAGCGTTGAAAAGCACCTTGAGTGAAGAAAACAAAGTGAAATCTGTTTTTCATTCAAATTGTTGATGATAGCACGTTTTAACAAATCGTATTCAAATGGCAGCAGCCTTTGAATAAAAACAGGGTATATAAAATAGGCTTGCGAGAAAATCCAAATAAGGATGTCTCCTTGAACATATAATACACACACCAATCATTCATGTCTGTCCTTTTCAAATAACACACACAGCGATCCAAAACAAAGTATATAAAATGGACATCCTTATACATTTCTAACTCTCTTTTTCATTCATTTCACACAAACCATACATTTAGAATAGGGCTTGAATAAAAAAAGGGTACATAATCACATACCTGAAAATGCTAAGAAACCAACTTCTCCCTCCAACAATCGAAATTCCTGAAATTCCAAAACATAGCAAATCCATTAGCAATATCATGCTGTTTCTTTGCTTTATTTAGTCTAAAGATTATAAGGATGTGCATATATATCGAGTAAAGAAGTGGTGCAACCTTTCAACCTCATTTCTAGAAAACTACCCAAGAAACAATGAGATAAAGAGAACCAAGTTTTTTTTTATGTATTCTAATAATATTTTAGATTAATTTAAGCTACGCGAAAAAATATTTTGAACTTGGTTCAGTGGCTGAAAAGAATTTGTGCCTACAAATACTAATGCTTACCAATAACCTAGAATTTAAAATTACCATTTTGTGCCATTAGGATGTGAAAACTCAAGCGGCAGGTGGCAGCAGTGGTGTACCAAATTACAATTCTAAATCTAGTAACAGAAACTGGTTGATAATTAACCCAGAATATAAAATCCAAAGAAGTTAGAGCAAAAATTACCTCAAATCTTCGTTTCTCTTGTACTTTGGTATTGTGGGGTTGACTTGTAAAGAGTAAATGAAGTTCTGAAAACCGAAGAATGAAAATCATTCTTTCAGTTAACTAAAAAGAACTCTTAAACGGAGTAAGACATCTAGTAACCAAAAAATAAATCTTGGAAAGCAGACATAAACAAACTTCAATCACAATTACATTAATACATTTGGATACAAAGGAAAATTAAATTTATTCAATTTTGATATAAAGAAAATTAACTAATGCAGGAAGAACATTTGTGCCTCAATGGCATGAGAAGTACTCAAAACAAACATTGTGATGTGCAAACAGAAAATGATCATGCTCTCCAACCTATATTTGGTGACGGAAAACTTATACAGAAAATGACTCTGCTCTCCAACCTACCTGTTGGCATTCTCCTTTCCACTTCTCTATATGTGATGTGTAAACCACATTGGTTGTCCTACTAAGACATATAGGACAAAAAATTTGGTGCTTAATTAAATAATTTTTGCATGAGTTAGTTAATTATAGTAGGTCTAAATCTAATTTTAAAAATCTATACCCCAATTATAAATAACAGCAGTGGAAAATTAGGTACATGGGGAATCATGTAGTTAAAACAGATTATTAATGCCTATAAGTTAGAGAACATTTGAAATAATGGTAGAAAAGAATTTGTGCCTCCAAATACAAATGCTTCCCCATAACCTAGAATTTGCACTCACACTCCTCATTCATCACTCAAACAGAAAATCAGATTAGAGTTTAATAGATTTTCAGACTCTGTGAGTGACTCCGTGTGAGGTTTGTCATTCGAGCATGCATTGACTCCACTGACATTTTATGTATATATACTCGAAAATTAGAAGAAAAATAAACATGATCTTATTTGTCAACAAACAGGAAAAAGAATACAAAGAAGCCCTGGAAAGCTTCAACCAAAAAAAAAACAAAGAAAAAGCTCAACTTGTAACGACACTTATGGAGGTAATTACACACAATAAATTAATTATGATTAGTTAATTGTCCACTCCCCAAATTTAACTATTGTTACATGCATGCGATCGAATTAGACCTGGGAAGTGGGAAACATGCATAATCCTTAAACACTGAGTTGATTGCAGGGCAAGCAAGCATCAAATTAGTATCACTATATAACATTGTTAACTTAACCCAATTTTAAATGACTAAAACCTTTCCTGCATACATATTAATAAATTAATTAATTTTTTTTTTTTTCTGGTGTATTTTGATTTTCCCTCTCTTTGTTTGATTTGAGCTCTAGTAGAACATGCTTTGTTATATATTAGATAAGTCTGCTCAAAAAGAGGAACCTAGAGCCTAGAAACGCCTATAAAGAAGATATTCCATAACGTTTCCATGTTCAGCTATGACCAAGGCAGAGGTAGACTCATACAGGTTCTGGGAAAGGATTGCCAAAAGAATGCATGCATAACTTCTCCTACAATTATCTAAATGAATGCATGCATAACTTCTCCTACAGTAAATTTGTTCACCCGAGTCACAATCCCCTTGCAAGGATTGTAAAACTCAAAGCTTACTGTCCAAACCCAAATAATTTGTACCATTTACATGCTTGTGCAACATATGCCTTACACTGGAAAAACATCAAAAATCGAATACAAATTCGTAAATCATGGACAGATTTTGTTTTACATTTTTATAATCAAATCAAGTGGTAGTGTAGCATGTAAAATTACAAACTTGAAGCAACCAGAGAGCAGAAATTAAGATGTAGAGATATCCTCAAACTTGCAACATATTGTATGGAAGCTAACCGTAGAGGTTTGTGAAGCAAACTGCGACATGAGTTGCAGTCAATTGAACAAAAACTTAGTAGTTTAACTAAAAAATGCATGAAATGGATTCATAGTTTTCATGCATGACACAACCCTCTATTATTCCATAAGTCAACTTAATATCATTCCACAAAGTGAAATTATAATGCTTACTTGTCGCAGAGAGGGCAATGCCACAATGAAGGCATATGGCGAAACTTAGTAACCTGTAGCATTCATTGCACTTTGTAGCCGATATGTTTTTGCCTATCTGATGGCATCTGCTAACACAAAAAAGGCCAAAAAAGGGATGGCAGCCAAGTCTACTTTGATTCTTATGTCATGCGATAAATAGAACAGATAGATGACGTTTTCCATATCAATAGCATACTAAGAAATCTAAAGGACACAACACAATAGCTTACTAATTCAAAAGATTAAATGAACCAGTGGTTAATCGAACAAATTCAATACAACTGAATCACATTCTAAGTTTAAGCTAAACACCATATTGCCAAGAAAAGTGCCCATATTGTTGTGAATGTAAGAAAAATGAGTTAGCACTATCCACTGCTAATTTTGCTAAATGAAACGCCTAGAATCTATTCATTTCAAGTAAGTAAAAATCCAGAACAGGGAGATGGAGATATCGGACGTTGAAAAGTGATTAAATTGCCATCTTAACAATCGATTTAACCTATATACACCTACAGGTATCAAATTTGATCTTAGATAAAAATAAAGCTGCTGATGAGATAACTGATTCCTGGTGTCAGTCATCACTTCTACTTTTTATGGCAATGTTTTCTTAAAGTTCTCATGCATACCAGCTCTCAATAGACTCAACAACACATCGAGGTAAGGCCCAATCCAGTAATTTTGAGAAAGGGGGATCCCTGAACCCTCAAAACCCACATACATCTTTTGGCAAGATAAGATAAGTCATATTGCCAAAGCACAAAAGAAAAAATAATAATAATGTATTGACACATTTAAAAAGAAATTTCGAACCTTTTGTACAATGCAAGGTCTGGGAGTATTGAAAAAAACAAATGTCTATAAGAAGTATTCAATTTTTTCTTCACTATGCTCAATTATGTGGATGTGCATTGTACTGCTATAATGATGACAATTATTTGTCAAATGCAAATGGATTTCTACCATTTTATCAGAAAATGTTAATATCAAAGGAAAGTAAGCTTGTATGGAATAACAATCATTTAAAATTAATGACCATATTAAGAACATAAAAGTTTCAGCAATTAATTGAATGTAAAACAATAGACATAGATGAAAGGATTGAGTAATTAGGAATTCTATCATTCATGTGAAAAAGAAAACATGCATTATAGTTGAAACTATTAGGGATAATGACAAGTCATCCAACATAGTTACTGATAAATAGTTGTTAAAGCTAAATGTAATTGTTTCTGTTAGTAACTGTAATTAGTTTAGGTAGTTGAGGGTATTTTTGTAATTGGCCTAAGGCAGCTAAGGCTATATATATTCACATCTGTGTAATTGAATTATTCATTCAATACAATTGAGAATATTACTTGTTGCTTGTTGCTTCTCATGTTCCTTGTTGCTCGCACATTACTTGTTGAGACAGCTCGCACATTACTTGTTGCTTCTCATGTTCCTCAGATTTTTTGGGTTGAAGCCTTCTCCACTGCAATATACCTTATCAACAGACTTCCTATTTCTGGTCTTACAAAGTCTCCTTGGGAACTTCTGTTCAAGCAACATCCAGATTACTCTAAACTGAAAGTCTTTGGTTGTCAATGTTATCCATGGCTTAAACCTTACACTCCCAGCAAGTTGGATGCTAAAAGCAAAAGTTGTGTGTTTTTAGGCTATAGTCTTCAACATAAAGGCTATAGATGCCTTGATCCTCTCACCACTCGGATCTACATATTCAGACATGTTGTCTTTGATGAAACAACTTATCCTTTTAAGTCACTTCCTCTTCATTTCACTTCAAAGACTTCATCTTCTGATTCTTCACCATCCTTGGATCTTCATTTCAGCAAACATTTTTCCAATTCTCCTCCAGCCAATACCTCTTCAGAGTCACAGTGTCCGTCTGTACCTCAACCTATTCCTCAGATCCCATCTTCCACAGAACTTTCTTCCTGTACTCAATCCGTAGAACATTCACAAAGTTCTTCCAGTTCTACCTCTCTCAATGAATCCTCTCTTGTACCACTACAGTCAAGTCATCCACCTATTTATGGGAATACACATCCTATGATTACAAGATCTAAGGCTGGTATACACAAGCCTAGAGCTTATGCAGCAACCAAACACCCACTTCCAGTTGATCTTGATTTTGTTCCTAGTACTTACTTGCAAGCATCAAAGCATTCTCACTGGCGAGCAGCAATGCAGGATGAATATAATGCCTTAATACACACAGGCACTTGGTCTCTTGTTCCATCTCATCCTTCTCAGAACGTTGTTGGTTGTAAATGGGTGTTTCGGATCAAGAAAAATCCTGATGGAACTATTGACAGATACAAAGCCTGCTTGGTGGCAAAGGGCTTTCACCAGCAAGAAGGAATTGATTTCCAAGAAACCTTCAGTCCTGTTGCTAAGCCTGTAACCATTCGGATTCTTCTTACACTTGCTGTCCAAGATAATTGGTTTTTAAACCAATTGGACATAAGCAATGCGTTTCTTCATGGTGATTTAAAGGAGGATGTTTATATGCAACAACCTCCTGGTTTTATTGCTCCTAACTCTCCACACTTTGTTTGCAAGCTGAAGAAATCCTTATATGGTCTAAAACAAGCCCCTCGAGCTTGGTTTGACAAATTGTTTCAAGCTCTTCGAACACTTGGCTTTCATCAATCTCAATCTGATGCTTCCTTGTTTGTCCTTAATGGACCTCAGTTGGTCATTGTCCTAGTTTATGTGGATGACATATTAGTCACCGGACCCAACTCTCAGCTTTGTCAACAGTTTATCCAACAACTTAGTACTCAGTTTCCAGTGAAGGATCTTGGTCCTTTACACTATTTCTTGGGGATGGAAGTCCACAGATCCAACAAAGGCATCTTTCTACATCAGACCAAGTACTTACTTGATCTTCTCAAGAAATCAAATATGGAGGGTGCAAAACCGTGTTGCACTCCTCTTGGTTCTCACAAGCTGGATCATAGCGGGCCTCTCTTATCCAATCCTACTGAATACCGCTCTATAGTTGGTGGTTTACAATATCTGACTTGGACTCGTCCAGATCTTGCATTTGCTGTTAATCAGATATGCCAATTTATGCATGCTCCCAGAGAACAACACCTTCAAGCAGCAAAACGAGTTCTCAGATTTCTTAAAGGTTCCATATCTCATGGTTTATGGTTCACCAAAGGTCCTATTAATCTTTCAGCATTCTCTGATGCTGATTGGGCTGGCTGCACATTTGATAGGCGGTCTACTAGTGGATATTGTGTATTTCTTGGTTCTAATCTCCTCAGTTGGAGTGCAAAGAAACAAAGCACTGTTGCTCGTTCCTCTACAGAAGCTGAATATCGTTCCTTAGCACATACTGCTGCAGAAATAACTTGGATCTGTAAAATCCTCAAAGATCTTAAGATCTCTCTACCTACACTGCCTCACCTATGGTGTGATAATATTTCAGCAATCTCTTTGGCATCTAATCCTATTTTTCATGCTCGAACCAAGCATGTTGAGATTGATTACCATTACATCCGGGAGTTGGTCCTCGCACAGCTTATCAAAGTCAGCTATGTTAGCAGTGAAGACCAAGTGGCTGATATTCACACCAAATCCTTGTCTAAAAGCAGATTCTCTTATTTGTGTTCCAAGCTTCCAATGGAATCCTATCTGATTCCTCCTTGAGCTTGAGGGGGTGTATTAGGGATAATGACAAGTCATCCAACATAGTTACTGATAAATAGTTGTTAAAGCTAAATGTAATTGTTTTTGTTAGTAACTGTAATTAGTTTAGGTAGTTGAGGGTATTTTTGTAATTGGCCTAAGGCAGCTAAGGCTATATATATTCACATCTGTGTAATTGAATTATTCATTCAATACAATTGAGAAAACTTACTGTTGAAGTTTTCTGTTTCTATAGAAACAACTCTACCTTGGAGCCTTAACTTCAAGTAATCCATTATCTGACCAAGCAAGGCAGCTTTAACCGTCTGCACAAAACGGAAGCACATAGAATACAAATGATGAGTTTCCCCACAAAGCAACTAAAACAACGTAATACCTAAGATCCAATGAAGTCAAATTTTGCTTGCTATAGATGGATATGCATGCTATAAGAAATATCCATTTGTAGATCGTAATGTGCCATCAATATCATAGTTTCAAGTAATCAGTCTACTACATGGAGGAAAAACACAGAAAAGGGAAGTAGAAAAGTAGAAGACATAATACTTGGGCATCTGGCAGGAATAGTAAGTTTCTGAAAAAATTGCTAAACCATCTTACAAAGTCAATCGTTAAATGTTATACTGTAACTCAAGACAAAGATAAAATTATACAGTTTGTTTACAAATCAAAACAAAGTGCTGCTATAATCCGCAACCGCTATGAATCATAAGATGGTAAATGAGAGAGAGAGAGAGAGAGAGAGAGAGAGAGAGAGAAGCAGCTGCTAACTTTACCAAAAAATTGAAAATGGTGGTTTTCATATGAAGATAAGGCCCCTAATATGAAATCAGGGTACGAAAATTATAATTAAAAATTTTGTTTAAGGTAAAAAACTAATTCATTGATTAATTAAGACAAATGACTGAAAACGTCAACTTTTCAAATTACATATCCTCAGTAAAAAAAAAGACCTTAAAAGGCTCATTATCTGTTCTGAAGCTAATGCCTGGAACAAACTTCAGCCAAACTGGAAACCCCCTAAAGAAAATAGATACATTAAAAAAGAAATTCACCAACGAAATAAAAAACTGCCGAGGAAAATAATCATTACCCAAAATTCCATTCTGAACAAATATATGGACCAATCTGAAGATGAATATAGAGCCCTGCCTTGTAAACCGTCTTTGTGAACTGAACCAAATCGTTCCTCCCCTCAAAATGATACTACAACTCCAAAATTGTAAGAACAATATATGTTTTATATTAAAACAGAGAAAGGGATAATGTGCACGAAATTCAGAGATATGTAAGAAACTAAGTGAAAAAAAAGCAATCAATACATTGCCAGGAGAAGGTTCACGAAGATTCCAAAAGACACAGGTGTCAATGACATCCAAGCCACCATCTTTGGCCTTCTGTATAAGATGTTCCCACATATGCATTTCACATTTGGTCAGAAAAATAATTTAAAATTTAAAAAAGTGGAACTTTAAATTTAGATGGAGAAAAATGGTACCTCAACAGTACCTCAAGAGCAAACAAATCAAACACACTGCATTAGCAATTTGATTTACAAAGCAGAATGACATATAATCCATAGATAATTAAATCATTATACCGTGAGCTGTTCTCTGTAATTAAGCTTTTAAATGCAACTTAGGAATATATCGACCCAAAAAATCCCCAAGAACCCCAAACAAAACAACTAAACCTGCCAATCCTAAGAACACAAAGCATTTATAAAAAACAGTTAACCACACACTTAAACACACTTGCGTCTGCACAGTGGCCCTTAATTAAGTCATAATACACATGAGTAAACCCTAAAACGCAAAAATCAAAGTTACAAACTTTCAATACAAACCAATCCAGAATGAATTTATACCACACATTCTGGCATAAAAGAAAAGAAAAATCAATACTAATATTTGAAATTAAATTCATCAAAAGTACACAAATTCAATAGAGAGAGAGATAGATCACTCACATAGTTCTTTGAAGCAAGGGACGCGTGAGCGCATAGCACTCTTAATTTGGGACTGGATCTCCTCCTCAGAATACATTTTCTAAATGCGTTTAATTTCACCATTAAAGGTGGCAAATCTCTAGCCATAACTTTCCCATTCTGATTCTTCACTGAATTAAACAAAAAAGCACAAAAAGTTTGTAATTAACTCAAAGCCACATTTCAAAGAAAAACTATCACATAAGATCCACAAATACCACACAATATCAAAATTCAGATAAACCTCCTATACTTTAAACATCAACTGGCTAGGGATCAAATTATACATATTTTGGATTCTAGACTGCACAGCTCAACCTGCGTGAACTGGCTTTGAAGCAATTGATCTGTAATGTGAAAAGCCACATAACTTGACATCTCCACCAATTACCAAGTGGAGAACAAAATGACTTCCCAGTTTTTGGAATCTTCCTCATGTTCCACTTCTGGAGAAAAATCCAGTACAAATATATCAAGCACGAATTCAATAGTCAACACCCAATTCCAGAATCAGAATCACATCAAATCCATTTAACGTATACCTAAATCAATAAACACAACGCGCCCAAGCAGCCTAATGATTGTGCTCTATAAAATCATCAACCTCTCATACCCTGTTCCCAATACTCATCATGATGAAAATGCTAAATTAAAGCATAAATTTAATTACTAAATCAATGGAATAATGATGAAAATTTCAAATCGAAAATCCAAATCAGAAATACATTATCTGCATATGAAGCACCAAATCTAATAAAACAGTAAAACACACAATAGCATATTAAAACACCCAAACCAAGGGCTTCTCCGACTCTCCCTCCCGGCCTTTTGATTTGTCAATCTAAATATTCATCAGGAGTCAAAATTAATACTCACTTCAAACAATGAGTACATTCTAATCCAACAAATACTAAAACAGAATAGTACCAGCATAATGACTTGGCACGTTAACCTTTAGGGCATCTAAAATATTATATAATTTCCAATATGTCACTATAAATTTTAGGGGCTCATAAACAATTAGCCTAATCTTTTTCTTTCGTCTTGGCCTATAAATATTAAAACGTAACCAAATCTTCAACATCGAAAATGAGAAGATGACTGTTATTTCTTTATAAGAAAAGTCAATAGCCTTCCAATTGGCCGATGCTTATCCAATAACACAAATATATATGTATTGAACTATGATATGACATCGTAAGTTTCAAGCATATAAATTAAATTTGTAGTAAAAACTGTAAGCAAATGAAGAACAATTTTCTCTTTCATAACGAAAAGTTTATCTTAACCTTCTGCTTGCAAAGCATCCTCTGCTTCTTTTTTGTCTTCAGCATCTACAGTTCTTTGAGCCGGGTTCTACAGTGTCTGCATTCACCTATATAGGGTTTAAAAAATTTCAGTCAGAGAGTAAGGAGAAACGTAATCAAATGCTCCAAGGGGTAAACCCCAGCAAGCAAAAGAGCATATTTTGTCTGCAAAATGGCAATTAGGAGTCATAAGTAGTAAGTACCTTAAAAACACAGGTTCTGAAACGCAAACAGTCCCCTATAAGGGTAAGAAAATTATTACAGCGAAGAACAAAGTACTCAATATAAAACATTTTAGTTCTTTAAGAAAAATAAAGCAGGGTTCAAAAAGGATAATGAAGCATACCAGTAGGTTCCCAATATCAAATAATGATTTCAAAAAGGATAATGAAGCATACCAGTAGGTTCCCAATATCAAATAATGATTTCTTTCTTGGTCCAAGATTGTCATTCGATTCTGCCGGCTTCTGAACTAAAGCATTCTGAAGTAGAATTGCACCCTAGGAAGCCACTGAGCTATCCTTCTCCACTTCAGTTGTATCTGAGCAATTCAAAATGCCATCAGCCGTCTCTAATTGTGACAACTCATTCAACTTAATTTGGTTATCATTTATAGCCTAAATCAAACTAAAACTTTATCCTGCGAAATCGAGGAAAACTACCTGTGTCCGATTTCATGTCAACACCTCAACTTCTATTGCATCCAATTAAACTACCACAACAACATACTGACAAAGTGAACATGGAAATTCATATACCATTTGACAATACCAAATCAAGCAATTTCTAAAGACCAAAAACAGATCCTAGAAAGCAGAAACCCTATCTCATATGCATTAAAATGATTGACAAATTCTTGGTGAATCATCATAAAATTAACCCAATTTCTCAATTCCAAAAACAGGAAAGATTAAGAAAGGGTTGTGAGTTCTCACCATAACCAAAATAATCATATCGTTTCAGTTTGAACTCAGGTCAATTTCCGTCATCTGCATTAACAGAAACAATAACTTCTGTCAGTGCATTCAAACCAAACCCATAAATCAATTCCTAAAATCAACTGCAAATCACAAAGTTACCCAAAAAAATCACGCAAAGAACCAAAATTCCTAAAAATTACTATATTAGCACTCCCTCCACCCCAAAATCAGAAAATATGAAATTAGAGTTTGATAACATTGTACGTAGAAAGCAAGGAATCGATAATTTAGGTGGTTTCCCAGGACAATAATGAGCTTGCAGAGATCATATTCATACATGGATGCACAAATACACAGACACTACAGAGACCATTTGATGAAAAAAAAAAAAAAATAGAGATGCTCAGAGATTCAACACACACTATACATAGATCCATGACTTAGAATTTCTCAGATCTGGTTGAAATTAATAAAATAAAAAAAATTTAGGGATGTGAATTTATACCTCTTACAGTCTAAGCTCCATTCCCCTGATTCCTTCGCCGGCTTGGTGCAAACCTGAGGAGATCTGCGATTAGGGATAAGAAAACTGGCGGCTGTGGTTTAGTTTTTTGAGAGAGAATTCGAGAGAAAAGGAAAAGGAGAAGAAGAAGGTGATGCCCCTTCCCTTCTGAGATCGTCAATAACATCTGAAGTACTTAACACCCATACACTATATTTACACACATACACTAATTAGCACTCATAACATATCAATGGTCCAACAATTATGGAGCTCAAAATTTATATAAGAAAGGGTCAATCAAATAATAAATTAAAATGAAAACATGTAAGTAATTAAGAATTATTACTTGCTTAGTCAGTTCCTTCTTGTCACTTCAAGGATTATTCAATTCAACCCGATTCGATCAAACTGCATCACCCAACAAAACAAAAAATAAATAAATTAAAAAGAAAATCAGGGGAACTAAATTAAATATACACTGACCTACTTTTCGGCTAGAAAACCCAAAAAGAACAATTAAATAGCAGTGCATAATGACGGAATTTCTATGAAAAAATATGAATGTGTTTTCAATTAATAATTGAGGCCAAAATAAAGAAGGCCTTTCTCACCTTTGATGCAGGGCGGACAACAAATTCATTATGGATTAATGTATAATATCTGAGATCCTATTTGTTTTTTATTGACTAATGCTTCAACATCATCCACCTAATTCATATCACACATCCATACATACCTGAGAACGCTTATTCCCACCACCATTGCGTTGTTACCTTAGTATGTTTTTTCACTGAGAAGAAAAGGAAAGAGCGTCACGAAAAATTTAGTTCCAATATAGCTGAGAACAATTATAATAGCACAGATAAAAAAAATCACTATCAGAGAAATCAAAGGTTGTTTTAATAGAAAGGAAAAAAAAACAGTAATAAGAAAAATTCACATGTTATTACCTTAAACTGGAGTTAAAATTACTCACCCATTTTTTTTTCATTGCACCAAGACAAAAATAAAGAAAGACTTCTAATCTCATAAATAGCAAATACTCTACTGCCCTAAATTCCTAATCCCACTTGACTTCGCTGCCTCACACCTTTGTCCCCTGTCTCCCATTAACTAAAAACACTCCCAAATCACACCAGCCAGCCATACAAAGCCACTGGCCACATCAAATATTAGGCACGATTCAGGTAACCAAATTCAAAGAATAGAGTTCAGATAAAATGCAAAGAACACAATACATATAGTAAAATTCAAGAACATGATTCAGAGGATTTGAACTATATTGTGTTGAAAACTTACCGAAGAGCGACGATTCTAGGACGGTAGTGGTCAGGCTTCTTGACTTCTCCAGTTGTGGGTGCTGATTTTATTGAAGCCTCAAAATTAAAACAATTAGCAACTTAGATCCAATAATCTGATTGTTTCTCGGAAAAAATAGCTTGCAATTATTGATCCAAGACAGATTTTGCAGCACTAATTAAGAAAGAATTAAATCCAGGTATGAAAAATTGAATGAATCAATAACATTAGATATCATATATTGTCAGCAACAATAATTAACTGATTCAAATGTATCTAGATAGTATGGATTGAACAGCCACTTCAATTGGGAAGAGAAGATGCAAAATCGAGCAGCCACTTGGATGATCAATGGATTATTCCATCTAGAAAATGATAAATATATACACATAGAGACGCAGAGAGAAGAGAGGGAAGCATTATTACCATTTGGCGGCCTTGATACGTGCAGAGCAAGCGGTGGGAGGAGGAACCGGGAGGTGGAAGGGAAGGAGGAGGGTCGTCCTCGAAGATGAGGAGAGCGCCTGGGCCTGTGGCAGGGGCAGGCGGTGGGGTCTCGGTCACCGGCGGCGCCGCCCGTTGCTTCTTCGTTGGGGGAGTTCTCACTATCCTCTTCAAACGATCCTTAAACCTAAACCTCTCTCTCTAAAAACAGCGCAGCACAGCACAGCACAGAAGAAGAAGAGGAGAGAGAAGCGGTGGCCTTTTTGTAAATAACTCAAAATCCATCCCAAAACACTATTCATTGGTACAGTGCAATTGAAAAGCCTTTTTTAGACTATAGTAATAGTTGATGTTGAAAATTTAAGTGCATCAAGTGAAATATGACACACCTCGATCCGAAAGTGGGACGTGCTGGCCGTCACGTTAGAGTGACGTAACCATGTGCACAGTGAGAAAACAAGATTAATCAGAAAGATATGAACAATTTAAAACCATGCAATCAGTAACCCAAATCAAGATAGTGTGCTAGTGCAAGAATTAAGATGGTTTACACAACTAGAGCATAAATGGTCTACGTGCAGTCAAGCAGAAAGTACTAAATGGAGATAACACCCGAAGGTCGTACTACATAAGTGAATTCTGTCAGAACGTCCAATGAGCTCCTCGTATGCCACCAACGAACACTACTTAATACCTGGAGGGGCGAAAAACAGAAAGCGTGAGTGGGTAAAAACAAATCTTTTCAAAACCATTCTTTTCTCAAAAGTTATAACCCCTCTCCGTAAAACCTGTATAATTTCCCAGAAATAAAATATATACTCATATATATAAATCTCGAAATCCTGCTGGAAAATATGTATATGTGAATGTATGTATGCCATGCCAAAGTGTCATAACTGAATGTCAAATCATAACTCTGTGAATGTGATTAAATACCAGATAATCATCTCAGCTCTCAGCTGTATATAGCTCATAACAATCTCATCATATCATATAGCTCATAATTAACTCAATCATATCGTATATCCTGCACACACATCAATACCATCTCTAGTGGTCTGCACAACATCATTGTATATAGAATAATATGCTCTAGTGCTACAATCACGTGAAGACTGTGCGAATGATTCGCGGGTCACCTACGAGTCGAACCCACCTACAGTGGTCTATTCGACAGGACTGTGCACCTAACTTGGATCCAAGGCGAGCATGCGATGCGGGAGGTGAACATCACGTGAAAGACTATGCCCCCAACTCTGGGCGGGAGCACTAATATCAATGTGCAGGTTTATGAGCTCACATCACATCACATCATAACTAGTATATAAACTTACCTGTGCGTTCGCAGCACCATCATTATTCTATGCAATCACTAATGCATAATAAAATAAATAGATACTTTGCATGACATTTCAAATCATACTATTCTTTAAATTCGCTTTCTGGGAAAAGCAAGTATTTAGGTATATATGGAAAACAAAAGCCCACTCACTGATAAGTAGCCGGGTCGTAACCTCTGTGTTTAGCCTGGTTACGCTTGTCCTCCGGATAGGTCTCGCCTATATAAGAAATAACTGCATAAACGTCAATTAACGCATATAACCGAAACCTTAGAAATAACTTCTCATACATTGTTCAATTTTGGTATTTGAATATACCACAGTGATCTACACAACCTCACGAACATCCCCATATTTTTAGAAAAATTTTCCAACCACCCATGCCCTGCCACGCGCCAGCAAGGGCACTGCCCTACGCGCCCCCACGCGCGGCCACGTGACCTGCACACTGACGGCGTCAGTTAACGTTGTCATGAATATTCCTCGAAATATTCCGTTAAAACCCAACGGAATCCGTCCAAACTAACTGACGGCGTTAGCATATTCCGTCAAAACTGACAGAATATTCTCTGTCTTCTCTGGCGAGGCGTCGATCGTCGGTGACTGTTCGCTGGTTTCTGGAAAAACTTCCAACTATGGTTTCTTTTTCATTTTTGCACCATTTTCTATGTACTATATACCAAAATGAAGATCTCACAAAGATGAACACAACCATACCTGACTCGACTCCCAACTCGCCGGAAAAAGCCTTGAAAATTTCGGCCGAAATTGAGACTATCCGATCTCGCGATTCCGACGTCCAATTTCTTCCAACGAAGCACTCCGAGTTTCGTAAGGACCTCAATAAGCTTCCTATGAGCTTCAAATTCCCTGAAAAACAATATTTCACGCGTGCATGAACAGTGCACAAATCGGAGGTTAGGTTTCACGGGGTTTTCGAAGGTTTCGGGTTCTAAAACTTGTACCAACGGATTCCTGAGATCACAAGGAACACGAATATACTTACCTTAGTCTCGATTTGCAAGGTTTGAGATGGTTGTGGGTGCCGTTCGTACGAAAGAGAAGGAGAGAGAGAGTCTAAGAGATATAGAGAGTACGGGAGTGAGAGAGAAAAAGAGAGTGATGTGAATGTGTGTGTGTGTGTGTGGTCCAAATACAACCAACCAAAACAATTGGGCCACCCCCAAACTTAAACACACGCATACTTTAATTAACGTCCAAGGACATTTTAGTCTTTTCACACATTCGAGAATAATTTTCCGGAACGGGCTGTCACAAAATACATGCATGAAACTTGGATGAAATTAAATGTCGTCGCGAAACCCTTTGCTTTTCTTTTAAATCAAAGTAGGACGAATGACTGCAACAACTAAAATGTTTGTCGTCAATTTTAACAATTGTGATATTTGTTGGCGTAACAGAAAGACAGTAATCTGAAATTGGCCACATTTACTAGAACATTCTATAGCCTTAGTAAGAAGGGGATCAAAGAGATACGGTTCTCTAGGTTGCGCACGTCGTTCACGATCGAACAATGTAATGTTGAATTTCATCAAGCAGTGCTCTCGAGCATTCTCACGTCTTTCTCCAATGATGAGCACCACGCTTGAGCCTATGCAAAGAGAGTTAAAAGTGATAGGTATTACGCTATAGCCTGTCTCTTAATTCAAATTTTAACATACGAGTTACGTTATATTTCATAATTTTTTATACTAAAATAATTTACGCTGTATTTATTTAAATACGATAATCAAAATTCATATTTGAGTGCAGAACAACTCACTCCTCCGATAAGTACATTTTACTGATTGGTATTTGCTTTTGGTCATGAGGATTAGCTTACTTGTATTTACTCATTAATTGTGTGATCCGTCTTCGACTTGGATGGACTATTTGGGCCATATATATCCATCCTGTGGTAGCAAATACAAGCAAGCCAATCCTTGAGTTTAATTACACAATGTGAGGAGAAATTTTTTTTTTTATTGAAACACGAGTAGTACACCACGTGTTTTTATATAAGTGGTGAGAATTTGTATTTTTTAAGTTGTAAACTTTTTAACACACATATTTCATTATTTGTATAGTGACATGTAGTGTACCGTTCCGTGTTCTGGTCATATTGAAAAATCTCTCCAATGTGAGATTGGGTTGCTTTTACACTGAACCAATGCTTCAATCATTTCATTTTCACTACCCACTCTTCTTTTTTTTTTTTGAAGAACGTAACCCACTCTTCTTTGTGTATCATAAGATGGGACAAATCCTTGAAATAAGAATAGGGCGGATCCATACAAGGATTCGGGTGGTTTCGGACGCTTCAAAGGATATTAATTGTAATAAATGAAAGAACAAACAATTATTTACTCAAAAAAAAAAAAGAAAAAAAAAAGAGAGAACAAACAATTATTTTTAATTATTTAATTAATATAATTAATAATTTATCCATTTATCGACAATTCGAAGTAATAACCTTGTTAAATAATATTTTTTAGCTCAAGATTTGTCGATATTCTACTGTATAAAATGATATTTGGTGTCACGTTTATGATTTTAAAGCCTACATGTATAGAAAAAAGTTGCATTTCCTTGGAACTCAAATATGCATATCTGCTCTATTTAATTCTACAGTCTTTTAGTATTCTTCTTCGTTTGTAAATTAGAGGTCTTAAGTTTGATTCTCGTTAAAATCGAATTTGAATTATATTATTATTAGTTTATTGTTAAGCTAAACTTATTTCATTTTCTTTAGGGTAGATGATGTGATAAAATATATGTGCTACATGCAAAAAAAAAAGTAGCATTCACGTGAGGGGAGTATGCTTGCCAATTGCCACATCTTCTGGTCATGCATCATCAGCTCCGACAGAACTGCCACGCGGATTCCCAACTCCCTCTGAACTGCCACGCGGATCCCAAACCCCCTCTGAATGCCCACGTAGCAGCCATAAAGACAAAAACAACCGATCCTCCTTCGCGAAACAAGTGAAGAACACACACACTTGTCAAACGTACACCAAATTTTCTTCAGAAATATCACCGCTTCATTATTTCTCTCATACTATATAAGCTCTCCAAAACCCTAGACAAACCAACCAAACTAAATCCCATCTCATAGTTTCCACTTTAAGTTTGTTCACCATTTTTCAAGAGTTGAAGATCCTATCATCATTGTCACGAGTATGGAGGTGATGGGCCTGAGGAATATTGGGTTCGACCCCAACAACCTTCTGGAGACCCTGCACGACTTGCTCGACACCTCCGACGAACAGAATCAGCAGAGCCATCACGCCCCTTCACGGCAGTACGTCCGCGAGGCCAAGGCCATGGCTGCCACGCCCGCGGACGTGAAGGAGACTCAAAATGCCTACGTATTCGTGGTGGACGTGCCCGGACTAAGGCCGGATATGATTGATGTGAAGATTGAAGACGACAACATGCTGGTGGTGAGTGGGGAGAGGAGAAGAGAGAAGGAAAAGGATCAGGGGGTCAAGTATTTGAGGATGGAGAGGAGGCTCGGGAAGTATTTGAAGAAGTTTGTGCTGCCGGACAATGCAGATATTGAGAAAATTTCGGCCGAGTGTCAGGACGGGGTGCTAACTATCACTGTGGCGAAGAGGCCGCCGCCAGAGCCTAAGAAACCCAAGGCTATTCAAGTCCAAATAAGCAGTGGTCAAGGCGGCCGCCAAGGAGGCGTAGATGTCGAAAGCGGTGGTCAAGGATGGCAAGGTGGTGCCCAAGGGAAATATGGTGGGCAAGGCAGCGAACAAGGTGGGGGGCAAGGTGGTGGTCAAGAATGGCAAGGCGGACGCCAAGGTGGCGGTCAAGAATGGCAAGGCGGCCGCCAAGATGGGCAAGGAGATCAAGGGAATGCCGGGGCAGCGCGGCGCGTCCTCCCATGATCAGTTTATGTGATGAGGTCGCTACTCACTAGTGGAGATCGTATATATCTGTATGTATGAGTAAATAAAGGTGCATGCATGCGTGCATCATTCTCCTTGGCGTTCTGTGTCTGTAATTTCTTACTCTTTGGTCGTGTCTAGCTTTTATTTTCTTGCCTTTTGTGTTTTCACAAAAATAAGAAGAGAAGGGAAGGAAGCTTGGCTGTGATCCTGAGCATGTTTTTATATATAGATATCTTCCTTTTCGAACATATACATATATTGGCATCGCCAGACAAGACCCAAATAACACAACCATATTAAGCACTATAGAACATCAACTTAAATCAGTTCGCCGGATTTTGTTTCATGTGGGGTTTGCAAACTAGATGAAATTTGATCGTTCAGTTGGGGCTTGGGAAGTTGATATCTTGGGTAGTTTGGACCAAACATCAGACGAGGCTTGGATTAAACTTTACTACTCACACTTGCCATCTAGTTGTACGTACTATCTAAGATAGGGTCTTCCAATGCTATCATGTGGGTTTCATTTTTATTTTTAATAGGGAAATGATACATTTAGATGGTAAGAATAGTATTGTATTCAGGTTGGTCTTGAAGGTAGTCTATGTAAGAATAGTATTGTATTCAGGTCGGTCTTGAAGGTAGTCTATGTAAGCGTCCATTTAGATGGTAAGAATATTATTGTATTCAGGTCGGTCTTGAAGGTAGTCTATGTAAGCATCCGTCTAGGGCTCCCAGATCAAAGGGCCCCTAAATTTTTTTTGTGTCATGTAGATGTAGTAACATATAAATAAAGAAAAAGTAAGAAATATCATAATTCATTTATTGATCTATGAAAATGTTCAACTTTTTTTTCTTTGAGGTGTTGAGTTCAAAATATGAAGCTACCTTTTTAGTCACTATTTTTTTTTTCTCTTCAAATTACTCCTAATCCATCTTTCAAATGCATATTGTTGCAGTCATATTTAGAATAAGAATGTGATTGTGTAAATCCTAGAGAATATGGGAAAGTATTTTATATTCCTTTTAGGAGTTGATTACCTATTAAATGTTGTAATCCTAAAGGGAAAGGTTTTTACCTATCCTACTACTATAAATAAAGGCACAATGGGGTGAATCAAACACACCTCACAATGAAATCACTCTCTCTTCTCTCTAACCATAGCCGGCCCCCTCTCTCTCTCTAAACCCTAGATCGTTCAATCAAATAGGCCTACAACACCTATAAAATTATAAAACATTATAAAACTTAAGTCTCTTTTTTGCAATCTTTTTTTTTCAACTTCAAAACACACTCTATTTTTATCGAATGTTTAAATCAACTATCACATGGTCTTGAAGATTGTACTTTAAGGTAATAAAAATTTAAATTTATAGTTTGCTTATCAATAATTGGATTATTTTAATATTCGATTCGTTAGTGTGATGTTGATGTTGAAAAAAAAAACACAAGAGAAATAATTTAGCGTTGAATTTACTATACTCGTCAATTAAGTTTTATTGTTTTTCACTCTCAATTTTTGACTCTTGATTGCAAATATTTAGTACATTTGCATATAAAAATGTGAGACGTATAATATTTAAGTAATATTTGTATATCTATCTTTTTTTTATATTAATTTTTAATTATATTTGATGTAGAAATATAATTTTTTATGTATTAGGCGAGTTTTTTTTTTTTTAATACATATCTATATATAAAGAACCGAGAGTCAGAGAACTGTAGAGCTCTACTTCAAAAACTCGCGTATAGCCCCCAATTCTCTGGACCGGGCCTGACTGTACATTTACATTTGTGCACATTTAACAGAAAGACATCAGTTACTGACTGAACATAATTTGTATACGCACTTGACGCTGGGTGACAAGAAAGAAAATAATACTACTTTATTCTTATATTAAAGAACGAGAAAACAGGAATTCATTCCTCATAAAATATGAGAAAATCTTGAAATTTATATAATATTATAAGAGTTTGTTGAAAAATATTTTTAAAATGGCTAAAAACGATTTGAGTTAAAATGTTTTTAAATGAATTCTTAGTTAAAACACAAATACAAGTGAATTCCAAAAATAGTATTTAAAATGCAAGTGAATCTTTGTAGGAAGTACTTTAATGGAATCCAATTTTTTTTAAAGCATTTCTATTATTTTAAAAGTATTTCTAAACCAACCTTAAATGATTAGATAGCATCCTTAATATATGTGGTCTTTTCTATAGAACGTTTTTTAAGTGCTTTTAGAATTCAAAACTATTTTCTAACAACACTTTCAATAATTTTAAAAACATTTTCAAATAAGTCATAAACGAATAGATAGCATCCTTAATTATGGTCATTGTTCTTTTGGAAATAACGACCAGTTCTTTAATTTATGGAACATATGAGATAGCAGTGGTCAAATTTCCTAAGTTTTGCTTGAATTCCTCAATAAAAAAAACTGTGATAGAATTTTTTTTCATTAACAAGTGCAGTGCTCGACTAATTTTCGTCATGAAAAAAGTGAAAATTTTTGAGCTGCACACGTTTATATTTTTTTTATTGAGGGTCATATGATAGAGTTCTGTAGTTTGTAGAACATTCCATGACGCAGAACATGCCAGCAGCTGAAATTATATAGCTTTGGAACTCGGATATGTTTCTCAACTTTGGATTTCCATGAAGAAAAATAGATTTCCACGTTTATATCTTCTCCTCATGCATTTGTAATTTTGTACTAGCCATCTAGGCATGCCACGTAGACCACCCAAACCTCCATCTCAACCCCACGTAGCAGGGGCATCAGGACAAACCCAACCGATATAATCACAAACACCACCGCTTCATATTTTCCCTAACTCTATCTCTATATAACCTCACCGAAACCCTAACAAAAAAAGGCACCAAATTTATTTACAGAATAATATATCATCGTTTTCGTTGTCGTAAGTATGGAAGTGATGAGCCTGAGGAACTTGGGTTCATAGTACAAAATATCGATAATATTCGTCGATATTATCGTTTTTATGAGATAACGATATTTCGTGAGTTATTTCTTTAATTATCGTAAATATATCGCGATATTATCGAATATTCGTCGATATTATCGTTTTTATGAGATAACGATATTTCGTGAGTTATTTCTTTAATTATCGTAAATATATCGCGAGATGAAACCCAAAAATACTTGAAAATTTTTGAAAAGTCTCAATCTTGAGCATAAAGGGGTTCGAACCCCTCTCATTTGACTCTTTCAACACTTTGACCACCATATCACTTATGTTTTTGTGAAAATATGCTAAAATATATATATATATTGTTTTGTTTTGAATTCTTTTTGCAAGAAACAAATTTGCACATATTCCAAATTTTTTGTGGTATTATATTTTAAATTGTGTCAATTAATTACTTAGTCAATGACATGTGGTTTTTAATTTTTCTATTTTTTATTTGGTCACTTACATGTAGGGCTGGAAAAAATTCCCGAAAATCCCAAACCAAACCAAAAAAGTCCCAAACCCAAACCGAAAAATCCCAAACCAAAACCATCCCGAAGTTCGGGAATCCCATCGCGAAAAATACCGAAATTTTCGATATGAGATTGGTTTCCAAATCCCATTTGTTTGGTAATCCTGAAAAATACCGAAGTATTCGGTTTCCTATTGACTTTTGGGTTTCGGTTCTTGAAAGCCATTGCCATGGTTGCTGACTACTCTTCACAATATACTTACTTTACACATAGAGATGATGAAGATAGTGAAAATTTTGAACCTCATAGGAACTCTATGTGGTACTAAGTCACTCATGTATCTTACCATGCAATGTATAAAGTGTAAAATATTGTACTAATTCATTATATATAAATGATTATGGTGTGTTTAAACTTCTTTCATTAATTACTACATATTTTCTACACTCACAATGTTTGCCAGCTCGCTATATAATCAACTTAAATCAGTTAAATCCATCATGTAATGCATTTCCTTCCAATTTTTTGTGATAAACTAATAGATAATTGACTAAATAAACATCCTGCAAAGTTTCAATAAAAATTTCCAAGTTTTTCTTACAATTTCCGTGGTTTTTATTCAATTTTTATCAATATTGATAATATCCCGATATTTCCATCGAAATTTCCGTGTTTTTGAACTACCGATATTTCTGATATCATCGATATTTTAGACCATGCTTGGGTTTCGACCCTAACCTGCTGGAGACCCTGCACGACCTGCTCGACATCTTCGACGAGTAGAACCAACAAAGCTACCAGGCGCTATAACATCCCACATCGCCCATGGGAGTGATCCTTAAATGTATATTCTCATCCCTACCTAGCACGAGGCCTTTTGGGAGCTCACTGGCTTCGGGTTCCGTAAGAACTCTGAAGTTAAGCAAGAATGGGGCCAGAGCACTCCCAGGATGGGTGACCCACTGGGAAGTTGCTCGTGAGTTCCCAGAAACAAAACCGTGAGGGCGTGGTTGGGGCCCAAAGCGGACAATATCGTGCTACGGTGGTGGAGCGGGCCCGGGAAATGGTCCACCCCGGGCTGGGATGTGACAATTGGTATCAGAGCCTATCCCTAGCCTGAAGTGTACCGACAAGGATGTCGAGCCCCTAAGGGGGTGGATTGCAACATCCCACATCGCCCAGGGGAGTGACCCTTAAATGTATATTCTCATCCCTACCTAGCACGAGGCTTTTTGGAAGCTCACTGGCTTCGGGTTCCGTAGGAACTTCGAAGTTAAGCGAGAAGGGAGCTATAGCACTCCCATGATGGGTGACCCACTGGGAAGTTGTTCGTGAGTTCCCAGAAACAAAACCGTGAGGGCGTGGTCGGGGCCCAAAACAGACAATATCGTGTTATGGTGGTGGAGCGGGCCCGGGAAGTGATCTGCCCCGGGCTGGGATGTGACAGGCGCCCTTTCGCCGGTACGTCCGCGAGGCGAAGGCCATGGCCGCCACATTCGCGGATGTGAAGGAGACTAAAGATGCCTACGTTTTCGTGGTGGATGTTCCGAGGCTGAGACCGGATATGATTAATGTGAAGATTGATGAGGACAAAGTGCTGGTGGTAAGCGGGGAGAGGAAGAGAGAGAAGGAGAGGGATCAGGGGATTAAGTACTTGAGGATGGAGATGAGGCTCGGGAAGTATCTCAAGAAGTTTGTGCTGCCGGACAACGCCTATATTGAGAGGATTTCGGCCGAGTGTCAGGATGGGGTGTTGACTGTGACAGTTGCGAAGAAGCCACCGCCAAAGTAGAAGAAGCCCAAGACTATTCAGATCTAGATAAGCAGCAACCAAGGCGGCGGCCATGGAAGCAAAGGTGGTCAAGGCTGGGAATGAGGTGGCGAAGAAGAACGTGGCAAGCAGGGCGGTGGCCAAGGTTGGGAACATGGCAGGCAAGGTGGTGGCCAGATAGGCGAAGGTGGTCAAGGTTGGGAAGAAGGTGGCCAAGAGGAACATGGTAGGCAAGGCCGTGGGCAAGGTGGCCAAGGCGGTGGCCAGGGAGGCAAAGGTGGCCAAGGTTGGGAAGAAGGTGGCCAAGAGGAACATGGTAGGCAAGTTGAAGGGCGTGACAAGTCCGCAGAGGTCCGCTTGCTCTAATGGCAGTGCATGATCAGTTTACGTGAGGCTACTATTGAATAGCGGTGGCGGTATATATGTGCATAAAGCATATAAGCATCGTGTTATTTGGTTTTCTGTGTCTGATGTAATTTCGTATGCTTTGGTTATGTTTTTCTTGTAATTTGGTCTTTCATTAAAAAAGAATAAGAAGGAAAGGAAGGTTGGTGCTTTCTTGGCTTAAGGTTATATATTGTGCTCTTCCTTTTCGGATATGTAAAGAACCATTATGTGAAATTACAATATTAAACTAGTCTCCTTAATAACTTGTTTTTTGTGTGCCAATTTAGAGTTTAATTTTTTCATTTTAAATTTATTATTATCAAGGAATGAGACATGTTTGAAACGATTACAACAATTAATTAAGGGCGGGGTTTTCAACTAAAATGGTTTAAAACTATTACAACAATCAAAGAGCGTTGTTTCAACTGATACGCATAGTTGAAATTCAACTTCTTATCTACTAGGATATAGAAATCACCTTTTTTATTTTTATTTTTTTTCTTGCTCATAAGAACAACTCCACCGTGGGAGTTTGCTCGGGGGACAGACCAGGAAAAAGGGCCGGAGAGCCTGGCCTTCATGCTCCAGTGTGGGCAGCCCGAGGGACAGTGAAGGCCCGAGCACCGAGCTTGTGAGGAATTTCCAGCCCGCGAGCCCGAAGTGGATCTGACGCTGATGTCAGCCTAATTTTTTATTTTTTTCTGCCAGGCGCGTGCACCTCACACGCTCGTAGGGGCGCGTCACCTGACAGCTTTTCAGAGCCTGGGGCCCGCGTCGCATATTCAGAAAGTTACCGTTGGGAAGCCACGTGGCTTCCCACGGTTCGTTGGATCTTAACGGCTATATAATTTAGACCGTCCGATTTGCAACGGGAAAAAAAATAAAAAAATCTTATTTAATATCAACCGTTGGATCTGAGATCAACGGTTGATATTATTCTCCTTTATAAATAAAAAAAATAGTTTTAAAATTAAGAAAAGTTACTTTGTGATGCGTGGCACAATCTGGAGTGTTGGAATTCAATTTTTTTTTTAAATCCAACGGCAGAAATTAATTAGTTGCATAAAAATTTAAAAAAAATTGTAAAAAATCCGAAAAAAATTTGAATTTTTTTTTTTAAAAATTGTTTTTACTTTTTGGATAATGACACGTGGCGCAACGAGAACGATTTAAAATTTTTTATCCGAAATTACAAATAAATTTATTTTGTATTATTTAAAATAAAATAAAAAGCTAATATTTTATTACATATTGCCAGGAGGAGGGCTGCTACGCTAGAGATATAAAAGGAAGTTACTGTTCACTAGGTAGATTGAATAGTGAATTGCCTGATAGGAAGGCTCCCAGTTGCTCTAAGTATTGTACTGTTTTTTATTTTAGCTTTTCCGTCCACGTCTTACCCAACAAAAAATTTGATAAATGACTAAAGTGGCCCCGCCCCTGGTTTCCAAAATGTTCTGGACGCTCACCGAAGAACAAAATGGAACCTACTGGAACCTCCTCCCTTCCCTCCACGTGTTTCCAGAACCTTGCTTATTCCCTTCCCGCTAACCCACGTCATCAACTCCTCCTCCTATAAATACCCAGAACCACCACCATCCTCCGTAACAGCGACCAGATTTCCACTCGAAAAATCACAAAAGCCTTCAAATCGAAACCAAAGAGCGAAAATTCCACCCACCAAGAAGCGAAGAATGGACATCAGAATCCCCGGTTTGGAAGCCCCGTTCTTCTTCCCACTTCAGCACATCATGGACGCGGCCGACGACGCCGAGAAGTCCTTCAACGCCCCCACCCGGACCTACGTCCGCGACGCCAAGGCCATGGCCTCCACGCCGGCAGACGTCAAGGAGTACCCGAACTCCTACGTGTTCGTGGTGGACATGCCGGGACTGAAGTCAGGGGACATCAAGGTCCAGGTGGAGGACGACAATGTGCTTCTGATCAGCGGAGAGAGGAAGCGGGAGGAGGAGAAGGAAGGGGCTAAGTACGTGAGGATGGAGCGGAGGGTTGGCAAGTTCATGAGGAAGTTCGTGTTGCCGGAGAATGCGAACGTGGATGCGATTTCTGCTGTTTGCCAGGATGGGGTTTTGACTGTCACGGTGCAGAAGCTGCCGCCGCCGGAGCCGAAGAAGCCGAAGACAATCGAGGTCAAGATTGGTTGAAACTTTTGAGTGCTGTTTCTGTGATTTGGGTTCTGAGAATAATCGTGCAAGGATTATAACATAAGGGTTTGTGTGTGGATTTTAGGGCTTCGTTGGTGTTTTGTGGATGTGTCTGTTATGTTTGTGTTGTGGTATTATAAGCTTGTTGGTTTTTCAGATCAATGAAGCATATTATGTGTTACTTCCTCTTTCAATCTCTGTTTGTACTTTCCATTTTTGTTGATGTTTTCATAAAATCGGCTTCAAAAAGGTGAATTAACGGAACAAATAACTCAAATAACCGAACATTTTACGAACGTAATCAAACAGAGTTCGTAATATGAGTGTGTTCGGAATTACGCCATATACGTTGTTCCGTGTGTCAGCATTTTTAAACAGATTGAGATGAGGTACTGCATAATTTCTCAGCCTCTTCGAGGTTCTGTTTGCGCCTTTGAGACCGCCTGTGATTGGTCGCCGGACCTAGAAAACAGAGCGATGAAGAAGCCTTCTTTGTCCTCCTTGGGATCGGTCCGAATCAAGCATACGGCTGCAAGGCAAGAAAACAGTAGTGATTGAGATACCAGTCTCAACATTTTGGTCACGTTTTGTCAAGATTTGAGGATGCCACCTACCGCCCTCGACATTGGGGAGACCACGGCGGTGCCATTTCGGGAACGGAGTTTCTAGTTGGAAACAAAGGACTTCAATGTTCTTGGAACGCAGTTGACTGACTTGACTTCCCCAATACAAGTAGCGTTCTAACTTCCTTGCATTATCAGCAATTACAAGAAGCTACCCAAAAGGTACCAGATCCAGAGCAGGAAGGATCTAAAACAATGGCGCGGACCTGCAACATTAATTTTTGTTGTAAGCATGAAAGGAATATATTTGAAACATCGTAAAATACAAGTTTTGTTGGGAGCAAATGATCTTAATCTTGCCTATATGTAGATGAAGTATATATGCATCGTGTTATTTGGTTTTCAGTGTCTTCTGTAAATTCATATATTTTGGATCTGTTTTTCTTTTTGGTCTTTCATATATATAGGGAATTATTATTCGCATTTCAAAAATCTTATTTTACATTTTAAATTTTTTATATTTGGAAAGAAAAATACACTTATGAGGAGTGTAGAATGAGGTTTTTGGAGGGCTAATAACACTTTTCGATATATATTGTGATCTTCCATTTTGGATATAAAACTGGTCTTTTTAATAACAACCCTGACTTGTTTGTATCCCCTTCTGATGTAGTATTTATTTTCATTTGTAACGAGAGGTTTTAAATTTGACTTTCATTAAGACAAAGTTAAACTACATTATTGCTAACTCATTGTGAAGATAAACACACCATTTTCTTTTAATGTAGTTAATATCATTTTTTAAAAATAAAAAATATGTTGTTAATGGATAACCTATTTTAGAGTTTAAAAAAAAAAAAATATATATATATATATATATATATATATATATATATATTACTAAAGAGGGATAGGGTTGAAATTATTACAATAATTTAAATGTGTTTTTGAATTGAATACTAGAATATTGGACCGCCGGAATTTTAGAGTTTACTTGTCTTTTGCTAGCTTGTTTTTAGTTATATTTTTGATGATTTGTTATAGAGAGTATCATTAGAGTGATCATTTTGACATTATTTACTAAGCATTCACTCATAAAACGACCATTTAACATTGTTTATAAAACGTTCACCTTACTCGTCATTTAATTCGTTATTTATGTAATTTGAAATACCATAACTTATTGACCCATAAGAAGGAAAAATACCTCCAAGTGCCGAGTTTAATTTTCGTTTGTTTTTTATTGTCTTCATACAGTTCTCTTTTTTTTTTTTATGGGATTATCTTTTAATTTTGTACTGTTTTCTATTTTAGCTTTTCCGTCCTTATATTACCCAACGAAAATCTGGTAAGCGACTAAAGAGGCCCTGCCCCTAGTAAAACCTTCCAGAATGTTCTAGATGCTCACATAAGAACTGAATGGAACCTACTGGAACCTCCTCCCTTCCTTCCACGTTTCTCCAGAACATTCCTTTCTCCCTCCCCGCTATCCCACGTCCTCCCTCAATTCCTCCTCCTATAAATACCCATAACCACCACTCCCCTCCATAGCGACCAGATTCCCACTCGAAAATTCATAAAAGCCTTCAAATCGAAACCGAAAAGCGAAAATTCCACCCACCAAGAAGCGAAGAATGGACATCAGAAACCCCGGTTTGGAAGCCCAGCTCTTCTCCACACTTCAGCACATCATGGACGCGGCCGACGACGCCGAGAAGTCCTTCAACGCCCCCACCCGGACCTACGTCCGCGACGCCAAGGCCATGGCCTCCACGCCGGCAGACGTCAAGGAGTACCCGACCTCCTACGTGTTCGTGGTGGACATGCCGGGACTGAAGTCCGGGGACATCAAGGTCCAGGTGGAGGACGACAATGTGCTTCTGATCAGCGGCGAGAGGAAGCGGGAGGAGGAGAAGGAAGGGGCTAAGTACGTGAGGATGGAGCGGAGGGTCGGCAAGTTCATGAGGAAATTTGTGTTGCCGGAGAATGCTAACGTGGATGCGATTTCTGCTGTTTGCCAGGATGGGGTTTTGACAGTCACAGTGCAGAAGCTGCCGCCGCCGGAGCCGAAGAAGCCGAAGACAATCGAGGTCAAGATTGCTTGAAACTTTCGAGTGGTGTTTCTGTGATTTGGGTTCTGAGAATTGTCGTGCAGGGATTAATAACATAAGGGTTTGGGTGTGGATTTTAGGGCTTCGTTGGTGTTTTCTGGATGTGTTTGTTATGATTGTGTTCTGGTATTGTAAGCTTGTTGGTTTTTCAGATCAATGGAGCATATTATGTGTTACTTCCTATTTCAATTTCTGTTTTTACCTTCCATTTTTGTTGATGTTTTCATAAAATCGGCTTCAAAAAGGCGAATCAACGGAACAAATAACTCAAATAACTGAGCATTTTACGAACGTAATCAAACAGAGTGAGGTACTGCATAATTTCTCAGCCTCTTCAAGGTTCTGTTTGAGCCTATGCCTCTTCGAGGTTCTGTTGAGCCTATGCCGGTTCCGTTAGGCGCCTCTGATTGGTCGCCGGACCTAGAAAACAGAGCAATGTTGAGATACCAATATCTCAACATTTTTGTCACATTTTGTCGAGATTTAAGGATGCCACTTACCGCCCTCGACACTGGGGAGACCACGGCGGTGACATTCCGGGAAGGGAGTTTCTAGTTGGAAACCATTGGATGCAGCAAGTGGTGGCACAGATTTAATGACATCTTCGTTTCCGACTTGGTTGACAGAGCATGTGCTGTAAACAGCTCTCTCCACTTCCGGAACTGGCAAAAGCGGTATGCATCAATTTATATCGTTGAAATAATCCGAGTATAATCCGAAGAAGGTGGCCAAGAGGAACGTGATTGGCAAGGCGGTGGGCAAGGTGGGGAACCTGGCAGGCAAGGGCGGTGGGGAACGTGGTGCCGGTGGGTATGAAGGGCAAAGTTGAAGGGCTTGACAGGCAAGCAGAGGTCGGCTTGCTCTGATGGCAGTGCATGATCAGTATGCTTTGTTTCTGTTGTTCTTTTTGGTCTTTCATATAAAAAGAACAAGAAGGAAAGGAAGGTGGGTGCCGTCTATATTTGTAATCTTGCATTTTGGATATAAAACCAGCCTTTTTATTAACTTATTTGTGTGCCAATCGATAACCTTATTTTAGAGTTTACTTTTTTTTAACATTGTTATTATTTAAAAGAAAGAAGATTCGAAATTATTATAATAATTTAAGAAATGATGCTACTAGGAACTTATTTATTTTTTGCTGGCTCATATTTAATATATTCTCGATTCGCCACCAAGAATACCATTAGATTGACCATTGTTACGTTATTTATGGAGTGTTCATCCTATTAGATTGATCATTGTTATATTATTTATGGAGTGATTACCAAACTCGTCATTTAACTCGTTGTCTATGTAATTTGAATTTGAAAAGTACCATAAATTATTGAACCAAAAAGGGAAAATACCTCTAGTCTTTGATTTATCGAATTAATTTTCGTTTGTTTCTTCACATTTTTCTCTTTTGCTTTTTTGGGATTATCTTTTAATTAATTAATTTATTTATTTTTGGTCAAAGAAGAACTATATTCCAACTAAATACAACTACAACTACAACAAAAGTCTAGCATAAAACAAAGATACAACAAAAAACAAGCCTAAAACAAAACCAAAATGGAAAAAAGGCTCAGAAACCAACAGCTTCCGTCAGAAGCTTCCACATCCATCGTCCCCTCGGAAACAGGTCCTTCAGTCAATGCCCAGCCGTCATCTAGTAGCGCATCCACAGATACCACCTCCAACCCACGCACAGCCACATAGTTTTTATAGGATTATCTTTTAATTTAGTTCTTTTATCTATTTTAGCTTTTTGGCTCTTTATCAACAAAATATCTCGTACATGGCTAAAGAGGCCCTGCCCCTAGTAAACGCTTCCAGAATGTTGTAGACGCTCACAGAAGAAATGGAACCTACTGGAATCTCCTCCCTTCCTTCCACGTTTCTCCAGAACATTCCTTTTCCCTCCCCGCTGACCCCCGTCCTCCCTCAACTCCTCCTCCTATAAATACCCATAACCACCACTCCCCTCCGTAACAGCGAACAGATTCCCACTCGAAAATTCACAAAAGCCTTCAAATCGAAACCGAAAAGCGAAAATTCCACCCACCAAGAAGGGAAGAATGGATATCAGAATCCAGGGTTTGGATGCCCCACTCTTCTCCACACTTCAGCACATCATGGACGCCGCCGACGACGCCGAGAAGTCCTTCAACGCCCCCACCCAGACCTACGTCCGCGACACCAAGGCCATGGCCTCCACGCCGGCAGATGTCAAGGAGTACCCGACCTCCTACGTGTTCGTGGTGGACATGCCGGGACTGAAGTCCGGGGACATCAAGGTCCAGGTGGAGGACGACAATGTGCTTCTGATCAGCGGCGAGAGGAAACGGGAGGAGGAGAAGGAAGGTGCTAAGTACGTGAGGATGGAAAGGAGGGTCGGCAAGTTCATGAGGAAGTTCGTGTTGCCGGAGAATGCGAACGTGGATGCGATTTCTGCTGTTTGCCAGGATGGGGTTTTGACTGTCACAGTGCAGAAGCTACCGCCGCCAGAGCCGAAGAAGCCGAAGACAATCGAGGTCAAGATTGCTTGAAACTTTTTGAGTGCTGTTTCTGTGATTTGGGTTCTGAGAATAATCGTGCAGGGATTATAACATAAGGGTTTGTGTGTGGATTTTAGGGCTTCGTTGGTGTTTTCTGGATGTGTTTGTTGTGTTTGTGTTCTGTTATTGCTTGTTGGATTTTCAGATCAATGAAGCATAGTATGTGTTACTTCCTATTTCAATTTTTTATTTCCATTTTTGTTGATGTTATCATAAAATTGGCTTAAAAAACGCGAATCAACGGAATAAATAACTCGAATAACCGAGCATTTTACGAACGTAATCAAACAGAGTTCGTAATATGAGTGTGTTTGGAATTATGCCATATACGTTGTTCCGTGTGTCACCATTTTAAACAAATTGAGATGAGGTACTGCGTAATTTCTCAGCCTCTCCGAGGTTCTGTTTGAGGCTATGCCGGTTCCGTTTGGCGCCTCTGATTGGTCGCCGGACCTTGAAAACAGAGCAAAGTTGAGATACCAATATCTCAACATTTTTGTCACATTTTGTCAAGATTTAAGGATGCCACTTACCGCCCTCGACCCTGGGGAGACCACGGCGGTGCGATTCCGGGAAGGGAGTTTCTAGTTGGAAACCATTGGATGCAGCAAGTGGCGGCACAGATTTAATGGCATCTTCGTTTCCGACTTGGTTGACAACAGTGGCGGATGCATTGAGGGGCAGAGGGTCAGCTGATTCCTGAACGGACGTTCATAGATGACCATAAATACCTTAGGTGCTGATTTTCTGAATTTCAGTTCATAGATGACCATAAATACCTTAGGTGCTGATTTTCTGAATTTCAGTGAATGTCCAGGGATACTTTGGATGTTGCTCTTTTGAAGATTAGAGTTGACTTTATCCATGCCATCCAACTGTTTGATAAAATGTCTGAAAGAAGAGTGAATGAAATGGTGATTTCAGTGAATAACAAAGTATCATTATTCTTGGACAAACATATTAATGAGATGCAATGATATCAAACATTGTTAGTGTGTTCAAGATAAGTGTATTTCTTTGTTAAGCATTCATATGGAAGCAGCCTTGGAATATGCTAATTATCCTCGCAAATGAGGCATTAACAGGTATGCAGTATGTCTTTCCAAATGACTTCAGGCCTATTAAGACTTGATGAAATGGCAATATGCATGTTATTTCTGGTAAAAAAAAATTGTACGTGCTGCGCGCTATTCTTTCTGATCTTCTTAATTTTATTTCCTAGATTCGCTATTGACAAAACATGTGCTGTAAACAGCTCTCTCCACTTTCGGAACTGGCAAAAACGGTATGCATAAGTTTATATCATTGGAATAATCCGAAGAAGGTGGCCAAGAGGAATGTGGTAGGGAAGGTGGTGGCCAGGGAGGCAAAGGTGGTCAAGGCTAGGAAAAAGGTGGCCAAGAGGAACATGGTTGGCAAGGCAGCGGGCAAGGTGGACAGGGCGGTGGAGAACGTGGTGCCGGTGGGTATGAAGGTGAAGGGCTTGACAAGCAGGTAGAGGTCGGCTTGCTCTGATGGCAGTGCATTGACAAGCAGGCAGAGGTGGGCTTGCTCTGATGGCAGTGCATGATCAGTGTACGTGAGGATACTACTAAGTAGCGGTGGCGGTATATATATGTAGATGAAGTATATAATATATATGCATCGCGTTATTTGATTTTCTATGTCCGCTGTAAATTTGTATGCTTTGTTTATGTTTTTCTTTTTGGTCTTTCATATAAAAAGAATAAGAAGGAAAGTAAGGTGGGTGCCGTCTTGACTTCAGATATATATTGTAATCTTCCATTTTGGATGTAAAACCAGCCTTTTTATTAACTTATTTGTGTGCCAATAGATAACCGGTATTTCAGAGTTTACTTTTTTAAAATATTATTATTATTTAAAAGATAGAAGATTCAAAATTATTATAATAATTTAAAGAATGATGCTACTAGGAATTTACTTGTTTTTTGCTGGCTCATATTTAATATATTCTCGATTCGTCATCAAGAATACCATTAGATTAATCATTGTTACATTATTTATGGAGTGTTCACCCTATTAAATTTACCATTTTATATTATTTATGGAGTGATTACTAAACTCATCATTTAACCCGTTGTCTATATAATTTGAATTTAAAAAGTACCATAAATTATTAAACCAAAAAGGGAGAATACCTCTAGCCGTCGATTTATCAAATTAATTTTCGTTTATATCTTCACATAACAAAATTAGGTGCACGATTATCTTCTTCACATTTTTCTCTTTTGCTTTTTTTGGGATTATCTTTTAATTTAGTTCTGTTATCTATTTTAGCCTTTTGGCTCTTTCTCAACAAAATATCTCGTAAATGGCTAAAGAGGCCCTGTCCCTAGTAAACGCTTCCAGAATGTTCTAGACGCTCACAGAAGAACATTCCTTTTCCCTCCCCGCTGACCCCCCTCACTCCTCAACTCCTCCTCCTATAAATACCCATAACCACCACTCCCCTCCGTAACAGCGACCAGATTCCCACTCGAAAATTCACAAAAGCCTTCAAATCGAAACCGAAAAGCGAAAATTCCACCCACCAAGAAGGGAAGAATGGATATCAGAATCCAGGGTTTGGATGCCCCACTTTTCTCCACACTTCAGCACATCATGGACGCGGCCGACGACCCCGAGAAGTCCTTCAACGCGCCCACCCGGACCTACGTCCGCGACGCCAAGGCCATGGCCTCCACGCCGGCAGACGTCAAGGAGTACCCGAACTCCTACGTGTTCGTGGTGGACATGCCGGGACTGAAGTCCGGGGACATCAAGGTCCAGGTGGAGAACGACAATGTGCTTCTGATCAGCGGCGAGAGGAAGCGGGAGGAGGAGAAGGAAGGGGCTAAGTACGTGAGGATGGAGCGGAGGGTCGGCAAGTTCATGAGGAAGTTTGTGTTGCCGGAGAACGCGAACGTGGATGCGATTTCTGCTGTTTGCCAGGATGGGGTTTTGAATGTCACAGTGCAGAAGCTGCCGCCGCCGGAGCCGAAGAAGCCGAAGACAATCGAGGTCAAGATTGCTTAAAACTTTTTGAGTGCTGTTTCTGTGATTTGGGTTCTGAGAATAATCATGCAGGGATTATAATATAAGGGTTTGTGTGTGGATTTTAGGGCTTCGTTGGTGTTTTCTGGATGTGTTTGTGTTGTGGTATTATAAGCTTGTTGGTTTTTCAGATCAATGAAGCATATTATGTGTTACTTCCTATTTCAATTTTTACTTTTCATTTTTGTTCAAGTTTTCATAAAATTGGCTTCAAAATGCGAATCAACGGAACAAAATAACTTAAATAACTGAGCATTTTATGAACGTAATCAAACAGATTGAGATGAGGTACTGCTTAATTTCTCAGCCTCTTCGAGGTTCTGTTTGCGCCTATGCCAGTTCCGTTAGGCGCCTGTGATTGGTTGCCGGACCGAGAAGACAGCAATGAAGAAGCCTTCTTTGTCCTCCTTCGGATCAGTCCGAATCAAGCATACGGCAGCAAGGCAAGAAAACGGTAGTGATTGAGATGCCAATGTCTCAACATTTTGGTCACGTTTTGTCAAGATTTGAGGATGCCACTTACCGCCCTCGAGACTGGGGAGGCCATGGCGGTGCCATTTCGGGAACGGAGTTTCTAGTTGGAAACCATTGGATGCAGCAAGTGGTAGCACAGATTTAATGACATCTTCGTTTTCGACTTGGTTGACAGAGCATGTGCTGTGAATAAAACTCTCCACTTCCGGAACTGGCAAAAGCGGTACGCATCAATTTATATCATTGAAACAAATCAGATTATTTGTTAAGACCTACTCTACATCTTCCACAATTGCACAAAGAGAGAGTAACAGAAGAACAATACAACAATACAATTTCATTAACTTCCTTTTCTTTCTTACAATGTACTATTTATGCTAATACGCAACTCTAACTGTCACTACAAGATGATGTCATTTGGCATCCTAACAATACTCCCTTAAAACCAATCGTACAAGTAAGATTTACAATTTCAAACCAAGTACAATTGTGAAAACCAGCAATAAAACCAGGAACAAGATTTACAATTTCAAACCAAGTACAATTGTGAAAACCAGCAATAAAACTAGGAACAACACAATCACAAGAATGTATTAAAAGTTCACAATTTCTGGAAATTCAAGCTTCAGTTCAAGGTATAGTTCCCATGTAGCATCATCTTGGGAGTGGTTTTGCCATTGACTAAGGCTTCCGTAGCTGCAGCACTTCTTGATCCTTCTTCTGTCCAAGATTGCAGTCGTACATCTTGCAAAATCCCAGCATTTGTGATAACTGGCATCCTAACAATACTCCCCATGAAATGACCCTTGCAGCAAGGCTTGAAACTGAAAAACCTGAAGAATTTGATCTAGAAAGTCCACATGACTCATGCTCTTGTCAAATACAGGTTCCTCTGTAACCTCAAAGCTTTGCAAATTGTCACCACCACGTCCAAGCAAAGCTGAAACTACCAAGGTATCATGTGAATATTGCTTGATTTTGTAACCCACAGCCGAGAGTTTGTGTATCAAAGAGGACACTTGACACAACACATGTGATATCGAGATGCAAGAGTGAGTAATAGCCGCAGCAAGAATAAATGTATGGACTTCAATACGATCATGTGCAATAATGCATTCATAACCATGCAACTGGGATTTTCCTTTGCTAATAAGCTTCTTGTTGCCTGCTCCTTCAATGCACGCCCCATAATCAATAAGAAACCGAGCAAGATCAGTCACCTCTGATTTTCTGGCAACATTGGACATTACAGTTTTTCCATCAATCATACGTGCAACCATCATAAGAGTTTCCGTTGCCCAAACACTTGTGTAATCAAGTTGGAAACTACCTCCGACTAATCCTCCTCTGTTTGCAACACATGCTTGAATTTTTTCATCCCTGAATTTTGAGCCTTCATCCTTATCATGAATGCCCTTCCAGTAGCACATATAGCAACTAGAGAGCCACATTTTATCAAACAGATTGAAAGCAAGAAAAGTCGTCTCAACAGGTACAATCAAGGGGTCAGCTTCCTCCAAAAAATTCCTCTTTTTCGCATAAGAACAAAACCTAACTCACAAACTGCTAGGAAATCCATTGAATTGAATCCATAGAGAAAAATAGTTCCACCTTTATCATGAATTCCTTTGTGGTAGGTGAATTGAAAACTAACAGAAACAAGTGCATCATTATAAAACCCACCAAAAGGCTGCAGTGCATCAAACAGTTGAGCAGAAGCATTTCCTTGCACCAAAATGGTTTCAACTTGTCCAGTAGATTCCGAATTAAGGAGCCTTTGAATAGTTGTTCCACCTTTGTCAAGAATTAACTCATGGAAACCAAGCTTCAAATGCACAATAGTACCATTTTTCATGACTTTACCATTACAAACAAAAAATTTAGAACTATAAGCACCTTTGATTTGAACATTCGAAGTAAAGAACTTATGAAGTGTACCTCCGGTGTCAGAAATCGGCATGTGATAGCCCAACTGAAAATCACAATCTGCTGAGTGTGACCTTTCATCAAACACTTGGAGTGCAAATGAATCAATTTTCACGAACCCATCATCAGATACTGAAATTATGAAAATGAATTCTTGGGCCAAGTCGTTCTTGCAATTAGATTCATGATTAGACGAAGACGACGTCCTGAATTGCTTGAATTTATCTCTAAATGCAGCAACCAATCTGTTAGGAGATGAAGAACCCAGAACGCAAGCTTGAATCTTGGATTTCATTCAATCAGGCTGCAATCAGAGCTGCAGTCGGAGCTAGAGACGAGGAGCTAAGCGTCTAGGATGACTCACACCGTCAGTGTTCAGTCATCACGTATGATATTTCAACCTGGCTGTTCCTGATTGAGTTCTTTATTCATATTATATATTTAATTTTCTAGGATATCCGGTTTCGCCGTTGAAGGACCTGTTCTAGTGTTGCAAGCTAGGTCAAGTAATCAAGCTAGGTTCAGTCTTTCAGAATCCATCTCTCCTCCAGTGAGAAAGAAAGTAAAGTCAAGAGGGAGAGCCGAGACTCGAAGAAAGCTTGGAGTGGAAGAAGGGCGTTATCGGATTTGAAGCGCTGAGTTACTTAAGCAATTCTTGTTATTGTTATTCTATCTTAGAAGTAGTGCCTATATTGTTTTGTCTTTCCTTTTCCTTTTCTTGCTGGGTTTCAGCGAGCAGCCACGATCCCTTCCTGAGTGGCCCTCTCATTCTTGCAATTGTTAAGGTTAAGGCCCAAGAAATGGAGGGCTTTTCACAGGGTCTTCAACTTCCTTGTCGAGTAAATCGAAAACCTTTTCATTTTTCCCAGCCAATTCACTTTGAAAAACCCCAAAACTTCCTTGAAATTTGGAACTGGAACGAAACTTTGCAGAACCATCTTCGTGGTATTTGGCGTAGTTGCGAACCCTCTTGAATTTCTTCAATGTTGGTCGTAAACAAGGACGAGTCTTGGGCTTGTATCTTGGACGGAACTGAGACCAGAATTCAGCTACTTTCTCTCAGGCCCAAATCTTTTCCTCGTGGAAAGATTAAAGCTGGAGAACGACTTGATTCGATTTCTCAACAGAGATAAGAGATGCCATTTTGACGAACGACTGATGCATCGGTGTAGCTGCAAAAGATTCAACACCAAGTTTTTCCGCAAGTAACTTCAATTGAAGAAGAATTAAATCAGTGGTAGTCTTGAATTCGGTCCGAAATTTGGCCTGAGAAATCCTGAATTCTTCTTGAGACTTCTTGAACTCGTCAGACTTGGCTCCCCGATTGGAAACCCTCGATTCCATGGTTTTACAAAACGTTTGCGGCATTATACAACGGAGAAGGATTGAGGGATCGAAACGACTGGCTCGTGATACCAATGTTATGACCTACTCTACATCTTCCACAATTGCACAGAGAGAGAGTAACAGAAGAACAATACAACAATACAATTTCATTAACTCTCTTTCCTCTCTTACAATGTACTATTTATACTAATACCCAACTCTAACTGTCACCACAAGATGATGCCATCTGGCATCCTAACATTATTAGCCGAGTAAATTGTACGAATGGTCCCTCAACTTTAATCAAATTGGAGCAATGGTCCCTCAACTAAAAATCCATTACCATTGGTCCCTCAATTTATCAAAATGTGTAGCTATAGTCTTTCTCATCAATTTTGTCAAAATTTTGTCAAAATAAGCTATGTTGGAATGACCATTTATACAATTAGGATCCCTCAACTCATTAAAGTATAATTATGGTTCTTTTCGTCAACTATGTCAAAATTTTTATCAAAACGAGTTATATTGGAAGGACCATTGCTACAATTGGATTAAAGTTAAGGGACCATTTCTCCAGTTGAATTAAAGTTGAGGGACCAATGGTAATGGATTTTTAGTTGAGGGACCATAGCTGCACGTTTTGAAAAGTTAAGGGACCAATAGTAATAGATTTTTAGTTGAGGGACCATTGCTCAAATTGAGTTAAAGTTAAGGAACCATAGCTACAATTTACTCTTATTAGCCAAGCTGAACGAAGCAAGCAATGGATATCTGTAACCGAGCAACTACTGGATAGAAAGGATCAAGTTTTGGCTACGATTTTGGCGGCGAGCTTGTTTAAGTGTGCTAGCAAAATTGGCACCGTATTTCAACAAAACAAAGATTTCCAATCAAATCCGCAATTCTGCACAAACAAAAGACTTCAATGTGTTTGGAACGCAGTTGACTGACTTCCCCAATAAAATAGCGTTCTAGTGGTATTCCTCTTCACTGATTAGTGAGAGGTCTTAGGTTCAACTCTCGCCAAAGGCGAATTTTGAACCAATTTGTTGCTAGCCCAGACCACGCCCATCCCCTCCTTTTAGGATAGATAATATCGATTGTTCAAAAAAATAAAAAATAAAATAAAATAAATAAATAAACTTCCTTGCATTATCAGCAATTACAAGAAGCTACCCAAAAGGTACCTAGAGCAGAAGTTGGGAGCAAATGATCTAATCTTGCAGAAGCAGCCCCGGATCCAGAGCAGGAATGATCTAAAAGAATGGCACGGACCTGCAACGTTGATTTTGTTGTGCTTTGGCCCGTTCGTCAGTGCGGAAACGAGATTCAGGTTACAACCTCATCAAAATACAAACTCACAGTTGAACAGTTTAATATACAAGAAATAAAGACACCGAGAGAATTACGAGGTTCGGCAAAATCCTGCCTACTTTCCCCGGAGAGATATTGCTCTTCACTATGAGAATAACTAGTACAAGATACACTTGAGTTAAATCGACATAACCCAAACCCCAATCCCTTGTATACTCAGAATTTTCCCAAGAACCTCACTCTACCCCAAGAGTTTCTCACTCTCACTCTCTATTTTCTCTCCTTTGTGTTTTCCTCCGGATGCTCACACAATGCATAACTATTTCCTTCACTTATAGTCATGCACCAACAATTATGCCAACAACCAAGACCAAGAAAATCTTAAGTTCACATGGCATATTCAACACCCTTTTCTATACCTAGCCCATAGAGTACAACTTTTTCTCCATCTGCCATTTAATGCATAGAAAATAAAACATGCACAATTGCATGCAAGCACAAAGTCAAGACTTGCTTGCTTCCAACTTTGCTTGTGGCAGTCACCATGTCTTCTCTTGAAACAAGATTTCCATGCCACAACCGAAAGCCAAACACAAAGTCACAAATGGCTGCTGCCATTTCCTTGTAGCATTCAGAAAGTTACACCATCAAAATTGTTGACAACTCGTAAGTATATGAGCCAAACACAACAGATTTTTGTTGTAAGCATGAAAGGAACGTATTTGAAGCGTTGTAAAACGCAAGTCTGCAACCAAGAGGAGAAAGGTAACAACGGTCCGGAAGTCAAGTCGTCTAACCTTGGAATATTGAGCATCTTCAGGGTTTAAGTCTAAGAAAACTCCATGCACAACCTTAATATCTAAGTCCAGGTGAAGTCAAATGGCTTATCAATATGTTAACGCTACGACAGCAAAGATATGATCAGAGACCGGCATTCCTCGTTAGATTGCCGTGGTTCTACTATTTTCAACAACGTCTCTTTTAAACGTTGGACCCTTTCTTCATTCAGCACACATGCCATGACTTCTCCCCTTTTCCTCTCATTAGAGCTGCAGGGTGTACAGTTTTGTTTCCAGGAGCCGAGCTCGCATCAAGAACCTTCAAAGGAAATCAGATTTTAAATGTGGCGTAAACTGTTGTACAATCTCAAAATCGAAACTTCAATACATTATGCAGAATAATAACAGCAACCGAAGTGCAAAATTATTAACGATGTACACACTTTAGCGACCTCCCATCCTGGTTTTGAAGCGAGGGCTGATGCCACCATAGAGCTTGCCTTTCCCTGTTAAACAAATCATAAAACCATAAATCACAGATATAAGATAAATGGATCCTTCACGGTTTAGGCAATTTTTCTACATCACAAAGCCACCGTTGTCATAAGGCAACATCAAGGTTGGTTGAGATTTTACAAGGAAATTACTAATAGCAAATATTATGATAATTCTTACTGGCATAAAAATACTTCCATCCATTATTAGAGGATGATCACGAAGATCACTACCCGGTGGAAGAACCAACAAATCAGGTACCCACTCATCCTCTTGAACCTATTGAAGAAATCCAAAAGGAAAAAAAAAAAAGCATCTTAGTAACGAGATGAAGGAACTACAGAAGGCGGACACATCACAAAACATACAATTCAATGTTCGAATTTTGGTCTCTACAACAGAATCACTTGTTACTAGGTTACCAAAAATTGACAGGAAACATCCTAGTTGAACATAATTTTGGTCTCTACACGCATTGGAGCATAATTCTAACAAAAACTTTAATGATAAAGTCCGAGAAAATACCTTAAATTGCTTCTCTAATTCAAGTAAGGCGGTGTCATCATCTATTTGCAGAGTATTTACTAGAACATAACGAGGTATTGAACTATCTGCAACCAGAAATTAGTGTTAGAACAAAAGGGCAACACCGATCCACATCGTAGCGGGCTTTCGTTAAAATTCCCTTTAAATTTCCATTGGATTTTATGAACTGAAAATTGCAAAGCAAAGTACTTTGTTTCCACAACTTCCGCTCTAATGGTATAAAACTGAAGAGCTGGAACAACACGACGAAACTAGTAACACTGTAAAATCACACACCAGGAATTTCATGAACAGTTATCAAGTCTTCAACTTTCTTCACTTATTTCTTCACCAAAAGCCGAGCCAGAGCGGTCTGCAGAGCTTCTTGGCGACGGATGAGATACTTCTCCGCATCACCAGCTGCCGACGAACTCACCTGTACGTATTCAAATTCACAGTTCATATAATAATTCACAGCCGACCTCTCCATGTTTAAACGACGCCGATTTTCCGACTTGTCGGCAGCTGCAGGCGGCGGGGCCGCTTTGTGCTTCAGGCGCGCCATCGCGCACGGCAAGAGCACACACAGAAAGGGCGGCAAGAAAGCACTGCATATATGCAACTCTTCCACAAACGACATCGCTGATTAGAAAGGGTAAACTTGTAATAAAATCTAGGAAAATTGGGCTTACTAGTTCTTTTACAAGCCCACGAATTCAGTGTAATGGTGGACACGTAATGCTGAAATACGAATTTTTGACACTATTATATGTATGAGTGGGAAAGACCTGGACCAAGAGGCACCACAACCTGGAAACCCGGTTTTTCATTGTCAACGAATGGGCTACTGACTGGGCCCTTCCCTTAGTGCTTACCTAAATAAGTTGAACAAGACTTCCGTGAAGAAGAATTCACTAAGCCCCTTTCATTTAGGTGTAAATACTATGTTCTGTCACAGCCTTCCATGTTGTACTCTTCCCTACGTCCATGCCAGAAAGAGCCAGCTTGAAAGCCCCAAACTACTACTCCGTTAGTGGTCTAACCTTTTATCCGTCTCAGTAACCTGGCCCAGCATAAGAAAAAACCGCCTATCCATCCATTGCTCTTGCGTATTCCAATACCCTTTCATGATGTCGCGTATGGATCCTTGAGAATGAATGCGTCGTTAGACCTTCCAATTAAAGTGTCGCCATGTGGTGTATTGTGTATATGGATATAAATTTAGTTAATTTAGAGTTCTAAACTGAGTACACTAGGAGAACAGTAGTTTCCTCTTTTCTCCTTTTTATGAACACGGAATGATCAGCATTGCTTCTCTGGAAACCCATCGATCTTCGTCATAACCAAACTTCATATCTCGAACCAAGCCCGAGGAGACTGCTTGAGACCATATATCGCCTTTTTTCACCTGAAAACTTTCCCTTCCTCCCCCTCCAGTTTTCCAATGGTGGAAAGTTCTCTCGCCGCACGTCAACAACTTAATCACGACTTTGTGACCGAGGAAACAAGAGCTAGACTTCGGCAAAGGTCCCAATATCTATAGAATATGAATTTCTTGGAATTAAGTTTCCTTTACCACGTAAATAAAAAGACCATTTCCAAATGGCTTATAATATTTTTCAAATGGCTTAATGTTTGGATTGAAAATACTTGTGATGGCTTTTCTTTTGTCCAAATTTAAGTTCAATGAAAAGTATATGTGACCAAAAAAATCGTAAAACCGCATTCAGATGGCTTGTAACATTTTCAGTCTGTACGATAATTAGGGAAAGTTCAACTAAAAGTCTAAAACATGAATTTTTTTAGCTTTCACAAGGATTGTTTGTTGTGGCGAAACCACCAACTTGTCCCTTTATAGTCAAGGCTTCTAACAAAGTATTTTAGGGTCGCTCCTTAGGCACCTTCACATCTACACCTACCTATAACAAGCACGTATACATAAACAAGCTTGAATCCTGTTATCTTAACCGATAATGAATTATTTATAGCCGTAGCTACACATTAGTCTAGTCTCACACGACAGTCGATACTCAAGATTTCGTTTAGCCTGTAGATTAGAATAGTAAACCTCATCCGAATTTAACATTTGCTTAAACTCCCGATAGCCTCTCAAGCTGGATTAGTATGAATTCTCTGGTTACTTTCTTTTCGCATTAAAAAAAAATGCAATCTCTGTTAATCATCTGCAACAAAAATATTTATGGGGTTAACATATTATCAATTCAATATTAATACATTGTCAACATGGTATTAATAGACTACTGACATAATATTGATACATTATCAGCACGATTTTTTTTTTTAATAAGGATGCTGCAACATAGGAAACTGCATCGGTGGTTCGGAGGCAAGCCTGTTTAGGGGATTCTGCTGTCGGGTCCGCCAGGGTGCGGGAAGACGACGTTGGCTTATGCCTTTGCCAATGAAGCCGGCATTCGGTTTCAGAATATTAATGCCACCGAGGTTGTCTCTGGTATCTCAGGTATGAATTTGATTGCTTTTGTGAATGAATTGTGTGGAAATTATGTACCTTTGAAGTTTCAGCTCTCTGTTAGTTATAGAAAGTGTTCTCTCAAAGTCCCAGCCTAACTGAGCCCACTAACCACCTAGTGTAGCTTAAGCTTCGTTAGGCATTAGGCGGCTAACCACTGTCACGATTAATCTTTAGGAGTTTATGAAGTAAGAAAAGGCGCCTAAACTTGTCTAGGCGCCGACTAAGCCCTCTTAGGTTGTAAGAGACTTGTTAGATGCTTGGATGAACAGTCATTATATACTTGTTCCCTGTGTTTTGAATATGTACTTTATAATTTATATATCATTCAATTTTGTAGTTTTGCATCTCAATGTAATTAATTTTTTTAGATATAAGTAGACGTTTAAAACATGTATGCTGAATTAGCAAAGAAGCCATAAAGGATGAGGATAGAAGGAATTCTAGAAAGAAAAAGTGTGGATGCACTTTTCAATAAAAGGTAATAAGTTAGCAACTGATGATGATTGAATATCAATGATAGTTATTGGAGTGCATAGTCACACATCAACAGAGTATTTGGAGGGTCATTCACTAACTGGCAGATTATCATAGGAGGAGTCTTCGTTGTTGAAGAATTAACATTCAATTTTTTAGGAATAATAGTCGGTGGAGAAATAGTATATTAGAGGTTATTTTAGGAATAATAGTGAGAGAGGAAATGACATTTCAATTTTTTAACTTTTTATAATGGTGAGATTATAATGTGGATGAGAAAATAAGACAATAAGATGGGTCTAATAGCTCTATTTTTAAACCAGTTTTCGATTTTTCATTTTGTGATTAGTTCCATCATATCTTGCCATATATTAACTTTTTTAAGAAACAAATTGGTATCAAAAGTTTTACTTAAGTTTTATAAAAACACCAATAAGAATTAATCTTTGAAAGTTATTGCTTAGCTACCGAACTTGACATTGACAGCATGATAATATGGCAGCAAGGCTTTCGTAGACCTTTGTTATAAACCCTTTGACAATGCCTCTGGAAGGAAGTTACCCGCACAATTCCTAAGTTAATCCTGGCTGCCGGCTTGTCCTAATCCTAATTTCGATGCCTTCTGCCATCGACTTTGAACATAATTTTGATGCACCGAGACTAAATGGTCTAACCATATCTCGTCGACATCCTTGTCGGATTTGACGGGTTCACCTTTCTCTCTTAAAATATGGTATAAAGTGCTCTGTATGTCATACATCAAGTTCTTGGTTCTAGATGATCAATTTAAGGGATCGTCCTGACCTAGACACAAAAGCACCCGAATCATCCCCAACCTCTTATTTCGACCTCATTCACTTAGAACTAGCTCAACTTTGTGTCTTTGGACGGGCGGTCATGTGAACTGATGGTTCGGATCCAAGAATTTATCCTTCTAAGACCATCTTCAGCCCTTGGCTTAAAATCTAAAAATTTTAGGCCAGAAAAGATTTTAACCCAGAAACAGATTTTCTACTCCAACCCTTCTAGCCTTAAATTTTAGTCCCAAATTATTAAAGAATGAATTTAGACTAATTTTTCTCTTAAAGTAACTTTTTTAAAATAAAAAATTATGTAGACTATCTTGATTTAATTTTATGAACATTTTAACCTAAAAATATTTAGATTCTGACAAATACTGAAAAATCACTAACCGACACCATGAAACTCGTTAAACACTATGAAAAAATATGAAACAAATGAAAGATTTTTTTTTTTAATTACTTTACCTGTTAGATTTAAATTTGGACCGTTAAATTTTTTATTTTACCGTTGAATTTCTTCAAATTAGATCTTAACAGTTGGATTTAATGAATTTATAAATATAAAACTAAATAAAATATACATATATAGTGGGCCAGCCCTACTAATTCTGGGCTAAATTTGACTTCCATTTGAGTTTTGGGTTTTAGGCCACATTTTAGCCTTGGGTTGGGTTGAGTTTTGGGGGGGGAATAGAAGTGGAAATTTAAGTTTTAGCCCAGGATTGGATAAGGCCTAATGAGGACTTGATTGGTAAGGCAGTACCAATTACACCAGTATTATTTGGTTTTCATCTGGTCAAGTTCTTGCTTCGCTCCTTTAAGGTACGGTTTGTACTGAGACCATGTGCACTCCACTCCAAATCACAGAAGCAACATCAACGTAAGGACAGGGTTAATGCTTTTCACATTTTAGTACGACTGAAATTAAACAAACAGATGAAACAAGTGGAACATAAAATGCTAAGTTTCTCAGCTCTTTGCTTGTGCATCATATGTTGTGGTGTTATTTGGTTATATGGTTGTGGAACATGTGACATAAAATATCAACCAACTCTTGCGCGACATAAAATATCAACCAACTCTTGCGCTTTTGGGCTTTCAAACAATCGAAAACGTTTTTTGGCAACGTTTGAGTAAAACTACTTCTTACATGAGCATTTTCAAAAATTATGAGCGAAGTGAGGAGAAATTTTTCAGTTTAGATGTTTGGACCACGTGATAATCACTGTGAGGATGAGTCAATAATCTTAATAAAAACACTTTTGTTTTAACTGATTATGAGCAAAATTGCTTCTCACGCATTCTCACTTCCTCGTCTATTGCTTTTTTATATAAAGTGCCTTATACGAGCTTCCGGACATAATAATCTCTCAATTGTCAATGGAAAAATAGTACTTAATGACGTTAGCTTAATGACTTCTACACATACGCATCCCATCTCAGCTCCAAGATTTTAAGTGGTGCATTGAATAAAAAATGTATCAAAATCACCACACAATTGACTTGTATTATTGATTACTTTAATATTTATTTGTCAAATGTGAAGGGATTGGGCTTTGTGTAACCACGAGCCGTACACCTTTCAAGGTCCAAAGTCTTCCCACAGGTCCTCTTTTGGCATGTTCTACAACGATCCTGTCCTCACAGCATCTTACAACTGGATTTCAAATATTTTCTAATATATTTCGGGATATTTTACTCTATTATTTTTAAGCTGTTAGATGTTCGGTTCAAAATATAATGACGAAGATATAATGATTAAAAACTTTGAAACATAACTTCAAAGCACCATAGAAATTTCTTTTATTTCATAATAGAGTAAATTGTACGAATAATCCCTCAACTTTAATCAAATTGGAGCAATGGTCCCTCAACTAAAAATCCATTACCATTGGTCCCTCAACTTATCAAAATGTGTAGCTATAGTCCTTCTCATCAATTTTGTCAAAATTTTGTCAAAATAAGCTATATTGGAATGACCATTTATACAATTAGAATCCCTCAACTCATCAAAGTGTATAATTATGGTTCTTTTCGTCAACTATGTCAAAATTTTTGTCAAAACGAGTTATATTGGAAGGACCATTACTACAATTGGGTTAAAGTTAAGGGATCATTTCTCCAGTTGAATTAAAGTTGAGGGATCAATGGTAATTAATTTTTAGTTGAGGGACCATAGCTGCACGTTTTAATAAGTTGAGAGACCAATGGTAATGGATTTTTAGTTGAGGAACCATTGCTCCAATTGAGTTAAAGTTAAGGGACCATAGTTACAATTTACTTTTCATAATAATATGTCTGTCACCGTCTGTGGCAGTCCTACTTAGCATCAGCTTTGAAGCTTCGCTTCATTGACAAGGAAGGTCACGAAGAAACCCTCCTCCTTTTGAGCGATGGAGATATCATATATTTAGGTCGTGATCAACGTTCAGTCTGGCCATACTTTACAGTACCTTAATGTCTGGTGGCAACTTCAGGTCAGTAGACTCACCTGAGACTAATGACTTTTCCGGCAACTTGAATTTTGAGTTTTCGGATTACTTGATGATCCGCAAGTGGCTGGATGAGGATCTGAGTTTCGTAGGTTCGGAGTTTTCTGTCCAGAATTCGGGTTTTCGAGCGAATGAAGTTGGTGAGTCTGGTGCAAGGAGCAGCCAACCTGGAGGGTCTACTAGCAGTAAGCATATAAACACTTATGCACACACATATCACATATATATATATATATATATATATATATATATTTGTTCTAATGCGTATTTCTAGATGTTCCCTCCCCAACCCTCGCAAAGCTGAGAGCTTTGTTGCCTTGGGGTCACTTTTTTTATTTATCTTTTGTGTGTGTGTTAGGAGGAGAGAATGGAAGCAGCCGGGAGAGGCAGGAAGCTAGCGAGAGAGTTGCATTCAAAACAAAATCAGAGGTTGAAATATTGGATGATGGGTTCAGGTGGAGGAAGTATGGTAAAAAGATGGTGAAAAGCAACCCTAATCCAAGGTAAAAGAAAACATATACAAAGTAAAAGCACGATTAACCGAATCGAATACAGATCTGTTCCTTTTCATATACAAAGCTACAAACGAACCTCTAAACTACCCTAATCTATTGGAGAGGATTCAAACTCACATGTAAGATGACGGGCACACTGCTCTGCCCAACTTGCCTGACTCACATATACGATAACGTTTAGCCATGTTTCGACGTTTTTAATCTGATGATGTTATGTTTGATTGCAGAAATTACTACAAGTGTTTAGTTGGAGGGTGCCACGTGAAAAAGAGAGTTGAGAGAGATACGGAGGATCCAAGGTTTGTAATTACAACTTATGATGGAGTCCATAACCATCCAGGCCCCTAATTTTTGAGCATTTTTTGGAGTTTGGGGTCCTCGTAAAGCGGGAAGCTTCGTTGGCTTGGATCATCCTCTTGCTGACCCCAAATAGTGGGACAAGGCTTGGTTGGTTGTTTGAGTTTAGGGTTTGAAAGGAGAGTTTACCTCGTGTGTTACGTGCAGTCTTATTTGGTTAACGCCTTAATCATGTGACTTGTATTTCAACAACACTGTAAGCACTGGAGTTTTCTTTTTTCCAAATTTTTGTTCATCTATTGATTTGAACAAAAGACTGCTATATCTGTTATGTAAATTATAAATAAACTAATGTAATCGACCATAAATTTTCTATGCAAAACCTCTGTTCTTTGTCAGATGACTGATTCTGTTCCTTTAGCATGTCGATACATTTTGATATTGATGTGTTAGATGTTAATGTTATAGACATCACATTAATTGTCTTTCCTTGAATAAAGAACGGACATGCTGCCCTGAGTTGTGTCATGGACATTAGAAAAGCATTAGAAGTTTCCTGTAAGGAGATTTTCTGGAATACCCTGGAGTATGGAATTTTACTCTGGATGTTTTAACCATTAAATCTTTTATATATATATAACGGTTAAAACACCTGGTGTATAGAGTACTCTGGAGCATTCAAGAATTTTTGTTCAAGTACTTAAAACAGCCTCAATTCCATAGTATTTAGCTGAAGAGGGAAATGAGATGAAACTTTCTCCTAACCAAAACCAAACTAACAGTCAGCGGCATAAATGGGCGTAATCACTTTGGCTAGAGTGGATATAATTCCTTAGGCGCCCAAGTTCGAATTCCGCACCCAGTTGAGATTCGTTAAAAAGTAAAATATCATTCGTATAAAAATAAATCAATGCACATGAATCAGTTTGTGTGAAGTATAATGCAACAGAATCTATAATTCACATAATAACCTGTAGCTTAACATCTCTATTCTCACTCTACAAACAAAAGAATCTGTATTAGGAAAGCACATCTACAAATTACAGGTTTACGTGTGGTTTGATGCTTTCATTCGGAAATATAACATTCGGGTTTCGAACATGTGGAGCTATCAAATCCTTCCAGGTAGCTCCTGTTCCTTGAAAATCAGACGAAATGCTCCATAGAAAACCCCTTTGATGTTTTGCTGAAACTGGTGTGGATGATCTTACAATGGCTTTCGAGTTTGAGACTGGAAAACTAGCGGTCTTACCCATGCCAGCGCCAAGCAACCATTGGGAGCCAGAATGCAGTTGGGTTGTGGTACCCCAAAGCCGCCTGTTTCCAGGCGCAGTATCCACTCCTGCAAGATGGACGTCGATGATTTTAAACTGAGGATTGCATCCTTCATCTCCTTCATTTGTCTCCCCTTTTCTCATGTCCCCAATCTCGTCAAAGACTGACTCATCTTGTTCGTTCTCTTTGCTATCGTTTAACAGCACACTTGACACCTCTGGCATTAAATTGGCCAAAACTCTCTCCACTTGAATTAGAGCAATCATTGGAACACCCACTGGTTCATAGTTTCGAAAGGGATCTCTAAGCTGCACCATGAGAGCAATTGTGAGGTTGTCCCCCAAAAGTCCACAGTTCCTACCGGATAAACCACTGCAGTTCGTTTCTTGTGTCAAATTTCCATCGACCAAATCTGTGTTCTTGGCATGATGAGCAGCAAGGATTTTCAACAATCGCTCTCTGCTGTGATCTTCATCACTAATGATTTTAGCATCTAGCCTCAGCCACTCGTCCAATGGTAAAGACAGAGCAATTAATCCCTCAGCATCAACAACACGATCTCCAAAACCGCATAGTTGCAAATCTCCAGACTGAGGATATATACTTGAAGGTGCCTCCCCACTTGACATGCGGGACTGGATTCTTAACCCTTCCACTGCAAGAGCTTCAATTTTTTCCATTGCCAAAGGGGCAAGATACTCTAGAGATACGTAGTCTGACCCAATCTCACTACATCCCAATTCGGCAGAACTCAGGTTATGACAACTCCAACTAGAAGGAAATCCTTCATCCTGCCTCCCACCATATAAAATCTGCTCAAACCTGAAACAAGGAGGAGAATTAAGCCAACAAATAGAGAAATATTTGAAATCACAATACTTCAGATATCAATGTTATTGTTGTGCTCACAAACCTCTCAGACACCACTATGTTAGGCGCTGTGGCCACCACCTCCCAGGCTAATTCTTGTATTGTCTTCCCCGTAATATCTTCCAAAGGCATTAGTTTACTCACACACTCATGCAGCGTATCTCCAACCATTGCCAGATGCTGCACTATCTGGATAGCATCAAAACCCATTACTGCTGGTATAACAACAGGATTAGAAATATGAATCACCAAGTTCCCACCGTTTTTAGCATTTCTGAAAAGTGAAGGATTCATAGACTGCAAAATGCCTCCACCCTTCAACCGCACATAAGGACCAAAGCCTTCTCCGAGTGGAGGTAGGAGTGGCTCTTCAAGGGGGAGCTCAATTGGACTACCGAATCCACCAGAGAAGGTACGAGGAGAATTCCGAAAGTCCTTTTCATTTAATCCCCATTCTCGCATCAAAGCTTCAGTCTCCAAGCCTTCAAGAATTTTGGCCTTCCTTCTTCTTAATAGCTCACTTTCTTTCTTGTGCTCTTCTTCAGCAGCTTCAATAATCAATGACAAATCAGAATTCTCAAAGCAATCTCCAGAATCAGAACCTGGTGAAACAGAGGATCCAATTTCGGGCTGCTCTTCCTTCCAAGCAAAATCAAAAAATAAGTTTCCCGAACCCCGAGCCTCTTTTTCAAACTCTCTTAAAAGACGTTCTCTAGGAGACTCGGCATCACTATCAGAACTCATGCTACAGTCCATACCAAGGATGTTTAAGAAATCACTTGACACGGATTCAGTTACATCGTCCAAACTAAGTGATTTTTTACCTGTTTTACTTGATTTGTAAGTCGACTTAAGTTCCGTGTGGTTCCTTTCCTCAAGATACTCTCCCGAAGAAAATGGACGATCCCAATCTGCTGATTCTGAAATCAAGAGCATGTGAGTTGAATACTCCACCTCATCCATGGCCAATCCCTGGGTGCATACACTATCACGTTCATGTTTGATGTCATCCACCACAACCTTGTCCACATAACTACCACAGGCTTCCTTTGGAATAACCATAGTCTTCTCCTCGAGGTCTATGTCATAACCATTAATGATCTCATCAACATTGATAATTTCAACTGCTTCTGACTCATCATTAGCATGACCGGGAACTTGATCAGATTTGAACTCTTCCATCTCAGACATTTCTGTCCCCACTTCTACAATGGTAAATTCAGTATCGTCATCATCCTCATATTCTTCAATTCCTTTAGCAAACGAAAAGTCTATATCAGTTTTAGGTTCAAGTGGCGGCACATGTTCACAATCTGACTCTGTTACACTACTCAATCTCGTATCATCAAGTGTCTGACACAAGAAATTAATTGACTTGGAGAGCTCCAACCCTCCATTCAGCAGTACTTCGCGACAAACCTTCAAATCAAGAGATTGAGATGAGAAGGCAGGCTTGGGAGTTACACTACGTGGCAAACTCCCAACTGGTCGAAGCATTGTAGCTCCACCGTCCAACGAACTTGATCTCCTTGGCCCCGTGTTCAGAAGCTCAGGAACATTTGGATTAGCCCTCACATTAATTAACTTATCCTGCATCACCAGAAATCCCAAACTAACATTTAGATTAGCACCTCTAGCCTTGCCTGAGAGGTTAAAGCTTGTTGTCCATTTACCACTCTTTTCCCCCTCCAACTCCTCAAAAGTAAGTGGTAACAGCCTCGTAAGATCAACCCAGTGTTTCCCGATGTCAAGCCCTGGCGCCCCACTCAAAGAAACGTAGATCAACGATAGCTTCTCCTCATACTTAACCGAATGGTTCAGGCCATTTCTACTTCCATACACAGAACACCTATGCATCAAAGTTTCATCAAACTCAGCTACGCCTTTGACAACCTTCGAAGACCGAGTCTGCAGCACCTCACCCTTCCTCTTCCAATGCACACATACACTAAGATTATTAAAACTCAGAGGCAACCCTTCAACAGAATGCACATGAAGGTAAAAACAACAACTAAATTTCCGATTCCCGATATGACTGAGAGCCTTCAAGGGCTTCTTCCAATTCCACACCGAAGACGATTTCTTGTCCTTCTGCAACAAATCTTCCCTAACAAATCTCGGGTTCGAATCCGAAAAACGGGTTTTCCCAGCAGATTTGGATCTTCCATCAGAAGAGGAAAGCAAAATCTTCGGTGGGGGTTTATGAAAGTAAAGGGCTTTGCTTAGTTCTTCAATGTCACGCAACAATTCACCATTGTTGGAATTCCCACCACTGTAATCTTCCCTATTCTCAGTTTTCTGCAACATGATATCTTATCTTTGCATACAAATTGATCTAATTACACCATATCCAACCAAACCCACCATGGAAACTTGTAAATAATTCAAATTTTATCTAAAACCCCCTACAGATGCTTTTGAATAACAATCCAAAAACTGGAACTGATTAATCGAATGAGAAATGCTGAAAATAAGAAGAAGAAAAAAACTGCAAATGTACAGTACCCGCAAGGACCGAGCGTCTCTTAGCCGGAGGAACGTCGCTCGGGGTCTCAGCCGATGAACACCGTGCAGATGGATGGCTTGGTCGAGCAAGCCGTGTGGTTGGTTTTGGGTATTTTCTCGGAAATCGTGTGAAGATTTTCCGGGAAAAACTTTACCGTGACGAATTTTGAAGGCGATTGAAAATACAAGTTTTGTCTTCTGTGTGTTGGACGGCGGAGTGATTAGAGAGTCGTTCCGGTAGACTGATACCAGTTTGGCGAGGTTATAATGGTCATTGTATTTCGTGAACGATAATATGCTTTTGGATCGCCCAAAAAATAATGATTTTCCGACTTTCGTTTTCTTTTCTGTGTCTACTATCTCTTTTAACTAATGAAACTTTGGAGAGAAAAACAAAAAAATTATTGCATACGTAGAAAGATTAATGTTAGCGAGATTGTATTTTTATATCACATTGGCTTATCAGATGACGTTTTAAGTGACGTATATATGTCTCGTCAGTTAATGGATCTATCTGATTGAATGTTAGTTGTATCCATCATTTACCACGTGTTAGTATATCAATATGATTTAAAAATATAACTTCCCTAACATTACTCGGGTAAAAAACAAGAGCGTCAAGATCAGTACCATAATAATTTTAACCTTATATTTTTAACTAAGATTTTTTTTTGGAAGACTGATTTTATTTATCCTTATAGTTTCAAACGTAGCAATTTAAAGTTTCATAGTATGGTTAATTTTATTCTTAGCAAAACATTTGTAAATATAAATCAATCTTTTTTTTTGTCAAAAGATAAATTTATTAGATTTATCTGCAATAGAGCAAGACAACACTCCTCTACAATAGAGGACCACTTACATGAATCAATCTTTTTAAGGATGTTAATAAAATACCAAATAGACCAAGACATTGTCCTTGATTACGTCAACTAATAAAACTACATGACTTAAATTACTACAAGACCAAAATCATACTTCGGCCTTTATTTCTACTTGGGTCCGGTCCACCTTGGTGGGCATAGATGGGCTCAAAAGTTGGACTTTCTAGTTATCTTTCCGTCAAAATCATTTAAAAATAGGAGAGCCGAGAATATGACTAAAAACGTTATTAGAGAAAATATTTTTGGATCCTAAAAGAACTTGAATTGCTTATTACAAGAAGCATCAATTATATACTTCTTACAGAAAACACTTTAAATGTTTTTCCAGGATTCACACTTGCGTGAGAACTCAAGTCGAGGATGCTGAGAAAGCAGTGTTGGAGCTCTACCGTGAAAGGTCACGGATAAAAGATGGTCACACTGTTCTTGATGTTGGGTGTGGCTGGGAATCGTTGTCATTGTGCATTGCACAGAGATATAGCAACTGCAAAATGTAGAGATGTCGTCGGAGATATCAACACGTTTAAAACAGAGGCTTCCTGCTCCATAAAACCAATTATGGATTCAGCCGTGAAATGGACAGTGGCCTACATTCTTCATTTCGGTGGCAATGCCAAAGCTCTGTTTGCGTACGAAGCAATGAAGCAGCCAAAGCTCTGTTTGCATACAACAACGCAGAAGAGTGGATGGTTGTTCATTTCCTACTCAAGAAGAAACGAAGCAATCAAAGCTCCGTTCGCGTACGAAGGAATGCCAATGGAAAATGAAGTGTAAAAGTCGTCAGCAATGTCAAAAATCAAAGTGCATGTTTGTTTGCTGTTCAAATAATGTGACGGTTGAGAAATTGTAAAAAGTATAACCCTTCAAATTATCAAACAGTTTTGCTGGTTGATCACACAAAACTCTAACAGAAAACTAACCAAAAACGTACAATTTCACAGAATATTGATGCCTAATGTTACACATTTTGGACCCGACTCGATATTCTCAGTTTACGATTTCTCTAAGGCTTTTTAACCAAATGGTCCTGAAAAGCAAGTGGAGGGGTTGATTAGATAAAAGGGTAAATTACATTTTACACTCTCAAGTTTAGGTACAATTACAATTTCTTACAACATCTTTAAAACATTTCAATTTCATACCTTTACTATTATTTCATTTCAATTTCGTACAACTGTCTCAATTTCCGTTAGATTTTCAGTTATCTGCTTATGTGGATCTTACGGGCCCCATATACATGTGACATGTGGATTAAAAAAATAATAAAATAATTTTTAATTATAGAATGACCCCTCTCTCCTCATTCTTCAGCCCACCATTTTCGTACTCTCTCTCTCTCTTCTTCCCTTGGCCTCCGCCCACCCCTCATTCTCCTCTCCGCCTCACCCAATTCTGCCTACAGAACGACACCCACTGCTACCTCTTCTCTAATTGAACCAAAGTCATGATCCATCAATAAAGCCCGCGTCATTGCTCTATCCCTCCCTTCCCTAAAACTATAGGTACACCCACTGCCTACCCTGCTGAATTTGCTCATACGACCTCGTTGCACCATCGCCGCAGCCACTACCGATTTTGGTGGTAGAAATGATGAAGGATGGACGAAGGGGGGAAACAGCAAATGAATGGTGGAAACCTGCTCGAGACAGCAGGTGGTGCCCGAGGATTTCCTTCACCCCAACGGCTTAGATCTCAGCACTGTGTCGATTTTGATTTCGATTTCCAGTGATGATAAGGGGGTTTGGTCGGAGTGGTTTAGGATAGAAAGGGGAGGAGGACGTCGTCGACGAAGAGGCGGAGCATGGGATGACAAGAAAACGACCTGGACGTCACTGGTTTTCGCCGGCATTTGCTGCTACACTCACCCAAAATGAGCATATAAGTTATCAAACACCATCTACATGAGACGAGGGTTCAATTTAAGGTAATCTCGAGGCTTACCATTGTTGAAAACAACGAGAACTTCGCCGTGGGAAGTCGATTCCGAGATGGGGATCTTCGATTCAATGGCTTGGGGTTTGAAAATCACAAAGCAGAGACTTGGGTTTTGTTCCATGAGAAACATTGGGTCATGGTGGTGGTCTGAAGTCGATTGGGAACGACAGTGGAGCCATCGTCTGGGTGCGTCGGGTCGTCGGAGAAGACGATGAAAAGTGGCTGCAGCCACTGAGTTTGGGGCTAGAGATTTTTAGAGAGAGAAAGGGAAGATGGGATGGGTTTCAAATTTATTTATTTTTTTTTTTGAGAAAATTCAGGTTTTAAAAAAAAAAACTAAAAAGTTATTTTTTTTGCCATGTGGTAGACATTTGGCAGCCACGTGTCATATATGTGGCAGCCACATTAGCACTTAACGGATCAATGGATGGAAAATGTAACGGAGGTATTATTTTGAAATAAAATAGTACTTAAGGTATGAAAGTGAAATGTTTTGAATATGTTGTAAGCAATGTCTAAAATATCGATAATATCGACGATATTTCGCCGATATTATCGTTTTTGTGAGAGTCCCATATTTCTACACCTATCCACTTGATTATCGTCAATATATCGAGATAATATCGCGTCCTTCTTAAAGGCGACGCCGATGGAGTAGACGGCGACAGACATGTGGGCCTTGAGCATCTGGATGAAGGAGACGGAGAGGAAGATGTAGGCAGAATTGGAGAACCAGAGGGAAAGGGCGTAGAGGGCGTTGATGGGGATGACCGACTTGAGGTAGAGATCATGGGAGATGGAGACGGCGCCGACGAGGCGGAAGACGCGGACGAGGATGAAGGCAAGGGAAGAGCAGAAGGCCATGTGGGAGAAGGATCGAGAGACTGAATGATTTTCGATCTGCCCGTTTGGGTATCAGTATTGCTGACCAGAGCGAAACTGAGAAACAATGGAGAGATTACAAACCTTTTTCAGATTTTCTAGAGAGAGATGGGCAAATTGAGGTTTATTTTAGCCTTTGATTTGGAATCCTAAGAAATTCACTACATGGATGCATGACATGTGGCCAACCTTGTCTGTTGAAAGGGATGGTCTGCCACGAAGAGATAGAGAGCCGTTTGAGGCTCTAGGCTCGAGGCAAGGGCAAAAGATGTAGCAGCTGCTAGGGTTTTTCAATTCAAATAGGAAGCTGCTGCATCAGCATATATTGTAGTTGTCGTTGCACTTTGACACAAGTGTGGACTTGGACGTGTTGGGCCGTGTTTCTCTTCAATAGCACCAGGTCTTCAGTTTGAATCAAGGTGATCATTGTCCTTTTTCTTCTTTTCTTTTTGTTTCATTATTTGTTTATTTTAATTTCTTTGTTTTCTTTTCTATTGTCCTTTTCTTCTAGTTTATTTATTTTAGGCTTTTGTTTTATCTTTTACAGTTTTTTATTTTTGTTCTTCAATCTTTGTTTATTTTTTCACACCTTGAGGACAAGGTGTGCAATAAGTTTGGGGGTGAGAAAGTAAAATTTTAGGATTTTAATTTTTTAGACTTTTGTGTAAAATATTGTACTAATTCATTATATATAAATGATTATGGTGTGTTTAAACTTCGTTCATTAATTACTATATATTTTCTACACTCACAATGTTTGCCAGCTCGCTATATAATCAACTTAAATCAGTTAAAAATCCATCATGCAATGCATTTCCTTCCAATTTTTTTGTGATAAACTAATGGATAATTGACTAAATAAACATCCTGTAAAGTTTCAATAAAAATTTCCAAGTTTTTCTTACAATTTCCGTAATTTTTATTCAATTTTTATCGATATCGATAATATCCCGATATTTCCATCGAAATTTCCGTGTTTTTAGACTACTGATATTTCCGATATCGATATTTTAAACCTTGGTCGTAAGGAATTAAAATAGACCACAAACCTAAGATATAAAAGTGTAGTTTACCCTAGATAAAAATACCATATATTTTTCATTAAATAACCAAAATGATTGAGTACAAACAACCACTTCTACCGATGGCGACCAAAATACTGATCAGAAACCATTTTGCTTCAAAAGCATTTCTCTCGTTCATTCTCAGACTAACAAAAAAACTCCTAACCAGGACCAGCATTACCGTCTCCGCCGCTGCCGGTTTTCGTTAGCCACCGTCAGTGGTGGTGGAGTTCACATTGCCTTGAGCCTCTAAGAAGCGACTCAGCTGCTTATCTTCCAAATGTTCCTGCGCAAAACCAAAATTAAAATAATTTTAAAAACCCAGAAAATAAAATAAGCAAACTATTTATATAAAATTATTAACTATGATTTGGACGAACATTTAGGAGAAGGGTAAGATTTGGAAACGCACGGCGAGGCAGGCCTTGTATTTCTGCCACTCTGAAACGCAATCCTCCTTGTTCCATTGGCCCTTCACAAACTTCTCCGAGTACCACCTGCACACAGAGACAATACCCATTATACCCTTTTCAGAAAACGATTAATGGATTTTAGAGAGAGAGGAGAGAGAGGGGAGAGAGATTAGGGTTTAAGGGCAATAATGGAAACTAATTTTTGTGCTGAGAGGACCTGGTGAAGCAATTGTGGTAGGCGTCTCTGAGTTTTGCACAGGGAGAAGTGGAAGAAGAAGAAGGTTTCTTCTTGTTCTGTGAATCGGTGATGATCCCCATGTGTCACAAAGCGGTTCAGAGGCGAGGGGGAAGTCCGAGTTTTTCACCCTCTGATGAAGTGTTTTGGGCCGGTTTATATATTTCTCGGGTACATTTTGGGCCGTTTATGAAGGAAGAGGATAGTGTTGACTGGGTTAGACCTTCTATTACATCGCTTGGAGATGATTCGGATTCAAAATTTTAGGAGTTTTTTTTTCTACTCGTTGGGTACATTTTTGTTCATCACTCTCAACTGATAACATTACTCACTTTGTCTATTCACTACACAGTTTTTGAAATACGGTGAAAAATATAATGGTGAGCATCGCCATCACTTGAGAATTTCCTCAAACGTATTATTTAAAATAATTAATTTTTAAATTTTTTTCATAATATGTTAAGGGAATTGTTATTAGTACTCCAAAAATCTCATTTTACACTTCAAACTTTCTATATTATGAAAGAAAAATACACATGTATGAAAAAATTTTACAAGTATCATTAAAAAAAAGTGGGAAAAATACATGTTAATCATAAAAAGTGTGTAAATACGAAACACATTCTTTTTCAGATTATTGAGAAGGTATGAAAAGAAAAGTATATTTTTTTTCAAAAACAAGTACATAAAAATGTAAGACGCTTATTATTTCCAAATTTTAAAAAATATGTACATACAAGTATAATAGATGAATTAACATACAGTCACATAATGTGGAAAAACAATATTAATAAGTTATTCATACACAATACTTTTCTTCCAAACGTTTTAACTTGTTTATTTGACTGCGTTACGTGGCGTTATCAATCCCCATCTTTTATAAGATGGCATAAGATTCAATGTAACGGTTGCATTTTTCACGAGAGAATACTAGTGGAATTATTCGTCTCTTTATTCTTTGTTTTGGCAAGTTCAAGTTACATAAGTTTGGAAATCCAGTCCCAGAGATAATCTTCGTCAAAGAACAGAAGCAGCCAAGCATGGAATCACTGGCGGATGCACTAAGGGGCAAGGGGGTCAGCTGACCCCCCGAACTTCAGTGAACGTCCATGGACATCTTAGGTGCTGACCCTCCGAACTTCAGTGAATGTCATGGATGACTTGGGTGCTGCCCCTTTAAAGGTTAGAGTTGCCCTTCATATATGCCCTTCAATTGCATGATAAAATGCATTAGAGAGGTGTTGCCTTTTACAGTCTAGTCCTAATATTATTTACCTCTGGCTTGTTTGTTGGTTGTGATTACAATTGTTGGCAAAAAAAAAAAAACCAAGTAAAAAACTATCCAAAAATGCAAAGTAAATGAAATGGTTATCTCAAAGAATAACAAAGCATCATCATTCTTGGACAAACATATTAATGAGATGCAATGATATCAAACATTGTTAGTGTGTTCAAGATAAATGTATTTATTTGTTAAGCATTCATATGGGAGCAGCCTTAACATGTTAGTTACCCACGCAAATGAGACATTAACAGGTGTGCAATATGCTTTTCCAAATGACTTAAGGCCTATCAAGACTCGATGAAATGACGATATGCATGCTATTTCTGCTAAAAAAAATTTGCGCGCTGCGCACACTATTCTTACTGACCCCCGAATATTATTTCCTGGATCCGCCACTGCATGGAATCCTAGTATTTCCGGTACGCCAACTCCGTCGCGACATCGGCAAGGTTTCTCTCGCTCTGAACACTCTGAACCCATTTGGCGTTGATTTGCACCCGCTCAATGCTCTGCTTCACTGTTCTAGTTATCTTCGGGTTTGGATGTGCTTTGAAGAACTCATCTGCTTCCTTAACCTTGTCAAATGAAGCAAACTGCAGAGGAAGGTAGAAGGAAATAACAAGGTATTAGAAATCTATGTTGCACAACAAAAGACATCGAGCATAAGAACGAAAGTTTCTAGAGAAAGAAAGAACGAACCGGTGAAACAATTTCACCGACAAAGCGAGGAATTAGTAATCCAGACCCCCAGGTATTTGAGATGTGCTCCCAGTTATCCTGTGTTTCGGATAATCCAAACGGAAAAATGAATCATAGTAACGAAAGTGGGAAAAGAAAGAAAAAATCCACGAAAGTGGGAACATTTCGTAGAATGTCGTAATTATGTCGTAAACTAGTGAGAGATACCTTCATCCACGTCCAAGCTGTTTCCCGACCTTCATTACTAACAGCAAGTCCAAATACAGCATCCTGACTGCGAACCTACGTAGATGGGCATTAAAGTCAGCATATCATCAAGCTTTAAGATTCTCAAAATTATTACTAGTAAGTAAAACTTCAACCACCAATTAAGAGAGAGAAAATCTGAAATACCTCAGGAGTCAATATAAAGTGGAGAACTTCCAGTGTAATATTGGGATCGGGACAAGACGCTAAAGAACCTACAGGCACAGACACATCGATTACTGCTACAATCTAACAGCCTCATATGTTCAGCATTATTTTACTAATTACTTATATTTACCTAGAATCCGGGTTTTCTCCTGGCTGAGATCACTCTCTCTGTAGAGTCTAACAAGAGATTCATAGCCTGATCGGTCAGATACGCTTGTTCTTTGCATTACAGCCACATATGCTGCCTGCAACAGTAGTCCATAATTAACATCAACGATGAACTTAAAAGTTTAATTATGCATGTGTAATTAATGATTTACGTCAAAGCAACCTTTCTAATGTCTGGGGGAAGGAGGGGCGTGTTTCTGTCTTCTATAAAGGCATGAAAACGCCTACTTGCTTCATCTAACGTCAGGTCATGACCAAAAACAGCAAGTGCAGTCAAAATTTCTCCTCTCAACATTGCATCTAAATGGCTTTCGCCAGGTTTAGGCTGCCAACCAAGCCTCCTGTAAAGAAATTCCATCATAAATGATAAACTTTGAACAAAATTAAAGATAAAGGCAGAAGCAAATCTTGTGTCCTGATAGTTTATCTACGTAGGCATTTGAGTTGTTAAGAAAAGAACAAGCTTACTCTGCAGAATACTGGAAAAGTCCAATAAAGAATTGTTTAATGTGATCCAGTAGTCCGGGTACAGCATCGGCTGCAATTCTTGCCAGATTATAACTTATCTGTGGAACATGAGGACCAGAATCAGGCCAAGGTCATCAATGCAGTAACATAAACACAATGCATGGGCGATCATTACAGTAATCAAATTTGACAGCACGATATAGTCCAGTTCCTCTCTGTATGCACTCAACAAGGTAAGCAATGAAGCAAAAGACTGCTTGCGAGCCATTGATAGGGCAAAGGAATCATCCAAAATGCCTGTGAAGGGAAAAAAAAATTGATGAAAACTTTCACTATCAAAGAGATAAACAAGCATGCGTACGAAATGATGATTACCAAATCTGTCAGTTTCAGACAATTGCTTCTTTTTGATAGCGTTTCTAAGCGCAGCTGCAAGTTCATCCTCATAATTCACCCTGTAAAAACCAGTCTGATCCACATTGACTTTTATCCAACTGCATAAAGCATTGTCTTTGTTGCTTGTGCCTCCACATCCAGCCTTTCCTACTGAGCAACCCAGAAATTCCTTTATGTCAAGAGTTTCAGACTTCGCTTGTAGTAGGAAATTCTTGCATACATCATACGAGCCACAGGACAATGTGATCGGCACAATCCATTGCCCATCGCCTTGGGAACCACTTGAGTAGAATTGTGTCTGCCATACATTAATTTACTTATTAGATCTTTGTTCGTGTCCTTGTACCGTGGAATAAAACCTAAACAAATGACTTAACAGCTTATATGTGCATTAGAGCTAGAGAGGATCTTTCAGAATTTCATTTGATAACCAAACAACTTTGAAAGAAGCAAACATAAGGAAACCTGATTAAACTCCAATTTCTGATCTTTGACTTTGACAGAAATAACCGGGTAACCCTTCTGCTGTGTCCATGAATTCATTAGTTTGTTTACAGGTTCACCAGATCCCTCCTCAAGGGCAGCCCACAAATCTTCTGTCTTTGCATTTGAGTAAGCATGCTTTTTGATATATGAAGCAAGTGACCTCTGGATGCATTAAAAAGTAGCATGCAATTAACTCTTAACTTTTTTATATCATAGAAAATAAGATAGTTCCTTCAACCTTCAAGCACACTAGTTGACAAATCAAAGGACATACCTGGAAGACTTCAGCACCTAGATAACTTTGTAGCATCCGAATAACAGTAGCACCTTTTTTATAACTTATCGCATCTAAAATTTCATCAACCTCAGCAGCATGATTGATCTCCACCTGGCCAAAAAGAACAGATTAAACCATAATATACCAGAGAGACTTATATACATCAATACTCTCCAATAATAACGCCTTGAAAACTATAGTGGTGAATATTACTATTTAAAGCCTTCTGTGCAGATGCTCCAGATTTGATGCCAGGAAACAGCAAACTCTAGGAAATTAAAATTAAAATGAAACCCAAGAAAGACCTAGTGCACGAATAAGTACCTCAATGGGGTGAGATTCTTCAAGCCCATCCAGCTTAAGACCGGCAGTGACTTCAGCAAGAAACTGAGTCCATATTTTCCACTCTGGGAATAAGCTATCAGTAGCTAAATAGCTCACCTAATGACATTAAAATACTTATTTATAAGTACAAAAGCATGGAAACTAACAAGTACAATAATGATATGAAGTGATACCCATGTTGCAAATCCCTCATTCAGCCATAAATGCGTCCACCATTCCTTTGTTACAAGATTGCCAAACCACTGGTGTGCCAATTCATGTGCCACGGCAATCGTAACCTTTTACCAAAACCAAATAAAGTGATTAAACGTATCATTGAGTGCTAAAACTATACCTCCCTACCATATTAACCAAGATAATTCTGAAAGCAGTGACATTCAGGATGCACATTTTACCCTTTGCTTGTTGGCAGCTGCAGAATGTTGTTCATCAAAAAGCAAAACTATTTCTCGGTATGTAACTAAACCATAATTCTCCATGGCGCCGAAAGAAAAATCAGGTATTGCTACCATATCCAATTTGGGCAACGGGTATGGAACAGCAAAGTATCTGCAGAACTTATCATCAATGATTTCATATTAAATGGAATGTAATGCAGCATAAGTACAACAACAACCAAGTCTAATCCTTATCCCACTAAGTGAGATCGGCTGTATGAATCTTAGAATGCCACTGCGCTCAGTTTTGCGACAAGTCTTCCGTTAGCTCCAAGTACAACATATCTTTTCTTAAAGTTGCTTTTGAAGTCTTCCTCCACCCCTTTTGCCTTGAAGCTCCGTCTCATGGTCGTCTTCCATTAGCTCCAGGTACAACATATCTTTTCTTAAAGTTTCTTGAAGTTTCTTTTATCTTCGGTTCACATGTCCAAACCACTTTAAACGATTTTCTAGTGTTCTAAAAAACTAGCCTCGGGGCGCGCCTAGGCGCCCTTGGAGGCGGGGCTGCTGGGTTTTCGCCTCTGTTTTGTGAGGGTAAGGCATCGTCGGGAGGCCTAGGCGGCTGAGGCGCGCCCAGGCGGATGAGGCGCGCCCAGGCGTTCAGTTCGGCCTTTTTTTCCTTCCAATAACAGGTCTATTTCTGCCGTTCCTCTGTTTCTGCCATTCCTCTGTGTGCCGTTCTAGTTTCAAGGAAGAAGAAAGAAAGTTTCTCTCTCCAAATCCTAGTGGCAAAGTCTAACTCTAACTTTTTTTTATTTTTTTGTTTTTTATTAATAGCCCATTTAGACCATCTCCAACCCTTGGGCTAAAAGCCAAATTTTTTAGCCCGGAAAATTTGGCTTTTAGCCCAGAAACAGTTTTTCTGCTCCAACCCTACTGGCCTAAAATTTTAACCCGGGATTATTAAATAATGAACTTAGGCTAATTTTTTTCTTAAATCAATTTGTTTTAAAAAAAATAAATATGTAGACTATCGTAAATTAATTTTATGAACATTTTAATCTAAAAAAATTTAAATTCCGATAAATATTGAAAAATCATTAAATTTTTCCCAAACCAAGCCTTCAACTTTCACCAATAATTCAACTTTCACCAAACTTTCACCAATATTTCAACTTTCACCAAACTTTAATTATTTTAGCCGTTGGATTTAAATTTGGGCCGTTAGATCTTTTTTTTTACCGTTAGATTTGATTATATTCAATCTCAACCGTTGGATTCAATGTATTTTAAAATAACATAATTTTTAAAAATGAAATTTGAATCTGGACCGTTGGATCAACCAACGGTCCTTAAATTCTGGGCGTCCGATTTTGAAAAGAGTCGTTGGGCTCGGGTGAGTGGCCGACAAGGCCCTGACGCTGGGCCCCATTCCTGTCGGGCTCCGGTTGCAACTTGCCCGCGTGGGGCGCGTGCGCGAGTCGGCGGGCCGAGAGTGGCCCAAATCCGGGAGAGTCCACGCGCTTGGGGGGGGAATCTGGGGGGGAATTTGGCCCAACTTTAGCATTCCCCTTTTAGCCCAATATTTTGGCTTGGGTTGGGGGGTGTTTGGGGGGAATTTTGGGCTAAAAATTTGGCATTTAGCCCAGGTTTGGAGATGGCCTTAGATTCTGCCACCTAGCATTTTGATTAGACAAGATTTATTTCTCTTGAAATTTCCTATAAGTACTCACTCAGCCATTATTTTCTTTAAATTCCCTATAATAATTGCTCCACTAAATCTTTATTTCATTTTAAATTCACTATAATAGCTCCACTTAGCCTTTATTTCCTTTTGATTTGCCTATAATAGCTCCACTTAGTATTTATATCCAAAGTATTATACTATATATATAATTATATATGCAATATATATTAAGTTATTTAGGTCCCGTGAGGCTTCGCCTCACGCCCCACGCCTAGGCGGGGCTATCCATGGAACGCCTCTGCCTTTTAATACATTGATTTTCACTCATCTTATCTTCAATTGGGGCCACTGCTACTTTACCTCGGATATCCTCGTTCTTACTCATATCATTCCTTGTGTGCCCACATATCTAATCAAGCATTCTCATCTTCACTACTCATTTTTTGCACGTGTTGCTTTTTGACAGCCCAACACTCCGTGCCATAAAGCATTGTTGGCCATATTGCCATCCTATAACATTTTCCCTTGAGCTTTAGTCGCATACGACGGTCGCACAACACACACACTGCACACTTCCACTTCATCTGTCCAACTTGGATTCTATGGTTGAGATCTCCATTTAATTCTCCATTATTTTGCAAGATAGATCCAAGATAACAAAACCGTTCACTCTTTGGTACTTCCTGATTTCCAATTCTCACCCTATCTCATCTGGACCCCCATTTTCACTGAACTTGCGATCCCTATACTTTGTCTTTGACGTTAGACGAAGACCTTTAGATTCCAACACTTCACGCCAAAGGTTCAGCTTTGCATTCACTCCCTCATGCGATTCATCTATCAGTACTATATTATCTTCGAAAAGCATACACCAAGTGATATCATCTTGAATATGTCCCGTAAGCTCGTCCATTATCAACGCAAAAAGGTAAGGACTTAAAGTTGAGCCTTAGTGTAACCCTATGGTTATGGGAAAGCTTTCATTTTGTCCTTCATGAGTTCTTACTGTAGTCCTTGCTCCATCATACATATCCTTTATTGCTTAGATATATCCTACTCTACTTTTTTCTTCTCTAGAATCCTCCAAAGAATTTGTATTGGGACCCTATCTTACGCTTTTTCCAAATATATAAAGACCATGGCAAATCCTTTTTTTATCTCTATAATGAAAAGGAAAACAAATCTAGAGAAAGTGTTACATTAGTCCATAACATGCATCAAGTGCAATTGCCAACTTGAATATGAACGATTAGTAACTTTTACACATACTCTGTGCAGAATGCAAGTGTCTTGACAGCAACGTGCAAAGCAAACTTCCCTTGGTCTGCCTTACCAACTTGACAATATACCCGCACTTTGACCCCTGTAACGACATGAAATGTGACATCATCAAGAAAAAGGTTGCACTGACATACACATGAAACTAAGGATATTGTGTAGGAGTTTGCCATCAGAAGTATGATCTTCAACGTAATCAAACAATCCGACAACAATGGCCACCAAATATGTAGACATAATTGGTGTTTCCACATATGAAACTGTCTTTAGATCTCCATTCAATTTTTCTTCTTGAATCGGCATGTTAGAAAGGGCTACTAGTTCAGACGGAACACCATCAAGTGTAATCTTGAATGTAGCCTGCCAACCAAATAGCCAGCAAGTCATAAACTCTATATTTGAACAATTTAACCAGAACGGGAAGATTGATTTCTCATCTATACTACCACCATAAATAACAGATCTCTTTTTTCCTAGTCTCAAAAATGCATTTATAACAATGTATATCCAGAATGGTGTAAACAAAATCAATTGATACTGATGAAAATCAATATCTTAAGTCAACTGCGTGTGTGTGTGTGTGAGAGAGAGAGAGAGAGAGAGAGAATAACCTTGCAAGCAGGTTCATCCCAACACGGAAAGCACCGCCTGGCATCAACGGGTTCAAACTGTGTAACTGCCATATTTTTCTTCTCACCGTTGTGCTCATATGTACTGCACGAAACAAATCAAATCTTAGACATATCTATACCATTGGAACACGATAATACTGAACGAACAATTGAAGATGGACCACGCAAAAGTTCCTGCATTCAAAAACTACCTTCTGTAGAAACCCTTCATCTTGTCATTCAAAATTCCTTCAAACTCGGTAGCCAAAACTCCAGACCCAATCGGAAGCGTCTCTCCAAACTCCAAAACCAAAATTCCATCGTCTTCGAACGTCTCGGCCTTTGTAGGCTTGAAAACCTGCTCAAACATTCATCTACTCATTCAGTAAAGATACAAGTAGCCAAACAACGCACTAAATGACTTCCAAATAATCTTTCCATTTCCTACTTTATCCGTGCAGCCAAACAAGGCAGTAAAGTTGACAACGTTACAATCATCTTATCAATTCCAATCCATTCACTTGCCCACAAATCATGAACAGAGCAGTAATTAAACCAAAATTAAAACTAATCAACAATTGATTAATTCAACTTAGACTTACTAATCGAGTATTAATTAACATATCAACATAAAAAGAATGAAAATTTTCGTCAGCCAAACACCTCACTCTCCTTTCTACTTCTTTTTTCAGTCAACTCTACAAATTTGAAAAGCAAATGCGCATCGATTACCTTGGACGAGCCTCCGTGAGCGAAAAAGATGGAACCCGCATTGACGGAGAGCTCGGCGGCGTTGAGGACGATGAATTTGGTATCGGCAACGATATCGAGGTCGATGTCGACGGAGCCGCCGAATTTGCAGGCGGCGAGGTCCGGCTTCAGCCTTAAGTCGTACCGTTTCGGGACGGCGAATTTCGGAAGCCGGGGCTGGCCTTTGAACTGCTCCATAGCAGTGACGACGACTGTGATACTATGCGAGCTGCGCGAGAGTTTTTCGAGTTCAGATTGGGAAAGTGTGCGAGTGGGACTCATCAGTTGTCGCCACTTTATAACTTGCAACGTACGGGTCTTTTCTGAGAAAATTTTACACGCCGACTTTTTATGCATGGGTGTGCGGGGTCGGTTCCGCTTGAATTGACCCGTTTTGCTCGCCCCGAACCATCTTCGTATATTTTTCTTTCAGTATATTGCACAAACACCACGTGGAAGATATTTTTGGCAATTCCACACCTACACACTCCTATTTTATTGTGACTGCCAATATAGTAACATACCATCTTCACTCATTACACATCACGTGACACGTGGGCCTTTCCAACAATTTTTTCAACAATGATGACCTAAGGTGAAAATCAATCATGTTGAACTAAACTCGTGCTAACATATCTTTTTTCTTTCACAAAGCTTTATGCTATGATTCGTTTAGACGTGTTAACATAATTGAAAACGTTTTTAAGGAAAAAAAAATTTAGTTTTCAAAAGCACTTGAAGTATCAGTTAGAAGGAGTTATGTATAGGATTGATTGTGCTGTAGTCCAGCCCAAATTTGGTGAATAATAATTAGTAGGTATGTTAGACACTACCTGTTAGGTTTATATATTCATCAAAATTTTGAATTCGCTTTAGATACACAGTCAGTATTCAGTGGGGAATATGATGATATGTCATATTTCTTGTAATACAAAATGTTGTCGTTTAAAGATTTGTCTAGCTTTGCTTTGCTATCCGGTTCTTTTTTTTTAGGAAGCTAAAACCAAATGCCTAGTAAAAAAAGGAAAGGCTTTAATGATACGTATCGTCCAAGCTTAACCCAAAGCAACCCACCATTGTAGATGGTGGGTTGTTTCGTGGCCATCTCACGGTCATCCAAGCTATCACCAAAATACTTATATTTTATTAGCACTCCACATATTGTTGAATAAACCCTTTGAAAATCAAATACAACACCATGGGTCCTTCAATGGCTTTCTCTCTTTGTTTATCTCTCTAGAAACCCAGATCCACAAGCTTCATCCCCAGCTTCAAGCTCGGCCGCCGCCCCTTGCTTTTGCTCGGGGTAGGCGGCAGCCCACTACTCTTTCTTCCCTCATTCCCTCATCTCCCCTCTGCCTTTTCCATCTTTTTCCTCCTATCTCATCTCCTTTGCCCCATCCCCTTCCTTGCATCCACTTCTTATTTCTCCCCCATTTCCAATCTCTTTCGTTCGTTTGTATTCCCAATTTTTCCTTGAGTTTATCTCAGTTTCCATGGAGCCAGGTCTCAACTATCCCCTGAGCTTGTCTCAGATTTTGGCTCATGCCCCTTATCCGACATTTTCCTCCTCCTTAGTAGTGATACTTCATCCCCTTCCCACCATGTACTCGGATCGGCGGGCTCCGATCTGAAATTGGATTCTAGATCCACTACCCTCCTTCACTTTCTATCCTCCAACCAGCATGCTGGATCCCCCATCAAGGTCAAGTGTTGGGTATTTTACATACCCCTTAGCCTCACTCTCTATTTATATGATACTTTGTTTGTTTACATTTCTAGGGGTTTGTGAAGGGGAATTGGATATGTTGTCTATTCTCTTGGTTCGAAGTTTGGCTTTCTCTAAAGATGTGACGGCTGCAGCGGTCTGGTTTATGCTACTTGAGACTAGGGTTTTTTGTTGTTTGTTAACGCAGCCTACCGGCCTAAGTTTGTGAGGGCCTCCCGTTGTATCTTGGATTGCTGCTCTCACTTTGCTTGGGCCTTTTACTTTATCTGCTGTTGTTTATCAGGTTCCTTTTGGGTCTTGTACTAGTTTTTATTGTAATGAAAGTTTCTATTAACCAAAAAAAAAAACCTTTGAAAATCTATATTAAATAACTTACATACCTTTTTTTATAGAAGAGTTTTTATCACAAATGGTCCTTGAGATTGATCAAACTCATCAATTTGGTCACTCACTTTCAAAATCAATCAATGTCGTCCCTCACATTCACTACTCCACTTCAATTTGGTCATTCTGTTAAGATTCCGTCAACTATTATGTTAGTTTGTATGTGGTACCCGCAAATTCAATGAAATGGTGACACATGTATTACACAAAATAAGGTTTTTATCGCAAATGGTCTCTGACATTGATCCAACTCCTCATTTTGGTCCCTGAGTTTCAAAAATCAATAAATTTGGTTCCTGACTTTCACTACCGCACATCAATTTAGTCATTCCTTAAAAATTTCATTAATATTTTTTGTTTGTGTGCTGATGTGGTCTCACTAATCCAATTATATGGCTCCACTTAGATTAACTATAATAAACTATTTTTTTAAGAGTGAACCAACGAACAAGCATTCTGCACTAACATTTCTTGCATCCCAATTTGAAAAAAAAATAAACTCAATCTAAATTCGATAAAATTAAATCCAAATTCAATTTAAATTTGATAGGATTATAACCAACTACAGAGAATGAGGAGTGAGTTGTGGGGCCCAAGTACTTTAGTGATGCCATGACGCCTTCCTTTTATTTTAATTTTGGTTTTTAGTTTCTTATTTTACTTTTAGTTTTAAATCTTAAAAAAAAATAGTTTATTATAGTTAATTCACGTGACGCCAGATGATTGGATTAGTAGGACAAAAAATATTGACGGAACTTTAACGAAATGATTAAATTGACGTGTGGTATTGAAAGTCAATGATCAAATTTATTGATTTTTGAAACTTAGGGACCAAAATGAGGAGTTCGATTAATGTCAAAGACCATTTGCGATAAAAATCCTTATTTTGTGTAATCCATGTGTCACCGTTTCATTGGATTTATAGGTTCCACATACAAACTAACATAATAGGTGACGAATCTTAACGGAATGACCAAATTAATGTGCGGTACTGAATGTCGGGGACGACATTGATTGATTTTGAAAGTGAGGAACCTAAATGGTGAGTTTGATCAATCTCAGAGACCATTTGTGATAAAAATCCTTTATAAAATAACTATTTAAACCTAATAAGACTTTAAAAGAGAAAATACGCAAACATTAAGAAAAATGATATTATCACGAGGCAATTCAACCACATCAAACTTAGTAACAATTATTGAATTGTCTTATTGTAGATGAAACTAAAGGAAGCCAATACGGTGGATGAGAAACCTAATGTTCTGCACCTAATGACACTTACGCAATGATCCTAATAGACTCTCAAACCAACCAGTCGAAAGACGAAGGAACTCATCAATCATCTTATTTCTAACTACTTTGCTTACCATGTGATTGAAAAGGATTTGAAAAATTCAAGGTATTATGCAACTGCGCTGCAAGAAAGGAAAATTATTCTCTACTAAAACCCGGTGGAAAACCATGGTTCATTAACAATGTCCACTTGATTTTGCCCTCATTCTTTTCATGGTTTTTTGGTTTTAGTGGGGTTGTACGGTGAATTGGCCGTTTTGCCGTTCTCTCTTTTTCTTCCGTGCGTGCGTCCTCAGTCCCACACACTTCCAAATCCCTAAATTCGCAGGCTTTCCCCCTTCTCTCCGACACGGTTTCTGCTATTGCCCTGCGTCTTCTACGACTCTGATCTGCATATTTGCTTTGCGTGGTAAGAATTTTGTTCTCGATTTGAAACTGGTTGTTTAATTTCTGTCTGTTTACCAAGAAATCTTAAATATACCCATAACTTTACTGTTTTGTTCGCGTTTGTATATACCCAGTGTGGTCTCCTTCTCCGATTATTCTCTTCTCTTCCTTCCACTATTTCTCTCTCTCTCTCTCTCTCTCTCTCTCTCTCTCTCTCTCTCTATCTCTCTCTTGCGTTTTTCTCCTGAGGTTTATGCTCGGATCACTTTGCATCCAGAAGCAGATGTGAGAAACATGTTTTCTTTTTTGTCTTATTTAATGTTTTGTTCCAACTTCCTCTGTTTGGTTTCTTCGAAGATGGAGAAAAGAATATAAAGTCACTAATGTTAAAGTCTTTTCAAATCAGTTGGGATATTATCTAAAATACGAATAGGGGAAATTTCACATTTTCTTAACCTTTTGCACAATTTTCGTAGTTAATGAGGCTTAGATTTTGGTATAATGTTTGTCGAAAACGATAACCGAATGAAAATGATGTGAAGATTTGAAGTTAGGGAAGCCAAATGGAGAAGAGAAAAAAAATCAAGAACAGCAGCAAAGCTGCTGGTTCAGTTTTATTTGTGATGTATCTCGAATGTTGTTTGTTATTCCTTTATTTTTTTGGTATTCTTTTAAAGCTACAGTGTTTGTTAACAACTGTTTCCATTTCTACATTCGCTAAACTCTCTCTGGAAATTAATTAAAATGATTTCTGGTACATGCAATATATGTTACAATTGAATTATTGTGACGAGTGGTCTGCAGAAAAAGGCAAAAGAAAGGATGAAACTGGAGGAATGTGGGGACTGCACTGAGCAAGTGCTTGGACAAAATTTTTTAATTGAATTGTAAATTTTGTTTCAGTATTAGACTTTGTATGAATATGAATTTGAATAATCATTTTTCAGTTTTTAAATAAATGAGTCTCAGTAATTTGTGTTAGTTTTTATCCGAACAACATGTGCACTTACCTGTCTGTGTTGGTTAACTAAATTGATGCATATCTTGCCAGTTAGCATTATGTATTTGAAGGAGTTTTTAAAAATAAATCCCTTATTAAACACGTTTAAACAATTGGTCTTTGGTTCTATATGTTTGTTAAAAATTGGGTGGAAGGAGTAACCAGTTTGATTGTAGTGTGTTATCACCATTTTGTTAGATGCTTAAATGAATTGGGTTAGAACTTACCATGTGGTTATTTATCGATAGCAGCATTTGGACACAAAGATGTGTGAAATGCTAAGCTATTTACATGGAAAAAAAAACATTGGGGAAATCATGCTGTGTTAACCTATTTACACAACAAAAAATATTGGAGAACATTGTTTATTTAGATTGATAAGGGTGGTAGAAGTTGCTCAGCAGAATAGCAAAAGCTTTCTTCCAGTTGTATTTGTTGTCAAGAAGGCAGCCTAAGCAACAAAAAAAGAAAAGAAAATATTGTAACACGTATTAAGCTGTTGAGAAGAATTAAGTACCAGAGTTTACTATTTTTTTTCGAATTTTATTCATTTGAGGTTTGATTTTAGGATTATGTGTTTTCTGTTTAGTGTGATTCAATACGGGTTTTTTGGTCAAATGGGACATGGAAATTCAAATGTTGTTTGTTATTTCTTTATTTTTTTAGTATTCTTTTGAAGATCTGCATATCGATTGTTGCTTCTGTTTCTTATATAAACACAATGTGTTTTGCGATCACAACTTTTGTGATCAGAAACGTTTAAGTTCATCCAGTTAATTGTACAATGGCTTTGATGTCAGCTAAACTGAATGTAAATGAAAACCAAGTTGCTGATCTTACCAGCCCAGTTCACCCATCTCTTTGCTTATTTAAATTATTTGAAGATGCCTATGTTGATTGGTGATTTTGAAGTGATTACCTTTCTTTATACAAGTTCTCTTTACAAAGAAATCTAGTTTGGCAGATAATAGATAAAGCTTTTAATGCATTCATTTAATGTTATTGCTGATCCACTACATTCTTCAAGAAGTTCGGTTTACAGAACCGGAGCCGTTTAAGCAAAGGTGTCCCAGTTTATAGCTGAGGTATTTTCATGTATTTTAATTCGAACGGTAACATTGTGTGTTCAAAAGGATCCCCTGTAATTTTCAGAGATTAATATTATTCAGTATGCTCATCCAATCACTACTCCATTGGGCAATACGCAAAACAAATTATGAAAAGCAAACTAACCAAACAGGCAAAAAATAAAAATAAGATTCTAAAATGTTCTCAAATTTGATTTTAAGGCCAGCATCTCCCCCATATGCAGCTAACTCATTTAGGAAAAACAATAAAGAAGGCCATTGGGACTCAAAAGTTGTTTTCAGTTTAGCATGATTATCACTTATATAAACATACAAGGAAAGCAAATCTCAAAGAGTCAGTTTTTTGCTCCAATGTTAACAATGTTTGTTTCATTTGTAGTTTTTTGTAGTCTTTATAAGCATTTTTTAGTTTTGATGTAAAAATAATATTTTTTACTCTCTCCTCTCTCTCTCTCTCTCTCGTGTTTTTGTGGACTTTGGGTTTTATTTCTTTTTTGGGTTTTGAGTGTTTTGAATTTTTCTTCTGATAAAGTATTGGTTTTGCAGTAAAAGCGGCAATCCTCTTCTCCCAGCTTCACTTCCACGTTCTCACTATTCATACCCATCTTGCCCATTTCTTTCTAAATTTCTCCTTGCACCCACTGGAAAAAAACAGAGTTTTGTTTTTGTTTCCTCAAAATATAGATTAGACAGCAATATTCTGAATGCTTTGCTTATCTATGTTCTTTGCAGGAAGCTCAAAGGATGATAAACAAGAAAAGGAAATCACAGATTGCAAATTAGATGGACAAAAAAGGCAATAGAAATTCATAGGGTCCCAAATCCGTGACATAAAAGGTATGAAATTGCTAATTGATAATTGAACATAAATGTAGAACTGATTGCTACAAATAAGTATGGTTACTTTTGTATCACATTCTTAATTAAGATGGTTATGCAGTCCTTTTGTAATTTTGTGTATCTATTAGCTCTGTAATGACTTACAAGTTACACACATCTCAAAATTTTCATTTTCTTTCAAACAATCTTGATCCGCAATATCTGCAGGATTGCAATGAAATAATTGTGAGCAACATGTATAATGGGAAGGATTTACAAAGGTTTCAACTATTGAACTTGCTTATGCTCTTATTTGAGCGACTGTAAAAAAGATTTAGTAGGACAAACTGGAATTGGCTTAAATCAATTTATCATTGATAATTTGATTCTGTTATTTGCAGACCATTCTTCCGAATCTCTGAGTTCGAAGCAGATCAATTTTTTCATTTTTATGTTTAATTTTAGGAAGAAATGAAAATGAGTTTTGCCTTTTTTGAGTGTTTTGTTAGTACTAGCTTGCTGCATATGCTATTCTCTGGGTGTAAATATAATAGTAAGCGCACTTATTTTTGAACTCTTTAACTGATTTGTGGTTGCAATAGGATTTTTTTTCGGATTTTTCCTAGTCTTTTTAACAGTATTAGGTTTCTGTCCTGCATGTGTGACAGCCCGTCCCTGATTTTAAGATTTTTTAAAGTTTTAATAAAGGATTTTACAAAAATGCCCTTTGAGGCACGCACATTGTTCGAGGTTAATCGTTGTGTCGTGCCATCTAAGATTTGTTTTCTTGACATATCCTCGTAGTATTCGTCGCTACGGATGCGTGGGCGCAATCGGTTCGTGATTTGGAGTTATAACGAAAAAGATATTAAAGTTTGAAGTTTGGGCATTTTAGGAATTATAATAATAAAATATGGAAATTCTTTTATGAAAATGGACGGCCCAGATTTAATGAGGAAATAAATGGATGGCTGGGATTAATAGGAATAAAATTATATGTGTGTGTATGTGTGTGTATGTGGCCGGCTGGAGAGGAAAGGAGGAAGAAGAGATTGGGCAAAAACTGCCCAACCAGGAGGAAGGAGCAGCAGCTCCGGGAGAGAAAGGAGGGAGCCGGACGAATGGGGAGAGGAGAGAGGAAGAAAAGGGCCAATCAGAACAGGGGAAAGGAGGAAAGGAGAGAAGGCGAGAAGCGGAGGAGAGAAGGAAGAAAACGGGTCTTCACCCGCGACCCATTTCGACCCGCGGCACCCACACCCACATTTCGGCGAAATTCACCCGTTTTTCCGGCGAATTGATTCAAGGAACCTCATGGGAAATACTCTAGGACCCTTGCTTTATCCATTCCATCTCAAATTTGGAGAGATTTGATGGTGAAAATAGAAGAAACCGTGCAAAAAGGGGGCGCACGGGTTGGGTCCCTTTCCGTCAAGATGTGAAGCAATTTCTTCCAATCACCACCACCCATGGCATCCTCTTGAGGCCTAGAACAAAGCCCAAGCAGTGGTTGAGGCGTTGGAACAAGTTTGGAGGTCGAATTGGAGCACACCAAACCTAGGGTTTCCGACGGGTTTTGTTGGAATTGTAGGCTTTGCCGACCGAATTGGCCTTGGCCACAGGTATGAAAGTTGTTCTACTCATTGAGATCTTCATTTCTGTAAATTTTGGTAATTTTTGGATAAAGTTGGATTTTCGGGCGAGCCGGGACGGCCGACCGCCACCCACGGCGGCGCGTGGCCAGTGGGCCGCCAATGTTATTTTTAAGCTATATTGGATGTCCTGAGTTCAGTTTTGATAGTGGCTTAACGTTGGTTGATCATTTGGACTTAATTTCGATACGATGCATGGTTAGGCCAAAATATGAATTGACGATCCGACCGTTGGATCGTCACCAAACTTTGATACGTTGTAATACGTAATATTTGAGGATTATAGGAACTTACAGATCGAGAATCCGATTTACGGATCTCCCGGAATTGGAGTTGTAAGTTCATAAAATATAATGTTAACCGTCACTTAGTTTGGTAATTGGCGGAGATCCGACCGTTGGATGGTCATGAAATTTTAGGATGTTGTTCTAGAGATTTATTGTGGACCTCTGGAAGTTACGGATTGGAAATCTGAGTTGCAGATCTTCCGGATCGAACTTCATAGTGACGTGTTTTATATAAATGATATATTCTATCGATATGATTCTGAGGTATGATTTGATGATTGTTTTAGGCGCCGATCGCCATGACGCCTTGATGTGTTGTGCTAGGGAGTTGCAGGGCGAACTCCAGGTGAGTGGGCAGTTTTGTTTTACGTATATACCTATATAAAGGAGTTTTTCCCAGAAAATCTATTTAAGTGAAATATGATTTGAAAGTGTGATTTGAAATGCCATGCATAGATTCTATGAATCATGTGATTTGAAATGCCATGCATAGAATTTATATGAGATATGTGAATTGATATTATATGATACATATATGTGAATTGGTGTTGCGGACGCACATGTGAGTATCAGGTGAGTTATATTTGGTGCATTGAATTGTTTGATGTGATTTATGTTGATAGCTCATAACCTGCACCCCTGGTGTTAGTGCTTATGTTATTCACCGCATCACACGCTCACCTTGGATCCAAGTAGATGCTAGTCGTACAGACCACTGGAGGTGGTTCCGACATGCTAGTCGTACAGACCTTAGAGACGGTTCCGACTAGTAGGTGACCTTAGATTATGTGCACAGATGATTGATGAGAGAAGCACTAGAGCGTAATATTACACCATCCTAGTCGTACAGACTACTACAGGTAGTTCCGACTTATGTGCAGTGTAGTGCCGTACAGGTCACAGTTGGTGACTCCGGCTGGATTAGATATTGAGCTCTAGAATCAGCCGTACAGGACCACTGCAGGGTCTCCGGTTGATTCATCATTTCACCTGATTTATATTGATGCATCCATATTATGTTTTTGACGCATGGCATGGCATATTTTCTGAAAAGTGATAAAGAATGGTGTTTTGAGATTTTTGAAGCTATATATATATTTTTATATATGCTATTTTTCTGGGAAAGTATACATGTTTTACAGCGAGGGGTTAGAACTTTGATAAAGGAAAGTTTTGAAAAGATTTGTTTTACTGACCCACTCAACTTTGTTTTGCGCCCCTCCAGGTTTAAGATAGCAGAGCTTTGGTGGCCACGAGGAATCCAACGGTGTTCTGACAGAATTCACAATTGTATTTTTTTAAGCTTCCGAACTGTGTAAATGGTTACGTCACTCTCACGTGACGGCCAGCATGCCCTCCTTAGGGACGGGGTGTGTCAGCATGTCACCAGGCTTATTCTTTTTTCAATTCACATTAATCACGAATTTATAGTTGATTCGATTTCATTTTGGCTGCTGTAAATGGGTTTTCATCGGCATGTCTGACATGATAAAATCATGTCTTTTGGATTAATTCAAACAATGTAAACATTTCATCTGTATTCTTTATCTTTGTTAATATTATAGTTACATGTCTAACGAAAAAGGATTTCTTTCAATGAATAATGTGTCATTACCTAAAATGAGTTACCTTTGCTCAGAGTTTGCTGTTTACATGTTATGTTCGTAGGTAACAGGCATCTGAAACTCTTTGTGCAGAAGAAGATATCTCATTACAACCACCTCAATCTAACAAAACTTTTATCACTCTTAAAACATTATCTGAACTCTCAGCTCAAGTAAGTTCTCAGTTTCCATATACTTTTTATTTCTTAACATCTACGTGGTTTTCATAGTTTTTAACCATTAAATCACGTAACTTTATATTTACAATTATATTCTTTCTAATTGTTTGTATAGATTTCTTTTTTGCTCCCTACAAGATAATGTCATGGCGTGGTTTAGTGGTGTTGAATATAATTGGAGAAACTGATTCTTTAATCTACTAATGCTGTAGGATTTCAAAGTTGAAGCTCACTTACTTTCAATCTTTTCTAACATATTCACTTTGTAAAGTAACAAAACAATGATATTCCTAAAGGAAATAAAATTGTTTGCTTTGCTGAGGTGCTTCTGTTTAGATTAATCAATGCTATAGTGCATTTTGAAACGTAAGTTATGGATCTATTAGTTTCAATTTAAATCTATTAGTTTCAATTTAAACACATCTAGAAACTTAGATATACATTTATTAGCTCACATTTATATACTGCTGGAAAGTTAAAGATCTGCTGATGATACTAAATTTAACTTTGGTAGTTTTTCAAACATAATTACCCATACAATTTCTAATCTCGCAGCAACTCGCGGGCATCACTTTCTAGTGATCCCTAATTGACAAGAACCCCAAAATATATAGAAAAACTTTAAAATCCATAATTGACAAAGAGTATGGAGTGCGAGGGTAGTATTAGAAAATAAGTGTGATGTGTTAAGATAAATTTTAATTAAAAAAGATAGATATGGGGCGTATAAAGCACATGGGTTGTGGTTAACAAATTATGGAGTCTATATACAAAAAAAAAGAGACTTAATTGGATTAATAGTCTTCGTGGTGATAGGGTAGTTGGAAGATAGCCCATGTGGTAAAAAAAATAGGATTTAGGTGCAGTTTGGGATTGAGGTGATTAAAAAAAAAGCTGGTATGAAAAAAAACTGGGAGGGTTTTTGGTGTTTGGTAAACTTTCAAAATCAACTTTATTTCAAAGTTTGGGGTGAAAATAAGCCCAAAACCTGAAGCTGCAAATAGCAGCTTCCAAAATCCAGCTTATTTTCGAAAACACGGGTGAACAATGGTGCGTTTAATGAATTTTTCAATAACCCAAAATTGCCCTCTTTTCCTCTCGCCTTCAGCACACTCTTGCAATACGTGAACTAGAAAACCAGCGATCTCTCTCGTTCTCCAGGTTTCTCCGGCTTGGCGTCCTTCCTTTGGTAAGCTTCTCTTGTAAAATTTTGTTATTTAATTGTTTGGATTTTTAAATTTGGGGATGGGAGATTGAGAGGGAAAGAGGGGTGGGAAGAGCAAAGGGATGAGGGTATGGGTGTCGGGAAAAAAAATTGGGGATGGAGGGTGGGGAAAAAATTAATTGGGGAAAAAAATTAGGGTTTGTGGAGGAAACAAGAAAAATTGAGAAAGAAGTTTGATTACTTCTCTATTCATTTTTTTTAGAAGGTCTGCTTCTGATTTATCTTAGGGTTTAGGTAAAGGATAATTTCTTATAAAGCTCTGCTTCTGATCTGTGAACCGTGCTTCTGATTTGTCATGCGTCGTTCCTCGTCTCTTGCGATTCAGCACACCCCTCTACGACGCCGTTTCATCGTCTTCTTCAAGCTCTCGTACTCTTTTCTGAAACTCCAACCTCCAGGTCCGTGCTCGTATCTTATCTCTCTGTCAGTTTGCTATCGTGTTTTATATTTTTTTTCTGAATTCTTCATTTATGCTGTCTTCTTTTTTTTTTTTTTTTTTTTTTTTTTTTTTTTTTTCCTGAATTCTTCATTCCGCCATTACATGAAACTTGGTTATGGAGAGTTTCTGAATTCTCCTGCAAACTTGGTTTGGTAGTTGTCTAACAGATCACCATTATAGTGAGGATTACACTTTTGTCAAATGTGTCTATTATGCTCTATGTCTTCTTTTTTGACCGCTTGTACTGGAGATTTATATCATACAATGCGAACTTATGCTTGAAGAAAATTTATTGTTTTTACTTGTTGATATTTCTATGTTCCTGCCCTACAGTTGAAAATAGGGGTGGGCAAACGGGTCTTGGATCCGCGGATAGGGGCGGGTACTATTGATTCGGGGCGGGTTCGGGGCGGGGTCAAAATTAGTAGAGACGAAACGGGACGGGGCGAGGATATTTACGGGGTGGTGTGGGTCCATAACTTGAGAACCACGGGCCCGAACCGGCCCGTTTAACATAAGGTATTTGGTTTCTAATGGTTTTAGACTTTCAGAATTTCAGTCCCTCCCCCACTCCCACTCCCTAGACTGCACTAAGTTTCTCGTTCTCCCTAGTCTCTCCCACCCTCAAGCCTCGAGTCGACTCCTTCGACTCCTTCGACTCGTTTCTTGTTGTCCTTTCACCTCTCTTTATCATTTTTCGTTCTTGACAATCACTGAGTCGATTCGACTTGGATTGTGTCGACATCACAGATTGCTGCCACCACACGGCATCACCTTACCATCTTCCTGTAAATCCCAAGGTAATTTATGAATTAGGGTTGTTGAATTATGTGGGTTTCTTTGTGATTTAGGAATTTAAGGTTTTTAGTTTGTTCAATTTCGGAGCTGCGTCAATAGCAATTCGAATTTTAGGGTTTCTTAATTCTTTCTTATTTAGGAATTTAGGGTTCTTAATTCTTTTTATCCGTTCTGGAATTGTTGATTTCTTCTATAACTTTTTTGTGAAGAGAGAGGAATCTGAGACCAAGAAAATTCTCAATTAGGCAACAAACTTGGGCATTTAAAGAAATTGTTATTGTTAAAAGGAATTAGATTTAAACTTTCCAGATTTTTCGTTCTTTGATTCCCCAAATTTGCTGCAGAATTTGAATTAAGTTTTTAGGGTATGAACTTGACCGGAATTTTCGTTTGACGAAGCAATGGATGATAATAAATTATTAATCAGGTTTTGAAAAAAAAAAATGAAGCACTGGACCCGTGAACCCGAACTGGAACCGACCCGTTTCAAACAGTTCGGGTTAGGGCCGGTTCCAATAATCAGAAACGCTATACTCGGCCCGCCCCGCCCCGCCCCGTTTTAATTATTTTAAAACGGGTCCGATCCGGTTCCTTCAAATTTGGGCCCGGCCCGGCCCGTGCCCACCCCCAGGTGAAAACATTGAAAGTTATGCTCTGTGTTCCTGCCCTATTTTCTATGAATTTTTCTGAACTCTACATCTATTTCTACTTCTATTTCTATTTCCACAATCCATTATGGCCAACCTTCCATCATAAGTTTGACAGAGAGAACCCTTGATTTTATCCTTGACATCTTTCCCTTCATGGCGTTAGTTGTTTCAAAATTCCGAGGATAGTAATATGTCTTTGCAAAACTGAGAAAACATTGAAATTTAGTAGTTAAAAAAAATGTGCAATGTTTCCTTATTCTTTATAATTTCCTACCTTCCTTTATATGAAACCATTTTCCCATTTTGAAAAGTCATGTCGCAGAAGGTTGTAGAGCTTGGTGGAGGCCCTTTTTTGAGTCCAACTAGGTGAAGCGGATTTGGGGATTTCTGGGTACCAAAAAAAAAGTCAAGGCACAAAATGATATAATTTTCTCAAAATATTTAACCATGTCAGTGGTTTCTTGGCGTTTACAGTTCAAACAAGTGCAGTCGGGGTTTATGAATGAAATGCAGATTGAATAGTCTAGTGTGAATGCATTATTATTGTCTACTTGGGATGCCTTTTTTCCCTCCTATTCTTCTTGGGACGAAGAGAGTAAGATGTATTTTGAAAAACTTCACTCTTGTGTACATTAGTGGTAGTGGTGTCTCCCAATGCTTGCTTAGGTTGGTGCCACCCTCTGCTTTCCTCTATGTTCCTGCCCTATAGTTGAAAACATTTTCCTTGTCTCTTGGCTTCTTGAGATCTGCCATTTTGCTTAGAGGCTAATGCTTTTGACTTGCTCTTTAATTTCGATAGAAAGAAGCAATTTTTAACATCTGGGTGTTGTTTAATTTTGATTTGGAAGATAACCCAGTTGCTAGTTGGACTTGATAATTGCTGTGAATTTTCCCTTTGGATAAAAATAGTTATATTTTTATATGATCGATACTGGGCCAGGGGAATCGAACACAGAACCCTTAATTGCACGGGTTAACGCTGGTAACCACTTGAGCTACAATGTTGAACTAAGGAAGAACGTCCCACGCTTCCTAAAATTTTAATGTGCAAACCCATATGAATGCATAGGAACTAGGAACCAATGATCTATATTTGAGATTTTGCATGCATTTTTCAAATTTGATGAAAAAGCATGAGAAAATTGGAATGAATTCATTGGTGAGGGCCGAGCTTTGATTGCCGAAACACGAAATTCCGAACATTTCAGAGTACAAAATAGCACGCAATCAACCGAAGAACAAATTCTGACAGAAATTATGTACTTGTAAATTCACGTACCGGCCAATCTTGAAGGGAAGGGCAATGGAGGTTTAGGGTTTAAGGTTTAAACCCAAAATCTGCTACGGAGAGAGTTCGACTTCAGAAGAGCAAAAGACGATGGCACGAAAATAGTGCTAAAACACGGTGTTTCGTTACATGAACATATACGGCGGCGTATTGTTTTGTATTTTTTTTTTTTGGCCTAATTGGATTAACTGTCTCGTGGTGATAGAGTAGTTGAAAGATAGCTCATGTAGTGAAAAAACTATGATTTAAGCCCATATGGTAAAGTTTGTTAGGATTTATGCCCAAAATTAAAAATTTTGTCAAATTTCTGTTAATTTTTAGCACGTGAGCTAGCCCCACGTGCTAATAATTAACAGAAAGTTGACGGAATTTTCAATTTTGGTCATAAATCCTAACAGACTTTACCACAGGGGCTTAAATCTTAGTTTTTTCACTACATGAGCTATCTTTCAACTACTCTATCACCGCGAGACAGTTAATCCAATTAGGCCAAAAAAAAAATGACAGAACAATACGCCGCTGTATATGTTCATGTAACGAAACGCCGTGTTTTAACACTATTTTCGTGCCATCGTCTTTTGCTCTTCTGAAGTCGAACTCTCTCCGTAGCAGATTTTGGGTTTAAACCTTAAACCCTAAACCTCCATTGCCCTTCGCTTCAAGATTGGCCGGTACGTGAATTTACAAGTACATAATATCTGTCAGAATTTGTTCTTCGGTTGATTGCGTGCTATTTTGTACTCTGAAATGTTCGGAATTTCGTGTTTCGGCAAATCAAAGCTCGGCCCTCACCAATAAATTAATTCCAATTTTCTCATGCTTTCTCATCAAATTTGAAAAATGCATGCAAAATCTCAAATATAGATCATTGGTTCCTAGTTCCTATGCATTCATATGGGTTTGCACATTAAAATTTTAGGAAGCGTGGGACGTTCTTCCTTAATTCAACATTGTAGCTCAAGTGGTTACCAGCGTTAACCTGTGCAATCAGGGATTCTGTGTTCGATTCCCCTGGCCCAGTATCGATCGTATAAAAAATATAACTAATATTGTGCTGTGTTCCTCTTGGCAGATGTTGTTTTTATTTGCTTACTGGATTGCGCTTTTGGTGTTTACTATTGGCAGATGTTTTTATTTGCTTACTGGATTGCGCTTTTGGTGTTTACTATTTATGTCCCAATGTTTACACAACTTAGCTTACGCTGTGTGATGTTTAAGTAGCGGTTTTCTGACATGGGTTATGTCTTAAACTTATTGAATTAGATCTTTGGAAGGCAAAGAGCATACACACTGTTAGATTGGGCATGCATTTGTCAAGATGCTCCTAAGACAACAAGGTAATCTTGACTCGCATAGATTGTTTATTCTCGATTGAGTGAAGTTTTTTGGACTTTGGTATATACATTGATCAGATAGATAATATATTCACAAGTCTCTTTGGCTTCAATGATGTTCGTCAATTATTACTATTTGCTTGATCTTTTTCCTTGTTGCAGTTGCAGGGATACGACGTGGCTTTCATTTGAACATTTACACGTTTTCCAAAAGGTTTTCATCCTTGTCAAATGAGCCTCCGTCTGAAGAGAAAGTTGTGTCTTCGATTGATGTGAGACAAGTAGTTGATGATGTGTGCCGAGTCTTGGAGTGTGGTCCGTGGGGACCCACTCTTGAGAATGCTCTATCGGCCATTGACAAAACACCTCAATCAGAATCAGTTATTGGAGTTTTAAGGAGGTTGAAAGATGTCAGTTTAGCACTTAATTATTTTCGGTGGTGTGAGAAACAAACTGACCAAGCACACTGTCCCGAAGCATACAATTCACTTCTCATGGTCATGGCCAGGAGTAGAAATCTTAATTATTTGGAACAGGTCCTGGAAGAAATGAGTGTAGCAGGAATTGGCCCATTTAATACCACATGTATTGAGTTAGTTGTGAGCTGTATGAGGTCACAGAAGCTGAAAGATGGTTTCAATCTACTGCAAACAATGAGGAAATTCAAATTCCGCCCAGCATTTTCAGCCTATACAACTCTTATTGGGGCTTTGTCTACAGTTCCTGAATCTGATCTCATGCTGACTCTCTTTCATCAAATGCAGGAGCTAGGCTATGAAGTTACTGTGCATTTATTTACAACTATTATTCGTGTATTTGCCAAGGAAGGACGAGTTGATGCTGCCCTCTCCTTGTTGGATGAGATGAAGAGCAACTCTTTTAGTGCAGATGTTGTCCTTTATAATGTCTGTATAGATTGCTTTGGCAAGGTCGGTAAGGTAGATATGGCCTGGAAATTCTTTCATGAAATGAGAATGCATGGCTTGGTGCCCGATGATGTGACATATACTAGCATGATAGGAGTTCTCTGCCAAGCTGCAAGACTAGACGAAGCGGTGGAGCTATTTGAGGAGATGGACAGACATAGGAAAGTACCTTGTGTGTATGCGTATAACACCATGATCATGGGCTATGGCTCTGCTGGAAGGTTTGAGGAAGCATACAGCTTGTTTGAGAGGCAAAGAAGTAGGGGGTGCATTCCGAGTGTGATTGCATATAACTGTGTTCTCACCTGCCTAGGGAAGAAGAGACGAGCAGTAGAAGCATTAAGGGTTTTTGATGAGATGAAGAAAGATGCAGCTCCCAATCTTCCAACTTATAACATTCTAATAGACATGCTTTGTAAGGCTGGTAACCTCAAGGATGCTCTGCAGGTTCGGGATGCCATGAAAGAAGCTGGCTTATATCCTAATGTTATGACTGTAAACATAATGATTGATCGACTCTGTAAAGCTCAAAAACTTGATGATGCTTGTTCTATATTTGAAGGAATGGATCACAAAGTCTGCACACCAGATGCAGTTACATTTTGTTCTCTTATAGATGGCTTGGGAAAACAAGGAAGAGTAGATGATGCCTATAGGCTTTATGAAAAGATGCTGGACGCTGATCAGACTCCAAATGCCATCGTATACACATCCCTCATCAGGAACTTCTTCAAATGTGGCAGGAAGGAGGATGGTCACAAAATATACAAAGAAATGCAGCGTAGGGGCTGTTCTCCTGATCTCATGCTTCTTAATACCTATATGGATTGTGTTTTAAAGGCCGGTGAAATTGAAAAAGGTAGATCTTTGTTTGAGGAGATTAAGACTCAAGGATTCATTCCGGATGTGCGGAGTTATTCAATCTTAATTCATGGCCTTGTAAAAGCAGGCTTTGCACATCAAACATATGAATTATACTATGCGATGAAAGATCAAGGCTGTGTATTGGACACCCGTGCTTACAACGCCATCATTGATGGATTCTGCAAAAGTGGAAAGGTGAATAAAGCATACCAGCTTCTGGAGGAAATGAAAACTAAGGGTCACCAACCCACCGTCGTTACTTATGGTTCTGTCATTGATGGTCTTGCCAAGATTGACAGGCTTGATGAAGCATACATGCTTTTTGAAGAAGCTAAGTCAAAAGGAGTAGAACTGAATGTAATCATTTATAGTAGTCTTGTTGATGGGTTTGGGAAGGTAGGTAGAATAGATGAAGCATATCTAATCATGGAAGAGTTGATGCAGAAAGGTTTGTCACCTAACGTTTACACATATAATAGCTTGCTTGATGGACTTGTGAAAGCTGGTGAAATTGATGAAGCAATTGTCTGCTTTCAATCGATGAAAGATCTGAAATGTACACCCAACCATGTAACGTATAGCATTCTCATAAATGGTCTTTGTAGGGTTAGAAAATTCAATAAGGCTTTTGTATACTGGCAAGAGATGAAGAAACAAGGGTTAAACCCTAATACAATCACCTACACTACCATGATCTCTGGACTTGCAAGGGCTGGGAACATAAGGGATGCTAGTGGGCTTTTTGAGAAGTTTAAGGCCAGTGGTGGCATTCTCGATTCTGCTTGTTATAATGCTATGATAGAAGGGTTGAGCAATGCAGAAAGGGCAATGGACGCGTATACACTTTTTGAGGAAACTCGGCGGAAAGGTTGTAATATTCATTCCAAGACATGTGTTGTTCTGTTGGATGCCTTGCACAAGGCTGAATGCCTTGAGCAGGCAGGAATTGTTGGTGCTGTTCTTCGAGAAACTGCAAAGTCTCAGCATGCATCAAGATCATGGTAAAATCGTGTGTCATGCAATTTACTGGAGGGATTTAGATGTGTCGTACTCAATGAGTGGTGACACACAACTGACACAAGGTGCCTTCTCATCCATTCACGCTGATGGAGCAAATATTGGGCAACAAGAGATTTTTTTTCCTGAAAGGTCTTCGTCCCATCAATTTCTTAACAGGATTGAAGGCACTCTGTGGAGGTAATAGCTTCATGACTTCAAATGGAGTTACTGAAATTCTGTACATGTATCTGCAAAAAGAGTCATGATTATTCCTCTGATTCACATTTGATAAAATGTTTTGATGAATTGAATGTTCGGGTTGTAACTTTTAAAATATTGGATTCTACTGCGTTGTACTTGTACATAGTAAGGTAAACAAAAGCTGGGTGAATGACGTGCATGCATGATATGCACAATAGCTGGGTGAAATATGCATTTTTTTCTGGCAGGTATTGGCTTTTTTTCTTTTCCATTTTTCCTGTTGATGTGCTTCTGGCAGATTTTCGATTTCGGTGATTCTGAATTCTCAAAACAAACATTCATGTAATGATCTTGTGCAGCAAGTGTTCTATTTGCAACTCATACGTATCCCTTCTCATAATTTTTCAAGTTCCACAGGTACTTGCATTTGACTAGATACTTGTGGATGCAGGTATAGAGTATCAAATTTGTCTCAGCTGCAGGATGTCGAAGAAACCGAGTTATAATTGTAGCATTAACTTCAGTAGCAGTTATTCGGGAGCATGAGTTTAGTTTCGAGAACCATCGGTGCTTTAATATAGTGTTTTGCCAATTATTCAGGTTACTTGGTTCAGTTGAGAATTGCAGATGTGTGTTGGAGTTGATGACCCTCACTGGTGGACGCCCGCCTCCCCAACCGTTAGAGGATCTTGATTGTTTGTTACAGTAGATGAAATCAAACTCGACCTAGAGAGCAAATTTTTGTGCTGTATGGCGAATTGCCTATGTTGGATATAGTTGTTGGGCGCCCATACTGGTGAATAACCTATGAACCACACATTTTCCCTTCATACGAGTATGGTCTCTTATTTCGCAATTCAAGATGCTTTACAGTTTCTGTTATATAACTATGTAAGGGCATACGTTGCGGATTTGATGATCATCATCATTCTATATGCTACTGGGAATTGGGAAGGTTGATACATTGGTCAGTTTGATTTGGACGGTTTTTGCGATTTAATTGATCGCTTACGTACCCTTGGGGGTTATTGTGTCCAACCCGTCATGTGCGGCCCAAGACACAAGATTTCGGGTGCCTGGGCCTTACATGTGAGGGGGTCTTTTGTTTGGACACCAAACTAAGGGCAAAGACATGGGGTGGGACCAGAGAGTGGCCATGGTGAGCCTGCAAATAAGAGAAGTAGGTAGGAATTGCATAATTTGGACTCCACCCCTCTGCTCTTCTGGCTCCTACTCTGCGAGTGCTTTTCTTCTTAGTTCCAACATTCGATTCTCTGCTGTAACAAGTCCACTAAAACGACGTCATTTTTGTTTGTACAGAGAGAATGTTGTAGTGGTGCTTCTTCCGACATCTTCACTGCCTTTGGTGATCCGCAGCCTCTAATGCATTTGACCAATTCGTGTGTACCCAAACTTTTCTTGTTTTCTTAAATTTAGGGATCGTTTGACAACAATTTCATTTTCATTTTTTTATGTTCTGATGAACGGCTTGGATTGTTCAATGGGTTCACAGCTGCTGCAATTGCTGCTCAAGGCATCTCAAGACAAACGTTTTGTGTGTGAAGAAGCAGACAGGGCACTGAGCTCAATGGTGCAGTCCTTGACCCCTCTTCCTCTGCTTCAGAAGCTCCGAGCTTACGCTTCCCATGGCAAACCTAGAGTCAGAGCCAAAGCTGCCATTGCCATGGCATCTTGTGTCGCCAAGATGGTACATACTATGAAACCAAAATGTTCTCTTGAGTTTTGACGTCGGACATGCCATTTTTCTTGTTAACCTTGTTACCGAAAATGGGATTTTGGTACCGATTTTCAGGGCCTTGAAGGAATGAAGGATTATGGGCTGGTTTCTTTGCTGAAAATGGCTGCAGATTTGTTGAATGATAGGCTGCCTGAGACGAGAGAAGCAGCGCGGGGAATTGTAGTGTCGGTGTACAATGCCTATACAGAGAATGAAGAGGAGAAGCTGCGGGAGAATGAAGAGAACTTGCGGGAAAATGATGAGGAGAAGCCGGAGAAGCAGCAGATTTGGCTAAAACTTTTGCCAGTCTAATTTGTCAACAATTCATGCTCAGTCCATGGTCAAAATTACTTCTTCTCAGTAGAAAGATTAGAAGAAAAGAGTTGCAGAACGGTAGTAATGTACCAGCAATGCAAGTAACCAAACCAACCCCTCTCCGACCCTCAGAATATCGTTGAAATCTACTGTTATATCTTTAGGGTTTAGATCTCTTTCTGAGCCGGCGTGCCATCCCCACGCGGACAGGGAAGCAAGCCGGCGGTTATATACAGGGCGACTCAAAGACTTCACTGTAAAGAAATTTTCAGCTGGGTTCTGGTGTGTCTGCGATTAGAACGTGCCACGATAAAAGTCAGCAAATAATTTCACCAAATATCGAAATCATTTAAGCTCTATTCCCACAATATATTGTCTCTCGGTACGACCGAATACATGGATTCCTACATTTGAACTATTTCCTATTCATTTGAAAGAAGAGAATTATCACAAGACAGAAATACGAAAATAAATCTCTATAACCGCATATCACTATATTTTCCTACAACGGGGTCATTCAACGCTTCCCTTGCATGTTACCAAAACCACGAGGAGACCTTCACTTGAGATCAGCAGACCCAAGCCATCGTAATATCAGGAATGTGACACAACTCTGAAACCAAAAGCAATCCTGATTCCCGGAAGAACTCTGAAAGAGGAAAAAAGTCTAAGCACTTCACTCTTGTTCAACCAGAGAGCGCAACGCTGTCTCAACTTCTTCAAAAGGTTGCCCGGCATACAGCTGAAGCTGCCCTCTCTTCACAAAAATCAGCTTCATGTTATCTGACTTTATGGCTTCGCGAACTTCCTGCAAAACATAAAGTTGCTTTATCATCTTAACACTGATGACTTGAATGAAGGAAAATGCATGTCTAATGGGAAAAATTGTATTTTGAACACTTTTAAAAGTTGAAACGCCGACTCCGTTGTCCTCATGCAATGTTCAGCAGCTTCAGACTCATAAATATTGAGTAAAAGTATGAGTTAGTTTTGTGAAATCAATTTAGAATTATTACTGTGTTTGGTAAAGGAACAATATCAGCCCTGAAATCACCCAGATCTTCGAAAAAAGTTTCCAATAGTATACAGAAGTTATTGGCATCAGTGCGGTGTTCGAAAACGACAGTATATATAGGAAAAACCACTCTGGCTTTGGTGCTGAGAACTGAGCTTTATGGTATAGAGTCCACCTTGCCCCTCACTACCAGAACCTCTACGGATCATAATAACCTGACATGGGATACATAGCAATTTGATGGTTAGTTGGAGACAAAAAGCTTACCCAAATACCAAAATAAGACACGAAAAGAAGAGCTTATTGATCCGATAAGTAAAACTTGTGAATGTAATTCATAACGGAGCATCAAAGGGAAAATATACAGCTAAAATGGCATAACTATGGAATGAGTTATGAGTGACTGAATCATAAAGCATAAGATAAAGATTGCAAGTATCCATTTTATGATAGCATCAATGAGTGCTTAAGGTTAAATAGTTGGCTAAGATGGTTTGGTCAAATGCAACAAAGTTCAATTGCTAAACAGGCAGCACAACTTAAAAAAAAAATGTAAAGATAGAAAACTAAGAAAGAAAATTAAGAAAAGTTTCGGGATATACCAGAACAGAAGGAAGATCCAACCACCACAGATCAATATCATTCTTTGATCGATTGCCACTGACTTTGTTAGCCACTGGTTCCTTTTCAGCTTCTTTGTTTTTTGAACTGCCATTTACACTCAATACAGCATTATCACCAGATTTTATGGTAGTTTCCTGAATTTCTTTCTTTGAGGGAGACTTTTTCTTCCCCAGCGCCCTCGATTTTCTTGACTTTAATCCTTCAGAGGACTTCCCTCGTCTTGTCTTCTGGACGGTACCTACAAAGTTTAACAAATTAATAAAGGAGCCAAACTAACAACAAAGTATGCAGTCCTTGTGCAATTCAAAGGCTTTACCATTTTGTGGCTCAATAGTTCCAGCTCCTATGTCCTTTCCCCTATCCATACTCCGAGTTCCCTTCTCCAAATGGTTCCCGTCATTTTGCAACAACTTGAGTTCGTCCTCTACGGTCTTGGAAACACCTTGTCCAATATCACTCTCTCGCTGGTTTTCATCATTATCCGAATCCAACAATTCTTTACCATCACTACCAACACTTGCATCTCCCGCCACTGTATCTACACCGCCCGAACCTCTCTTTATCCTCCTAGATTCACCATGCTCATCGAAACCCCCAAACCCCTTGGGATTGCTTTTCGCCTCGGCCTTAAACTTGACCTTTTTCTTAAACAGCAATGTCCCATCCTCTTTAGAATTCCCAGCTTCTCTTTTCCATATTACTCAGATATGGACCCTGCAACTTCTCCCTTTTAGAATTCAAACTCCTCTGCAACCTAACCAACCGCTCTCCGACCTCTTTTTCGATGCCTATTCTATTCCTTGCATCGGAAATATCATCTTCATCACCAATACTTCCCTTCTTCAACTCCCTTTTCTCTGACTTTCGCGCTACCCTCGCCATTGCTCTAATTTCCTCTATCCTCTCGTCCAACTGTATCTCGTCCAAATAAATCACATTGCCCAATTCAGACCCAACATTCGAATACAAAGCTTTCCCTTTCGATTTGCTTAAAGTTTTCGACTTCCCAGTTTCCTGATCAGGATTATCATTTCCCAGCAACCAAACAGTAAAAAAAGCCTAAAACAAATAAGCCCCAACCAAATCCGCCCCAAATTTAAGACGGACTTGGCAGAAAATTCACCAACAATGCCATTTTGCTCCGGGGTCGTCACAGACACGCTCAGTTCTTCAACTTTATCGCCTTCTGCGGCAACGACGTCGCTTCGGTCAGAACTAAGTTCGATATTGGAGTCGTTCTCGGACGGAGTTGCCGGGGACTCAGTGGGAATTACAGGTTCCATCGGGGGTAGTTCGGGAAGGAGAGGGGTTTTGGGTGGCGGGTCGGGTCGAGTTAGGGTTTCGAGGATTTTGGGGCGCAAATGGTTTCTCCGTCGGGTGGGTTTTGACGGTAGGGAAACGGAGGCTGAGAGGATTGGTTTGACTGGTTTGGCGGTGGAGTGGATTGGGTGTGCGACGACAAGGGAGGTGGCGCAGTGCGCACCCGCCATTGGTGGTTCAAGAAAGGTAAGGAAAGGGAGGGAAATGCTGCTTAGGTTTGAATTTCAGCTGGAAACTGTATTTGGAAGGGCTGGTGATTTTTCAGTATGACCATATGTTTCTATATAAGTGGTGAGATATATGTGTTAAAAGGTTAATAACTTAAAAATTAAAAATTTTCACCTCTTACATAAAAACACATGATGTACCGTCCGTATTTCCGTAACAATTAAAAATTTCTCGCGATCAAGCGAGCTAATTTGCGCCATGTGTGAACGTTTGGGAACTTAGCAGGTGTATATCAAGCTTTGAGATTCTCAAAATTATTACTTGTAAGTAAAACTTCAACCTCCAATTAAGAGAAAGAAAATCTGAAATACCTCAGGAGTCGGTATAAAGTGGAGAACTTCCAGTGTAATATTGGGATCGGGACAAGACGCTAAAGAACCTACAGGCACAGACACATGGATTAGTACTACAATCTAACAGCCTCATATGTTCAGCATTATTTTACTAATTACTTGTATTTACCTAGAATGCGGGTTTTCTCCTGGCTTAGATCACTCTCTCTGTAGAGTCTAACAAGAGATTCATAGCCTGATCGGTCAGATACGCTTGTTCTTTGCATTACAGCCACATATGCTGCCTGCAACAGTAGTCCATAATTAACATCAACGATGAACTTAAAAGTTTAATTACGTATGTGTAATTAATGATTTACGTCAAAGCAACCTTTCTAATGTCTGGGGGAAGGAGGGGCGTGATTCTGTCTTCTATAAAGGCATGAAAACGCCTACTTGCTTCATCTAACGTCAGGTCATGACCAAAAAAAGCAAGTGCAGTCAAAATTTCTCCTCTCAACATTGCATCTAAATGGCTTTCGCCAGGTTTAGGCTGCCAACCAAGCCTCCTGTAAAGAAATTCCATCATAAATGATAAACTTTGAACAAAATTAAAGATAAAGGCAGAAGCAAATCTTGTGTCCTGATAGTTTATCTACGTAGGCATTTGAGTTGTTAAGAAAAGAACAAGCTTACTCTGCAGAATACTGGAAAAGTCCAATAAAGAATTGTTTAATGTGATCCAGTAGTCCGGGTACAGCATCGGCTGAAATTCTTGCCAGATTATAACTTATCTGTGAAACATGAGGACCACAATCAGGCCAAGGTCATCGATGCAGTAACATAAACACAATGCAGGGACGATCATTACAGTAATCAAATTTGACAGCACGATATAGTCAAGTTCCTCTCTGTATGCACTCAACAAGGTAAGCAATGAAGCAAAAGACTGCTTGCGAGCCATTGATACAGCAAAGGAATCATCCAAAATGCCTGTGAAAGGAAAAAAAATTGGTGAAAACTTTCACCATCAAAGAGATAAACAAGCATGTGTACGAAATGTTGATTACCAAATCTGTCAGTTTCAGACAATTGCTTCTTTTCAATAGCGTTTCTAAGCGCAGCTGCAAGTTCATCCTCATATTTCACTCTGTAAAAACCAGTCTGATCCACATTGACTTTTATCCAACTGCATAAAGCATTGTCTTTGTTGCTTGTGCCTCCACATCTAGCCTTTCCTACTGAGCAACCCAAAAATTCCTTTTTATGTCAAGAGTTTCAGACTTCGCTTGTAGTAGGAAATTCTTGCGTACATCATACGAGCCACAGGATATGTGATTGGCACAATCCATTGCCCATCGCCTTGGGAACCGCTTGAGTAGAGTTGTGTCTGCCATACATTAATTTACTTATTGGATCTTTGTTCATGCCCTTGTACCGTGGAATAAAACCTAAACAAATGACTTAACAGCTTATATGTGCATTAGAGCTCGAGAGGATCTTTCAGAATTTCATTTGATAACCAAACAACTTTGAAAGAAGCAAACATAAGGAAACCTGATCAAACTCCAATTTCTGATCTTTGACTTTGACAGAAATAACCGGGTAACCCTTCTGCTGTGTCCATGAATTCATTAGTTTGTTTACAGGTTCACCAGATCCCTCCTCAAAGGGCAGCCCACAAATCTTCTGTCTTTGCATTTGAGTAAGCATGCTTTTTGATATGTGAAGCAAGTGACCTCTGGATGCATTAAAAAGTAGCATGCAATTAACTCTCTTAACTTTTTTATATCATAGAAAATAAGATAGTTCCTTCAACCTTCAAGCACACTAGTTGACAAATCAAAGGACATACCTGGAAGACTTCAGCACCTAGATAGCTTTGTAGCATCCGAATATCCCATCAAATACTTTATCAATCTCAGCAGCATGATTGATCTCGACCTGGCCAAAAAGAACAGATTAAACCATAATATACCAGAGAGACTTATATACACTAATACTCTCCAATAATAACGCCTTGAAAACTATAGTGGTGAATATTACTAGTTAAAGCCTTCTGTGCAGATGATCCAGATTTGATGCCAGGAAACAGCAAACTTTAGGAAATTAAAATTAAAATGAAACCCAAGAAAGACCAAGTGCACGAATAAGTACCTCAATGGGGTGAGATTCTTCAAGCCCATCCAGCTTAAGACCAGCAGTGAGTTCATCAAGAAACTGAGTCCATATTTTCCACTCTGGGAATAAGCTATCAGTAGCTAAATAGCTCACCTAATGACATTAAACTACGTATTTATAAGTACAAAAGCATGGAAACTAACAAATAACAAGTATAACAATGATATGAAGTGATACCCATGTTGCAAATCCCTCATTCAGCCATAAATGCAGCCACCATTCCTTTGTTACAAGATTGCCAAACCACTGGTGTGCCAATTCATGTGCCACGGCAATCGTAACCTTTTACCAAAACCAAATAAAGTGATTAAACGTATCATTGAGTGCTAAAACTATACCTCCCTACCATATTAACCAAGATAATTCTGAATGCAGTGACATTCAGGATGTGCATTTTACCCTTTGCTTGTTGGCAGCTGCAGAATGTTGTTCATCAAAAAGCAAAACTATTTCTCGGTATGTAACTAAACCATAATTCTCCATGGCCCCAAAAGAAAAGTCAGGTATTGCAACCATATCCAATTTGGGCAACGGGTATGGCACAGCAAAGTATCTGCAGAACTTATCATCAATGATTTCATATTAAATGGAATGTAATGCAGCATAAGTACAACAACAACTAAGTCTTATCCTTATCCTACTAAGTGGGATCGGCTGTATGAATCCTAGAATGCCACTGTGCTTAGTTTTGCGACAAGTCTTCCGTTGGCTTCAAGTACAACATATCTTTTCTTAAAGTTTCTTTCCAAGTCTTCCCAGGTCTTCCTCCACCCCATTTGCCTTGAAGCTCCGTCTCATAGTCGTCTTCCATTAGCTCTAGGTACAACATATCTTTTTTTAAAAGTTTCTTTTATCTTCGGTTCACGTGTCCAAACCACTTTAAACGATTTTCCAGTGTTCTAAAAAACTAGCATCGGGGCGAACCTAGGCGCCCTTGGAGGCGGGGCTGCTGAGTTTTTCTCCGCTGTTTTGTGAAGTTAGGCATAAGGCAGCGTTGGGGGGCCTAGGCGGGTGATCGCGCCCAGGCGTTTAGTTGGGCCTTTTTTTCCTTCCAATTCCAGGTCTATTTCTGCCGTTCCTCTGTTTCTGCCATTCCTCTATGTGCCGTTCTAGTTTCAAGAAAGAAGAAAGTTTCTCTCTCCAAATACTAGTGGCAAAGTCTAACTCTAACTCTTTTTTATGTTTTTGTTTTTTATTAATAGCCCATTCAGATTCTGCCACCTAGCATTTTGATTAGCCAAGATTTATTTCTCTTGAAATTTCCTATAACTACTAACTTATCCATTATTTCCTTTAAATTCCCTATATACTCACTTATCCATTATTTCCTTTAAATTCCCTATAATAATTGCTCACTGAATCTTTATTTCATTTTAAATTCCCTATAATAGCTCCACTTAGCCTTTATTTCCTTTTGAATTGCCTATAATAGCTCCATTTAGCCTTTATATCCGAAGTATTATAATATATATATATATATATAATTATATATGCAATATATATTAAGTTATTTAGGTCCCGTGAGGCTTCGCCTCACACCTCATGCCCAGGCGGGGCTATCCATGGAACGCGTCTGCCTTCAAATACATTGATTTTCTCTCATCTTATCTTCAATTGCGATCACTACTACTTTACCTCGGATATCCTCGTTCTTACTCATATCATTCCTTGTGTGCCCACATATCTAATGAAGCATTCTCATCTTCACTACTCATTTTTTGCAAGTGTTGCTTTTTGACAGCCCAACACTCTGTGCCATAAAGCATTGTTGACCATATTGCCGTCCTATAAAATTTTTCCTTGAGCTTTAGTGGCATACGACGATCGCCCACACACACACCGCACTCTTCCACTTCATCTGTCCAACTTGTATTCTATGGTTGAGATCTCCATTTAATTCTCCATTATTTTGCAAGATAGATCCAAGATAACAAAAGCGTTCACTATTCGGTACTTCCTGATTTCCAATCCTCACCCTATCTCATCTGGACTTTTCACTGAACTTGCAATCCCTATATTCTGTCTTTGACGTTAGACGAAGGCCTTTAGATTCCAACACTTCACGCCAAATGTTAAGCTTTGCATTCACTCCCTTATGCGTTTCATCTATCAGTACTATATTATCTTCGAAAAGCATACACCAAGTGATATCATCTTGAATATGTCCATTAAGCTCGTGCATTATCTAACGCAAAAAGGTAAAGACTTAAAAGTTGAGCCTTGGTGTAACCTTATGGTTACGGGAAAGCTTTCATTTTGTCCTTGATGAGTTCTTATTGCAGTCCTTGCTCCATCATACATATCCTTTATTGCTTAGATATATGCTACTCTACTTTTTTCTTCTCTAGAATCCTCCAAACAATTTTTCTTGGGACCCTATCGTACGCTTTTTCCAAATCTATAAAGACCATCACAAATCCTTTTTTTTATTTCGATAATGAAAAGGAAAAAAAATCTAGAGAAACTGCTACATTAGTCCATAACATGCATCAAGTCAATCTGCCAACTTGAATATGAATAATTAGTAACTTTTACACATACTCTGTGCACAATTCAAGTGTCTTGACAGCAACGTGCAAAGCAAACTTCCCCTGGTTTGCCTTACCAACTTGAAAATATACCCGCACTTTGACCCCTGTAACGACATCAAATGTGACATCATCAAGAAAAAGGTTGCACAGACATACACATGAAACTAAGGATATTGTGTAGGATTTTACCATCAGAAGTATGATCTTCAACATAATCAAACAATCCGACAACAATTGCCACCAAATATGTAGACATAATTGGTGTTTCCATATATGAAACTGTCTTTAGATGTCCATTCAATTTTTCTTCTTGAATCGACATGTTAGAAAGGGCTACTAGTTCAGACGGAACACCATCAAGTGTAATCTTGAATGTAGCCTGCCAACCAAATAGCCAGCAATTCATAAACTCTATATTTGAACAATTTAACCAGAACGGGAAGATTGATTTCTCATCTTTATTACCACCATAAACAACTGATCTCTTTTTACCTAGTCTCAAAAATGCATTTATAACAATGTATATCCAGATTGGAGTAAACAAAATCACTTGATACTGATGAAAATCAATATCTTAAGTCAACTGTGTGTGTGTGTGCGCGTGAGAGAGAGTGAGAGAGAGAGAGAGAGAGAGAGAGAGAGAGAGAATAACCTTGTAAGCAGGTTCATCCCAACACAGAAAGCACCGCCTGGCATCAACGGGTTCAAACTGCGTAACTGCCATATTTTTCTTCTAACCGTTGTGCTTATATGTACTGAACGAAACAAATCAAATCTTAGACATATCTATACCATTGGGACATGATAATACTGAACGAACAATCGAAGATGGGATTGCGCAAAAGTTCCTGCATTCAAAAACTACCTTCTGTAGAAACCCTTCATCTTGTCATTCAAAATTCCTTCAAACTCAATAGCCAAAACTCCATACCTAATCGGAAGCGTCTCTCCAAACTCCAAAACCAAAATTCCATCGTCTTCGAACGTCTCGGCCTTCGTAGGCTTGAAAACCTGCTCAAACATTCAGTTACGCATTCAGTAAAGATACAAGCAGCCAAACAACGCACTAAATGAATTCCAAATAATCTTTCCATTTCCTACGTTATGCGTGTAGCCAAACAAGGCAGTAAAGTTGACAACGTTACAATCATCTTATCAATTCCAATCCATTCACTTACCCACAAATCATGAACAGAGGAGTAATCAAACCAAAATTAAAACTAATCAAGTAGCCAAACAGCTTCTTATAACATAGAGTCCTCTCATCCTATCTTATCTACCTCAGCTGCTTCTCAACCATCTCCTTCACAACCTCTAACTTCTGTCAATACTCATCCAATGGTTACAAGAGCAAAGGCAGACATTCATAAACCTATGGTGTTTACTACAACTAAACATCACCTTTCATCCACTGTTGATCTTCTCCCCTCTGCTCTATCTACATTTCTCCAAGCATCCAAGCATGCTCATCGGATGGAAGCTATGCAATCTGAATTTCAAGCCTTGCAATCGACTGGAACTTGGGATTTGGTCCCACATAACTCCAATTAGAACTTTGTAGGTTGCAAATGGGTTTTCAAAGTTAAACACAAACCTGATGGTACCATTGAAAGGTACAAGGCAAGACTTGTTGCCAAAGGTTTTCATTAATAGGAAGGTTTGGATTTCTCAGAAACCTTTAGTCCTGTTACAAAACCTATTACTATCAGGATTCTACTATCTATTGCAGTCACTTATAATTGGTTTGTACATCAATTGGATGTAAGTAATGCTTTTCTGCATGGTCATTTGAAGGAATATGTGTACATGATCCAGCCTCTTGGTTTTGTGGATCCTTCCAAGCCTCATCATGTTTGCAAGCTTAAGAAATCACTCTATGGTCTTAAACAAACTCCTCGAGCTTGGTATAAAGCCTTCTACAATGCTATTGTCTCTTTGGGTTTCAGTTCCTCCTACTCTGATACAAGTCTCTTTATCAAAAGAGATACTTTCATTACTTTTATCTTGGTCTATGTTGATGATATAATCATCACTGGAAGTTCAACCACTGAGTGTCAATCCATCATCTCAAAACTTCAAGCTATATTTCCTGTTAAGGATATGGTAGATATTCATTATTTCTTAGGCATTGAAGTTTAAAGGTCATCCAAGGGTCTGTTTATGCACCGATCTAAGTATGCTTTAGATTTACTCAAGAAAACAGACATGCTTGGAGTTAAACATTGTGCAACACCTGTGTCTGCCTCAAAACTTGATCACTCAGGCACTCTCTGATCTGATCCTACTTTTTATCGGTCCACAGTTGGTGTTTTACAGTATCTCACATAGACAAGGCCTGATCTAGCCTTCGTTGTCAATCAAGTTTGTCAACATATGCATTCTCCAAGAACTATTCATCTTCAGGCAGTCAAGCATATTTTGAGATATCTCAAGGGCACTATTAATTCTGGTCTTTGGTTCACTAAAGGCACTCAATGCCTCACTGCTTGGTCTAATGCAGATTAGGCAGGTTGTCCTGTGGACAGAAGATCCACTAGTGGTTATTGTGTTTTTCTATGCACTAATCTCATCTATTGGAGTGCTAAGAAACAAGCAAAAGTAGCTAGATCGTCAACCGAAGCAGAATATAGGTCTCTTGCTCAAACTGTTGCTGAAATAACCTGGGTGTGCAAAATTCTGCAGGATATCTCCTTTCCTTTGTTAAAGACTCATGCCATATACTGTGACAACAAAAGTGCAATTGCACTTGCATTCAATCCTGTTTTCCATGCTAGGACAAAACATGTTGAAATTGATTATCACTACATCCGGGAGAAAGTTTTACTTGGTCATATTGGTGTGTATCATGTTGCTTCAGCTCTTCAAATTGCTGATATTTTTACCAAGTCTTTAACTGCTGATCGATTTACAGATCTTACTCACAAGCTCTCAATTCGGTCTCTTACCTTCAGCTTGAGGAGGTGTGTTAAGAGTACAACCTCTCATAGCAACAATGTACCAGATTAGATGTTTACTTAGCTATTAAGCTTAGCATGGTTAGTGATTAGTTGTACATTATGCTTAGCTGGCACATATGGTTGGGATAGGATATTTATGTATAAATACCTTGTGTAATGATCAGTTGATGTTAATGAAATCACAATCTTATTTTACTCTCTTTCTCTACAATTCTCTCTCTCTCTCTCTCTCTCTCTCTCTCTCTCTCTCTCTCTCTCTCTCTCTATAATTGAAAATAGAAGTTTTGTCTTCTGTGTGTTGTACGGTGGAGTGAGTAGAGAGTTGTAATTAGGGGTGGGCAAACGGGGTTTGTACCTGCAAGTCGGGGTGGGTACAAAATTTCAAAACACAAAACGGGACGGGGTGGGGGGGGGGGGGGACGGGTTCAAAAATAGAAAGGAAGGCCCGGCCCGTTTCTAGCTTAGACATACTTGACTCTTTCCCAGTATAAGCGAAACATTTAGAGACTGACTCTGACATACTTGACTTTTTCCCTTCAAGATTCAGCAACCTGTCCCTCTTCATTTTGTCTTCTTGTTTGGCATCTCTTTGCAGATGTTTACATGAATCAATTGGTGATTAATCTTGGTCTATATCATGAATTCGTTTAAAGATCATAAACGTCAATCAGTAATTTTGATTTTTTCTGGCCAACGATACTTGTAAGGGGAGATGGCTGTAAATATACTTATATATAGCTATATATGGAAACGAAACTTTTTAATCAAGGAGGTTTCTTCTGCAAGAGTGATAAATTGTTAAAACTGTTTTTTTTCAAAAAAAAAAAAAAGGACCCGTGGACCCGCTCCTAACAAGCCCCTTTTTTCTGGGCCAAGTTAGGTCCGGTTCCAAAGTCCAAATTTCTTATACCCTGCCCGTTACATTTTAAAACCGGTCCGGTCCGGTCCCTTCAAATTTGGGCCCGGCCCGTGCCTAGCCCTAGTTGTAATGGTGGACTAATACCGGCCTTACGAGGTTATAATCGTCATTGTGTTGCATGAACGAAAATATGATTTTGGATCTTCAAAAAAAAAAAAATGGAAATGTTATCGTCACTTTAACACAGTTTCACACTCTTTTTACATTTCTCGTGTATTTTTATTTCTAAATATAAAAAGTTTAAAGTAAAAAAATGAGAATTTTAGAGTGTTAATAACAATTATAAAAAAATATAGTTTTTTGGACATTCTTTTTCTTTTATGTGTCTACGGTCTGTTTTGTAGTTTTTTATTTTGAATAATTATTGTAAAATTAAGAGAAACGAAAAAAATAGTGCATATGTAGAAAGAGGAATGTTAAGGGATCATTTCAATGTGTTGGACACATGGCCGGTAGTGTTATAATATAATTGGTTGAAAACTTGAAAAAAAAAATATTTCCAACCAATTGTATTATGACAAACCAAAGCAAGTGGGTAAGTGGTAACAGCACGAATTCCAGCTCCTGAAATACAAAAAACAGGGAGGTCCTAGGTTCGAGGCTCCCAGCTGGTGAGTCTGCTTGATTGTGACCAGGCAAAGGCTGAAATACCTTTGTGAGTCTTCCTGGCCTCCGGAATAGATGGATAACTGTGTTTTGCCACCAATTATCCCCCTTTTTCTAATAAACTACATCACTTAGATTACCACTACAAGACCAAAAGCATACTCCGGCCTACTTGGGTTGGGCTCAAAAGTTGGACTTTCTAGTAATCTTCCCGTGAAAACCATGTAAAAATGGCCCAGGCCAAAGCCCATATCCGGCCAGCAATGGTCAGAAACTCCTGATCGCCTAAATAACTCTCATGCGTTAATCTGATGCAGGACAAAAGTGAAGATGACTGGATTACTAGGCATCGAGGAAGGATTTGTCTTGGTGATATTTCTTTGTGATCGTCAATCATTGCCTCGTAAACGGGAAGCACCATGCGCAAACAAGTTTAGGTTGAACCCTCACCCCTTTTGTAACCGAAAGCAAAACTCTAACCGAGAAATTGAAAACCCTTTTGTGTTGCAGCGAAGAGCCGCTCAAAAGAACGGAACAGAAGAAATGAAGCAAGGAGTCAGCCGTGAAATGGACGGTGTATTGGCGAACATTCTTCGTTTTGGATTGCAGAGCTATTCGGATATAACAACGGAGAAGAGTGGATGGTTGTTCATTTCCTATTCAAGAAGAAATGAAGCAATCAAAGCTCCGTTTGCGTACGAAGCAATGCCAACGGAAAATCGAAGTGTAAAAAGCAGTCAGCACTGTCAAAAATCAAAGTGCATAGTTGCTGTTCAAAATAATAATGAGACGGTTGAGAAATTGTAAAAAGTATAAACCCTTCAACTTATCAAACAGTTTTGCTGGTTGATCACACAAAACTCAACAGAAAAACTAACCAAAAACATACAATTTCACATAATGATTGACAGTGTATAAACGACCGCTTTTAGACCCAAGTGAGGAGTTATATCAGAAACCATTTTGACCAAAACGCATTTCTCTAATTCATTCTAAGACTAACAAAAAAACTCCTAACCAAGACCGACAGTACCGTCTCTGCCGCTACCAGCTTTCGTTAGCCACCGTCAGTGGTGGTGGAGTTCACATTGCCTTTAGCCTCTAAGAAGCGACTCAGCTGCTTATCTTCCAAATGTTCCTGCGCAAAACCAAAATTAAAATAATTTTAAAAACCCAGAAAATAAAATAAGCAAAATATTTATATAAAATTATTAATTGTGATTTGGATGAAAATTTGGGAGAAGGGTAAGATTTGGAAACGCACGGCGAGGCAGGCCTTGTATTTCTGCCACTCTGAAACGCAATCCTCCTTGTCCCATTGACCCTTCACAAACTTCTCCGAGTACCACCTGCACACAGAGACAATGCCCATTATACCCTTTTCAGAAAACGAAAAATCGGATTTTAGAGGGGGGGAAGAGAGAGAGAGATTAGGGTTTAAGGGCAGTAATGGAAATTAATTTTGCGCTGAGATGACCTGGTGAAGCAATTGTGGTAGGCGTCTCTGAGTTTTGCACAGGGAGAAGTGGAAGAAGAAGAAGATTTCTTCTTGTTCCGTGAATCGGTGATGATCCCCATGTGTTGCAAACCGGTTCAGAGGCGGGAGGCGAAGTCCGAGTTTTTCACTTCCTTCCACAAACTCAGCTACGCCTTCCACAACCTTCGAAGACCGAGTCTGCAGCACCTCACCCTGCCTCTTCCACTGCGCACATACACTAAGATTATTAAAACTCAGAGGCAACCCTTCAACAGAATGCACATGAAGGTAAAAACAACAACTAGATTTCCGATTCCCGATATGACTGAGAGCCTTCAAGGGCTTCTTCCAATTCCACACCGTAGACGATTTCTTATCCTTGTGCAACAAATCTTCCCTAACAAATATCGGGTTCGAATCCGAAAAACGGGTTTTCCCAGCAGATTTGGATCTTCCATCAGAAGAGGAAAGCAAAACCTTCGGTGGGGTCTTATGAAAGTAAAGGGCTTTGCTTAGTTCTTCAATGTCACGCAACAATTCACCGTTGTTGGAACTCCCACCACTGTAATCCTCCCTACTCTCAGTTTTCTGCAACATGATATCTTATCTTTGCATACAAATTAATCTAAGTAGACCATATCCAACCAAACCCACCATGGAAACTTGTAAATAATTCAACTTTTCTCTAAAACCCCCTACAGATGCTTTTGAATAACAATCCAAAAACTGGAACTGATTAATCGAATGAGAAATGTTGAAAATATGATAAAAAAACTGCAAATTTACAGTACCAGCAAGGACCGAGCATCTCTTAGCCGGAGGAACGTCGCTCGGGGTCTCAGCCGATGAACACCGTGCAGATGGATGGCTTGGTCGAGCGAGCCGTGTGGTTGGTTTTGGGTATTTTCTCGGGAATCGTGTGAAGATTTTCCGGGAAAAACTTTACCGTGACGAATTTTAAAGTCGATTGAAAATAGAAGTTTTGTCTTCTGTGTGTTGGACGGTGGAGTGATTAGAGAGTCGTTCCCCCGGTAGACTGATACCAGTTTGGCGAGGTTATAATGGTCATTGTATTTCGTGAACGATAATATGCTTTTGGATCGTCTAAAAAATAATGATTTTCCGACTTTCGTTTTCTTTTCTATGTCTACCATCTCTTTTAACTAATGAAACTTAGGAGAGAGAAACAAAAAATTATTACATACGTAGAAAGATTATGTTAGAGAGATTGTATTTTTATATCACATTGGCTTATCAGATAACGTGTTAAGTGACGTATATATATCTCGTTAGTAAATGGATCTATCTAATTGAATATTAGTTGTATCCATCATTTGACACGTGTGAGTACATCAATATGATTTAAAAATATAACTTCCCTAACATTATTTGAGTAAAAAACAAGACCGTCCGGATCACTACCATAATAATTTTAACCTTATATTTTAACTAAAATTTTACTTATCCTTATAGTTTCAAACGTAGCAATTTAAAGTTTCATAGTATGGTTAATTTTGTTCTTAGCAAAACATGTGTAAATATAAATCAATCTTTTTGTTTTTGTTTTTGTCAAAAGATAATTTGTTGGATTAGGGAGGAAGTTGACGGGGTTCAAACCCTCGCCATGGTGCAAGAGCAACACTCCTCTACCCTACTGTAGTAAAAGATCACTTGCATGAATCAATCTTTTTAAGGATGTTAAAATACCAAATAGACCAAGACATTATCCTTGATTACGTCAACTAATAAAACTACTTAACTTAAATTACTACAAGACCAAAATCATACTTCGGCCTTTATTTCTACTTGGGTCCGGTCCACCTTGGTGGGCATAGATGGGCTCAAAAGTTGGACTTTCTAGTTATCTTTCCGTCAAAACCATTTAAAAATAAGGGAGCCAAGAACATAGCTGAAAACGCTGTTAGAGAAAGCACTTTGAATGTTTTTTCAAGATTCATACTCGCGTGAGAACTCAAGTCGAGGATGCTGAGAAAGCAGTGTTGGAGCTCTACTGTGAAAGGTCACGGATAAAATATGGTCACAATGTTCCTGATGTTGGGTGTGGCTGGGAATCTTTGTCATTCTGCATTGCACAGAGATATAGCAACTGCAAAGTTACCGGGATCTGCAGCTCGACGACACAAAAAGCTTCAATAGAAGAGCAATGCCTGTGCGTAAACGATTAGTTCTTTATCAGATTGAGTCGCTGGACTATGTGCCGCGATATCGATTCAAGTTATTTTTGTTACGGTGTGTATGGATCTAGAGCTGCAGAATGTAGAGATGTCGTCGGAGATATCAGCACGTTTGAAACAGAGGTTTCCTTCTCCATAAAACCAATTATGGATTCAGCCGTGAAATGGACAGTATAGTGGCCTACATTCTTCATTTCGGTGGCAATGCCAAAGCTCTGTTTGCGTACAACAACGGAGAAGAGTCGATGGTTGTTCATTTCCTATTCAAGAAGAAACGAAGCAATCAAAGCTCCGTTCGCGTATGAAGGAATGCCAACGGAAAATGAAGTGTAAAAGTAGTCAGCAATATCAAAAATCAAAGTGCATGTTTGTTTGCTGTTCAAATAATGTGACGGTTGAGAAATTGTAAAAAGTATAAACCCTTCAAATTATCAAACAGTTTTGCTGGTTGATCACACAAAACTCTAACAGAAAACTAACCAAAAACGTACAATTTCACAGAATATTGATGCCTAATGTTACACATTTCGGATCCGACTCGATATTCTTAGTTTACGATTTCTCTAAGGCTTTTTAATCAAATGGTCCTGAAAAGTAAGTGGAGGGGTTGATTAGATAAAAATACCGGATATTTTTCATAAAATAACCAAAATGATTGACAGTGTACAAACAACCACTTCTATCGAAGGCAAGTGAGGAGTTATACTAATCAAAAACCATTTTGACTAAAAAGCATTTCTCTAATTCATTCTCAGACTAACAAAAAAGCACCTAACCAAGACCGGCATTACCGTCTCCGCGGCTGCCGGTTTTCGTTAGCCACCGTCAGTGGTGGTGGAGTTCACATTGCCTTCAGCCTCTAAGAAGCGACTCAGCTGCTTATCTTCCAAATGTTCTTGCGCAAAACCAAAATTAAAATAATTTAAAAAAAAAGAAAACTAATAAAAATGGCTTCAAAACTTTGAGTTTTAACAAAAAATCATCCACTAATTTTACTTAACGGTTAGGACAAACCCAACATAAAACCAGCCCAATAAAATTTGTCCAAGCACTGAGTTTCCAATTTTACCCTGACAGCAAACATTGCTGTGTTTATTTGTTTCGTTTCACTTCATACAAAAAGAGATAAAAGCTTTGTACATTTTCTATAGATCTCATATTCCTTTTCTCTATGCAATTTTCCCATTTCATCACCCCAGTCGCCGATCTTTTTCTCCGTTAAATCAATGAGATCCTATCTCACTTGATTCTATAGCTCTCCGATTGACTAGGTAATTTTCTCTTCAAACTAAATCAAGATCCAACTCTTCATTCGCCATGGAAGGGAAGGCCAAGCTTCGGCCTCCTCCAACGCCTTCTCTTTCATGTCGAAAGGGTGGAGGGAAGTGAAGCACTCGGCCGACGCGGATCTTCTATCGATGAAGCACCAGCCAAACGAGTTCAAGAACCTAGCGACGTCGTTCGACCGCGAGCTCGAGAACCTCTTCAAGTTCAACTTCCTGCCGTTGTTGGCGGGGATTCGATCGTTGGCATTGCAGTCGACCGAGATAGCCTTCATCAAAAAGTTGCAGTCCCATGTCGAATGTTTCTTCCTATATTTTGTGAAAATGGGTTTTACTGTTTTCTTGTGGAATTTGAGTTCAATTTTGTGTTTTTGGAATACCATTTTGGGGTTTAGGCTGATTTAAAATGGGTTTTCCAAAGTTGTATCTTTATTTGCAAAAAAGTCCCCATTGGTAAAATATGGTATCTTTATTCTTGGCACATTTGGTGTTTTATGAGAGAAATTCCAGATCAAAAAGCCAAAAGAGGTTAGTTGATTACTTACGGAGCTGTACTATATCCGACATCTATTTGGTGTTTTATGAGAGAAATTCCAGAATTTATGACATTTCTCGAATAATAGTACCACATCTTAAGACACAAAAAACCATAAATCACTCCTCTTAGATCCTCTGTAATAATGCATATTCACCTTTCAGTTTCAAAAATAGTGCCTATTTTTTTTTTTTTGGTTTCATAAATAGTGTCTATTTGTTCATCTAGTCTCATAAATAGTGTTTACTTATTGGTCCAGTTTCATAAATAGTGTCTAGTTCTTGATCCAGTTTCATAAATAATGCTTAGTTATTGGTTCAGTTTCATAAATAGTGTTTCTTTCTTGGTGTTGTTTCATAAATAATTTCCACCTATTGGTTTTGTTTTAGAAATAGTGTCTCATTTTTTATTTGGTTTCATAAATAGTGTCTATTTATTGGTCTAGTTTCATAAATAGTGTCTCCTTATTGGTTCAGTTTCATAAATAGTGTCTAATTCTTGGTCCACTTTCATAAATAGTGTCTAGTTATTGGTCCAATTTCATAAATAGTGGCTTAGTTCTTGGTCCACTTTCATAATAGTGACTTAGTTCTTGGTTTAGTTTCATAAATAGTATCTAGTTCTTGGTCCCGTTTCATAAGTAGTGTATAGCAATTGGTATAGTTTCATAAATAGTATCTCTTTCTTGGTCTATTTTCATAAATAGTGTCTTTTTCTTGGTCCAGTTTCATAAATAGTTTCCACCTATTGGTTTAGTTTTAGAAATAGTGTATCATTCTTGATTTGGTTTCATAAATAGTGTCTACTTATTGGTCCAGTTTCATATATAGTGTCTCCTTATTTTAAGGAGAATTAGAATGATATACTCTAATAAAAAAATAAAAAATAAAAATATATATATATATATATATATATATATATATATATATATACGGTCAATAATGGTATCATTTGACAATTTGACAACATAAGCATCTAGACATCCTGCTAGTATACATATACCCCGGATTTTACTAAGTTCGTCCATTTAAATATGGCTAAAATAACAAAGACTTGTAACTCAGTTGGTTAAAAGCATTTCACATTTGCTCTTGGAATCTGGAGCTTGTCCCTCAATATCTATAGTAGAAGAAAGAAAAAAAGATATGGTAAAAATTATAATTCATACATGATTATGTTTACTATTTGCTATAATTATACAAGAGGTTTATGTCTTTGTAATTGTAAGGTGCCGTTAGCTCTAACTCTCAAGATATTTTCTAAGGCAGCAGAGTCTTTAGATGACAGAAAACTTGAAAAGGTAACATGGACTCCATCCTTGTTCCGCTGGTTTCAACTGGTTTACCATTAGGAGCTAATTAATTAATTACATTGGGTGTTGATTCGTATCCTTCAGAAAATGTTTAACCTAATTTTAAATTTTTATGTGATTTTTAGGCTTTAATGAGCCAATGGCATATTCGTAAATAAATGAAAGTTTAATTCTAAATAATTCTAACAGGTCTAACGGAAGTCAGGGGCATGGCTGGAAAAGAAAATTTTATTTTGCACGTGGGGTTTATTGTTGGGCTGTTTTCTTTTAATTTTTGTACTTTTAATTAAAATTTAAGTTCTTTTTATTAAATAAAGTTAGTAGATAATTTTTTGTTAATAAAAAGTTTGGAGAAACTCTTTCCATTAAAACTTCCTTTTAAAAACCCAGAAAATAAAATAAGCAAAATATTTATGTAAAATTATTAATTGTGATTTGGATGAGCATTGAGGAGAAGGGTAAGATTTGGAAACGCACGGCGAGGCAGGCCTTGTATTTCTGCCACTCTGAAACGCAATCCTCCTTGTCCCATTGGCCCTTCACAAACCTCTCCGAGGACCACCTGCACACAAATACAATACCCATTATACCCTTTCCAGAAAACGATTAATGGATTTTAAAGAGAGAGGGGGAGAGAGAGAGGGAGAGATTAGGGTTTAAGGGCAATAATGGAAACTAATTTTGTGCTGAGAGGACCTAGTGCAATTGTGGTAGGCGTCTCTGAGTTTTGCACATGGAGAAGTGGAAGAAGAAGAAGATTTCTTCTTGTTCTGTGAATCGGTGATGATCCCCATGTCGCAAACCGGTTCAGAGGCGGAGGGCGAAGTCCGAGTTTTTCACTCTCTGATGAAGTGTTTTGGGCCGATTTATATATTTCTCGGGTAGATTTTGGGCCGTTTCCGAAGGCTAGACCTCCTATTAACGGGCCTTCTAAATGAAAATTACCAATACACTATCCAATCGTCTATAGTCGATTCTGTTGAGATAATTATCTATAGTCGGTATTCAAAGTTCAAACTCTCTCTCCTCTCATAGTGTAGTTTTCTTTTTGAAGATATTATCTACACTATGGGTATGGGGAGGGGGTGGGCTTAGCCTCACAATGGACTGGCTAGCAATAATGTGGTTCACTGCTAGAATCGAACATAAGACCTCTCACTTACAAGTGAAGAGGAATACCACCAGACTGTAGTATTAAGTGGCTCTTCTCCAGTCTGTCCCTTTTTGAAAGAAGATTGTCTACCCTGCCTCACCGTGAAGAGCTTCGAGAATAGGATGCAACTTTGTCTAGGCTAGAGCGGGGTGCCCTGTCAGAAGACTCGTCCTAGCCACTATAGCGACTCCCACAAAGCTTTCATAGTTTGGCGGGATAGACAATAGACAACAGACAATCTTCTTCAAAAAAAGACATACCAGAGATGACAAACGAAGGTATAAACGTACATCAATCAAGCGGAGAAACTTGTTTATGTGACCGTAACAGCGTTCCGTGGTGTTATCAGTCCCCATCTTGTAAAAGATCACATGAGATTCAAGTAATGGTTGCATTTTTCATGAGACAATACTAGTGCAATCATTTATGTCTCTTTATTCTTTGTTTTGGCAAGTTCAAGTTACATAAGTTTGGAAATCCAGTCCCAGACATAATCTTAGTTAAAAAACAGAAGCAGCCAAACATGGAGTCCTAGTATTTCCGGTATGCCAACTCCGTCGCGACATCGGCAAGGTTTCTCTCGCTCTGAACACTCTGAACCCATTTGGCGTTGATTTGCACCCGCTCAATGCTCTGCTTCACTGTTCTAGTTATCTTCGGGTTGGGATGCGCTTTGAAGAAGTCATCTACTTCCTTAACCTTGTCAAATGAAGCAAACTGCAGAGGAAGATAGAAGGAAATAACAAGGTATTAGAAATCTTAAGTTGCACAACAAAAGACCTCGAGCATAAGAACGAAAGTTTCTAGAGAAAGAAAGAACGAACCGGTGAAACAATTTCACTGACAAAGGAAGTAATTAGAAGTCCAGACCCCCAGGTCTTTGAGATGTGCTCCCAGTTATCCTGTGTTTCGGATAATCCAAATGGAAAAATGAATCATAGTAACGAAAGTGGGAAAAGAAAGATAAAATCCACAAAAGTGGGAACATTTCGTAGTATGTCGAAAACTAGTGAGAGATACCTTCATCCACGTCCAAGCTGTTTCCCGACCTTCATTACTAACAGCAATTCCAAACACAGCATCCTGACTGCGAACCTACGTAGACGGGCATTAAAGTCAGCATATCATCAAGCTTTAAGATTCTCAAAATTATTACTAGTAAGTAAAACTTCAACCTCCAATTCAGAGAGAGAAAATCTGAAATACCTCAGGAGTCAATATAAAGTGGAGAACATCCAGTGTAATATTGGGATCGGGACAAGACGCCAAAGAACCTACAGGCAGACACATCGATTACTGCTACAATCTAACAGCCTCATATGTTCAGCATCATTTTACTAATTACTTATATTTACCTAGAATGCGGGTTTTCTCCTCGCTTAGATCACTCTCTCTGTAGAGTCTAACAAGAGATTCATAGCCTGATCGGTCAGATACGCTTGTTCTTTGCATTACAGCCACATATGCTGCCTGCAACAGTAGTCCATAATTAACATCAACGATGAACTTAAAAGTTTAATTACGTATGTGTAATTAATGATTTATGTCAAAGCAACCCTTCTAATGTCAGGGGGAAGGAGAGGCGTGTTTCTGTCTTCTATAAAGGCATGAAAACGCCTACTTGCTTCATCTAACGTCAGATCATGACCAAAAACAGCAAGGGCAGTCAAAATTTCTCCTCTCAACATTGCATCTAAATGGCTTTCGCCAGGTTTAGGCTGCCAACCAAGCCTCCTGTAAAGAAATTCCATCATAAATGATAAACTTTGAACAAAATTAAAAAAAAAGACAAGCAAATCTTGTGTCCTGATAGTTTATCTACGTAGGCATTTGAGTTGTTAAGAAAAGAACAAGCTTACTCTGCAGAATACTGGAAAAGTCCAATAAAGAATTGTTTAAAGTGATCCACTAGTCCGGGTACAGCATCGGCTGCAATTCTTGCCAGATGATAACTTCTCTGTGAAACATGAGGACCAGAATCAGGCCAAGGTCATCAATGCAGTAACATAAACACAATGCAGGGGTGATCATTACAGTAATCAAATTTGACAGCACGATATAGTCAAGTTCCTCTCTGTATGCACTCAGCGAGGTAAGCAATGAAGCAAAAGACTGCTTGCGAGCCATTGATAGGGCAAAGGAATCATCCAAAATGCCTGTGAAAGGAAAAAAAATTGGTGAAAACTTTCACTATCAAAGAGATAAACAAGCATGCGTACGAAATGATGATTACCAAATCTGTCAGTTTCAGACAATTGCTTCTTTTCGATAGCGTTTCTAAGCGCAGCTGCAAGTTCATCCTCATATTTCACTCTGTAAAAACCAGTCTGATCCATATTGACTTTTATCCAACTGCATAAAGCATTGTCTTTGTTGCTTGTGCCTCCACATCCAGCCTTTCCTACTGAGCAACCCAGAAATTCCTTTATGTCAAGAGTTTCAGACTTCGCTTGTAGTAGGAAATTCTTGCGTACATCATACGAGCCACAGGATAATGTGATCGGCACAATCCATTGCCCATCGCCTTGCGAACCGCTTGAGTAGAATTGTGTCTGCCATACAATAATTTACTTATTAGATCTTTGTTCGTGTCCTTGTACCGTGGAATAAAACCTAAACAAATGACTTAACAGCTTGTATGTGCATTAGAGCTCGAGAGGATCTTTCAGAATTTCATTTGATAACCAAACAACTTTAAAAGAAGCAAACATAAGGAAACCTGATCAAACTCCAATTTCTGATCTTTGACTTTGACAGAAATAACCGGGTAACCCTTCTGCTGTGTCCATGAATTCATTAGTTTGTTTACAGGTTCACCAGATCCCTCCTCAAGGGCAGCCCACAAATCTTCTGTCTTTGCATTTGAGTAAGCATGCTTTTTGATATATGAAGCAAGTGACCTCTGGATGCATTAAAAAGTAGCATGCAATTAACTCTCTTAACTTTTTTATATCATAGAAAATAAGATAGTTCCTTCAACCTTCAAGCACACTAGTTGACAAATCAAAGGACATACCTGGAAGACTTCAGCACCTAGATAGCTTTGTAGCATCCGAATAACAGTAGCACCTTTATTATAACTTATCTCATCAAATATTTCATCAACCTCAGCAGCATGATTGATCTCCACCTGGCCAAAAAGAACAGATTAAACCATAATATACCAGAGAGACTTATATACACTAATACTCTCCAATTAATAACGCCTTGAAAACTATAGTGGTGAATATTACTATTTAAAGCCTTCTGTGCAGATGATCCAGATTCGATGCCAGGAAACAGCAAACTTTAGGAAATTAAAATTATAATGCAACCCAAGAAAGACCAAGTGCATGAATAAGTACCTCAATGGGGTGAGATTCTTCAAGCCCATCCAGCTTAAGACCAGCAGTGAGTTCATCAAGAAACTGAGTCCATATTTTCCACTCTGGGAATAAGCTATCAGTAGCTAAATAGCTCACCTAATGACATTAAAATACTTACTTTTAAGTACAAAAGCATGGAAACTAACAACTAACAAGTATAGCAATGATATGAAGTGATACCCATGTTGCAAATCCCTCATTCAGCCATAAATGCGTCCACCATTCCATTGTTACAAGATTGCCAAACCACTGGTGTGCCAATTCATGTGCCACGACAGTCGCAACCTTTTACCAAAACCAAATAAAGTGATTAAACGTATCATTGAGTGCTAAAACTACACCTCCCTACCATATTAACCAAGATAATTCTGAAAGCAGTGACATTCAGGATGCGCATTTTACCCCTTGCTTGTTGGCAGCTGCAGAATGTTGTTCATCAAAAAGCAAAGCTGTTTCTCGGTATGTAACTAAACCATAATTCTCCATGGCGCCGAAAGAAAAATCAGGTATTGCAACCATATCCAATTTGGGCAATGGGTATGGCACAGCAAAGTATCTGCAGAACTTATCATCAATGATTTCATATTAAATGGAATGTAATGCATCATAAGTAGAACAACAACCAAGCCTTATCCTTATCCCACTAAGTGGGGTCGGCTGTATGAATCCTAGAATGTGACTACACTCGGTTTTGCGACAAGTCTTTCGTTAGCTCCAAGTACAACATATCTTTTCTCAAAGTTTCTTTCCAAGTCTTCCTAGGTCTTCCTCCACCCCTTTTGCCTTCAAGCTCCGTCTTATAGTCGTCTTCCGTTAGCTCCAAGTACAACATATCATTTCTTAAAGTTTCTTTTATCTTCGATTCACGTGTCCAAACCACTTTAAACGATTTTCTCTCATCTTATCTTCAATTGCGGCCACTGCTACTTTACGTCATATATCCTCATTCTTAGTCATATCATTCCTTGTGTGCCAACACATCCAATGAAGCATTCTCATCTTCACTACTCATTTTTTGCACGTGTTGCTTTTTGACAGCCCAACACTCCGTGCCATAAAGCATTGTTGGCCATATTACCGTCCTATAACATTTTCCCTTGAGCTTTAGTGGCATACGACGATCGCACAACACACCCAATGCACTCTTCCACTTCATATGTCCAACTTGTATTCTATGGTTGAGATCTCCATTTAATTCTCCATTATTTTGCAAGATAGATCCAAGATAACAAAAGCGTTCACTCTTTAGTACTTCTTGATTTCCAATCCTCACCCTATCTCATTTGGACCCTATTTTCACTGAACTTGCAATCTCTATACTCTTTCTTTGACCTTAGATGAAGACCTTTAGATTCCAACACTTCCCGCCAAAGGTTAAGCAAAGCATACACCAAGTGATATCATCTTGAATATGTCCCGTAAGCTTGGCCATTACCAACGCAAAAAGGTAAGGACTTAAAGCTGAGCCTTGGTGTAACCCTATGGTTATGGGAAAGCTTTCATTTTGTCGTTCATGAGTTCTTACTGAAATCCTCCAAAGAAATTTTCTTGGGACCCTATCTTACGTTTTTTCCAAATCTATAAAGACCATGGCAAATCCTTTTTTTATCTCTATAATGAAAAGGAAAAAAAAATCTAGAGAAACTGCTACATTAGTCCATAACATGCATCGAGTGCAATTAGTAACTTTTACACATACTCTGTGTACAATTCAAGTGTCTTGACAGCAACGTGCAAAGCAAACTTCCCTTGGTCTGCCTTACCAACTTGACAATATACCCGCACTTTGACCCCTGTAACGACATGAAATGTGTCATCATCAAGAAAAAGGTTGCACTGACATACACATGAAACTAAGGATATTGTGGAGGAGTTTACCATCAGAAGTATGATCTTCAACGTAGTCAAACAAGCCGACAACAATGGCCACCAAATATGTAGACATAATTGGTGTTTCCACATATGAAACTGTCTTCAGATGTCCATTCAATTTTTCTTCTTGAATCGGCATGTTAGAAAGGGCTACTAGTTCAGACGGAACACCATCAAGTGTAATCTTGAATATAGCCTGCCAACCAAATAGCCAGCAAGTCATAAACTCTATATTTGAACAATTTAACCAGAATGGGAAGATTGATTTCTCATCTATACTACCACCACAAACAACAGATCTCTTTTTTCCTAGTCTAAAAAATGCATTTATAACAATGTATATCCAGAATGGTGTAAACAAAATCACTTGATACTGATGAAAATCAATATCTTAAGTCAACTCTGTGTGTGTGTGTGTGTGTGTGTGTCTGTGTGTGTGTGAGAGAGAGATAGAGAGAGAGAGAGAGAGAATAACCTTGCAAGCAGGTTCATCCCAACACGGAAAGCACCGCCTGGCATCAACAGGTTCAAACTGCGTAACTGCCATATTTTTCTTCTCACTGTTGTGCTCATATGTACTGCACGAAACAAATCAAATCTTAGACATATCTATACCTTGGGACATGATAATACTGAACGAACAATCGAAGATGGGACTGCGCAAAAGTTCCTGCATTTAAAAACTACCTTCTGTAGAAACCCTTCATCTTGTCATTCAAAATTCCTTCAAACTCAATAGCCAAAACTCCAGACCCAATCGGAAGCATCTCTCCAAACTCCAAAGCCAAAATTCCATCGTCTTCGAACGTCTCGGCCTTCGTAGGCTTGAAAACCTGCTCAAACATTCATTTACTCATTCAGTAAAGATACAAGTAGCCAAACAACGCACTAAATGAATTCCAAATAATCTTTCCATTTCCTACGTTATCCCTGCAGCCAAACAAGGCAGTAAAGTTGACAACGTTACAATCATCTTATCAATTCCAATCCATTCACTTGCCCACAAATCATGAACAGAGCAGTAATTAAACCAAAATTAAAACTAATCAACGATTGATTAATTGAACTTAGACTTACTAATCGAGTATTAATTAACATATCAACATAAAAAGAAGGAAAATTTTCATCAGCCAAACACCTCACTCTCCTTTCTACTTCTTTTTTCAGTCAACTCTACAAATTTGAAAAGCAAATGCGCATCGATTACCTTGGACGAGCCTCCGTGAGCGAAAAAGATGGAACCCGCATTGACGGAGAGCTCGGCGGCGTTGAGGACGATGAATTTGGTATCGGCGACGATATCGAGGTCGATGTAGACGGAGCCGCCGAATTTGCAGGCGGCGAGGTCCGGCTTCAGCCTTACGTCGTACCGTTTCGGGACGGCGAATTTCGGAAGCCGGGACTGGCCTTTGAACTGCTCCATAGCAGCGACGACGACTGTGATACTTGCGAGCTGCACGAGTGTTTATCAAGTTCAGATTTCGGAAGTGTGCGAGTGGGACTCATCAGTTGTCGCCATTTTATAACTTTCACCGTACGGGTCTTTTCTGCGAAAATTTTACACGCCGACTTTTTATGGATGCGGTGTGCTATCACACATTTTTTATTACTTTTCACATTCTTGATTAATTTTTATCATTTTATTTTTTTTAAATCATCAGAAATGTACGCGAGAAGTAAAAAAGAATGTGTGGATAATCTTCTACATTTTTTTTCAACTTATTTAGCCTAAACATGTGATCATTTTTAAAATTTAATTAAAATGCTTTGCTGAATTGTCAACTCGGCAATCTTCTATTTATTTGATATATATTCACTTAAGCTAAGCTAACAACTAATTTCTTACAATTAAAAAGATTTAAATTTGTTGCCTTATTAAGAATATTTATTTTAACTAATTTCACATTATCACTTGAAAAATAATAAATTTTTATTTCTGTTATTATATTTAATTAGTATCCTCCTCTGTTAAAGAGTCATTAATACTCTCATAAGAAAACTTAATTCATTTGTTAAAATTATAGTAACTTTTAGTACGTTTAGATTTTGAATTTGCCAAAAAATAAAATGCACCAGAAATTGAAATGTATCTTAAAATCAAATGTACTCTTGCCAATATGATTAACCGTACTTCTTATAAAATTGGAGAAAAAATGTTTAATCAAATTATTAAAAGGATCAGATTTTTAATCAACGAAATTGAAAAACGAGACGCCTATATCTAAACCTTCTTACTTTTTATTTTTATTTTTTGGTGCATTGCCACCATCTACGTTTCGGTCTGGACTTCATTTTTTTACAATATGATCCTCAATTAATTTAGGGCACATTACATTTTGTTAAATGACTATAATATTCATATGTATTTCATACAATATATATCTAACAATTAGTGTATCTATTTGTGGAGAGGTGTAGGAAGGAACGAAACGAGGAATGAAACCTTGAAGACAAATTGAATCAGGCTTTTTAAAAGAATTAAGGCAGTTTTGCCACTTCCTTTGATTTTCATATGCAAAAACTCTTTTCCACTTTCTTACCAAATATCTCTTGACACATAATGAAGTGATCGACTAATTGTAGCAATAGTCCCTCAATTTTAATTCAGTTGGAGTAATGGTCACTCAACTAAAAAATCATTACCATTAGGTCCCTTAACCCATCAAAATGTGCCGCTACGGTCATTTTCGTTAACAATGTTAGAACTTCCGTTAAAATAAGTCACATGCCATATGCACGTGAGGATAAATTAAGGAGCAAATGTGAAAATTCAAATAAGAAAAATTGTATCAACGGTCCCTCAACTTTAATTCAACTGGAGAAATGGTCCCTCAACTTTAACCCAATTGGAGAAATGGTGTAACATCCCACATCGCCCAGGGGAGTGATCCTTAAATGTATATTCCTATCCCTACCTAGCACGAGGCCTTTTAGGAGCTCACTAGCTTCAGGTTCCGTAGGAACTCTGAAGTTAAGCGAGAAGGGATGGGTGACCCACTGGGAAGTTGCTCGTGAGTTCCCAGAAACAAAACCGTGAGGGCGTGGTCGGGGCCCAAAGCGGACAATATCGTGTTACGGTGGTGGAGCGGGCCCGGGAAGTGATCCACCCTGGGCCAGGATGTGAAAATTGGTATCAGAGCCAATCCTTGGCTGGAAGTGTGCCGACGAGGACGTTGGGCCCCTAAGAGGGGTGGATTGTAACATCCCACATCGCCCAAGGGAGTGATCCTTAAATGTATATTCTCATCCCTACCTAGCACGAGGCCTTTTGGGAGCTCACTGGCTTCGGGTTCCATAGGAACTTCGAAGTTAAGAGAGAAGGGGGCCAGAGCACTCACATGATGGGTGACTCACTGGGAAGTTGCTCGTGAGTTCCCAGAAACAAAACCGTGAGGGCGTGGTTGGGGCCCAAAGCGGACAATATCGTGCTATGATGGTGGAGCGGACTCGGGAAGTGATCCACCCCGGGTTGGGATGTGAAAATGGTCCCTCAACTTCAATCCAATTATAGCAATAGTCATTTCAACATAACTCATTTTGACAGAATTTTGACGGAATTGACGAAAAGGACCATAACTACATGTTATGATGAGTTAAATGATCAATGATAATAGATTTTTAGTTAAGGGACCATTGCTTCAATTTAATTAAAGTTGAGAGACCATTACTACAATTTACTCTAAAGTGATTGAAGAGATTATAACAGATCATATTCACCGTACTTGTATTTATTTAAGGTTGTATTTATAGCAATTCTACTTGATAACTCTATTTTAGTCTATCGAAGAAAAATTTTGTTGAAATTGTTCATTTGGAAATTTCTCAAAAAATTAATCATAGTTCCTTATACTTCATGCTTTTGAATAATGAGTGAAGAAAAATTTCGTTCAAATTGTTCATTTGGAAATTTCTCAAAAAGCTAATCATAGTTTCTTATACTTCATGCTTTTGAATAATGAGTGAATAATTTGGAAAATCAAAAGATTCTCTTGCAGTTTTTCATCACTTCTTTTTCATCTTGCTTTTGCTTAGTAGTGCAAACTTCATCAGAGCCGTCCATTTTTTAAATCTGTTGTTGATTAACAAATAACCTAAGAATTTATGCGTGACTTGACTTCAAATGCTCACCCATGTGAGACTTAAGTCCCAAGTGTAACATATTACATAGTATTGTTTATTATTTTATTTTTTGTCAAAATTTATTATTATTTGTTATGAATCTATTTATGTTGGTGGTGAGGATGCTTGTGATGCTATATTTATTTACAGTATGTGTCAATGAGATGTTGAGAGAGATATAATTTTAGGTTTTGATGAATTATGCTCTGATTGATTTATTCTTCTCACATAGAGAAATATATAAACTTATACAATCTCCCACAATTTAGGAAACAAGTATCCCAAATGTACAAGGATACCAATTACATAATTCTATACCCAAAATAACTCTACATTCTTTATTCCCCAAGATTGACTCACGCAACACTCCCCCTCAAGTTGGTGCGTAGATATCACCTAGGCCCAACTTGTCAAGTGAGTCCTGAAACACTCTTGTCGCCACTGCATGAGTTAACACGTCCGCTAACTGGTCTTCAGATCTTACGTAGGGAATATCAATTAACTTAACATCCAACTTTTCTGTAATAAAATGTCTATCCACCTCAACATGTTTTGTGCGATCATGCTGAACTTGATTATTAGTTATTTCTCTTGCAGCCTGATTATCACAGTATAATAGCATAGCTCTACGTGGTTTGAACCCAATCTCTGTAAGAAGAATTCTTGGCCATAATAACTCATAAATCCCATGTGTCATGCCATGGTATTTGGCCTTTGCTGTGGACCTAGCAACCACATTCTGTTTCTTGCTCCTCCAAGTCACAAGATTTCCTCCAACAAATGTAAAGTACCCTGATGTGGAGCGCCTATCAGTGATGTTCCCAGCCCAATCAACATCGGTGTATCCTTTTACTTCCAAATGCCCATGTTTCCTGAAAATTAGTCCTTTTCCAGGGGCACCTTTCAAATAACTCAATATTCTCATTACTGCAGCCATGTGATCCTCACTGAGAGAGTGCATAAACTGACTTACTACACTAACTGTATATGCAATATCTGGCCTCGTGAGAGACAAGCAAATTAATCTCTCTACTAACCTCTGGTATCTTTCCCTGTTTGCTGGAACTTGGTCCAAATAAATCGCCAAATGATGATTTTGAACTAGGTGTTTCTGCTGGTTTACACGCCAACATTCCTGTCTCAGACAACAGATCCAGAACATACTTCTACTAAGATAAGTAAATACCATCACAGGAACGAGCAACTTCAATTCCCAAGAAGTACTTCAAACTTCCTAAATCTTTCATCTCAAACTTTGAAGAGAGATACACATGTAGTCTCTCCATTTCTTCTGTATCATCACATGTGACCACCATATCATCCACATATATTATCAACAAGGTAACCTTACCTCCCATGCGTTTGATAAACAAAGTGTGATCCGTATTTCCTTGTCGATAACCATATCTCTTCATTGCATCAGTGAATCTCCCAAACTAGGCTCTCGGTGATTGTTTGAGTCCATAAAGAGCCTTCCGCAATCTACATACTTTGCCTGCTTCATTCTGCATTTCATACCCAGGTGAGAGCTCTATGTATACTTATTCTTCCAAGTCTCCAGGTAGAAACGCATTTTTTACATCAAATTGTTTCAACGGCCAATCAAAGTTAGCGGTTAAAGAAAAAATAACTCTTATTGTGTTCATCTTTGCAACGGGGGAAAATGTTTCCTGATAATCTACTCCGAAAGTCTGTGTGTACCCCTTAGCAACCAACCTTGCCTTGTATCTGTCAATGGTTCCATCTGCTTTGTGTTTGATGGTGAACACCCATTTGCATCCCACTGGTCTCTTTCCTTGTGGTAATGACTCCACGCTCCAAGTTCTATTTTTCTGTAAGGCCTCAATTTCGACCTTCATTGCTTCTGTCCATCTAAGATCCTGCAGATCTTCTTCTACCTTTGTTGGAATTTTAATTTCATCCATGGTATTCACCAAGGCTTGATACTTGGAAGACAGTTGATGCGTAAAGACATACTTTGCAATAGCATATCAAACTTTTCCATCTGGAGAATACATGTTAGGAGGTTTCCCACGATTTTGTCTAGGGGCAATATGTAAGTACTTTCAATGTTAGTCAAAGTATGAGCTTCATTAGATTGAGATGAACTTACCTCAGGGATATCCTCGAGCACATGGACGGGTACCATTAAAGAAGGGTTATTTTTTTAATTGTTTGGGCTGTCAAAACTTTGAGCCTATGACTCACTGCTGGATTGCCCACTGGGCTGTGATGACTCACTGTTGGACTGCCCACTGGGCTATGATGTCTTTTTCTGTGCACTAGGCTAAGAGACGCTCTCAGGCTCATTTGCCGGTTCTCTGCTTTCCTAGTTTAGCATGCCCAAATTGGGCTCAATTATGTTGTTGGGCTCACAATCATGCAAACCCATATTGGGCTCCCCCATTCTGCCTAACTCACCCATGCTGCCCAGATTGGGCTCGAGCACACCCACTGCTCATGGATCACTAAAACACACGGCTGGCTACCCAGTTGGAAGATCAATCCAACTATAATCTTCATGTGTCATCTCCCCTTGAAGATTATAGCATAGTGAGGAAAAACATCTCATGCTCGGAAAAAGTGACGTACATATGCTTGGTTTGTGGGTGATAGCACCAATACTCTTTTTGCTGACCATTAAACCCCAGAAAAATGCATCGAACTGCACATGGATCCAACTTACTGCGCTAATTTTTGTGAAGGTGCACATAGGCCACATAACCAAAGATACGTGGAGACAAATGAAGGGAAGATGGCAATGTCACATGATCAGCAAAAACTTCCATAGAAGTGCAAAAATTATGCACGCGAAAGGGCATTCGGTTCATTAGATAAACAGAGTATCTAACGGCGTCCACCCAATAAAAGTGAGGTGCATACGCGCCAATAAGTAGTGCTCGAGTGGTTTCCAAAATATGTCAATTTTTTCGTTCCGCAACACCATTTTGCTATGGGGTTTGTGGGCAAGTAGTCTCATGAAGAATGCCATATTCCTGGAAAAATTGAGAAAGTTTGGTATTGAGATATTCTCCACCATTATCTGACCTGAGAACTTTAAGGGAAAGAGAATATTGATTTTTAACCATGCAGTAAAACTGTTGAAAAATTTGCCCTACATCGCTTTTATATTTCATAGTATAAAGCCATGTCATTTTGGTGCAATCATCCACAAAGATAACAAACCAACAAACCCCGTGATTATAGCTACCGGAGAAGGCCCCCACACATCAAAATAGACTAACTTAAAATGAACTGTTCTTTTATTGAAACTCAACTGATAAGTAGTATGATGACTTTTTGAAAGAATGCAATCATTACACTGGAAATCAGAGTCCGAAACACCTTGAAATAAAGATAGAAGCAATTTTTTTAAATAACCAAAAGACACATGCCCTAATCGACGATGCCATAACCAGATTGTCTTATTCTTGTTCGGGTGACTACTACGCACTTGATTTACTCTGCTTGCTGACACATTATCCACATAATATAACCCTCTCCTCTTAGTACCATGCCCAATTATCGCCCGAGTCTCGATATCTTGAAGTAGGCAAAAAATGGGAAACATTAACACAACACAATCTAATTGCTCAGCAACTTGACCAACATAAAGTAGATGATTGGATAATGACGGAACAAGTAGTGCGTTGTGAATAGACAAAGATGGAGTAAGGGAAATAGAACCCGCTCCCGTTACAGGAGCAACATCATCGTTGGCTTTAATGACATCCTCTTTAGTTGGTGAAGTCTTGTGATAAAATAATGATGCATCATAAGTCATATGGTATGTAGTCCCAGAGTCAATTATCCAACCAGTGTCTCTTTTGGTGGATATGATTAAAACAGCACCAATTTTACCTAAACCTCCTGAGTTGTCGTCCATTGAAATTTGCTTAATTAAAGACAAAAGTGGGCCGGTCTCTTCATCCGTGGATGCTGCCGCTGACGCCAGTTTTGGATATTGGGCCGCTGCTGTGTTGTTGGATAGTTTAGGCCCGGACTGTCCTGCTGCAACAGCCGCAACCCTCCTACCCTCATCCACTTTTTTGTTTTAAGCTTTGGGCCCATTTTGACCCCATGTTGCATTTGAGGCTGATCTTGATCCAGTAGTAGCTACTCGAGCTTGGCCCATTCTTTTATTTCCTCGCACCTTTAACTATTTCTTCCTCTCCCAGTACCATTCTGGGTAGCCATGAATTTCAAAACAGGTATCCTCAGTGTGTCTCGTTCCATTACAATGATTGCAATGGATTTTGTCTTTATCGATATCCTCATTGGTACGGAATGACCGAGAATTTCCATTTGACGATAGACGAGAACTAGGTGCCTTAGTGGCCATAGCCATTGAGGGCCCTGCCATTGTAGTCTTTGTTCCCATCATAGTGACTTGTCTCTGAGATTCACGTCGTACCAAATTGAAACATTCTTCTATTCTAGGGATAAGCTTCAATCTTAGAATTTCACTCCGAACTTGGTCGAAACCGCTATCCAACCCAGCAAGAAAATCATACACCTTATCATTTGCAAGTTCCTATTTTCGAGTTTTCAAGTTTGCTCCACACACCATGCGAAGTGGACATCTCTTGTCAAGATCCTGCCACACACTCTTGAGTTCAGTGAAATACAAATTAACTGAATGACCATCTTGTCGTGTTAGCGTAGCTTTGCACCGGAGTTCATAGTACTGTGACTCGTCAGAACCATCATAGAACTTCTAGGTGACATTTTCCCAGATATCTTTGGTTGTGGGCAAGTTTATAAAGAGGCCAAGTAAGTGTGGTTCCATGGTTTTTAGCAACCACCCTCTCACAATGGCATCTTCAGTAGACCACTTCGCATATCCTAGATCATCTTGATCGACTGCCGAGATTTTTCCCGTTAGATAACCTTGCTTGCCTAGACCTGAAGCGTGAACCTTCATCATCTTCAACCAAACCTTGAACTTCGAGTCGTTCAACCGATACCCGAATGAAATTGCATTAACGTTGGATGATTCGCCTTGGACCGACATGTTTTGCATGGGAATCATGTCGCCAGGTTTAACTTTTGCACGGACAGATGTGCAGATTGTTTAGGTGTTGTTGTAGCTTTGTTGATTCCAAAGGCTACGGGGCTTGGGTTTCTGGGTTCAAGGTTTGATGAACACCAGAATTTTGATGACTAGGGTTTTTGTTTAAGATGAGACAGGTCGAAACCTACTCTGGTACCAAGATAGAATTCTAGGTTTTGATGAATTATGTTTTGATTGATTTATTCTTCTCACATAGAGAAATATATAAACTTATACAATCTCCTACAATTTAGGAAACAAGTATCCCAAATCTACAAGGATACCAATTACATAATTCTATACCCAAAATAACTCTACATTCCTTATTCCCCAAGATTGACTCACGCAACAGAGAGTACCAATCTCACTTTGAGAAAATGAGGGACTTTACATATACTTATAAGTAGTTGAGTTACTCTCCATATTGCCAATTGGTTTTATGGTAGAAATCCAACTTTTTTTATGGTATCAGAGCAAGTTGTCCCGCTTGTGAAGCCCAATGGCCACACATGCTCCATGTCACCTGATTTTTGTAGTCCACGTATTAGGCTTGAAAATTCATCATACATTAGGTGACATGTTATGAGTATCAATCTCACGTCGAGAAAATGAGGGACCTTGCATGTGCGTATGAGTGGTTGAACCACTCCACATATTGCCAATTAGTTTTATAAGATCTCAAGTTTTGTCAGACGATACTGATTAGGGGTGGTTTTGGTACATTACCGTACCAAAACCTCTGTACCAATTACCATACCAAATATTTGGTACGGCAAAATCTATTACCATTACCGTACCAAACTTTTGATATACCGAATATCAGTATAACAAATAGTTTGGTTGGTATGGTATGCCAATGGTAATTGCCACTTTGTTTTACGCTATTTAGTTTGCCCAAAATCTAATATTTTTTAATTAATGTAGAAGTGTAAAAAATATAGAAAAAAATATATAAACGCTTGTAATGACAAGCTTTACAACTTTCGTGAAGAGCTTAACTTTAAAATTCACCATTATAATCGTATAAATCATAGATCAAAATTTAACCGTTGATTGTTGTTTACATTTACGCTTCATTTTTCTCATCAAATTTTGTTTTTTTCGGATTTTCTTTTTTGAAAACAGGATCTATTAGAGGATGCATGAAGATGAACAGTTTGGATCATTGATATTATGTTCAGAGTTTTACGGTCAGTGAAAATAATGCTTGATGTTTATAAAGTTTCTACAAACTATAAGACATCGACTCATATTTCAGTTAACCGTAAATATTGAAACGTGATATCAAATATCTGAACCGTTCATCTTCTTACATCTGCCAGATGATCATGTTTTCAAAAAGGAAAATTTAAAAAATGAAATTCGGTAAGAAGTATAAAGCGTAAATGACAATCGACGGTTAAATATAAATTTAAGGTTTATGGATTATAGTGTTTGTGGATGCAAATTTTCTACTCCTTGGTCTTGGACGATTTTGCACCAAAAAATCAAGTAACACCTTTGGTCAAGGCCAAAAGCCTCACGCGCCCACGATGAATTGGGGGGGGGGGCTTTGGCCGAAAAACCTCCGATGTCAAAGTTAGAATTTTAGAGAGAAAGAGTGTTTAGAGAATTTGGGATTTTTTGCAAGAGGATTGGGACCGCTTTTTGGTGAGAATGGGATTCCTTTTATAGGGATAGGAAGTGGGTTTTGTGGTTGAATTTTAGGCTTAATTAGTCAATTTATTGGCTAATTAAGTATGAAAGAAATAAATGGGAGGTTACAAAATTATTTATTTGTAAAAATAGGGTAATAAAATGGAGAAAAGTGAGAATGGTTAGGAAGAAAGGGAGGTGGCCGGCCCTTTGATAATTTTGGGGTTAAATTGTATAATTTAATTGTTAATTAATGGGTTAATTGTGTAATTAATCCATTAATTAACCAATTAACACTATTTTGAAGGTTACCTCTTTTTGGAGCATTTTTTACTTGGTTTAGAGATAATTGCCCGCTGCTCGCGCGTAGGAATCCCAGTACACCTCAAGGGTATTTTTGTCTTCTTAATTCAAAAATCCACATGTCGCATTGTGATTATTTTTGGCTCCACAAATGCCCCCACAGCTGCTGGGTTGCTCGTAGGAAAGGGCAGCAGGTGTAGAGATCTTCTTGCTTTAAGAAACTTATGACTGCTTCCTATTTTGATGTAGATTCTCTCTTTAATATGAAATTAGGTCCTTCTAGGAAAGGGAAATAAATTTCTCCCAAAGCTTATTTAAGTCCACCTTAAGTGGGTTATTAAATCAACTTTGAAAAGTGATTTATTCTACCCTACAAGAGAGAGAGAGCTTAGAGGATATTTGTTCCCCCTCCTCTAGCAATCTTCTACATCTTGCCCGTGCAAATGACCGTCTTTCGTTGCTTTCTTTGTCTTCTCCGTACCGCACCGATGTAAGAAAAACTTAATTCTCCTTATCTTCTTCTTGGGAGGTGCTGCCACGGGGCAGCCGTCGGGGTGGTGCGGCACGTCGGCTGGCAGGGGCCAGGAGTCGGCTTGGCATAGGCCAAGGAGGTGGTGTGGCACGGGCCATTGTTTGTGTTGCTCAGTTTGGTTGAAGCCAAGGATTGGCTCGGCATGGGCCGAGGAAGTGACGTGGCATGGACAACGGTTTGGGCTGCCACGTCTGGGCTGCTTGTCAAAAATGAAGAAACTGCTTGAGTTTGATTTCTCAGCTGCCATAGATGGAGTAGTCAAGGATGAAGCTGCCAAGATTGGAGTTGCCGAAGATGAAGTGTCGGATGAGCGAACTGTTAAGTGTAAAAGTAGCTGCCCCCTAACCATTTGTTGCTTAGTTGATCTTCAAGCATTCGATCTTTTGAACTATGTGGCCTTCTCGTATTTGAGAGCTTACCCATATGGGTGTCGAGAAATTGGTTTACCCTCTCGCACTGGAGAGCAATTAGTTTATCCTCTCGCACTGGAGACCTTACCCATATGGGTGTCGGGGAATTGGTTTACCCTTTCGCACTGGAGAGCAATTAGTTTAACCTCTCTCACTGGAGAGCAAACCCTTTAGGGTGTCGGGGAATTGGTTTACCCTCTCACATTGGAGAGCAATTAGTTTAACCTCTCGCACTGGAGAGCATACCCTTTTTGGGTGTCGGGGAATTGGTTTACCCTCTCGCACTGGAGAGCAATTAGTTTAACCTCTCGCACTGGAGAGCAAACCCTTTTGGGTGTCGGGGAATTGGTTTACCCTCTCGCACTGGAGAGCAGACCCATAAAGGGTTTTGAGCAGTTGTTGTAGACAGCAGTTGAGCTAGGCTCATGAATAACTTCTTGAATCTTCATTGAGAATAAAGAAATAAATCAACGGTAGAAACTGTATAACAAACTGGATAATCATTGGCTTACAAGGCCTTGTTCGTCAAACTGCTTGAGACTTTGAACTTATTTGGAAAAGCCCTAACGGGGTTTTGGGGGTGACGGAGACTTCCCCTACTTGTGTAGGCCGTTTTGTTGACTTGTCAAGATATTCGTTGCACCGGCCCTCATTTGTCAGCTTCTCAAGGTTTTGCTTCCACTTCAGGCAGCCGTTGGTAGTGTGGCCCGATCCTTGATGGAATGCGCAATACTTCATATGATCTAGCCTGGTAAGATCGCCTTTCATGGGTGGCGGCAGTTCGAACCAAGGTTCGTTCTTGAGTTTACGAAGAATTTGGCCTATTGGAACTGTGAACTTGGTGAATGTTTCGGCTGCTGAGTCTTCTCTAGTCGGGGAACGTCCCATGTGTTTTTTTTCTGAATCATTTTCGTAAGACTGTTTGGCATCGTCCCATAATGCATGCTTTTCTACCAAAGCTTACAAAGCTGCTAGGGTCAGTTCTTCTCCCATGATCAGTTTTTCGAATAAAGGATGTTCGGTGGGAAGCCCATTTCTGAATGCTGCCGTTGCTATGTCTTCATTGCAGCCAACAATCTTGGCCTTCTCCGCTTTGAACCTCTTGACATAGTCGCGAATCGTCTCCCAAGGGTCTTTTATGATGCTGAAAAGATGGTCGGATGTCCTTTTAATTGAGCGGTTAGACGAATATTCCTTAGTGACAATAAAGGAAAGTTCGTTGAAACTCCGGATCGACTGCGGTGGCAGAGTGTGAAACCAGTCTTGCGCTTCACCTTGTAGAGTTGTGGCAAAAATTTTGCACATAAGCGCATCATTGTTCCTATAGAAGATCATGGTACTGCGGTAGTGCTTGAGATGTCGATCCGGGTCTTCGTCTCCCTTGTACGGAGTGAAGTGAGGCATAGTGAATCCGCGAGGTGGATCTATCTGCTCGATCTCATTTATGAATGGTGACATACTTATGTTGGTCATGTCTCGTCGAAGCGCATCGTCAGCAGCCTCATTACGTTGGAAATTGCGCAATCGTTCAGTTAGGAGCTTCTCGACCTCTTCTTGAATTTGCCTCTGCTGGGGCAGTGGAATTTTCGGTTGCCCCCAGTCATGACCTATAGGTTTGGGTCGTTCTTCTCTACGCTTGACTCGTCTATGTCGTGGCTGCGGTGCATGCGCCATGTTCCTGGCAGACGAACGGGTTGTGACACGCCCCGATCCCGATATTCCCTGAATACCAGGATAGACACGTGCTGGCCGACACTCGAAAGGTGACGAACGCCATTTATTGAATGCAAATGCTGAGAATAAGGAATAAATAAGACTTATAAATATAAAATAAAGAGTATGCATTTAAGGACCGTGTTCAGAGCACACATCTAATCTAGAACACTAAAAGAATTAATATAAAATTGAATGAACAAAGGAATAGGTCCTACACCGAGAGGACTCGAAGATACCGATACGGAAGTGCCTTGACGCTGGGATTGTATGCCTCGATTCTAAGTCCTGAAGGGGGCGCAAAACAAACATGAGTGGACCAATTTGATATACATATAGTAAAACAGTTATCAACGTACTAACCCCCAGGTTTTATGAAAACACATATATATATCATGATAAACATAGGTTTTCCGAAACCTAGCATGCCGTGCACTGTCTCAAATCATAACTTGTATATATAATAATCTCTAGTGAATGTCCAATATAACTCTCCAGGCCCCATGCCGGCTCCCCATCCCTGAGCAGACAGTCAGAGGAAATAACCCCCAGGCCCCATGCCGGCTCCCCATCCCTGGTCTTAAATGCCAGAGGAAACACCCTACAGGCCCTATGCCAACACCAAATTCTTCGCCCGGGACGGACCGGAAACTATCCCTACGCCCCGTAGCGGTAAGGACCACTAGGTAAGTACAAAACCATTGAACATACGTACATTTGAAAAGCATCTTCATAGTATAAAGTCATCCATCATCTATACTATAAAGAGGTGTTCGAAACGTATTCTAAATATCATATCGTCATCCATCAGATATTCTATAAGAATACGGGTTATAGGAAAAATAGTAATAATTCAAAATAACCTCAATAGGCACGATATCTCATAAAGCATTTCATAAAACATACTCATCAAATCATGCTTTTCATGTATGCATTTCTACTATAAAACATGCATTTTAGAAAGGGTCCACTCACAGATACTCCGCCGCCGAAAAGCCACAACAATTGCCCCTAAGCACATAAAAGGGTATATTTAGTCAAACTCTACTCAAACGACTTAATTTGGGAAAACGGACTTCAGAAACGGGTCCAGAACGTCGAAATTAGCCTAGGAGAGGTCTCGGACGAAAACCCGAAAAGTCAACCCGAAGTCAAAGTCAACGGTCAACGGTCAACGTTGACCAGTCAAAGTCAACGGTCAACGTTGACCAGTCAAAGTCAACGTTGACCGGGTCAACGGGTCAGGGTCCGGGTCGGACCCAGTCAAACGGGTCTGGGCTTGGATCCGGGTTGGGCTTGGGTTTTGGGTCCAAAGGCTTTAGGTTTGGGCTTTGGGATTTGGGTTACAAAAATGGGCTGAAAGCCCAAGTTCCAATTGGCCTCAAGGCCTTAATTTGAAAAGGGTTTTGGGTTGGGCTCGGCAGGAAAGGCCCAAAGGCCTTGGGTTTGGTTGCTGCTCGCCGGAGCTAAATGGAGAAGAAGGCCGGATTCGGCCGGAAAACTACACAACATTTAAACGGCCATAACTTTGACAATACTCGACGAAATCAAGTGATTCAAAAAGAAAAGTTATATCTCTTGAAGAGATGAAGAGAATGGTACCTTGAATGACGTCTAACTCGCCGTGGTTTGGCCGGAAAACGCCTCGAAAGCCTCGGAGGTCGCCGGAAACTGGGTAAGATTCAAATGGATATAACTTCTTCAATACTCAATGAAATTGGGTGAAACAAAAAGGAAAGTTGTAGTACTCAGCGAGACGAAGAGATTGATACCTTGCACGCCGGCCAAATCGCCGTGGTTTGGCCGGAAATTGCCTCGAAAGGGGCCGTGCTTGCCGGAAAATTTGGAAAAGCTACTCCGAGCCATTTTCTGCGATTCAAACGTATACACCACTTAAAACAAGCTTCGATCTAAACCTAAAACATAACCCAAGGGTTTCTAGAAGCTTACCAACGTCGGAATAACACGAAACTCGTCGGGGAACACGATGAACAATACTGACCGAAAGAGAGGGAAGGGTTTTGGGTGTTCTTTCTTCGTTTCTGAGATCACAGAGGTAATGGTGATGATGTTTTTGTTGTCCTAGTGTGTGAGTGTGCGATGCTGCTTGAGGAAGGAAGGAGAGAGTTGCAGAGAAAGGGAGAGAGAGGGCTCACGGGTAGAGAAGAAAAAGAGAGAAAGAAGAGGGAGAGAAAGAGAAGAGAGAGTGTGCTAAAAATCAGAAAAGAAAGAAAAAAAAAGGAAAGGAACCAGGGGACAAAACAGGGGTGGGCCCCTTGGGCACACCATTTAAGACCCAAAAACCAATTTTAAAAGAATAAGATCTAGCCCAAGGTGAAATTTCACAAAAATACCCCTTTTATCGGGACGGGTTGTTACAGGTTGCTCGCAAGTTGCCGGTTGAACCTGAGTCGGATTGAGTGACTGCTTCTCTTCATCTGCCGTGCTGCCTACTCCGATATGAGGTGGAGAATACTCCTTGCGATCCTAGTTGCGAATGGACACTTCGCCTGGAAGGTTGTGCATGTTGATAATCGGAGTGTGACCTCAACCGTGAACGTATGCTCGTCCATGGGCTTGATCGGGAATGCACTCTCCTCTGCACACTAAGACGAGAGTATTCGCTATCCCAAGGACCCAGGCGAGAGCGTAAACTACCAGAACACTCGGATCGTGGCTGGTTGATAGGCCGCTTGCCGGGACGCTGGTGGAGAGGTTTATCTGCCCTTGTCCTACTTCTGGACACCTCGTCTAGGGCACGTTGGATCTCGGTGCGTTGCAAGATTTGATTCACCAAGGTTGTCTGTTGTGCAAGGGCACTCGTCAGCTCCATCACCTGTCGGGACCAGTGTTGTTCACCATTCGGATTGGATGAGCTTGGAAGGAATATGCCTCCTTGAGCAGTAGAAGGATGATAGACCCCAAGTGCGAGATTTGAGTTGGGAAACGTCAAATTTGCGGAGAAATGCGGTGAAAATGCCCCCGGCTCGATGATTGGTCTTGATGGTTGTGATGATCTTGGGCCAACTTGGGAGACCACGGGAACAGGCTGCTTAACGGGAGCAGGCTGGTTAGCAGGAGCAGGCTGCTTGATGGAAGCAGGCTGGGCCGTGGGAATGAGCCGTTCCACGTGTGATGCATGAGAGTGCGAGGCTCGGGCCGTGGCCTTTGTGCCGTGAGTCGCCTTGGATGACATGGTTCGAGCCGTGGTGAAGGCACCATGGACCTCGCCACGGGTAGCTACCGAGGTAGCCACCGCGGTGGTTCCCATGGTGGATGTGCCGTGAGTCGCCTTGGATGGCATGGTTTGAGCTGTGGGAGTAGACTGGGCTACGAGAGTGGGCTGCTCGGCGAGAGCAGGCTGGGCCACGAGAATGGGCTGCTCGGCGCGTGATGCTCGCGAATGCGAGGCTTGGGCTCGGATTGGCAATGTATTGGGCTCGCGTTGGGCATGGGGTGACATGGCTCGGGCCGTGGCTTTGGTGGCGTGGGCTTTGGATAGCACGGCTTGGGCCGTGGTGGTGGAGCCATGGACCTCGCCGCGGGTGATTGCCGTGGTGGCCACCGCGGTGGTTCCCATGGTGGAGCCTTGTAGTGGTGGTGCCGCTCCCCCTAAGATCACATTTAGCCTCGTGGATCGCCGCGGGCCCATTTCTTGAATATTAGAATTCCCACTTGTTGAATTTTCTAAATTCCTTGCCATTGTATTTCTCTTTTACGTTTTGTCAAAGAATCCTTTTTCTATGCGGGAGTCTTCTACGAGTATGGATTTCTGCTCTCAATGAAAGCACCAATTTGTGGATGCAAATTTTCTACTCCTTGGTCTTGGACGATTTTGCACCTACAAAACAAGTAACACCTTTGGTCAAGGCCAAAAGCCTCACGCGCCCACGATGAATGGGGGGGGCTTTGGCCGAAAAACCTCCGATGCCAAAGTTAGAATTTTAGAGAGAAAGAGTGTTTAGAGAATTTGGGATTTTTTGCAAGAGGATTGGGACCGCTTTTTGTTGAGAATGGGATCCCTTTTATAGGGATAGGAAGTGGGTTTTGTGGTTGAATTTTAGGCTTAATTAGTCAATTTATTGGCTAATTAAGTATGAAAGAAATAAATGGGAGGTTACAAAATTATTTATTTGTAAAAATAGGGTAATAAAATGGAGAAAAGTGAGAATGGTTAGGAAGAAAGGGAGGTGGCCGGCCCTTTGATAATTTTGGGGTTAAATTTAATTATTAATTAATGGGTTAATTGTGTAATTAATCCATTAATTAACCAATTAACACTATTTTGAAGGTTACCTCTTTTTGGAGCATTTTTTACTTGGTTTAGAGATAATTGCCCGCTGCTCGCGCGTAGGAATCCCAATATACCTCAAGGGTATTTTTGTCTTCTTAATCCAAAAATCCACGTGTCGCATTGTGATTATTTTTGGCTCCATAGTGTTGGATTTTGAAGCTGACCATTTCATGAAAGTTGTGAAGCTTGTCACTATGAGTGATTGTATATTTTTTTTTACATGTTTTACACTTCTACAATAATTATTATTAATTTTATTAATTTTGCCCTCAAATAATTATATGAATAAATACATAATATAATATTAATAATATTGGTAGGTACGGTATACCACCGGTACTGGTTTTGGATACCAGTATAGTACCGAAACAGTATGTTACGGTACAAATACTGTACCATTACCAATTGGTACAAATTTTTGGTAATAATTTGGTATGATATGGTTGGTAGGGCGGTTAGTACGATAATTTGATAAAAAATTTCACCCCTAATACTGATAGCATGTGTGTAGCATTCCTTTTCTTTTTTTTTTGGGACAAAAAGCATGTGTGTAGCATTTCGTTGTCCAAGTTTCTCATCCAAATCCCATGTTGAAGTGACTCGTACAACTTACACTATAAGGAATCGGGAAAACCTACGACAAAAAGTTAACAATATTGTAAGTAAGTTTTTGGAAAACATATTGTAAGTTATGTCTGTCACATTCGAATCAGACGCACTAGTAAGGTAAAAATTGTTCACCAATGGGGCAGTGGTACTCATGCACATATTCGTTGATTTGTTACACTAATAGGCCTAATGGCTTGGAATAATTTCACAAGCAAAGGACTATTGGTTCCGATGGAATTTAAAAAAAAAGAAAGAATCCCAAGCAAGGTTCTCAAATCTATGTTTCAAAAGTGATTAGTTGAAAATGAGCATTTCGGTAAGCTCACTTTGAAGAGAACCTTAAACTGATAAAGACAAAAGTTAGTGAAGGGTAACAAAATTTACTTGAAAAATATTTAATTTTCGAAGAGAGTCTAGTTTTATGATTGAATGTGCCTCAACATAGCTTTGGTTTTCGACGTTGACCAATTTCCAAGGCAAAAATTCAAAATAAAATTACAATCCATATGAAATTCCAACTCATGAGGACTAAGGAGTATGCATGAGGTGATTTTAGAGCGTGTCCAACTACAGCCAACCACCAATTGCGCGAAGGCGGGCATCCTCCCAATTCGAACCACGGTTTAGATAAAAAGGTTATTTAGGTTTTATGTTGTCGTTTTTTGATTGTTTAAACCTGAATTATAAGAGATTTTGTGTCAAAAAATATATTTTGTAAAATATAAAGACGATAATTTGATGTTGCAAGGGAAAGAAAACAAAAATAAGGCAAAAACCAACAACAAAAGAAATTTGAAGAAGGGGAGGATCGGTATTATGCTACAAAGAAATGATTAAATAGGTCTATGAAAAATTAAAGTTGTTGATGCACAAAATCAGTGAGGACTTTGGTACAACAGAAAGTTTCAAGTTCGTGACCTTCGCTTGGTTGCTCCGGTCACTAGTGTGGATATGTAAATGGACAGAGACAGGGAAGCAAACAACACAAGATGTACGTGGTTCACCCAGATTGGCTACGTCCACGGAGTAGAGGAGTTCTCATTAATTGTGAAGGGTTTACACAAGTACATAGGTTCAAGCTCTCATTTTGTGAGTCCTAGTGAATAGTCTAGTACAAATGACATTAGAGATTATTGTGGGAGAATGATCCCTATTTATAGAAGAAAGTTTCTAGCTTTGTTCTGACATTAACACGTGTCATGCTGTGATTGGTCTCTGATGTTGACACGTGTCGCGCTGTGATTGGCCTCTGGTGTCGACACATGTCACCTTGTGATTGGCCTCTGACCTTGTGGGTCCTTGACGGTATAATGTTGACCGGTTCTCAGTAGTTTCGGGATTGGTCAAGTATGGTACAAACAGTGCTCCCCTAAGTTCCCGAGTGAGGGAAGCTCCTCGGTTGGGGACTTGCAAGTTCCAAGCCATTGAGTAATCCCGAAACTTCCAAGTACTGAAGCGTGGTGTCGTTTTCACTTGCCTTTTTTTTGTTCCATAGGTGGAAGTGGTATCTTCTCTGGAAGCATTTCTCCTCCATTCATGAGTGGTATCTCTAGCTGATGTTGACGCACAAGGTAATGTATCATTTTCACTTGAAGCTTACTTGTAGTTTCGGGCTTGGTCAAGTGTGATACAAACACTATAGTAGGAGTCCCCCAAGTCTCTGAGCGAGGAGATCTGCCGAAAGAGGTGACAGACAAGGTAAGTAATCAGAGTTCCAAGCGATCAGGTCTAGGTTGGAAGCTTGACTTCGGGTTCCGGCTAATTATTCTCCTTCTCCTTGTCTCTTATTCAGCAAGAAGGATAAAGAGAAGAAAAGGGAGAAGAGATGATATGAGATACTTTTGCTTTTGAAGAAGTAACTTTCCATAGGCTTATTCTTGAACTGGGCTGGAGGGTTTTCTAGTTTCCTCCAAATAAGCGAGCCAACTCAGGAATTTGAGGGTCAAAACAAGTCCGTCAAATCTAGAGTACGTTTGACCCTGATGATATGGGATACTTTTACTGTTGGTATGGTGAGGCTTTGCTCTTTGGCGACGGTGCCAGCGAAAGGTTTTTGAAGCTTCTCGAGCTCTTGGATTCAACTCAGACTTCTTCTGCTGAGTTATATGATTGTGCAGGGCGGGGTGTCATGCCATAGCGATCTGTTACAGCTCATCATGCTGCATTCTTCTCTGCTTGTTTCTTCTGAACGGCAGGCAGGCACGAGGCAGAGGTGATGGTCTGTTTCTTTGTTCAACCTTTCCAAGTGCCGACCGATTGCTTTCTTTCTCCTTGTCCCGTAGGCAAGAGCAAGGGTAAAGGAAAAGCATGCCACAAGATAATTTTGCCTTCGACTCTGATGATATGAGGTACTTTTGCTTTTGAAGAAGTATATTTCCACAGGTTTATTCTTGAACTGAGCTGGAGGGCTTCTTAGCAAGGAATATGAGACTTGATTGTGAATTGGACTTGTAATTTCTTCAAGGGCCGTTGGTGGCTTGATTTTTGAAGGAAATCGGACCATGAGTAATCTCACATGGCAAGTGATCCTCAGTTTAGTTGAGGATGAATCAGCACGTTGTCTCCACATGCTTCAAGGTATCAGTTTCATTTGCCTTATCTGTTCTCCATGAAGATGTGGCATCTTCTCTGGAAGCACAAGATGTTGAAGATGAGTACTCGAGAGCAATGCTAGGTAAGCAATCAGGAAGGGGTTCCAGGCAATCGGTTCCTAACTGGAAGCTTGATTCCAAGAGCTGGCTGATTGCTCTCTTTCTCCTTGTCTTGCAGGTAAGAGCAAGGGCGAAGGAAAAGACAGGGAAAAAGCATGATATGGGATACTCTTGCTTTTTTCCCTGATGATATGAGATATTCTTGCTCTGGTGTGGCTTGTTTGCAAAGGTATTATCGGGGGGAAAGAAAGCTAAGTATTTCGAAAGGCTTCGTTGGGAGTGTCCTCTCGGGTGTGAGGAGGAGTTGAACATTTTTGCAGGTCTACCTGGTTATGAAGGATGGAGGTCCACATATATTAGGAATTTCCCTAACAGCAAATGGTAATGTTGTTCCTTTACCCTTATCGGTCATATCGATGTAGTGGGAGCTGCGAGATTCACGTGTTTTAACTTTGTCAGAGATCTTGTGATAAAGTGTTCCGTGATATCTGGAAAGCTGATGTTGCTTGTGAAAAGTGCCGACAAATTATATCCAGGAAAATCTGGCTCTTCGAAGTTTGAAGAGAGGTGCCTCTTCAATTTCTGAACAAGCGGGTATGTTGAAGATCTGGCTCTCGAAATTCGAAAAACGTTGCCTCTTCGATTTTTGAACCAAGCAAATCTGTTGAAGATCTGGCTCTCGAAGTTCGGAAAGCGTTGCCCCTTCGATTTTTGTACCAAGCAAATCTGTTGAAGATCTGGCTCTCGAAGTTCGGAAAGTGTTGCCCCTTCAACTTTTGAACAAGCATATCTGTTGAAGGTGTATTCTCAGAGATGAGGAAAAATTAGGCATTCTTGTGGGTATGCTTTGCCATAGAGGATAGATTTGACTCGTATAGCGATTTCCCAATTAGCAAGTAGTGGTGCTATTCCTTTACCCTTGTGGGTAATAGTCGGGTAGCTGGAACTTCGAAATTCTCATGCCTTAACTTTGTCAGAGCACTTTGAAAAAGTGGTCCGTGATATCCGGAAAGCTGATGTTGCGTGTGAAGATTGCAGACACATTTTATCCAAGGAGATCTGGCTCTCGAAATTCGAGGAGCGGTGCCTCTTTGATTTTCGAACAAACGGCCCTGTTGCCTTTTCTTTTATAGGGGCACCAATTGTGTTCAAGAAGTACGCTCAGAGAGTTACTGCTTGTAGAAATCTTCCCTTCATTTTTGTGCTTCTGAGATTTATTGGACCTCATTTTTCCTTCGTCATTTCTGAAAATGTCTGGCCCATCCGACCGTCGTTTTGACTTAAATGTTGAGGAAGAGCCAGGTCTCCTCAAGACAACATATGGCGTCCGTCTTTCTTATCCCCTACTGGTCATCTTACCGTTGGGGATTCTGTGATGAAGAATGACATGACCGCTGCGGTGGTGGCCAGGAATCTTCTCACTCCCAAAGATAACAGACTACTTTCCAAACGGTCCGATGAGTTGGCTGTTAAGGATTCTCTGGCTTTCAGTGTTCAGTGTGCGGCTTCTGTGTCTAATATGGCCCAGCGCCTATTTGCTCGAACCCGCCAGCTTGAGTCCTTGGCGGCTGAGGTGATAAGCCTCAAACAGGAGATGAGATTGCTTAAGCATGAGAATAGACAGTTGCACTTGCTTGCACATAGCTACTCCACGGGCATGAAGAGAAAACTTGACCGGCTGGAGGAATCCGAGAGTCAGATTCTAAGTGATCATCAGAGGTTTGTGGGTTTGTTGCAAGGGCATCTATTGCCTTCGTCTTCTGGAGCTTTACCGCGTACTGAAGCTCCAAACGATCGACCTCCGGTGCCTCCTCCTTCTGGGGTTCTGCCCAGTACAAAGGTTCCAAATGACCACTCTCCGATGCCTCCTCTTTCTGGTGCTTTGTCGAGTACTGAGGCTTTTCCTGGGCAACCTTTGTGAAGGTTCCCTCCTGTTTGTTTGTTTTGATTCTTATGTATGTACATATATGTAATTTATCGATGATGTCAATAAACAAGCTTTACTTCATTCAGCGTATTGTGTTAAATACACTAAGGCATCCTCCATTAAGTTCTTTGAATTATTTCTTTTGTTGAAATTTGCATGTTGAAACTTCATGGGTGGATCCTGTAGGTTGAAATAGTGCTCCCCTAATTTCTCGAGTGAGGAAAACTTCTCGATTGGGGACTTGAAAGATCCAAGTCACTAAGTAGTAGCGGAACTTTCGAGTACCAAGGTGTAGTAGCATATGATAGGAGTCCCCCAAGTCGTCGGTCGAGGAGAGTTGCCGAATGAGGTGTCTTGCTTGTTACCAAGTTGTCAGAATATCGATGCCTTGCCTTGCTTCATTTGGTGAAGCATAATTCTTTCTTACTGAAGTACAATTCTTTCTTGCTTCCTGTTTGAGAGGTAGGGAAATAATAAAAATGAGACCCAAGGTCTCATCCTTTTGCCCATTTCTGCTTCCCCCTTTTGTGGTGGAATTGCTTTTTGTTTCCACTAATCAGCCTGAGTCGCTGCAATTATAACACCCTTCTCTGTAGCTCAAATCGCAAAGTCGTCTTCATGAAAGTTGTTCCTTAACTTGTGATCTACAACATATCCAAATTTGAGATCCATCGGAGTAGTATAACTCCAGACATTCAGGTATGATGAATAACTGTTCATGATTTGTCTGTCAACCCATCAGACCTGTTGTTAGCTTCGTAACTCCACTTTATCTTGCTCAAATCAATATACTTTCTTCATCGAAGTTGCTCCTCATTATCTATTCCATAACATATCAAAAATTCAGAATGAATTAATGGTTAAATACTTCCAGATCTTTGAAACATCACAACAGCTTTGGAATCGGCAGGAATCTGACTGTCATGTTTGGAGCTTTAAAACTCTAATTTCCTTCGCTCAAACAGAAATATTTCCTTCTTGAAAGTTGTTTATCTGTTCAAGAACCATAAGATATCCAAAATTCGGCTCCATTGAAGAAGAGCAGAAGTTGCGGAAATTTGATAGAGGAAAGGTGACGGAAGAGGGAGAGAGGGAAAAAGGCTTGACTAGTTAAAGCTATTTTTTGGACACAAAATTTGATTTAGCTTCACACTATCTTGATCAAGAGTGTGTGAAGCTCTTGCATGTTTTAGTGTTGAAATTTTGTAGTGAAGCTTTGTAGGTGAAGCTTTGATGATGAAGCTTTGTTGGTGAAGCTTTGATGTTGAAGCTTTGTGGGTGAAGCTTTGCTTTGTGGGGAAGCTTTGTATGGTCAAGCTTTGTGGGGTGAAGCTTTGTGGGTGAAGCTTTGTAGGGTGAAGCTTTGCTTTGTGGGGTGAGGCTTTGTTGGGTGAAGCTTTATGGGTGAAGCTTTGCTTTGTGGGGTGAAGCTTTGTGGGTGAAGCTTTGTAGGGTGAAGCTTTGCTTTGTGGGGTGAAGATTTGTGGGTGAAGCTTTGTAGGGTGAAGCTTTGCTTTGTGGGGTGAAGCTTTGTTGGGTGAAGCTTTGTGGGTGAAGCTTTGCTTTGTGGGGTGAAACTTTGTTGGGTGAAGCTTTGTGGGTGAAGCTTTGCTTTGTGGGGTGAAGCTTTGCTTTGTGGGGTGAAGCTTTGTGGGTGAAGCTTTGTAGGGTGAAGCTTTGCTTTGTGGGGTGAAGCTTTGTTGGGTGAAGCTTTATGGGTGAAGCTTTGTGGGTGAAGCTTTGCTTTGTGGGGAAGCTTTGTATGGTCAAGCTTTGTAGGGTGAAGCTTTGTATGGTCAAGCTTTGTGGGTCAAGCTTTGTATGGTCAAGCTTTGTAGGGTGAAGCTTTGTGGGTGAAGCTTTGTAAGGTGAAGCTTTGTATGGTGAAGCTTTGTGGGTGAAGCTTTGTGGGTGAAGCTTTGTATGGTCAAGCTTTGTAGGGTGAAGCTTTGTGGATGAAGCTTTGTGGGTGAAGCTTTGTATGGTCAAGCTTTTAGGGTGAAGCTTTGTTTGCACCATAAATTGATTTTGCTTCACACTATCTTGATCAAGAGTGTGTGAAGCTTTTGAGAATTGTAGTTGTCCTCCATTGATGAAGCTTTGTAGTGTTCCCCCTTCCATTTTTTTTTTTTTTTTTTTCGGAATATTTTTTTTTTTTTTTTTTTTTTTTTTTGAGTGGGGGAACTAAACATTTGAAATTTGAAACTCTTTAGCTTGTGTGGAAGTTGAAGATTTTCCATGTGGGGCTTTCTCATAGTTTGATCTTCACAATTGTCAAACCTTAGCCAATATTGGTTATTCCTCCATGCTAGTGGGTGAGGGGAGTTGTTTGTGACGCCATACCCATAATTCGCTCTGAGTTCCAAGCAGACCATTTAGAAAACAACTTATTAGATAGCGAAAAGCAGCTTGAGGCCCTAAGGCAGTCATGTAGTATTAGTGTGGGAATGCGCTTGGTGCATCATTAGGAGTTGCCTTCTGAGCCGCCCATGGGTCATGTTATGTTCTACACCCTGATACTAATGACCTTAGGGGTGAAGCTGCCTTTGCACCCGTGGTTGCAGCAGATGCTATCTTTTATTAGATATGCGCCTGGCAACTCAACCCTGATTTTTGGGATACCTTGATCGGGTTTTATATTATTTGGATGAAGTGTGGATTAGGTGAGCCCTCCTTCCATCAGTGGCACTACTGCTATAAGATGCTCCCGGTGAAGTCATGCACTGGTTATGCCGAGTGTGCATGTTGGAGTGAGAGAGAGCATATTGCCAAATGACCTTCATTACATAGGATTCTGAACGGTTATAGCTCAACACTTGTACATTGTGAGTCTACTTGTAGTAGTACTTCAAGTGATTAGCGTTCCATGGATGGCCAAGGGTCTTGCCATCGGAGCTTCTGAGTTTGTAGGAGCTAGGGCGACTGATGCCAATGACTTCAAACGCTCAATCCCAGTTTAGACTAAGTGTGCCTTCGCTCGGGACTCTGTCGCAAAGTAGTCTTTTCTTTAATACCCAGTCCCCTACTTTGAAATAGCGAGGTTTGACCCTACAGTCATAGTAGTTGGAGATGTGCTGCTTGTAAGCCATATTCCTCAAGTGAGCCTGAATTATATGTTCCTCGACTAGATCTAAGTTGAGGGTGAGTTGTTTGTCATTTTCAATTTGCATGTAGTTATGGACTCGGAAGGTAGTTTGCTCAAGCTTAACTAGGACAACTGCCTTTGTGCCAAAGGCAAGTGAGAATGAAGTTTCTCCTGTTGAAGTCCGATATGAAGTGCGATATGACCAAAAAAAACTTGGGGTACAAATTCAGGCCAACAACCTTTAGCCTTGTCCAAGTTGGTTTTCAAAGTGCGCTTGATTATTTTGTTGATGGCCTCAACTTGTCCATTTAGATTGGGGATGAGCTGGAGAGGCGAAGCATAAGTTGATGTTGAACTTAGAGCAGAACATTTTGAACTTCTTGTTGTCGAACTGTCGCCCATTGTCAGTGACTATCGCATTGGGAATGCCAAATCTGCAAAGGATGTTATTCCACACGAAGTCTTCTATCTTTGCCTCAGTAATGGTTGCCAAGGGTTCTACTTCGGCCCACTTTGTGAAGTAGTCAACCACAACGATTGCATAATGGACATTGCTCTTCCCTACAGGCATTGGGCCGATCAAATCAAGCCCCCATTGGGCCAAGGGCCAAGGGCTGATTATGGGAGTGAGAGGTTCTGGAGGGGAGTGAGGAATAGTCGCATAGCGTTGACATTTGTCACATGCGCGGGATACTTTGATGGCATCCTGGTGGAGTGTTGGCCAGTAATATCCTTGGCAAAAAGTCTTATGTGCTAGGGACCGAGATCCAGCATGATCTCCACAGACTTCCTCAAGTATTTCCCGGAGGACAATCTCTACCTCGGCAGGCATAAGGCACCTTAAGTACGGCAAGTTAAAACCTCGTTTGTAGAGTTGATCGTTGATGATCAGGTAGCGGGTAGACTTGTATCGAATTTGCTTAGCCTGGACTTTATCATTTGGGAGGAAGCCATGAGCAAGGAATTTATAAATTGGGGTGATCCAACTATCCCCCTGTTGTAAGTTGCACACTTCGGCAGCCGTGGTGCTAGGAGCAACCAACAGTTCAACATGAATGTTTCTCCCAACTTTGTCTTCCACTGCTGAGGCGAGGCCAACCAGGGCGTCTGCATGACTATTTGCCGCTCGAGGAGCTTGAGTGATCTGGTAGTGGAAGTGCTTGAGCAAAAGTTGTGTTTGCGCAAGGTATGCTACCATAGAGCTATCATTATCATCAAAGTTGTTGGTGACCTGGTTGACCACCAATTGGGAGTCACTGAAGATATCAATTTGTTTAACCCCAAGGTGTTTGGCCAAACGTAAGCCTGCTAGAAGGGCTTCATATTCGGCCTCGTTGTTCGACACCTTGAATTTGAAACGAAGAGCATACTCCATCGCCACTTTGTCAGGGGTTCGACTTCAGATGAGGATGACTAGAAGTGTCTTCACTTTCTGCATGTACTCTGAATGTACTAGTTTGTTGTTTGTATGGCGTGTGCCATGTTATAAGCCTGAGAGCTTTTTTGTTTTTGAAGCGTTGTAGCTTTGAAGCTTTGTAATTGTAGCTTTGTAATGAAGGCTTTGTAATTGTAGCCCTGAGGCTTTGTAATTGTAGCCCTGAAGCTTTGTAATTGTAGCTTTGAAGCTTTGTAATTGTAGCCCTGAGGCTTTGTAATTGTAGCCCTGAGGCTTTGTAATTGTAGCTCTGAAGCTTTGTAATTGTAGCTTTGAAGCTTGAGCTTTGTAAATGAAGCTTTTGAAGCTAGAGCTCTGTAAATGAAGCTGTCGAAGCTAGAGCTCTGTAAATGAAGCTGTCGAAGCTTAGAGCTCTGTAAATGAAGCTTTCGAAACTAGAGCTCTGTAAATGAAGCTTTCGAAACTAGAGCTCTGTAAATGAAGCTTTTGAAGCTAGAGCTCTGTAAATGAAGCTGTCAAAGCTAGAGCTCTGTAAATGAAGCTGTCGAAGCTTAGAGCTCTGTAAATGAAGCTTTCGAAGCTAGAGCTCTGTAAATGAAGCTTTCGAAGCTGATCGACATGAGTGATGCTCATGAATGTGTATGTTGATTGACAAGAGTAATGCTCATGGATGTTAACATGAGTGATGCTCATGTATGATTGACATGAGTGATGCTAATGTATGATTGACATGAGTGATGCTCATGAATGTTTATGTATGATTGTCATGAGCGATGCTCATGTATGATTATGTATGATTGTCATGAGTGATGCTCATGAATAATTTTTTGGAGTACGGGTTGTACCTTTGATTACCTGGTTGGTGATAATAGCGGCAGGTTTGTCAATAATTTTTGGAGTACTGGATGTACTTTTGATCACCTAGTTGGTGGTAATAGTGGCAGGCTGCCGAATAATTTTTGGAGTACTGTGAATCCTTTTGAAGCTCGGTTGGCTTATGCATACTAGGTCTCTGAGTTGGTAGACCTCTTTTTTTCTTCAGGGTAAAAACATATTGGATCCCAGTTAGGCTTTTGATACTTGCCTCCCCTGATGTCTTCCACGTGAAACACTTGGTGACCAGGCCTCAAAGTTCGTTCATTGTTTTTCATGGCCCTGTTGGAAGATTCAGATATGGGTGTGCCGCCGCTTATGGAATATATCACATTCACTTGGCGTTGGTTACAGTTATCCCTCGGAGAGTGAATGAGGAATTGATAAAATTTTTTCTTCACGTGCCAAAGCTTCAATATGATCACGGAGGATGATACACTTCTCACTGTCATGACTGTTATGCTTATGGTGGCAGCAGAACATGCCCGTGTTCTTCGTGGACTTGTAAACTGGCTCTCTCGGCTTTGGCTTCGGTATCAGGTGAGCTATATTGGGGTAAATGGCCACACATGTGGTGTTTAAGGGCGTGTATGTCTCATACCTCAGGGTAGGGCGTGTCTTGATACGTGTTTGGCCCACTTCATTGACTGCCTGGGGGCGGGCATTATCGTGGCGATACCCTTGGTTATCGCGATAGTGCCCTTTACTTTTTTTACGGAAATGAGAGTGGTGGGGATGGAAATCCTTCCTCTTGCCCTGAGATTGGTACGTCTGTTGACTTGGCGAAGCATTAAGTGAGGCAGAGGGATACTCTGTTGCCGTTTGGAGGGCCGATGTCTTCTCATTTGGTTGGATCTGGCTTCCGCTCCCTACTTGTTGATAAGGGGTGGCTGTAGGGGGTTTCCCTTGATATGTTCTTGCCTCAGCGGATGCGTGGTTATAGGCCTGTGCCATCACCTCGGAGTAAGTTTTCCAAGTGTTGGCATTGATCATGTACTTGAAGAAACAGTCACGTAAACCTATTGTGAAGGCCTTGAGGGCGGTCTTGTCATATGCCTCAGTGCAGCGAGAATATTCATGGCTGAAGCTGCCGGCATACTCTCGTAATAACTCGTCCGGCTTCTGGCGGATAGTGTACAAATCATCTGCAGAATGCAAGCGATCGGTCTGGAAGATGTGTTGAGAAACAAACAGTTTCCTCCATTCCTCAAATGAGTCAACCATTTCAGGTGGAGGATGACAATACCAGTTTAAAGCTCCACCAGAAAGGGTGGAGGGGAAGAGAAGACATCGCTCTTCATCGGTGTGCATCCGGTATGCCATGGTAGACTCAAAGAGGTTAAGGTGTTCATTTGGATCCTCCTTTCTAGTATAGAGTTGCAAGCCAAGCTTCTGTTTTGTCTTCGCCTGGAGGGGGGTGTCGAGGATCTTCCTTGTAAGAGGGCCAGGCCTGGGTTGATTCCAGTCAGGTATCTCAGCTTGTCGTTCGGCCTTTAACTTGTTTACTTCTTCAATGAGTTGTAGGACAAGGGGGTCCTGGGTGGAGTTTTGTATCACTGGAGCTTTCTTTCGGAAATTTCCATCCCCTCTTGAAAGTAGGAAAGTCTGATCAAGAGCATGTGATTTTTCCCTGGACTCGCCGTACTGACTTCTAGGGTATGTCTGTCGGAACATCTCTGAGTCCCCTATACCCTCATGTTTCTCTAGGACTTGTTGCCCATTCCCCAAATTGGTAGCCGGCCTGGGCCGTGGTAGGGGACCGAGTCTTTCAGAAACCCTTGGGTCATTGATCTTTGAGTTTATGTGGATGGGGTTCTCTCGACGTTGCTTCAGGAAGTCTCGACAGTCGCGATAAACAGCTTTTGATCCTTCCGCTCCCTCTACTAGGAGGTGCCTTCCTCCACTTCTCCTGCTTCGGGTTGAAGCAGCTAGGTTGAGAGAAGTTTCATGTTGATCGACATTTTGAGGAGTAGCTTGCTCTTTATCAAGAATACCCATGTTGAAAGCAAGTGACCCTCTGTGTTGGAAGGCATCCGATTGATGGTTGACGTTCACAGGGGCAACGAGCTCGTGTGTTTGAGCAAGCCTAGCTCGTGGAGCGTCTCGAAGAGCTTCTCGTATTGCTCTTGAAGGACCTCATTTTTCATTGCTATCTTGTTGTTCTGAGCTTCTAGCTCATCGACTTTAGCTTGAAGAGAAACCCTTTTTCCTTCCTTCTTTCGTTGCTTCGTACTAGGTGCGAGAGGGGTGTCATTCTGTGAGCTGTGGCTTCCTTCGCTCCCCATGTTGGAGAGGGATGCTTGATCAAAAGAGAGTGTACGAATAGTGGAAACCAACTTGACAAAGCTGAAGAGAGTGGGAATAAGTGTCGATTTCCCACAGACGGCGCCAAATGTTGATGCACAAAATCAGTGAGGACTTTGGTACAACAGAAAGTTTCAAGTTCGTGACCTTCGCTTGGTTGCTCCGGTCACTAGTGTGGATAAGTATGTAAATGGACAGAGACAGGGAAGCAAACAACACAAGATGTACGTGGTTCACCCAGATTGGCTACGTCCACGGAGTAGAGGAGTTCTCATTAATTGTGAAGGGTTTACACAAGTACATAGGTTCAAGCTCTCATTTTGTGAGTCCTAGTGAATAGTCTAGTACAAATGACATTAGAGATTATTGTGGGAGAATGATCCCTATTTATAGAAGAGAGTTTCTAGCTTTGTTCTGACATTAACACGTGTCATGCTGTGATTGGTCTCTGATGTTGACACGTGTCGCGTTGTGATTGGCCTCTGGTGTCGACACATGTCACCTTGTGATTGGCCTCTGACCTTGCGGGTCCTTGACGGTATAATGTTGACCGGTTCTCAGTAGTTTCGGGATTGGTCAAGTATGGTACAAACAAAAGTATTGTTATGAACTTTCCTAGTTTAAGTGTGATTGTCTAAATTCTAAATTATATTTGATTCTAGTTATTCTTTCCTATATAGACTTGTATTCCTTGGGATGAAGGATTTCTTCTCTCTTTTTACTACTCTAAATAAAGACACTACATATGAGGAATAAAAACATCCTCAATACATAATTCCCCAACGATTCTACAAACACATCTCTCTCTACCCTTGCCGCCGGCACTCTCCTTCTTGTCAGATAAAATAGGCTACAACACTTTATCAACACGCTCCTACCGCTGCGCTTAGGAATCTGACGTTGAAGCTTTTTTTGCATCAAATCAATTCATCTATATCATCACACAATCAGGTTCTTCCAAAACGACGGTTTTTTTCGCGATATTTTTGCAGCCTTGATAGCATGAACATTCACCATAATGCATGACCCAACTTTACGCTTTTCCAATTTTAGATTCTACATAAATTATGTATGCATTATATTCGGTTCCAAAAACATACGGCAATCAAGTGCAGTAACTTATTTTTGTGATCGTAACAGTGTTCCGTGGTGTTATCAGTCCCCATCTTATAAAAGATCACATGAGATTCAAGTAATGGTTGCATTTTTCACGAGAGAATACTAGTGCAATTATTTATGTCTCTTTATTCTTTGTTTTGGCAAGTTCAAGTTACATAAGTTTAAAAATCCAGTCCCAGACATAATCTTCGTTAAAAAACAGAAGCAGCCAAACATGGAGTCCTAGTATTTCCGGTATGCCAACTCCGTCGTGACATCGGCAAGGTTTCTCTCGCTCTGAACACTCTGAACCCATTTGGCGTTGATTTGCACCCGCTCAATGCTCTGCTTCACTGTTCTAGTTATCTTCGGGTTGGGATGTGCTTTGAAGAACTCATCTACTTCCTTAACCTTGTCAAATGAAGCAAACTGCAGAGGAAGGTAGAAGGAAATAACAAGGTATTAGAAATCCAAGTTGCACAACAAAAGACCTCAAGCATAAGAACGAAAGTTTCTAGAGTAAGAAAGAACGAACCGGTGAAACAATTGCACTGACAAAGCGAGTAATTAGAAATCCAGACCCCCAGGTCTGTGAGATGTGCTCCCAGTTATCCTGTGTTTTGGATAATCCAAATGGAAAAATGAATCATAGCAGCAAAAGTGGAAAAAGAAAGATAAAATCCATGAAAGTGGAAACATTTTGTAGTATGTCGTAAACTAGTGAGAGTTACCTTCATCCACGTCCATGCTGTTTCCCGACCTTCATTACCAACAGCAAGTCCAAATACAGCATCCTGACTGCGAACCTATGTAGACGGGCAATAAAATCAGTATATCAAGCTTTGAGATTCACAAAATTATTACTAGTAAGTAAAACTTCAACCTCCAATTAAGAGAGAAAATCTGAAATACCTCAGGAGTCAATATAAAGTGGAGAACTTCCAGTGTAATATTGGAATCGGGACAAGATGCGAAAGAACCTACAGGCACAGACACATCGATTACTGCTACAATCTAACAGCCTCATATGTTCAGCATTATTTTACTAATTACTTATATTTACCTAGAATGCGGGTTTTCTCCTGGCTTAGATCACTCTCTCTGTAGTCTAACAAGAGATTCATAGCCTGATCGGTCAGATACGCTTGTTCTTTGCATTACAGCCACATATGCTGCCTGCAACAGTAGTCCATAATTAACATCAACGATGAACTTAAAAGTTTAATTACGTATGTGAAATTAATGATTTACGTCAAAGCAACCTTTCTAATGTCTGGGGGAAGGAGGGGCATGTTTCTGTCTTCTATAAAGGCATGAAAACGCCTACTTGCTTCATCTAACGTCAGGTCATGACCAAAAACAGCAAGTGCAGTCAAAATTTCTCCTCTCAACATTGCATCTAAATGGCTTTCGCCCGGTTTAGGCTGCCAACCAAGCCTCCTGTAAAGAAATTCCATCATAAATGATAAACTTTGAACAAAATTAAAGAAAAAGACAGAAGCAAATCTTGTGTCCTGATAGTTTATCTACGTAGGCATTTGAGTTGTTAAGAAAAGAACAAGCTTACTCTGCAGAATACTGGAAAAGTCCAATAAAGAATTGCTTAATGTGATCCAGTAGTCCGGGTACAGCATCGGCTGCAATTCTTGCCAGATTATAACTTATCTGTGAAACATGAGGACCAGAATCATACCAAGGTCATCAATGCAGTAACATAAACACAATGCAGGGGCGATAATTACAGTAATCAAATTTGACAGCACGATATAGTCAAGTTCCTCTCTGTATGCACTCAACAAGGTAAGCAATGAAGCAAAAGACTGCTTGCGAGCCATTGATAGGGCAAAGGAATCATCCAAAATGCCTGTGAAAGGAAAAAAAATTGGTGAAAACTTTCACTATCAAATAGAAAAAAAAGCACGTGTACGAAATGATGATTACCAAATCTGTCAGTTTCAGACAATTGCTTCTTTTCGATAGCGTTTCTAAGCGCAGCTGCAAGTTCAGCCTCATATTTCACTCTGTAAAAACCAGTCTGATCCACATTGACTTTTATCCAACTGCATAAAGCATTGTCTTTGTTGCTTGTGCCTCCACATCCAGCCTTTCCTACTGAGCAACCCAGAAATTCCTTTATGTCAAGAGTTTCAGACTTCGCTTGTAGTAGGAAATTCTTGCATACATCATACGAGCCACAGGATAATGTGATCGGCACAATCCATTGCCCATTGTCTTGGGAACCGCTTGAGTAGAATTGTGTCTGCCATACATTAATTTACTTATTAGATCTTTGTTCGTGTCCTTGTACCGTGGAATAAAACCTAAACAAATGACTTAACAGCTTCAATGTGCATTAGAGCTTGAGAGGATCTTTCAGAATTTCATGTGATAACCAAACAACTTTGAAAGAAGCAAACATAAGGAAACCTGATCAAACTCCAATTTCTGATCTTTGACTTTGACAGAAATAACCGGGTAACCCTTCTGCTGTGTCCATGAATTCATTAGTTTGTTTACAGGTTCACCAGATCCCTCCTCAAGGGCAGCCCACAAATCTTCTGTCTTTGCATTTGAGTAAGCATGCTTTTTGATATATGAAGCAAGTGACCTCTGGATGCATTAAGAAGTAGCATGCACTCTCTAACTTTTTTATATCATAGAAAATAAGATAGTTCATTCAACCTTCAAGCACACTAGTTGACAAATCAAAGGACATACCTGGAAGACTTCAGCACCTAGATAGCTTTGTAGCATCCGAATAACAGTAGCACCTTTTTTATAACTTATCGCATCAAATATTTCATCAACCTCAGCAGCATGATTGACCTCCACCTGGCCAAAAAGAACAGATTAAACCATAATATACCAGAGAGACTTATATACACTAATACCCTCCAATTAATAACACCTTGAAAACTATAGTGGTGAATATTACTATTTAAAGCCTTCAGATGATCCAGATTAGATGGCAGGAAACAGCAAACTTTAGGAAATTAAAATTAAAATGAAACCCAAGAAAGCCCAAGTGCATGAATAAGTACCTCAATGGGGTGGGATTCTTCAAGCCCATCCAGCTTAAGACCAGCAGTGAGTTCATCAAGAAACTGAGTCCATATTTTCCACTCTGGGAATAAGCTATCAGTAGCTAAATAGCTCACCTAATGACATTAAAATACTTATTTATAAGTACAAAAGCACGGAAACTAACAAGTATAACAATGATATGATGTTATACGCATGTGGCAAATCCCTCATTCAGCCATAAATGCGTCCACCATTCCACTGTTACAAGATTGCCAAACCACTGGTGTGCCAATTCATGTGCCACGACAGTCGCAACCTTTTACCAAAACCAAATAAAGTGATTAAACGTATCATTGAGTGCTAAAACTACACCTCCCTACCATATTAACCAAGATAATTCTGAAAGCAGTGACATTCAGGATGCGCATTATACCCTTTGCTTGTTGGCAGCTGCAGAGTGTTGTTCATCAAAAAGCAAAGCTGTTTCTCGGTATGTAACTAAACCATAATTCTCCATGGCGCCGAAAGAAAAATCAGGTATTGCAACCATATCCAATTTGGGCAATGGGTATGGCACAGCAAAGTATCTGCAGAACTTATCATCAATGATTTCATATTAAATGGAATGTAATGCATCATAAGTACAACAAGAACCAAGCCTTATCCCTATCCCACCAAGTGGGGTCGGCTGTATAAATCCTAGAATGCGACTACGCTCGGTTTTGCGACAAGTCTTTCGTTAGCTCCAAGTACAACATATCTTTTCTTAAAGTTTCTTTCCAAGTCTTCCTAGGTCTTCCTCCACCCCTTTTGCCTTGAAGCTCCGTCTTATAGTCGTCTTCCATTAGCTCCAAGTAGAACATATCATTTCTTAAAGTTTCTTTTATCTTCGATTCACGTGTCCAAACCACTTTAAACGATTTTCTCTCATCTTATCTGCAATTGTCGCCACTGCTACTTTACCTCAGATATCCTCATTCTTACTCATATCATTCCTTGTGTGCCAACACATCCAATGAAGCATTCTCATCTTCACTACTCATTTTTTGCACGTGTTGCTTTTTGACAGCCCAACACTCCATGCCATAAAGCATTGTTGGCCATATTGCCGTCCTATAACATTTTCCCTTGAGCTTTAGTGGCATACGACGATCGCACAACACACCCAATGCACTCTTCCACTTCATATGTCCAACTTGTATTCTATGGTTGAGATCTCCATTTAATTCTCCATTATTTTGCAAGATAGATCCAAGATAACAAAAGCATTCACTCTTTGGTACTTCTTGATTTCCAATCCTCACCCTATCTCATATGGACCCCCATTTTCACTGAACATGCAATCTCTATACTCTGTCTTTGACCTTAGACGAAGACCTTTAGATTCCAACACTTCCCGCCAAAGGTTAAGCAAAGCATACACCAAGTGATATCATCTTGAATATGTCCCGTAAGCTTGCCCATTACCAACACAAAAAGGTAAGGACTTAAAGCTAAGCCTTGGTGTAACCCCATGGTTATGGGAAAGCTTTCATTTTGTCGTTCATGAGTTCTTACTGAAATCCTCCAAAGAATTTTTCTTGGGACCCTATCTTACGCTTTTTCCAAATCTCTAAAGACCATGGCAAATCTTTTTTTTATCTCTATAATGAAAAGGAAAAAAAAATCCAGAGCAACTGCTACATTAGTCCATAACATGCATCGAGTGCAATTAGTAACTTTTACACATACTCTGTGTACAATTCAAGTGTCTTGACAGCAACGTGCAAAGCAAACTTCCCTTGGTCTGCCTTACCAACTTGACAATATACCCGCACTTTGACCCCTGTAACGACATCAAATGTGACATCATCAAGAAAAAGGTTGCACTGACATACACATGAAACTAAGGATATTGTGCAGGAGTTTACCATCAGAAGTATGATCTTCAACGTGGTCAAACAATCCGACAACAATGGCCACCACATATGTAGACATAATTGGTGTTTCCACATATGAAACTGTCTTCAGATGTCCATTCAATTTTTCTTCTTGAATCGGCATGTTAGAAAGGGCTACTAGTTCAGACGGAACACCATCAAGTGTAATCTTGAATGTAGCCTGCCAACCAAATAGCCAGCAAGTCATAAACTCTATATTTGAACAATTTAACCAGAACGGGAAGATTGATTTCTCATCTTTAGTACCACCATAAACAACAGATCTCTTTTTACCTAGTCTCAAAAATGCATTTATAACAATGTATATCCAGATTGGTGTAAACAAAATCAATTGATACTGATGAAAATCAATATCTTAAGTCAACTCTGTGTGTGTGTGTGTGCGCGTGAGAGAGAGAGAGAGAGAGAGAGAGAGAATAACCTTGCAAGCAGGTTCATCCCAACACGGAAAGCACCGCCTGGCATCAACGGGTTCAAACTGTGTAACTGCCATATTTTTCTTCTCACCGTTGTGCTCATATGTACTGCACGAAACAAATCAAATCTTAGACATATCTATAGCATTGGGACATGGTAATACTGAACGAACAATCGAAGATGGGACTGCGCAAAAGTTCCTGCATTCAAAAACTACCTTCTGTAGAAACCCTTCATCTTGTCATTCAAAATTCCTTCAAACTCAATAGCCAAAACTCCAAACCCAATCGGAAGTGTCTTTCCAAACTCCAAAACCAAATTCCATCGTCTTCGAACGACTCGGCCTTTGTAGGCTTGAAAACCTGCTCAAACATTCATTTACTCATTCAGTAAAGATACAAGTAGCCAAACAACGCACTAAATGAATTCCAAATAATCTTTCCATTTCCTACGTTATCCGTGCAGCCAAACAAGGCAGTAAAGTTGACAACGTTACAATCATCTCATCAATTCCAATCCATTCACTTGCCCACAAATCATGAACAGAGCAGTAATCAAACCAAAATTAAAACTAATCAACGACTGATTAATTGAACTTAGACTTACTAATCGAGTATTAATTAACAAATCAACATAAAAAGAAGGAAAATTTTCATCAGCCCAACACCTCACTCTCCTTTCTATTTCTTTTTTCAGTCAGTTCTACAAATTTGAAAAGCAAATGCGCATCGATTACCTTGGACGAGCCTCCGTGAGTGAAAGAGACGGAGCCGGCATTGACAGAGAGCTCGGCGGCGTTGAGGACGATGAATTTGGTATCGGCGACGATATCGAGGTTGATGTAGACGGAGCCGCCGAATTTGCAGGCGGCGAGGTCCGGCGTCAGCCTTACGTCGTACCGTTTCGGGACGGCGAATTTCGGAAGCCGGGGCTGGCCTTTGAACTGCTCCATAGCAGCGACGACGACTGTTATACTTGCGAGCTGGGGGGAGTTTATCGAGTTCAGGTTTCGGAAGTGTGCGAGTGGGACTCATCAGTTGTCGCCATTTTATAACTTGCAACGTACGGGTCTTTCCTGAGAAAACTTTACACGCCAACTTTTTATGGATGGGGTATCACACATTTTTTCTTACTTTTCACACTTTTTGTTAATTTTGTCATTTCATCTTTTCTAAATCATCAAACGGCCAAAAATTAGAAAAGTGTGTAAGAAGTAAAAATGAATGTGTGGATAATTTTCTACATTTTATCCAACTTATTTAGCCTAAACATGTGATCTTTTTTAGAATTTAATTAAAATGCTTTGATGAATTGTCAACTCAGCAATTTTCTATTTATTTAATACTAGCATATGGGCACACATTTGTTTTTGAAATAGAATGGGAGAGGAAGAGAGTGATAGAGAATGTGAAAGTGGGAAGTTTTTTTTTTTTTTTTTTTGGAGGAGAGGAAGAGCCTACATAATTTGCAGGTGGGTTAGAGGTAGGTGGGGTGGGAGAAGGGGATGAAGGAGGTGGGGTGGTTAGAGCAGTTGAAGAGGATTAGAGATATGTTAGAATTACATGTAGGTGAGGCTTTGAACAAAAAAAAAAGCAAAATTTGTTTGTGTGAAATTACATTTATGCTCCATATTTCTTATTCATATTATGTTTTAATTAGAGGGTTAAACTGGTAATTTCATAGGATTTTGGTTGACAATGAGTGTTTTATTAATTAGTAGAGATATATTCACTTAAGCTAAGCTAACAAGTAATTTCTTACAATTAAAAAATTTAAAATTTGTTGCCTTAGGCCTTCTCCAATTTTGGCCTAAAACTCAAATTTCCACTTCTATTTCCCCCCAAAACTCAACCCAACCCAAGGCTCAAATGTGGCTTAAAGCCTAAAACATAAAACTCAAATGGAAGCCAAATTTAGCCCAAGATTTAGCCCAGGATTAGTGGGGCTGACCTACCATATATGTATATTTTATTTAGTTTTATATTTATAAATTCATTGAATCCAACTGTTAAGATCTAATTTGATGAAATTCAATGGTAAACAAATAATTTAACGGTCCAAATTTAAATTTAACGGCTAAAGTAATTAAAAAAAATCTTTCATTTGTTTCATATTTTTTCAGTGTTTAACGAGTTTCATGGTGTCGATTAGTGATTTTTCAGTATTTGTCAGAATCTAAATATTTTTAGGTTAAAATGTTCATAAAATTAAATTAGGATAGTCTACGTAATTTTTTATTTTAAAAAAGTTACTTTAAGAAAAAAGTTAATCTAAATTCATTCTTTAATAATCTAGGGCTAAAATTTTAGGCCATAAGGGTTGGAGCAGAAAAGTTGTTTCTGGGTTCAAACCTAAACTTTTTGGGCTAAAAATTTTAGGTTTTAGGCCAAGGGTTGGAGATGGTCTTAGGCCTCTCCAACCAGAGCTAAAACCCAAATTCCCCCTTTTCCACCACCCCCCCAAATCCCACCTAACCCAAGTCCTAAACCAAACCTAAAACCTAAAACTCAAAAGGGGGCCAAATACCGACCCGTGGGGCCCATCGATGAGAGTGAAAAGTGGGATGTGAAGCCCAGAAGCCGAGCGCCCACTCGCCCAACACGCAACACGCGCTAGGCCGAATCCCAACGGGAGCCCACCCACGTGGGCGTGTCCCCCCGCGTGTCAAATGGAACTGTAGCCCAACGGCTACTTTTGTCGATCCAACAGCCAGATTTAATTGGACCGTTAGTTAATCCAACGGTCCACATTCAATTTTTTGTTTTTGTTTTATATTTATATATTTACCAAATCCAACGGTTTAGATCAAATATAATCAAATTTAACGGTTAAAAAAAGATCTAATGGCTAAAATAATTTTAAAAATTATTTAACTCAAAATTCACCCAAAAACTATAACAGCCCGTCCCGGAGTTTTCGTACGACGGACGTGAAATGATGAAAATGCCCCTAGGCATTAATTAAGGTATGTGTGTATTTACTTTGGGAGTTGATTGTGGTATTTGGACCACAAACACACACACACACACACACACACACACACACACACACATTCACTCTTTCCTTCTCACTCCCGTGCACTCTCTCTTTCTCAGACCTTCACACACCCTCTCTCCTCTCGACTTTTGTATGGACAAGCACCAAACCCGTCGAAACTTTACAGATCGTGGTTAAAGAGGACACCACTGTGTTCGTGAAGCTCAGATGAATTGATTGGTACCCATTCCAGGTAAGGATACCTTCGAAATCTCGTGAAACCGAAACCCCAATTTTCATGCACTGTTCATATGGACGTAAAATGTTGATTTTTAGGAAAATCTAAGCTCATATGGAGCTTAAAGAGGTCCTAAGGAAGCTCAGAGTGCTTCGTTGGAAGGAATTGGACGTCGGGATCGTGAGTTTCGAAGTTGGCCGGTTTTCTTAGAATTTCTCCGGTGAGATCCCATGATTTTTGGAACTTCAAAGAGGTATGCATGTGTTCTCCTTGTTGTGGGCTTCATTTTGATATAAATTTCATGAATTTTGGATGAAAAATGAGCGAGATATGACGATTAGAAGTTTTACCCAGAAACCGGCGAAGTAGCCGGCGACCGGTGTCTCGCCGGAGAAGACAGGAGCATATTCCGTTAAAGTTGACGGAATATGCTAACGCCGTCAATCATCTTTAACGGAATATTCCCTAACTGCCATTACTGATACCGTCAGTGTGCCAGGCACGTGGCCGCGCGTGGGGGCGCGTCTGGCCGTGCCTTGGCCGGTGCGTGAGGGCGCGTGGATGATCGGAAAATTATTTTAAAAATATGGGGATGTTTCTGAGGATGAGTAGGTCTCAGTGGTATATTCATATACCCAAATTGAGCAATATATGAGAAGTTACTAGCTTGTGTTGTTTATGTGCGTTAATTAACGTTATTGCAGTTATTTATCATATAGGCGAACCTATCCGGAGGACAAGCGTAGCCAGGCTAGGCACGGGGGTTACGACCCGTCTACATACCAGTGAGTGGGCTTTTGTTTTATATATATATATACTTGACGTTTTTCCCAGAAAACTTACTTTAAAGGAAATGTGATTTAAATGCCGTGTCATACACGCATCCTATGTTAGTTTATACATTATCATGATTATGTATATTGTTGCATGGTGCTGCAGAGGCCCAGGTAAACTTCAGGTAAGTATATTATGCTGTGAATGGTTATGAGATAGATGATGATGTTGAGATGTATATTAAGCTCATAAACCTGCACCCCGGTGTTAGTGCTCCTGCCCAGGGCCAGGGCCTAGTCCTTCACATGATGTTCATCTCCCGCACCACATGCTCACCTTGGATCCAAGTTAGGTGCATAGTCTTGTCGTTTAGACCACGATAGGTGGTTCCGACTCGTAAATGATCTGCGATTTATCGCACGGTCTTCACGTGATCGTAGCACTAGAGCGTATTTATTTACACCCAGTCTTGTCCTAGAGACCATTACAGGTGGTTCCGACTCGTGTGCAGATATATTGCCGTACAGGTCACTTTAGGTGACTCCGGCTAGATGGAGATATGAGCTATATGAATTAACCGTACAGGCCATTGCAAGGGCTCCGGTTAATATGTTATTTCATTGAGATTACTTTACTTGGCTTACATTTGTTATATTGTGATATTGGGCATGGCATACACATGTGGTTTTGGATATATATATATATATATTGAGCATGGTTTTGAGATATATACGTATGTATACTATTTTCTGGGAAATTATACAGGTCTTCCAGTGAGGGGTTAGAGCTTTTGAGCTATGAAATGATTTTAGAAAACGTTGTTTATGACCCACTCAACTTTTCGTTTTGCGCCCCTCCAAGTATTAGGTGAAAGTTTTGTTGGTGGCTTACGAGGATACAGCGGAGGTTCTGACAGACCATCATTCATGTAGGACCACATTTGGGTGTTGTTTAATTAGTACTTTTGCGTGACTGCTCTTAGGCTAGTTAAGCTCTGGTTATGTATTTTACACTTATTCTCGCACTAGCACGCTATCTTAGTTAGAATTGCTAGTTGCTTGGTTTTAATTTATTCGTATTTCCCTTCTTAGTCTTGCTTCCGCAATGTGCTTATGGTTATGTCACGTTCACGTGATGGCCAGCACGCCTTGATTTAGATCGGGGTGTGTCAGTTTGGTATCAGAGCTCTAGGTTTTGCAGTCCTGCATATCTTGTGAATATTCTAATTGTCTTGGTGTCCTCTGTCAGAACTATGCCGCCTCGTAGAAAACCACGTTGTACAGCTGAGCCTAGTTTCCCCGCTATTGCTCAGCTAGGGGAAGCTATTGCCAATGCCATTCAGTCTGTTATCCGCCCTCCTTAGCGGACTCATTTGGAATCAGTGTATAATCTTAAGTTGCCTACTTTTGTGGGTAATGAGGGCCATGAAGGGGCTGAGCGTTGGGTCAATCAGATTGAGAAGACGTTTCGTGTAATGCAGAGTCAGGGGAATCTTCCCTAGGATAGATGGGTAGAGACTACTACTTGGTTTTTAGGTGAAGAACCTACATCCTGGTAGAGACAGGAAACTTATGGATGGACCCCCGAGGAGATTGCAAACTGGGAGAATTTTAAGCGGTCATTTTATGAGAGATTTATTCCTCCAGCATATTTAGATCGTAAGAAGCAGGAGTTCATGGACTTGAAACATGGGAAGTTGACTGCTAATGAGTATTCTAGGAAGTTCATGGATTTGTCTCGCTATGATCCCGAAGTTGCTGCTAACTCAGTGGAGATGCTTCGATGCTTTAAGTTAGGTACTAAGAAGAAGTGGCGTTCGATGATGACTATCTACCCTTGTGATACCTATCAGGAGTTCTATGAGATTTTGTTGAGGATTGAGGACTCTGAGAATATGCCCAATGAGAGTGAGGAAGAAGAAGAAAATGATGGAAATCAAAAGAATGATAATAAAGGTAAAGGTCATTTATCTCAGGGACCTCGCCAGACTCAGAGTTTTAAGAAAAATGGAGCTAGCTCGAGTTCTTCCAATGGGGGTTTTAGTGCCACGGGCCAGATGCGGGGAGGTAGATTTTCTGGAGGCCCTAGATTTCAGAGGCCGAGAGATTCAGGTGTTGCTAATGTTCCCTTATGCCGTAGGTGTAATAATCGAAATTTTGGAGAATGTCGACGAGGCAGCAGTGAATGTTTTACTTGTGGGCAAATGGGGCATAGAGTTATGCATTGTCCTCAAAATCAGCAGAGACCTCAGCAGCCTTATTTACCACCGCCAGTTTCGACTCAGCAGTTTTCAGGACCAAGTGGTTATGCTCAGGCAGGTCGTGGTGGCACTTACCACTATTAGGGGGATCCAGTTCCTTATTTTTCATGGCAGTATCAGTACCCTCAAGATCCTTATTAGTAGAGTGGTCACGGCCAGTATTCCGGAGGTTATATGCCTTATCAGCAGAGTGGCTATGGTCAGCAGTTTTCAGATGGTGGGTCACAATGGTATTCTGAAGGACAGCCCCAGCAGGTTAATGTTGCTACTAGTAGTGCTGGATCATCAAGGCAGCACAGTCAGTTTGGTCAGGGACGTAGCTCGCAGAGTAGAGGTGTTCATGCCAGCAGAGGTCGAGGAGGAAGACAGCAGGCCCAGAGACGTATTCATAACATTTCACTGTATGATGCCCAAAACAATCCTGACTTAATCATGGGTACGTTAAATATTCTTGGTCATTATGCTAAAGTGTTGATTGATTGTGGTGCTACTCATTCTGTGATTTCTCATACTTTTGCTCAATTGACTCAACCTCAATCTACACCCATTGGGTATGAGTTAGAGTTTGCAATGCCTAGAGGGGAGAGGTGTAGATTTTGTATATCTGGAATGCTCTATTTTGGTAGAAGATGTGGTTATGCCAGCTAACTTCACTCCGTTGGACATTGTGGACTTTGATGTTATTTTAGGCACTGATTGGTTACATTACAATCGTGCAAAGATCGACTGTTATGGGAAAACGGTAACCTTCCATCGTCCTGGATTACCTGAGGTTACATTTGTAGGAGATCGTAGTGGGGTGAGGCATGGAGTTATTTCAGCTATGAGAGCTAAAAAGTTACTCGAAAAAGGTTGCCAGGGATATTTAGTTCACGTAGTGCTGAGTGATGATATTCCTGTTAGCACGGAGAATGTTCGAGTAGTCAGACATTTTTCTGACGTATTCCCTGATGATTTGCCCGAATTGCTGCCAAATCATGATGTGGAGTTCACTATTGACTTGCTACCAGGTACGAATCCTATATCCTTAACTCTTTATCGAATGGCTTCTGCTGAGTTAAGAGAATTGAAGACCCAATTACATGAATTGGTTGATAAGGGTTTTATTCAGCCTAGTATATCACCGTGGGGAGCTCCAGTCTTATTTGTTCGGAAGAAGAACGGTACTTTGAGGCTTTGCATTGACTACAGGCAATTGAATCAGGTGACAACTAAAAACCATTATCCATTGCCGCGTATTAATGACCTCTTTGATCAACTTCGAGGTGTCTATGTGTTTTCCAAGATTGATTTGTGGTCTGATTATTATCAATTGAAGATTAAGAGCAAGGATGTTCCTAAAATTGCTTTTAGGACTCGTTATGGTCATTATGACTTTCTCGTGATGCCGTTCGGGTTAACTAATGCACCAGCAGCTTTCATGAGTTTGATGAACCAAGTATTCCAGCAATATCTTGGCAGGTTTGTCATTGTGTTCATCGATGATATTCTGGTATACTCTAAGTCTGAGGTAGAGCATGCTAGACATCTTAAGTTGGTGTTGAAGAAGCTGAGAGAACATCAGTTATATGCTAAGTTCAGCAAATGCCAGTTCTGGTTTAATCAAGTGGCATTTCTGAGGCATATCATATCTGATCAAGGTATCTTTATAGATCCTTAGAAGATAGCAGCGGTAGAGAATTGGGAGCAGCCGCGTTCCGTCACTGAGGTTCGAAGTTTCCTTGGTTTAACGGGATATTATCAGCGATTTGTTAAGGATTTCTCGATTATTGCCTTACCGTTATCAAGATTGACAAGGAAAGATGTTAAGTTTGAGTGAGATGATAAATGTGAGCAAAGTTTTCAACAGTTAAAGCACTGTCTCACTCATGCACCTGTTTTAGCACTTTCAGATGATAACGGTAACTTCGAGATTTATTATGATGCTTCTTTGATTGGTCTGGGTTATGTGTTGATGCAGCATGATAGGGTAATCTCTTATGCTTCGCGACAGTTGAAACCTCACAAGAAGAATTACCCTACTCATGATTAGGAGTTGGCAGCTATTATTTTCGCTTTAAAGATTTAGAGACATTATCTTTATGGCGAGAAATGTAGGATCTTCATAGATTATAAGAGTCTCTAGTATCTTTTCACTAAGAGGAAGTTGAATCTTCGGCAGCGAAGGTGGATTGAATTACTAAGTGATTATGATTGCACGATTGAGTATCACCCAGGTCGTGCAAATGTGGTGGCTAATGCACTTAGTAGGAAATCCCAAGGCCGAATTAATGCCTTATACGCGAGCCGTATTCCACTTCTTGCAGACTTGAGGTCCACTGGAGTGGAATTGGGAGTGGAAAATCATGAAGAAGCCTTACTTGCTGGCTTCCAAGTCAGGCCAGTTTTGATTGATAGAGTGCTCAAGGCTCAGATTAATGATGAAGAAACTCAGGAACTTATTCGGTTAAGAAATAAAGGAAAGAAGAAAGATCTTCGAATCAGAGAATCAGACGGCATGCTTATGCAAGAGAGTATGATGTATGTGCTGAATAGTGCAGAATTGAAGAAAGTAATTTTGGACGAAGCGCATTGTTCAGCTTATGCGATGCATCCAGAAGGTACTAGGATGTATCATACCATTCGACCATTTTATTATTGGCCGGGTATGAAAAGAGAAATTGCCGAGTATGTGAGTAGATGTGCCATATGCCAGCAAGTTAAAGCCGAAAGGAAGAAATCATTTGGTTTGATGCAGCCGCTTCCCGTTCCATAGTGGAAATGGGAAAATATCACTATGGATTTTGTGTACAAGCTTCCTCGTACTCAGAATGGCTATGATGAAATTTGGGTGATTGTCGATCGGCTTACTACGTCAGCGCATTTCATTCATGTGAGGGAAAAGTATTCCTTAAGTCGATTAGCTGAGTTGTTCTTATTGAAGATCTGAAGTATCATGGCGTTCCAGTTAGTATTATCTCGGATCGTGATCCTAAATTTACTTCTAAGTTCTGGACAGTATTCCAGGAAGCTCTTGGTTCGGAATTATTCTACAGTACAACATATCATCCTCAGACAGACGGTCAATCAGAGATGACGATTCAGACCTTAGAGGATATGCTCAGATCTTCTGTTTTGCAGTTTGGCGACACTTGGCATAAGCGATTGGATTTGATGGAGTTCGCCTACAACAACAGCTTTCATTCGAGTATTGGTATGTCACAATTCGAGGCACTTTATGGCAGGCCTTGTCGTACACCTTTGTGTTGGTCAGAAGTCGGTGAAAGAGTTTTAGTAGGCTCTAAGATAGTAGAAGAGACTACTCAAAATGTTTAGGTTATTAAGTCTAACCTGAAAGCGGCCCAGGATTGCCAGAAAAGCTTAGCGGATAGGAGTGCCACTGATCGAGTGTATAATGTTGGTGATTGGGTATTTCTGAAGTTATCACCGTGGCAAGGTGTAGTACTGTTTGGAAAGAAAGGCAAGCAAAGTCCTAGATTCATCGGACCTTACCAGATCACCAAGCGAGTCGGTGAAGTTGCTTATAGACTTGAGTTGTCGTTGGAGTTGTCTAAGATACATAATGTGTTTCATGTTTCGATGCTTCGACATTATGTTGTAGATCCTTCACATGTGATACCTCATCAACCTTTGGAGATTAGTTCAGATTTGACTTATGACGAGGAGCCAGTGACAATACTGGATTGGAAAGAAAAGGTTCTGAGGAATAAGACAGTGCAGTTGGTTAAAGTTTTATGGAGGAATCATTTAGTGGAAGAAGCGACTTGAGAGACAGAGGATCGGATGAGATAGATGTACCCGAGATTGTTTTATGAGTACTAGTGGATGATTTTGGTTATGTAAATTTCGGGGACAAAATTTTTATAAGGTGGGTAGATTGTAACAGCCCATCTTGGAGTTTTCGTACGACGAACATGGAATGATGAAAATGCCCCTAGGCATTAATTAAGGTATGTGTGTATTTACTTTGGGAGTTGATTGTGGTATTTGGATCACAAACACACACACACACACATTCACTATTTCCCTCTCACTCCCGTGCACTCTATCTCTATCAGACCTTCACACTCTCTCTCTCTCCTCTCGACTTTTGTACGGACAAGCACCAAACCCGTCGAAACTTTACAGATCATGGTCAAAGAGGACACCACTGTGTTCGTGAAGCTCAGATGAGTTGATTGGTACCCATTCTAGGTAAGGATACCTTCGAAATCTCGTGAAATCGAAACCCCAATTTTCATGCACTGTTCATATGGACGTAAAATGTTGATTTTTAGGAAAATCTAAGCTCATAAGGAGTTTAAGGAGGTCCTAAGAAAGCTCGGAGTGCTTCGTTGGAAGGAATTGGACGTCGGGATCGTGAGTTTCGAAGTTGGCCGGTTTCCTTGGAATTTCTCCGGCGATATCCCGTGATTTTTGGAACTTCAAAGAGGTATGAATTTGTTCTCCTTGTTGTGGGCTTTATTTTGATATAAATTTCATGAATTTTGGATGAAAAATGAGCGAGATATAACGATTAGAAGTTTTACCCAGAAACCGACGAAGTCACCGGCGACTGGCATCTCGCCGGAGAAGACAGGAGCATATTCCGTTAAAGTTGACGGAATATGCTAATGCAATCAGTCATTTTTAATAGTTACCGTTAGGATTTAACGGAATATTCCCTAACTGCCGTTACTGACTCCGTCAGTGTGCCAGGCACGTGGCCGCGCGTGGGGGCATGTCTGGCCGTGTCTTGGCCGGCGCGTGAGGGCACGTGGATGATCGGAAAATTATTTTAAAAATATGGGGATGTTTCTAAGGATGAGTAGGTCTCAGTGGTATATTCATATACCCAAATTGAGCAATATATGAGAAGTTACTAGCTTGTGTTGTTTATGTGCGTTAATTAACGTTATTGCAGTTATTTCTCATATAGGCGAGGCCTATCCGGAGGACGAGCGTAGCCAGGCTAGGCACGGAGGTTACGACCCGTTTACATACCAGTGAGTGGGCTTTTGTTATATATATATATATATATATACACACACACACACACACACACACACACATACACTTGACGTTTTTCCCAGAAAACGTACTTTAAAGGAAATGTGATTTAAATGCCGTGTCATACACACATCCTATGTTAGTTTATGCATTATCATGATTATGTATATTGTTGCATGGTGTTGCAGAGGCCCATGTAAGCTTCAGGTAAGTATATTATGCTGTGAATGGTTATGAGATAGATGATGAAGTTGAGATGTATATTAAGCTCATAAACCTGCACCATGGTGTTAGTGCTCCCGCCCAGGGCCAGGGCATAGTCCTTCACGTGATGTTCACCTCCCGCACCACACGCTCACCTTGGATCCAAGTTAGGTACATAGTCATGTCGTACAGACCACGATAGGTGGTTCCGACTCGTAGGTGACCCGCGATTTATCGTACAGTCTTCACGTGATCGTAGCACTAGAGCGTATTTATTTACACCCAGTCTTGTCGTACAGACCACTACTGGTGGTTTCGACTCGTGTGCAGATATATTGCCGTACAGGTCACTTTAGGTGACTCCGACTAGATGGAGCAATGAGCAATATGAATGAATCGTACAGGCCACTACAGGGGCTCCGGTTAATATGTTATTTCATTGAGATTACTTTACTTGGCTTACATTTGTTGTATCGTGATATTGGGCATGGCATACACATGTGGTTTTGGATATATATATATATATATATATATATATATATATATATATATATATATATATATATTGAGCATGGTTTTAAAATATATACGTATGTATACTATTTTCTGGGAAATTATACAGGTTTTCCAGTGAGGGGTTAGAGCTTTTGAGCTATGAAATGATTTTAGAAAACCTTGTTTCTGACCCACTCAACTTTTCGTTTTGCGCCCCTCCAAGTATTAGGTGAAAGTTTTGTTGGTGGCTTACGAGGATACAGCGGAGGTTCTGACAGACCATCATTATGTAGGATCACCTTTGGGTGTTGTTTAATTAGTACTTTTGCTTGACTGCTCTTAGGCTAGTTAAGCTCTGGTTGTGTATTTTACACTTATTCTCGCACTAGCACGCTATCTTAGTTAGAATTGCTAGTTGCTTGGTTTTAATTTATTCTTATTTCCCTTCTTAATCTTGATTCCGCAATGTGCTTACGGTTACGTCATGTTCACATGACGGCCAGCACGCCTTGATTTAGATCGGGGTGTTTCAAAAACTCTATAAATACCTCTGTATTTGTTCAAACATCCACACAAAACTCACTTTTCTCCTACATTTCTTCCAATTTTTCTTTCTACCATTTCTCTTCATTTCCAATTTTTTCAAGATGGCAAAAGAGCATGTTAGAGGTCGTAATTGGACCAAATTTTTCATATTCTTCCATAGTGTTTCATGAGGTTCATGCATTGATTTAGTGATTTTTCAATATTTATCGAAATTTAAATATTTTTAGATCAAAATGTTCATAAAATTAATTTACTGTAATCTGCACAATTTTTTAAAAAAGTTAATTTAAGAAAAAAATTAGCACAAATTCATTCTTTAATAATCTGGTGCTAAGATTTTAGGCCAGAAGGGTTTGAGCAGAAAAGTTGTTTATGGGCTAAAAATTTTAGGTTTTAGTCCAAGAGTTAGAGATGGTCTTATTAAGAATATTTGTTTTAACTAATTTCACATTATCACTAGAAAAATAATAAATTTTTATTTCTGTTATTATATTTAATTAGTCTCCTCCTCCGTTAAAGAGAGTCATTAATACTTTCATAAGAAAACTTCATTCATTTGTTAAAATTATGGTAACTTTTAGTACGTTTAGATTTTAAATTTACCAAGAAACAAAATGCACCAGAAATTCAAATGTATCTTAAAATTAAATGTACTCTTGCCAATATGATTAACCATACTTCTTATAAAATTGTAGAAAAAATGTTTGATCAAATTATTAAAAGGATCAGATTTTTAATCAACGAAATTGAAAAACGAGTCACCTATATCTAAACCTTCTTACTTTTTATTTTTATTTTTTGGTGCATTGCCACCATCTACATTTCGGTCCGGACTTCATTTTTTGACAATATGATCCGCAATTAATTTAGGGCACATTACATTTTGTTAAATGACTATAATATTTACATGTATTTAATACAATCAACATCTAACAATTAGTGTATCTATTCTTGGAGAGGTATAGGAAGGAACGAAATGATGAATGAAAGCTTGAAGACAAAGAGAATTGGACTTTTTAAAAGAATTAAGGCAGTTTTGCCACTTCCTTTGATTTTCATATGCAAAAAATCTTTTCCACTTTCTTACCAAATATCTCTTGACACATAATGAAGTGATCGACTAATTGTAGCAATAGTCCTTCAATTTTAGCTCAATTAGAGTAATGGTCCATCAACTAAAAATTCATTGCCATTAGGTCCCTCAACTCTTCAAAACGTGCCGCTATGCTCATTTTCGTTAACTCCGTTAGAACTTCCGTTAAAATAAGTCACGTGTCATGTGCGTGAGGATAAATCAAGGGGCAAATATGAAAATTCAAATAAGAAAAATTGTATCAATGGTCCCTGAACTTTAATTCAACGGGAGAAATGATCCTTCAACTTTAACTCAATTGGAGTAATGGTCCCTCAACTTTAATCCATTATTCCAATGGTCTTTTCAACATAACTCATTTTGACATAATTCTGACAAAATTAAAGAAAATGACCATAGTTACATGTTATGATGAGTTAATGGATCAATAATAATAGATTTTTAGTTGAGGGACCATTGCTTCAATTTAATAAAAGTTGATGGACCATTCCTACAATTTACTTTAAAATGATTGAAGAGATTATGACAGATCATATTCACCATAGTTGTATTTATTTAAGGTTGTATTTATAGCAATTCTACTTGATAACTCTATTTTAGTCTATCGAAGAAAAATTTCGTTGAAATTGTTCATTTAGAGGGGTGTAGTCAAACATGGATTTGAGTGGATTTTAAAAGACTTTAAAATCCTAGTGTAGTCAATTAAAAGATTTTAAAGGATTTTAGAATCCATTCAAATCTAGCTGTAGTCAATTAAAAGATTTTAAAATCTATCCAAATCTAAGTGAATAATCATACGTTCTTATACTTCATGCTTTTGAATAATGAGTGAATAATTTGGAAAATCAATAGATTCTCTTGCAGTTTTTCATCACTTCCTTTTCATCTTGCTTTTGCTTAGTAGTGCAAACTTCGTCAGAGCCGTCCATTTTTTAAAATCTGTTGTTGATTAACATATAACCTAAGAATTTATGCGTGACTTGACTTCAAATGCTCACCCAGGTGAGACTTAAGTCCCAGTGTAACATATTGGAGTAGGATTATCTCCCCTCTTTTTTTCTCTCCCTTTCCTTCCTTTCCTATTTGAATGGTCACGGTTAAGTCACTTCAATATCTTATATTAATTTTTTTATAGAAAGAGAAAGACAAAATAAAGAATATGAGATGAGGATATGGAAGAGGATGGAAGATAATAGTATTGTTTATTATTTTATTTTTTTGTCAAAATTTATGATTATTTGTTATGAATCTATTTATGTTGGTGGTGAGGATGCTTGTGATGCTATATTTATTTACAGTATGTGTCAATGAGATATTGAGAGTATCAATCTCACTTCGAGGAAATGAGGGACCTTACATGTTGAGTTACTCTTCATATTATCAATTAGTTTTATGGTGGAAACCCAACTTTCTTCATAGTATCAGAGCAAGTTGTCCTGCTTGTGAAGCCTAATGGCCACACATGCTACATGCTACCTGAATTGTGTTGTCCACATGTTAGGCTTGAAAATTCGTAATACATGAGGTGGCTTATTGAGAGTATCAATTTTATGTCGAGGAAAGAATGAACCTTGCATGTGCTTATAAGTAGTTAAACTAATTTACATATTGTCAATTAGTTTTATATAATAAGATCTCAACTTTTGTCAGACGATACTGATAGCATGTGTGTAGCATTTGGGTTGTCCATGTTTCTCATTCAAATCCCATGTTGAAGTGACTCGTACAACTTACACTATAAGGAATTGGGAAAGCCTACGACAAAAAGTAAACATTGTAAGTAAGTTATGTCTGTCACATTCGAATCCGGTATTAGTTTAAAGTAAAAATTGTTCACCAATGGGGCAGTGGCACTCATGCATATATTCGTTGATTTGTGACACTAACGGGCCTAGTGGCTTGGAATAACTTCATAAGCACAGGACTATTGGTTCCGACGGAATTAAAAAAAAAGGAAATCCCAAGCAAGGTTCTTAAGTATATATTTCAAAAGTGATTTGTTGAAAATGAGCATTTCGGTAAGTTCACTTTGAAAAGAATCTTAAATTGATGGAGATGCAAGTTAGTGAAAGGCAATAAATTTTACGTGAACAATATTTCATTTTCTAAGAGAATCTAGTTTTATGATTGAATGTGCCTCAACATAGCCTTAGTTTTCGGCGTTAACCAGTTTCCAATCAAAAATTCAAAATAAAATTACAATCCATATGAAATTCCAACTCATGAGGATTGAGAAGTATGCATGAGGTGATTTTAGTGCGTGTCCAACTACAGCCAGCCACCAATTGCGCGAAGACGGGCATCGTCCCAATTGGAACCACAATTTAGATAAAAAAGTTCTTTAGGTTTTACGTTGTCGTTTTTCAAATTTTTAAACCTGAATTATAAGAAATTTTGCACCAAAAAACATATTTTGTAGAATATAAAGACGATAATTTGATGTTGCAAGGGAAAGAAAACAAAAATAAGGCAAAAAACCAACAACAAAAATTTGAAGAAGGGGAGGATCGGTATTATGCTACCAAAGAAATGATTAAATAGGTCAATGAAAAGATTAAAGTATCAAGTTATCCAAAACTTTTGTTTATTTATGTTTTTTTTAGAAAATCTCGATGATACGAGAAATTTTTTATTGATATTGAAAAAGAAAAGGTACACCTAAACCTAGTCATTAAGAAATAAACCTAACAAAAAAAGGAACATAAAAGAAAAGGGGGGATAATTGTCCTTTGCTTAAGAACTTTGCTTGGGAAAAGATTAAAGTGTAGTTTTAAGAAGCTTACTTAGGAATTCCTCTTTTATATTCCATGGGTACCAATTGTCCTTTGCTTATGAAATTATTCCAAGCGTTTAGGCACAATTTTTACTCTATTAGTGTATCTAGTTCGAATGCGATAGACATAACTGTAGACATTGAAATTTCGGTGAAATAAATGTTGACCATTGCATTAAAATTACAACTGTAGACATTGAAATTTCGGTGAAATAAATGTTAACCATTGCATTAAAACTACAATCCGCCCAAATTCACCTACAACAATCCATCCAAATTCACCTGCAACAATCCACCCAATTCACCTACAACATCCACCAAAATAAATGGATGGTGGTGATTCATTCTCAAAGCCTATAAATAGGCTTCTCCATCAAGAAGAAAGGGGAGAAAAAAAAAGGGAAACGAATTCACATCACACCAAAATCTTGAAGCTTCGAAACTCTAAAAGCCCTCAAGCAAATCCCGAAGGATCAAGAAAACTCTCTTCGTTCTTCGTTCATCGTTCTTCCAAGATCAAGCCCCTACGACCCTTGGATCAACAATCATCCACCTTCGAGATCAAGCCCTGACGACCCTTGAAGAAACTTCGTTCAACCTTCCAAGATCAAGCCCCTTGGATTAACAATCATCCACATTCGAGATCAAGCCCCGACTGCCATTGAAGAAACTTTGTTCAACCTTCCAAGATCAAGCCCCGACGGCCCTTAGATCAACACACCTATTCCTCCAAGATCAAGCCCCCACGGCCCTTGGATCAACAACATCCGTTCTTCAAGAATCAAGCCCAAAAGCCCTTGAAGCTCGTTCATCGTTCGTCGTTCATCTGTTCTTCAAGAACAAGCCCAAAGGCCCTTGAAGATCATTCATCGTTCGTCGTCCATCCAATCTTCAAGATCAAGCCCAACGACCCTTGAAGAAACGTTCATCCACCTTCAAAATCAAGCCACCAACGGCCCTTGAAGAAACTTCCCGTTCATCTAAGATCGAGCCTTCACGGCCCTTGGTTCAACAACATCCATAAACCAACATCTTACGGAGATCGAATCAGAGGAACAAATTGTAAAAAAGATTGTAACCCCAAAAATCAATACAAAATATTATTTTGTACACGTGTTCTTTTCTCTTCCATCGCACGAATTTCCGTGTTTACAAATTTGGCACGCCCAGTGGGACTATCTCTACCTCTCATCTCTTTCTCCGTTCAAGAAAACCAAAGCACATCCTCAAAATCAATGGCGTCAAAGAAGGTTCAAGTTGTTCTCGCAACTAATGCAAAGAATAAGAGCGGCCTCGCCGCAGGTAGTGTCACTTCGGGCATCACAACTTGAAGCAAGGCAAGAGCTCTTTCTGCCGCCTCTTCCACCCATGCATCAACTCTGCCAAAGGAACAAGAGCACTTGAGGCACAAGCCCATGATCACCCTGGCCTCGCTAAAGGCATCAAGAGAAGAAAGCCCGAGGAAGTACTCAGAGTCTATACTTTCCAATGCTGACTTAGGCGACAACACAGCCATGCAAGTCATGACTACCGGAGCAACTTCAATTGAGGAGTAGTTGGCTCACATGAACGAAGCAATCGCAAAACTCACACGGACTGTGGAGGAAAAAGATTTGCAAATTGCCACACTTGTTAACCAACTAGATGCAAAGCCCGACATGAAAGTCGACCCAATGGTTAATCCATTAAAGAAAGAAACCGGTGAAGAAGAGGAGCCTCCAGTGGAGAAAGCCAAAGAGAAGCTGAAGCCGGACCAAGCAACGGCACTCATGGGATCTCTCTCTATCCAGCAGCTGCAATAGATGATCGCCAGCACCATCAAGGTGTAGTACGAAGGAAGCTTGCATGACTCTGTACTATACTCAAAGCCCTACTCCAAGAAGATTGACGCTTTGAAGATGCCAAGAGGTTATCAGCCGCTAAAGTTCATGCAGTTCGATGGAAAGGGAAACCCAAAGCAACATGTCGCCCATTTCATTGAAACCTGCAACAATGTTGGAACAGATGGAGACTACCTCGTCAAGCAGTTCGTGCGCTCGCTGAAAAGCAACGCCTTTGACAGGTACACCGACCTCGAGCCCGAGTTTATCAACAGTTGGGATCAGCTAGAAAGGGAATTCCTCAACCGTTTCTATAGCACTCGTCGCACCGTAAGCATGCTGGAGCTGACCAGTACGAAATAGTGGAAGGATGAAGCTGTCGTCTACTACATCAATAGATGGCGTTCCTTAAGTTTGGATTGCAAAGATTGACTTTCTGAAACCTCTGCCATTGAGATGTGCGTTCAAGGCATGCACTGGGGGTTACATTACATCCTCCAAGGCATAAAACCAAGAACATTTTAGGAGCTAGCAACTCGATCCCACGACATGGAGCTGAGTATCGCTAATCATGGGAAGAATGAGCCAATCACCGACTCCAAGAAGGATAACATATTCTCCCCAAATGTAGACATGACTGGAAAAAAGCCATCCAATGAAGCTTTTACTATCAACACCGCACCCATCAAGACCTTCTTCACACCCATCAAGACCTCCTCCGCGCCTATTAAGATCTTCCCCAAGACAAAAGTAAAGGAGATAAAGAGAAGTGAGCCTCCTCGCACCCAAGGCAAGTATAAAAACACCTTGAGGGAGCTAGAGCAAAAAACGTACCCTTTTCCTGACTCAGGCATGGATGCAATGTTAGACGACTTGCTGGAAAAGAAGGTGATTGAGTTACCAGAATGCAAACGCCCTGAAGAATTGAATCGCATGAACGATCCTAGGTATTGCAAGTACCATCATATCGTGACCCATGAAGGCACAACTGCAACACATACTACCACAATTGCGTTTGGATCATTTAATCCCGTGCCTCTCCAAATGACACCCGATCATTCCTATCAATGCTCAAGTTGCACAGCACCTTCTGCACAACCATCGTTGGGGGCAAACGACCAGGATACACCTACCGATGATGAAGAATGGTGGAAATTGGTGACCTATAAGAAGACGAGGAAACCAAGACCGCAAGCTATAAGGCCAAAGGGGGAGCAAGGGAGAAAACACCGTCGCCGAAACAATAGGAAGCCTAAAAGAAATATAAGAGCTGCTAAGCCAACATGTACTGGGGAACCTATGAAGCAAAAGCCACGCATTCCCGTCTCTTTGCACGAGTACTTCCCGGAGGACTTCTTCCAACAGTGCACTACCGCTGCATGTTATATGGTCGAGGTAGAAATGGAAGAACCTTCAAAAGGCAAAGCCACCGCTATTGAGGAAGAAAAGACCTTCACACCCAAAGAATGTCTGCCAACGCACTTTAGCATCAAGGAAGCGCTGCGATTGCCAAAGAAAATGTGAAGGGCACTAGTAGCGGCCTTGGCAAGTCCTAATGACCATGAGGTACAAGAAAGCAAGAACGAAGGCTTGAAGCTTTGGCCACATGAATGTGCCACATGCTGTGTCACACAAGACGCGATCGGTTTCACGGATGAAGACTTACTGCTGGGATCAAAGCCTCATAACCATCATCTTTTTGTCTCGGGATACGTAAAGGAGCACAAAGTCAACCGCATGCTTGTGGATGATCGATCGGTCATAAACATCATGCCAAAGTCAACAATAACCACAATTGGCATCCAGGTGGATGGACTATCCCTAAGCCGTCTATTAATCTAAGGTTTTAACCAATGAGGACAAAGAGCGATGGGCATGATCCGCGTGGAGATGACCATTGACGAACTCAAGTCAAGCACGATGTTCTACGTGATTGATGCAAGAACTTCCTACAGTTTGCTTTTAGGAAGGCCTTGGATTCACGCGAATGGAGTAGTACCGTCCACCCTTCACCAATGCTTAAAATTTTACCGAGAATGAGTGAAGGTGATCTATGGCGACACCAAGCCATTCACCGAAGCCGAATCACATTTCGCAGATGCCAAGTTCTATATGGATGAAGACATGGTACCCGAAGCTCTTCCAGAAGATATCAAATCCGCGGGCAAAGCAGCACCTAAAAAGTAGGAGTGGCAAGCCATACCCAAAAAGCAAGAAGGGCAAGTCGTGCCATCTTCAAGCAAAAATGATGACGAGTATGCTAAACCCACAACAACCAAAGGGAGCAGGACGCCTTCAAAAAGATCGAATACATCCGTCTTCCGATACATCCCGATGTCGAGAAGAAAGAATGGTCAATCTCCGTTCGAAACTGGAGTAAGCAAAGCCGATACACAGCGGCATAAGGATAATGCAAAGTTGCTCAAGACGAATGCAGTTTTACCTCTGACATAGCTAGGCAACGCTAAGGTTGCAAGACTACCACAAGGCTTCATAAAAGCTATGCCAAAAGGGGTGGAACCATGCTTTCTTCCAACCAAGAGGACCGAAGAAGGTTTTGATCCAAATGCCTACAAACTCATGTCGAAAGCTGGATACAACTTCGCTTCTTCTTCGAATCCTGGAAAGAAGGTTTCAAACACCGTCAATAATAAAGAACGTGACTTCACTGAAACTCAAAAGAAGTTGAAGAAGCATGGTTACGGAGTTGACAACAACAAAGCTGGACTTGGCTTCACACCAAATGCACCCGTGAAGATTTCAAGCAAAGCGAAAAATGCTAGCACTCAACACATCAGCGTGAGCATTGAACAAGATCAAGCGGAGCATAAACCCGCCTCCGGGCCGTCAGTCTTCGATAGGATGAATCATTCAAGACCCAGAATGTCAGCACTCAATCGCATTGGTGGTTAAAATCGAACCTCCGTCTTCAAGATCCTTACCATGCCAACATCCGAAAGCTCTGTTTTTGGAAGGTTGTCAAAACCTAAGAAACGAAGCAACACGGCTAGCTCTCCTCCTCGTCGGTCAGCTTTAGAAAGACTTGAAGACAACAAGAAGCTTTCTAGAAATAGGGAGACAACATCAAAGGAAGAAAAGCTCGACAAGCTAGCAGAAAAATGAGATATTTGAAGCTCAATTCCTTCAAGGATGAAGCGCCAAGCAATCTTGGATGTTGACACAAATAGACTGCTAAAAGTAAGAAGGCGCACCATCATCCATACTGGACAATCTTCATGCCAACAAGCCTAAGAAGACGGCACTAAAGGGGAGGTCCAAGACATCTTCCCCGTCACGATCCAAGAAGGCAAAGAAGATGAAATCCGTAGGAAAGACGTCACTTCTGGCTCTTTCGACTCAAAGCCTTCACCTCGATCTTTGGGGGCATGTTCCAAGTGAAGCGAAGATGAAGGACGGGCTCATGTTGCTCCAAAGAAATTACACATGAAGCCTACGTTGTGTCCACAAATTCACCAGTCGGAAAGGGGGCAAGAAACTATTGTTAATACACTTTCAAGCCTGGATGAAGCTGAGATTGACAACATGATCGAAGCTGATTTAATTCAAGAGGTCATGGACTCGGGACGGAACTTAAATGTTGCCTTAAAAAATTCAAGGCAACTCCGTGCTTGTATAGAGTTTCGTAACTCAAAAAAATACAACACCTGAAATGACGACGTTGAAAAGGAAGTCCAAGACGTCTTCCACATCACGATCCAAGAAGGCAAAGAAGACGAAATCCCAGAAGGAGATGTCACTGCTGCGCCAACACAACTTGAGGATGGGGGCAAGCCACGGTTGATGATCTCAAGGAGCTTAACTTAGGCACAAAAGAAGAGCCGAAGCCTATCTTAGTAAGTGCGCTGCTAAGTGCGGATGAGATAGAGGAGTATTACCAACTGCTATTAGAGTACAAAGATGTCTTTACTTGGACCTACAAAGAAATGCCTGGCCTTGACCCCACAATCGCTGTGCACCATCTTGTAGTCAAGCCCGGAACCGACCAATAAAGCAAACCCAAAAACGCTATCGACCCGAGCTCATCCCACAAATAGAGGCTGAGATTGACAAGCTAATCGAATCAGGTTTCATTCGAGAGGTGCAATACCCCAAGTGGATCTCCAACATCGTCATTGTCTTTAAGAAATCTGGATAAATACGTGTTTGCATAGACTTCCGGGACCTCAACGATGCTTGTCCAAAAGACGACTTCCCCTTGCCAAACATTGAAATCATGGTGGACGCAACCACTGGCCATGAGGCACTGTCATTCATGGACGGCTCTTCTGGATACAATCAAATTCGTATGGCTCTCGAAGATGAAGAACTAACAGCATTCCGCATTCCAAAAGGTATCTACTACTACAAGGTGATGCCCTTTGGTCTACAGAATGCTGGAGCTACATATCAATGCGCAATGCAGAAAATCTTTAATGACATGCTACACAAAAATGTAGAATGTCATATGGATGACGTGGTGGTCAAAACAAAGAAAAGGTCAGATCACTTGAAAGATTTGCGAGTAGTGTTCGAAAGGCTGCGAAAGTACAACCTCAAGATGAACCCGTTAAAATGTGCATTCGGCGTCATCTTTGGAAAGTTCCTCGGCTTCATTGTCAAACACCGTGGCGTTGAAGTGGACCAATCAAAGATCAAGGCCATTCAAAACATGCTTAAGCCAAGGAACCTGCACGAGCTGAAAAGTCTACAAGAACGGCTAGCCATCATCAAACGCTTCATCTCCAACCTTGCAGGGCGTTGTCAACCGTTCAGCCGACTCATGAAGAAAGATGTTCCGTTCGTATGGGACGAAGCGTGCCACAATGCTTTTGAAAGCATAAAAAAATATTTATCAAGTCCACCTGTTTTGGGGGCACCGGTGCCCGGGAAACTACTCATATTGTACATCACTACTCAGGAAAGTTCAGTTGGAGCACTCTTGGCATAAGAAAATGAATCCCAGAAAGAATGAGCGTTTTACTACCTCAGTCGAACTCTCACCGGCACTGAGTTGAACTACTCCTCAATAGAAAAGATGTGCCTCGCCTTGGTATTCACCATCCAGAAGCTCCGGCATTACATACAGGCTTACACTATCGACCTGGTTGCTAAAGCTGACCCGGTCAAATACATCATGTCCAAACCAGTCTTGACAGGGCGACTCGCTAAATGGGCGTTGCTTCTTAATCAGTATGAGATCATCTACGTCCCAGCTAAAGCCGTCAAGGGACAAGCGCTAGCAGACTTCCTTGCCGATCACCCAATCTCAGCCGATTGGAAAATCTCAGATGACTTACCTGACGAGGAGGTGTTCTACATCGACATCTTCCCGACATGGACGATGTTCTTCGATGGATCCACATGAGCAGACGGAGTAGGGGCAGGAGTAGTATTCATGTCGCCACAAAGGTAAATACTACCTTACTCCTTCCAACTAAGTGAATTATGCTCCAACAACGTCGCTGAGTACCAAGCACTGATCATTGGGCTCCAAATGGCGATCAACATGGAAATCACAGCCCTCGAGGTATATGGCGACTCCAAGCTCATAATCAATCAACTCTTAACTGAATATGAATTGAGGAAAGATGATCTCGTCCCATACTTCTGGCAGGTAACTCAACTGCTACAAAAGTTCAAGGCCGTGACACTAGAACATGTGCCAAGAAAAGAAAATCAAATGGCAGACGCTCTCGCCAACCTAGCCTCGAGCATGACACTAGGAGAATACGAAGCTGCAGACATGCCAGTTTGCCAAAGATGGGTGATCCCGCTCATCACTGAAATACCACTGGATGATACAAATGCCATCTTAGTACTTCCAGTCGACGCCGAAGAGTGGAGACAACTGCTGATTGACTACTTGGAGTATGGAAAGCTTCCGGATGATCCTAGACATCACTTTGAAATACGTCGTCGAGCACCTCGCTTCCTCTACTACAAAGGAACACTCTACCGACGCTCTTTTGAATGAGTACTTCTGAGATGCTTAGGTGAGGAAGAAGCCAATCAAGCCATGGAAGAAACACACTCAGGTGTATGCGGGGCACATCAGTCTGGACCGAAGCTACATTTCCAGCTGAAAAGACTGGGTTACTACTGGCCAAGCATGGTGAAGGATTGTCTGGAACATGCCAAAAGGTGCCAAGCCTGCCAATTCTATGCCAACTTCATACATCAACCACCTGAACCATTACACCCTATAGTTGCTTCATGGCCATTCAATGCATGGGGATTGGACGTCGTAAGGCCGATTGCACCAAAGTCATCTGCAAGGGAAGCTTACATCCTAGCTGCAACAGATTACTTCTCCAAGTGGGCGGAAGCCATACCCCTAAGGGAAGTCAAGAAGGAAACTGTCATCCGTTTCGTCAAGGAACATATCATTCACCGATATGGTATGCCTCGCTACATCATCATTGACAATGGAAAACAGTTCTCCAACCGACTCGTGGACGAGATCTGTGAGAAATACAAGTTCAAGCAGCACAAGTCTTCCACGTATCATGCTCCAGCCAACGGTCTTGCAGAAGCATTCAACAAAACATTGTGCAACCTCCTGAAGAAGGTGATCGGCCGAACAAAGAGAGACTGGCATGAAAGAATAAGCGAAGCACTTTGGGCATATGAGACGACACATAGGACTCCTACCTAAGCTACACCCTATTCTCTTATATATGGCGTAGAAGCTGTTCTACCACTCGAAAGTCAAATCCCCTCACTAAGAATGGCTATACAAGAAGGCTTGACTGATGAATAGAATGCAAAGTTGCGCATTCAAGAGTTGGAAGCCCTTGACGAAAGAAGGCTCGAAGCTCAACAACATTTGGAATGCTACCAAGCACGGCTATCTAAGGCATTCAACAAGAAAGTCCGCCCAAGGTCTTTCCAAACTGAAGATCTCGTCCTCGCATTGCGTAGGCCTATCATCACAACTCACAAGATGAAAAGCAAGTTCACATCGAAGTGGGATGGACCATACGTAATACAAGAGGTCTGCACCAACGGCGCCTACTTAATCATGGCAGAAGACGGTTTGAAGATCGGCCCCATCAATGGCAGATTTTTGAAGCACTACTACCCCTAAAGGGCGACAACCAAGGCTCCTCGCCTGCATGCGTCTAAACTGCATAAGGTACAACGCTCCTGGCCCGCAAGAGCATAAACTGTGTACGGCGAAACAAAAAAAAAAAAAAAAAATCACCCATTTGAACTACGTCATGACTTGATCCCTCCTTAACCGAGGGTACGTAGGTAACTTGACACTTCAAAAAAAAACTTCAAGTACAGTCACACCATCAACAAAAACACAAACACTTTGAAGAGTAAAGAACAAATTCAAAATATGGATACTTTATTTCTTTAAAGGAAGGATTTGGTTACAAAGCCTTATTACAAAAAAATGAGCAGCACTCCAATGTCACCACCGAGGAAAAACTGTGACCAAAAAGGCACCACATGGCAAAAAGTGACTCACTGTAACAAGCTTTAAGCAATAGGACGGTGGACAGTGCAACAAGGACAACAGACGGTGAAATGACGGTAAAGCAACAAGCAGTGCAGTGGCTGTACAATGGTTGCGTAGTGACGATTCAATCCCATATATATATATATATATATATATATGCAGGAGAACTTAGAGAAGCAAAGAAAGTGCGGTGACTATGCAAATAATAGTGACTGTGCAAACAACGACCCGTGCCTGGAAAAGAAAACCAAAATGAGAGGTGATGGGATGGCGCACTTGGAAAATATGATTATGCACGGCACTATCCTGTAAAAAAAAAAAAAAAAAAAAAGAAAGAAAAAAAAGAAAAAAAAGGTTTTATTGGTATTTAGCACAATACGATGAATAAAATAAAGCATGTCCATTGATATCTCTAAGAAATTACAAGTGTGTACCCAAAAAAAAAAAAAAAAAAAAAAAGAGAAAAAAAAACGAAAAGGAAAAGATAGAGCCTTCACAAAGTTCGCTCACTTGAAGCCTCAGCATCCGGTAGAACCCCAGAAGAAGGAGGCATTGGAAGTTGATCATGTGACGCCCCAATACTTTGTCGAACTCCAAGTAACGAAGGCAAAAAGTGCCTCTGGAATACATCCATAAACCTCTGATGGTCACTTTGAATCCGACCTTCGGAATCCAGCAGCTGATTAAGCGTCCTCTTCATGCCCATCGAATCCAGCAGCTGATCTCTTGACTAAGAGATGCCACCTCAACCGTCAATAATTCAACTTGGCGATGTCGAGCAAGTAAGCGTTGGCCCATATTGGACACGGAGCCCGCACACTGGACACTGAGAGCTAGGGAGTCTTGGACAGCTAACTCGTCAGGCCGTCTTGAAAGCAGCATATTATCTCTAGGAGTAAGGAGGTTTCTAGCTACTACCGTAGCCATCATTGCATCATTCATCACGGAGTCTTCAATTGTAAGAGGGCCATTATAAGATAAGAAGGATGGGTGCCATATATCACCCTGACGCGGCACGCCTGTATCACTCCCAAGACTTAAATATAAGCAAATGTTAGAAGGGAAAGCCATTTTCAGAAACGATAAAAGAAATGGGTCAGATGAAGTAAAGATCTCAGAAATATAGCAGAGACAATTTTCACAAACGGGCAATCTTCAGAGTGTGCATTTTGAATACAATCGACACCTCTATAAAAAGAGAGGCAACACAGCCACCCGTTCAAAAAAATCGAAGGGACATTACTTTTCGAATTTTAAAAAGCTGGATTTTCCTGCATAAAACTCGTCAACACTTTTCAGACGCGACCACAGCTTGTCAGATAGCACGTGCAACTTTGTCAAAAATCTCTGACAAAGTTGCAAACGCGTGAAGTTCACTATCCCAACCACCACACATTTGCCGACAAGCGTGGGTGAAAAGGCCACATTCGCGCCACTACCTGCTATTGCGCCTTTCCCTATATAGGTCGACCTTCACCCTCTATGGTAAAGCACGCATCCAAAATGCTTGGCTATTCTTCCTTGCCAAAAAAAATGCATCTGCAACCAAGCCTCTCAGCATACTCAGTTGTCTTCCTCTCTGAGAACACCTCTTCGATCAAGTCACTCAAAATGATCGGCTCATTTTCCTCAACCAAAAACCCCTCTCGATCGAAAAGTTTACACCCGCATCAAAATCTTATATTCTTTCCTTCAAGAGCAAAAGTACCTCATATCATCAGGGTTGAGAGCAAGAGTATCTCATATCATGCAATCACCATGTTCTCTCCTTTGCCCTTGCTATTACTGGCGGGACGAGGACAAAGAAAACAGTCAGTCGGAACCTGCAATCAAATTTCCGATCTAGAGCTGACTTCCGGAACCTTTGCCTAGTTGCTTACCTGGCGATGCTCTTCCTTGTAAAACTACATAATCTAGATGGAGGAGTTCAAGTCAAATCTGACCCTGGCATTGTTGCTCTAAACGAAGAGCTCGAAAAGCTTCAACAAACCTTTTGCTGGCACCATCGCCAAAGAGCAAAGTCTCGTCGTGCAACGTCGTCAAATCGCCATTACTTCTTCAAAAGCGAAAGTATCTCATATCATCAAGGTTGAGAGCAAGAGTATCTCATAACATGTTTTTTCCCTATCCTTTTCTTTTTCCTCCCTCTTCACTGCAGGACAAGGAGAAAGAGAGCAATCAGCCGGCGCTTGGAATCAACCTTCCGAGTTGGAACGGACTGCCTGGAAACCTCTTCCCTGATTACTTACTTGGCAGTGCTCTCAACTACTTATTTTCAACATCTTGTGCTTCCAGAGAAGATACCACACCTGCCTGAAAAACAGATGAAGCAAGTGAAATTGATACATCAAAGCATGTGGAGACAAGCGCAACCAATATATGTGCTGGTTTGTCCGCTACTTCTCTAAGAGCAAACGTATTTCATATCATCGGGGTCGAAAGCAAAGGTATCCCATATCATTCTTTTCCCCTCTCATTTCCTTTGTCCTTGCTCTTACTTGTAAGACAAGGATAAAGAAAAACAATATGTCAGAACTTCTACTCAAACTTCCGCATGATGAGCCGCTGAGAAGTGATGTTCTGAATGACCCTTCAAATGCAAGGTTTGCATTCAACTCTTGCATCAGAGGCAAAAAACTGCAAGAGAAGATGCCAAACCTGCATGAAAAAAAAAAAAAAAAACTAGGGAGAATACCACTTCTGCAAGGAAAATAGATAAGGCAAGTGAAATTGATGAATCGAAGCACGTGGAGACAAGCGCAACCAATATATGTGCTAATTCATCCGCTACTTCTCCAAGAGCAAACGTATCTCATATCATCAGGGTCGAAAGCAAAGGTACCTCATATCATGTTTTTCTCTTTTCTTTCCTTTACCCTTGCTTTTACCTGTAAGATAGGGAGAAAGAAGAGCAATCAGTCAGAACCCGAAATCAAATGTTCGATCTGGAGCTGATTGCTCAGAACCTTTGCCTGGTTGCTTACCTTGCATTGCTCTCGAGTGGTCATCTTCAATTGCTGTTGGAGCTGGGTCTCAAGTCACTAACATCGAAGAATATTTGGTATGTTGTTGGCTCTTTGCACTGAAGCTGCCAAGCATGGATGAGTCGCTGAGAAGTGATGCTCTGAAGGACTATTCAAACGCGAAAGGTTGCGCACTACTTTCGCTACGCAAAAGAAACAAGCAGAGAAGAATATAGCGTGATGAGTTGTAACAAATCACTGTAGCACAACACCCTTCCCTGCAGAACTGCATAATCCAGACGAATGAGTCTAAGCCAAATCCAAGCTCAACATCGTTGCTCTGATCAAAGAGCTCGAGAAGCCTCAATAACCTTTCGCTAGCACCGTTGCCAAAGAGCAAAACCTCGCCGTGCAATGCCATTAAATCACCGCTACTTCTTCAAAAGCAAAAGCATCTCATATCATGCTTTCTCCATGTCCTTTCTCCATGTCCTTGATCTTACCTACAGGACAATAAGAAGAAGAGCAATCGGGTGACACTTGGGATCAAGCTTCCGGTCAGGAATCGACTGCCTGGAACCCCTTCCCTGATTGCTTACCTAGCATTGCTCTCGAGTACTCATCGGTATCTTCTTAGTAAAACAGACAAGAAGAGTGACAATGAAGCATCAATCTTGTGGATCATCAGTAAACGCGACAACTGCACGTGCCGATTCATCCCCTAACCCTCTTCAATACGAATTGGAAAGATTGAACAAAGAAAGAGGTCATCACCTCCACTTCGTGTCTGCCTGCCAGGCGTTCAAACCCTAAAACTGCTCGTGGTCCTATCTAAATTCAAGATCAAGCCCCAACAGCCCTTGAAGAAATCACAAGTCCGGTTCAAAATCAAGTGTCCACCACCCTTGAATCAAATTCAACTCCAGATGAAAGAAGTAAGTTCAGACCTTTGGAGAAAACCAGAAAAAAAAACCTCCACCCCAGTTCAAGATTAAACCTGTGGAAAATTAACCTTTAGAGGAAACCAGAAAACCCTCCAGCACAGTTCAAGATTAAACCTGTGGAAAATCAACAATCGAAGGAAACCAGAAAATCTTCCTGCCAAATTCAAGACCAAGCCTCGACGGCCCATGAAGAAATTTCCAGCCCAATTCAGGATCAAGGCTCGACGGCCCTTGGATCGACATCTACATTAAGGAACTTCAAAACACATCTTCTACACGTGACAAGCACATGTATACGACGCACCTTGAAGTGGGGGCATTTGTAGACATTGAAATTTCGGTGAAATAAATGTTGACCATTGCATTAAAATTACAACTGTAGACATTGAAATTTCGGTGAAGACATTGAAATTTCGGTGAAATAAATGTTGACCATTGCATTAAAACTACAATCCACCCAAATTCACCTACAACAATCCACCCAAACTTACCTACAACAATCCACCCAACAATCCACCCAAACTCACCTACAACAATCCACCCAACAATCCATCCAAATTCACCTACAACAATCCACCCAATTCACCTACAACATCCACCAAAATAAATGGATGGTGGTGATTCATTCTCAAAGCCTATAAATAGGCTTCTCCATCAAGAAGAAAGGGGAGAAAAAAAAAGGGAAATGAATTCACATCACACCAAAACCTTGAAGCTTTGAAACTCTAAAAGCTCTCAAGCAAATCCCAAAGGATCAAGAAAACTCTCTTTGTTCTTCGTTCATCGTTCTTCCAAGATCAAGCCCCTACGACCCTTGGATCAACAATCATCCACCTTCGAGATCAAGCCCCGACGACCTTTGAAGAAACTTCATTCAACCTTCCAAGATCAAGCCCCTTATATTAACAATCATCCATATTCGAGATCAAGCCCCGACAGCCCTTGAAGAAACTTCGTTCAACCTTCCAAGATCAAGCCCCAACGACCCTTGGATCAACACACCTATTCCTCCAAGATCAAGCCCAGACGGTCATTGGATCAACAACATCCGTTCTTCAAGAATCAAGCCCAAAAGCCCTTGAAGCTCGTTCATCGTTCGTCGTTCATCTGTTCTTCAAGAACAAGCCCAAAGGCCCTTGAAGATCATTCATCGTTCGTCGTCCATCCAATCTTCAAGATCAAGCCCAACGGCCCTTGAAGAAACGTTCATCCACCTTCAAGATCAAGCCATCAACGGTCCTTGAAGAAACTTCCCGTTCATCTAAGATCAAGCCGTCACGGCCCTTGGTTCAACAACATCCACAAACCAACATCTTAAGGAGATCGAATCAAAGGAACAAATTGTAAAAGAGATTGTAACCCCAAAAATCAATACAAAATATTATTTTGTACACGTGTTCTTGTCCCTTCCATCGCACGAATTTTCGTGTTTACAATAACTTACCTACAGTGTTTACTTTTTGTCGTAGGTTTTCCCGATTCCCTTTGTGTGTGTGTTGTGAGTCACTTGAACATGGGATTTGGATGAGGAACTTGGAAAACCCAAATGCTGCACACATGCTTATATCTTCCTTATTATACAATAGCTTTCGAAAAATTTCCTGTTTCATCACGACATATTTTCATGAATTTACAATATTTGTCAATTGTCAGTATCTTTTTAAGAAAGTTGAGATTATACTATAAAATCAATTAGCAATATGAGGAGTTGAAACTCGACGTGAGATTGACACTTCAACAAGCATCCTCACGTGTGTTGAATTGATGTAGGATTACTCTCAACACGTTCCCTTATTCGTGCAAATTTCCAAGCCTAATATGTGAACAATAAAAATCGTAGGATGACGTGGAGTACGTATGGTTGTTAGCATGCGGGACAATTTGCCTTGATACCATAAAGAAAGTTGGGGTTTCAACATAAAATTAATTGGCAACATGAGGAGTAGCTCAACTACTTATTAGTATATGCAAGGTCTCTCATTTCTTTGATGTGAGATTGATACTCTAAATACGCCCCTTCACGTATGGCGAATCGATAGAAGACCATATTCATTTTGACATGATCTTGTGGATAGATGCTTTTGCTTGCGTAGAGTTGACACTTTGAGAAATACATTAAAATATTTAAACTCGTTTTTTTTTTTTTTTAAACAAAATTATTATTTTATATTTTTGTCAAAATTTATCACATTTGTTATGAATCTAATTATGTTGGTGGTGAGGATGCTTGTGATGCTATAATTATTTCCAGTATGTGTCAATGAGATGTTGAGTGTATCAATCTCACATCGAGAAAATAAGGTACCTTACATATACTTATAAGCAGTTGAGTTACTCGCCATATTGCTAATTGGTTTTATGGTGGAAACCCAACTTTTTTTATGATATCAGAGCATGATGTCCTGCTTGTGAAGCCTAATGGCCACAAATGCTCCATGCCACCTGATTTGTGTTGTCCACTTGTTAGGCTTGAAAATTCGTCATACATGAGGTGGCGTGTTGAGAGTATCAATCTCACGTCGAGAAAATGATGGGCATTGCATGTACTTATAAGTAGTTGAACTACTCCACTTATTACCAATTATTTTTATAATAAGATCCCAACTTTTATCAGACGATACTGATAGCTTGTGTAGCATTTTGGTTGTCCAATTTTCTCATCCAAATCCCATGTTGAAGTGACTCATACAACGTACACTATAAGGAATCGGGAAAACCTACGACAAAAAGTTAACAATATTGTAAGTAGGGTTTTTATCACAAATGGTCCCTGACATTGAAAATCAATATAAATGGTCCCTGAGATTGATCAAACACATCACAAATGGTCCTTGCATTAAAAACTCTTTGGGCAATTTTCAAAGTTTCGTAACTCAATCGTTTCTTAACCAAATTCGACCCATAATATATCAAAATGAAGATAGGAAAGTGTAGAACAAGATTATACCATTTGGAAGCCCAATGGTTTCCGGAGATGGCCGGAAAATAGCGTCAAATGTGACTGGTCCGCGGAAAAACTGGATAACTCGCCGGAAACTAGGTAAATTTTAAACGTTCATAACTTCTTCAATAATCAACGAAATCGGGTGATTCATAAACAAAAATCATACTTCTTGAAGAGACGAAGAGAATGGTATCTTTCTTGATGGCTAACTCGCCGTAGTTTGGCCGGAAAACGGCTCGAAATTGGCTAACTCGAAAATGGTTATCCAATTTCGAGCCGTTTTCCGGCCAAATAACTGTGATGTGTTTGATCAATATCAGTGACAATTTGTGATAAAAACCCTTGCAAGTAAGTTTTTGGAAAACATATTGTAAGTAAGTTATGTCTATCACATTCGAATCAGATGCACTAGCAAAGTAAAAATTGTTCACCAATGGGGCAGTGGTACTCATGCATATATTCGTTGATTTGTGACACTAACGGCCTAAAGGCTTGGAATAACTTCATAAGCAAAGGACTATTTGTTCCGATCGAATTAAAAAAAAAAAAAAAAATTCCTAAGCAAGTTCTTAAATCTATATTTCAAAAGTGATTAGTTGAAAATGAGCATTTCGGTAAGTTCACTTTGAAAAGAGCTTTAAATTGATGGAGACGCAAGTTAGTGAAAGGCAACAAAATTTACGTGAACAATATTTAATTTTCGAAGAGAATCTAGATTTATGATTGAATGTGCCTCAACATAGCCTTGGTTTTCGGCGTTAACCAGTTTCCAATGCAAAAATTCAAAATAGAATTACAATCCATATGAAATTCCAACTCATGAGGACTGAGAAGTATGCATGAGGTGATTTTAGTGAGTGTCCAACTACAACCAGCCACCAATTGCGCGAAGGCGGGCATCGTCCCAATTGGTTTAGATAAAAAAGTTATTTAGGTTTTACGTTGACATTTTTCGATTGTTTAAACATGAATTATAAGAGATTTTGCACCAAAAAATATATTTTGTAGAATATAATGATAATTTGATGTTGCAAGGGAAAGAAAACAAAAATAAGGCAAAAACCAACATCAAAAGAAATTTGAAGAAGGGGAGAATCGGAAGGGGAGAATCGGTATTATGCTACCAAAGAAATGATTAAATAGGTTAATGAAAAGATTATAGTATAATGTTATTAAGAACTTGCCTTCGTATTGAGAGGTTTTTTTCTTTTTCTTTTTTTTCTTTTTTTGGAAAACCTCTACGGTACGAAGAGAATTTTATTGATATTGAAAAAAAATGTACACCTAATCAGAGGGCAGAAACCTAATCCCTCATAATACAACAAAAAAAGAAGGAAGGACAATTGTCCTTTGCTTAAGAACTTTGCTTGCGAAAAGATTAAAGTACAGTTTTAAGAAGCTTCCTTAGGAATTCCGCTTTTATATTCCATTGGAACCAATTGTCCTTCACTTATGAAATTATTCCAAGCGATTAGGCATAATTTTTACTCTATCGTGTATCTAATTCGAATGTGACAGACCTAACTTACCTATAGTGTTTACTTTTTGTCGTAGGTTTTCCCGATTCCCTTTGTATGTGCGTTGCGAGTCACCTGAACATGGGATTTGGATGAGGAACTTGGAAAACCCGAATGCAACACACATGCTATATCTTCCTTATCATGCAATAGTTTCCGAAAAATTTCCTGTTTCATCGCGACATATTTTCATGAATTTACAATACTTGTCAGTATCTTGTTAAGAAAGTTAAGGTCATACTATAAAATCAATTAGCAATATGGAGAGTTGAAGCTCGATGTGGTAATGACACTCTCAACACGCTCTTTGCATGTGGCGAATCGATATAGGATTGATATTCTCAACACATTCCCTCACGTGCACAAATTTATAAACCTAACACGTGGACAATGTAAATCGTGGTGTGACGTGGAGTAGGTGTGGTTGTTAGCACGCGGGACAAACAACTATGATACCATGAAGAAAATTGGAGTTTTACCATAAAACTACATTGCAATATGAGGAGTAGCTCACTTGCTTATAAGTACATGCAACAATAGTTCTAAAAGACGTTAGGCGCTAGTCGGGCGACAGGTTGAGCCTTAGCGCCTAGGTGGCTAGGCGTGGGCCTAGGCCGATTTAAGTAAATCCATTATATATTGTATAAAGAAGTGTTTACTTATACTTAAAATTTATTAAAAAAATAAAATGCAAAATGAAAGTTATATATTTTCTGCCTAAGTGAATCGTGATCTAGGCGCGTGCCTAGACGGGTCTGGATGAGCTAGGCGGGTGTCTAGATGGGCGCCTAAGTAGGTTTAGGCGCCCTTTCTTAATTTTCAAATGCCTAGGGATTAATCTGGTCGATGGTCAACCGCTTGACGCCTAGGCGGCGCTAGGCAGAGATTTTTAGAATAGTGCATGCAAGGTCCCTTCTTTCCTTGATGCGAGATTGATAACACGCCTCCTCATATGTAGCTAATTTTCAAGCTCTGGGATTGATAGAACACCATATTCATTTTGACAAGATCTTGTATTTAGATACTTTTGATTGCATAGAGTTGACGCTTTGAGAAATACATTAACATATTTATACTAGGTTTTTTTTAAAACAAAAATTATTATTATTAAGGGGAGGGGAGAGAGTTCAAAATTATTACATTAATTTAAGAGATAAGAGTGTTTCAAACCCCAAACATATGGGTAGAAACCCAAAACTATATCGACTAGGATGTTAAACCACATGTGTGTGATAATCAAACTAATTTGTTGAATGCATTACACATATTGTAAATAAATATAGCATCATATGCATCCTCACCACCAACATAATTAGTTTCATGACAAAATAATAATAATTTTTGCCAAAAAAATTAATATGTTAGACTTGGGACTTAAGCCTCACCTGAGTGAGCATTTAAAGTTAAGTCACGCATAAATTATTTGCTTATATGTTAATCCAACAACAGATTTAAGAAATGGACGGCTCTGATCAAGTTTGTACTCCAAAGCTAAGCAAGAGGAAAAAGACGTTTGATGAAAAACTGCAAAGAGAATCTTTTGAAGCATGAATTATAAGAACCTATGATTTGTTTGGAAACTTTAACAAAAAGTTTTCGATATTGTTCACTTTAACGAAAAACCATATTTTTACACTAAAAATTAATCTTGGTACTATTCACTTTACCCTTTATTTTGTCCTTGTTAAAACTCAAAATTTTCAACCCCTTTCCATTAATTTTCCTTAATTTTTATGGGAAATTTTCAAATGAACAATTTCAATCAAATCTTTCTTCAATATACCAAAATAGAGCTTACCAAGTAGAATTGCTATGAATAGTCTTAAATAAATACAACTATGGTGAACGTGATATGTCATAATCTCTTCAATCTCTTCATTTAAGTGCCAGGATAAAGAAAGATTTGGTAAAAAGGTGAAAGAGATTATTTTGCGTATAAAAATTGAAGGGAGTGGAAAAGCTGGAGCATGGAGTAACACTTTGGAAAAGCCCGATGTTTTCGAGCTTTCATTTTTCGTTCCTTCAAATACCGTTCCACATATATACTCTAATCTAATCGCGAGATGTTGATTGTATTAAATACATTTAAATATTATAGTTAATTAGCAAATGAGAAATGATAAAGGATTCTCTCAAAAATGGTACTTTTCATAGGCTATATCACCTCGTAATTAACGTCAATTTTTTACCAACATTATAAAACATTGTGTAAAAAATAAATTGACAAAAAATATATAAAGAATCATACTTTTGAGATAGCCTTTCGCATTTCTCGCAAAATATAATCCGCCCTAAATTAATTGCAGATCATATCGTAATAGAAAAATAAAAAAGTGTGCGGACCGAAACGTGTAAAAACCATTGTTCTAAAAATCTCCGCCTAGACCCCGCTTAGTCGTTAAGCCATTGGCCACTGCCCCAATTAATGATTAGGCGTTTGAAAATTTAGAAAGTGCGCCTAGACCTTCTGAGGCGCCCGCCTAAACCCCCTATGCACCCACCCAAACACTCATAGTCACCTGCCTAAGTTGCGACTCACTAAAACAGAAAATAGATAACTATCATTTTGCTTATTTTTTTTAATAAATTGTAAGAAACTTGTTAAATACTAAAATGAACACAAATTATATGTTTGTTCCCCATTTTTTCTTTATGTTTCAATACTTCATAATATATATGTCTAACTATTTTGTAATTCATGATGATTATATATATTTTAAGTAGAGTAAATTGTACGAATGGTCCCTCAACTTTAATCAAATTGGAGCAATGGTCCCTCAACTAAAAATCGATTACCATTGGTCTCTCAACTTATCAAAATGTGTAGCTATAGTCCTTCTCATCAATTTTGTCAAAATAAGCTATGTTGGAATGACCATTTATACAATTAGAATCCCTCAACTCATCAAAGTGTATAATTATGGTTCTTTTCGTCAGCTATGTCAAAATTTTTGTCAAAACGAGTTATATTGGAAGGACCATTGCTACAATTGGGTTAAAGTTAAGGGACCATTTCTCTAGTTGAATTAAAGTTGAGGGACCAATGGTAATGGATTTTTAGTTGAATGATCATTGCTCCAATTGAGTTAAAGTTAAGGGACCATAGCTACAATTTACTCTTTTAAGTATAAACAGACATTTATTTACACGAAATATAACAGATTTACTTAAATCCGCCTAGGCGCCCGCTAGGCCTAACCCACCGCCCGACTAGCGCCTAGCTGCTTTTAAAATTTTGGTAAGAGGAAATTGTAGCAATGGTCCTTCAATTTTAACTCAATTGGAGCAATGGTCCCTCAAATTTATTTCCATGACCATTGGTCCCTCAACTTTATTTCCATAACCATTGGTCCCTCAACTTGTCAAAATGTGCAGTTATGGTCATTTTTCGTAACACTGTCAATAAATCCGTTAAATTCAGTCATGTGCATGGCACATGAGATTGACTGTAGGGGCAATTAAGGAAACATATTATTTCCCAAGTTGAAGCCAATACCCATCCCCAAGTTGAAGTCGATACCCATCCCCAGGTTGAAGTCGATACCCATTCACCATCCGTTCAACTAATCCAGGCCTCCATGGTCTATCCACATCAAAAAACAAGCATCAATATCATCTATTTCAAAACCATCATGGTCTTCACATCCTCCATCAGAAAACAAGTGGTAACATCAACTAATCGAGGCCTCCTTGGTCCATGAACATAAAAAAACAAGCAGCAATATTATCTATTTCAAAGCCTCCATGGTCTTCCCATCTTTCCAGAAGCTTGTGCCCCAGAACTTTGACCCACAAATCCATGTAAATCTGATCTTGCTTGGTTTCCCATCCCCTTGTATCCACCCCTTCTCACCTAAATCAAAGAATTGATTTCGTGAATCAAATCAAATTGGCATATAATGTATGAGAAAATAATCAAAGATAAAACTTACAGGTTGTTTTCCCTTTCCTTGTTGCCCTGCTTGAGAACTGCAATATGATGGTGAATGGGTATCGACTTCAACCTGGGGATGGGTATCGGCTTCAACCTGCGGAATAATACGTTTTCTTAATTGCCCTTACAGTCAATCTCATGTGCCGTGCACATGACTGAATTTAACGAATTTATTGATGATGTTCAGGAAAAAGACCACCTTTTGACAAGCTGAAGGACCAATGATCATGGAAATAAAGTTAAAGGATTATTGCTCCAATTGAATTCAAATTGAGGTATCATTGCTACAATTTTCTGTTTTGGTAAAAAGAAAATAAAAAGCGTAAAATTTTCTCAGAAAAGATTCGTACGTTGCAAGTCATAAAATCTTCTGTTTTGGTAAAAACAAAATAAAAAGTCGTAAAATTTTCTCTGAAAAGATTCGTACGTTGCAAGTTATAAAATCGTAACATCTGATGAGCCCCGCTCACACTTTCGAAATCTGAACTCGAAAAACTCTCTCGCAGCTCGCAAGTATCACAGTCGTCGTCGCTGCTATGGAGCAGTTCAAAGGCCAGCCCCGGCTTCCGAAATTCGCCGTCCCGAAACGGTACGACGTAAGGCTGAAGCCGGACCTCGCCGCCTGCAAATTCGGCGGCTCCGTCGACATCGACCTCGATGTCGTCGCCGATACCAAATTCATCGTCCTCAACGCCGCCGAGCTCTCCGTCAATGCGGGTTCCGTCTCTTTCACTCATGGAGGCTCGTCCAAGGTAATCGAAGCGCTTTGCTTTTCAAATTTGTGGAACTGAGAAAAAAAAAAAAATAGAAAGGAGATTGAGGTGTTTGGCTGATGAAATTTCATTGTTTTTAGGTTGATTTGTTAATTAATACTTGATTGGTAAAACTAAGTTCAATTAATCAATCGTTGATTAGTTTTAATTTTGGTTTAATCACTGCTCTGTTAATGATTTGTGAGCAAGTGAATGGATTGGAATTGATGGGATGTTTGTAACGTTGTCAACTTTGCTGCCTGGTATGGCTGCACGGATAATGTAGGAAATGGAAAGATTATTTGGAATTCATTTCGTGGGTGTTTACTGAATGAGTAAATGAATGTTTGAGCAGGTTTTCAAGCCTTCGAAGGCCGAGACGTTCGAAGAGGATGGAATTTTGGTTTTGGAATTTGGCGAGACGCTTCCGATTGGGTCTGGAGTTTTGGCTATTGAATTTGAAGGAATTTTGAATGACAAGATGAAGGGTTTCTACAGAAGGTAGTTTTTGAATCCAGGAACTTTTGCGCAGTCCATCTTCGATTGTTCGTTCAGTATTATCTTGTCCTAATGGTAGAGATATGTCTAAGATTTGATTTGCTTCGTGCAGTACATATGAGCACAACGGTGAGAAGAAAAATATGGCAGTTACACAGTTTGAGCCTGTTGATGCCAGGCGGTGCTTTCCGTGCTGGGATGAACCTGCTTGCAAGGTTATCCTCTCTCTCTCTCTCTCTCTCTCTCTCTCTCTCTCTCACACACACAATTGACTTAAGATGTTGATTTTCATCAGTATCAAGTGATATTGTTTGCACCATTCTGTATATACATTGTTATAAATGCATTTTTGAGACTAGGAAAAAAGTTATCTGTTGTTTATGATGGTAGTATAGATGAGAAATCAATCTTCCTGTTCTGGTTAAATTGTTCAAATCTAGAATTTATGACTTAATGGCTATTTGGTTGGCAGGCTACATTCAAGATTACCCTTGATGGTGTTCCGTCTGAACTAGTAGCCCTTTCCAACATGCCGATTCAAGAAGAAAAAGTGAATGGACATCTGAAGACAGTTTCGTATGCAGAAACACCAATTATGTCTACATATTTGGTGGCCGTTGTTGTCGGATTGTTTGATTACGTTGAAGATCATACTTCTGATGGTAAACTCCTACACAATATCCCTCGTTTCATCTGTATGTCAGTGCAACCTTTTTCTTGATGATGTCACATATGATGTCATTACAGGGATCAAAGTGCGGGTATATTGTCAGGTTGGTAAGGCAGACCAAGGGAAGTTTGCTTTGCACGTTGCTGTCAAGACACTTGAATTGTACAAAGAGTATGTGTGAAAGTTACCAATTATTCATATCGAAGTTGGCAATTGCTCTTGATGCATGTTATCAACTAAAAGTAGCAGTTTCTCTAGATTTTTTTTCCCTTTTCGTACTTATGCTGCATTACATTCCATTCAATATGAACTCATTGATGATAAGTTCTGCAGTTACTTTGCCGTGCCATACCTGTTGCCCAAATTGGATATGATTGCAATACCTGATTTTTCTTCCGGGGCCATGGAGAATTATGGTTTAGTTACATACCGAGAAACAGCTTTGCTTTTTGATGAAAAACAATCTGCAGCTGCCAACAAGCAAAGGGTAAAATGCGAATCCTGAATGTTACTGCTTTCAGAATTTATCTTGGTTAATATGGTAGGGAAGATAGTTTTTGCACCCAACGATACGTTTAATCACTCTATTTGGTTTTGGTAAAAGGTTGCGACTGTTGTGGCACATGAATTGGCACACCAGTGGTTTGGCAATCTTGTAACTATGGAATGGTGGACGCATTTATGGCTGAATGAGGGATTTGCAACATGGGTATCACTTCATATCATTGCTATACTTGTTAGTTGTTAGTTTCCATGCTTTTGTACTTAAAAGTAAGTATTTTAATGTCATTAGGTGAGCTATTTAGCTACTGATACCTTGTTCCCAGAGTGGAAAATATGGACTCAGTTTCTTGATGAACTCACTGCTGGTCTTAAGCTGGATGGGCTTGAAGAATCTCACCCCATTGAGGTACTTATTTGTGGACCTGGTTTTTCATGGGTTTCATTTTATTTTGGGTAAATTACAAAAAACTACCTCAACTATTGGTGTCACAACATTTTCATACCTCATTTTTTTAAATTGACAATGTCATACCTCATCTTACGAATTTGGTCCAATGTTATACCTTCCGTTAGCTTGCCGTGAATTTTTCAGTTAAATGCTGACGTGGCTTGATCTGGGGTCCACTTTTTATTAAAAAATTATTAAAATATTATTAAAAACTATTTTTTTTTAAATATTAAAATAATAAAGAAAAGTTAAAAAAAAAAAAAAAAACTTTAACCGTGCCCTTCTCTCCCCCCCTTCTCTCTCTTCTCCCCCATCTTCTTCTTCCCCCTTTCTGCAACCCAGAAAAAAGAAGGAAGAAAAAAAAAAAAAAAAAACCAATTTGTCTTCTCCCACCCTCAGTTTGTCTTCCCCACTCCCCCACCCCCCAACGCCCTCTTCTCCCCGCACCCACCCTCCGCACCCAACCTCGGCACCCACCTTCGCACCCACCCTCTTCCCTCCACACCCATTCCCCCCATTTTCTGCTCGCCCAGGTTCTCCACCCTCGGAATCGTCCTGGCGAAGGTTTCCCGATTCCACCTCAACGGGATCTGGGTATTTTTTTTTTTTTTTTTGGGTTGCAGGTAGTGGGTGCGAGGGTGGGTGCGGAGGGTTTAGGGAAGACGAGATGGGGGAAGAAAGGAAGGGGGGTTAGGGAAAATCGTGAACATTTTTTTATTTTTTTTTTCCTTCTGTTTTCGGGGTTGCAGGAGGGGGGAAGAAGGAGAAGGACACGAACTGAGGGTTTGTGTATTTTTTTTTCTATTTTTTTTTTAACTTTTCTTTATTATTTTAATATTTAAAAAATATTAAATGATTTTTTTTTAGTTTTTAATAATATTTTAATAATTTTTTAATAAAAAGTGGACCACGGATCAAGCCACGTCAGCATTTAACTGAGAAATTCACGGCAAGCTAACGGAAGGTATAACATTGGACCAAATTCGTAAGATGAGGTATGACATTGTCAATTTTAAAAAATGAGGTATGAAAGTGTCGTGACACCAATAGTTGAGGTAGTTTTTTGTCATTTACCCTTTTATTTTTTATTTCCTGAAGTTTACTGTTTCCTAGCATCGAATCTTGATCATCTGCATAGAAGGCTTTAAATAGTAATATTCATCACTATAGTTTTCAAGGTGTTATTAATTGGAGAGTATTAATGTATATATGTATCTCTGGTATATTATGGTTTAATCTTTTTTTTTTTGGCCAGGTGGAGATCAATCATGCTGCTGAGGTTGATGAAATATTCGATTCGATAAGCTATAAAAAAGGTGCTTCTGTTATTCGGATGCTACAAAGCTATTTAGGAGCTGAAGTTTTCCAGGTATGTTCTTTGATGTGTCAGCTAGTGTGCTCGAAGGTTGAAGGAACTATCTTATTTTCTAGGATATAAAAAAGTTAAAGAGTTAATTGCTGCTACTTTTTAATGCATCCAGAGGTCACTTGCTTCATATATCAAAAAACATGCTTACTCAAATGCAAAGACAGAAGATTTGTGGGCTGCCCTTGAGGAGGGATCTGGTGAACCTGTAAACAAACTAATGAATTCATGGACACAGCAAAAAGGTTACCCGGTTATTTCTGTCAAGGTCAAAGATCAGAAATTGGAGTTTGATCAGGTATCCTTATGTTTGCTTCTTTCAAAGTTGTTTGATTATCAAAGGAACTTCTGAAAGAACCTCTTGAGCTCTAATGCATATATAAGCTGTTAAGTCATTAGTTTAGGTTTTATTCCATGGTACAAGGACACGAACAAAGATCTAATAAGTAAATTAATGTATGGCAGACACAATTCTACTCAAGCGGTTCCCAAGGCGATGGGCAATGGATTGTGCCGATCACATTATCCTGTGGCTCGTACGATGTACGCAAGAATTTCCTACTACAAGTGAAGTCTGAATCTCTTGACATAAAGGAATTTCTGGGTTGCTCAGTAGGAAAGGCTGGATGTGGATGCACATGCAACAAAGACAATGCATTATGCAGTTGGATAAAAGTCAATGTGGATCAGACTGGTTTTTACAGAGTGAAATACGAGGATGAACTTGCAGCAGCACTTAGAAACGCTATCGAAAAAAAACAATTGTCTGAAACTGACAGATTTGGTAACCATCATTTCGTACATGTGCTTGTTTAACTCTTTGATAGTGAAAGCTTTCATCAAATTTTTTTTTTCCTTTCACAGGCATTTTGGATGATTCATTTGCCCTGTCAATGTCTCGCAAGCAGTCTTTTGCTTCATTGCTTACCTTGTTGAGTGCTTACAGAGAGGACCTTGACTATATCGTTCTGTCAAATTTGATTACTGTAATGATCTTCCCTGCATTGTGTTTATGTCACTGCATTTATAGCCTTGGCCTGATTCCGGTCCTCACTTTTCACAGATAAGTTATTATCTGGCAAGAATTGCAGCCGATGCTGTACCCGGACTACTGGATCACATTAAACAATTCTTTATTGGACTTTTCCAGTATTCCGCAGAGTAAGCTTGTTCTTTTCTTAACAACTCAAATACCTACGTAGGTAATCTATCATGATCCACAAGATTTGCTTCTATCTTGTTCTCTTGTAAACACGAATTTCCTGAAATTTCGATGTCTACATCTTTAATTTTTTTTTTTAAAGTTTATCATTTATGGTAAAATTTCTTTACAGGAGGCTTGGTTGGCAACCTAAACCTGGCGAAAGCCATTTAGATGCAATGTTGAGAGGAGAAGTTTTGAATGCGCTTGCTGTTTTTGGTCATGACCTGACGTTAGATGAAGCAAGTAGGCGTTTTCATGCCTTTTTAGAAGACAGAAACACACCCCTCCTTCCCCCGGACATTAGAAAGGTTGCTTTGATGTAAATCGTTAATTAAATTACACGTACGTAATTAACCTTTTAAGTTCATCGTTGATGTTAATTATGGACTACTGTTGCAGGCAGCATATGTGGCTGTAATGCAAAGAACAAGCGTATCTAACCGATCAGGCTATGAATCTCTTCTTAGAGTCTACAGAGAGAGTGATCTAAGCCAGGAGAAAGCCCGCATTCTAGGTAAATATAAGTAAATAGGAAAATAATGCTGAACGTAGAGGCTGTTAAATTGTAGCACTAATCGATGTGTGTGTGCCTGTAGGTTCATTAGCGTCTTGTCCCGATCCCAATATTACACTGGAGGTTCTGAACTTTATATTGACACCTGAGGTATTTCAGATTTTCTTTCTCTTAATTGGAGGTTGAAGTTTTACTTATTAGTAATAATTTTGAGAATTCAAAGCGTGATGATATATGACTTTAATGCCCGTCTACGCAGGTTCGCAGTCAGGATGCTGTCTTTGGGCTTGCTGTTAGTAATGAAGGTCGGGAAACAGCTTGGGCGTGGATGAAGGTATCTCTCACTAATTTACGACATACTACAAAATGTTCCCACTTTCATGGATATTATCTTTCTTTTTCCCACTTCCGTTACTATGATTCATTTTTTCATTTGGATTGCCCGAAACACAGGATAACTGGGAGCACATCTCAAAGACCTGGGGGTCTGGATTTCTAATCACTCGCTTTGTCAGTTCAATTGTTTCACCGGTTCGTTCTTTCTTTCTCTAGAAACTTTCGTTCTTATCCTCGAGGTTTTTCGTCATGCAACTTAGATTTGAAATTACATAAGCAATGTTTCTAATGCCTTGTCATTTCCTTCTACCTTCCTCTGCAGTTTGCTTCGTTTGACAAGGTTAAGGAAGTAGATGAGTTCTTCAAAGCCCGTCCCAACCTGGCGATAACTAGAACCTTGAAGCAGAGCATTGAGCGGGTGCAAATCAACGCCAAGTGGGTTCAGAGTGTTCAGGGCGAGAAAGACCTTGCCGACGTCGTGACGGAGTTGGCACGCCGGAAATACTAGGATTCCATGTTTGGCTTCTTCTGTTTTCTAACGAAGATCATCTCTGGTAATGTATTTCCAAGCTTATGTAACTTAAATTTGCCAAAACAAAGAATAAGGAGACATAATGTAAATAATAAGAGTACCTAGTTTGCCTTGATTATGACTTGCTCTCTCATGAAAAACGCAACCATTACTTGGAGAGATTTTTCAATGCACCGGGTACATGCCTTGTATACCAAGTGTCATAAGTGGTTGGATACTTTAAAGAAAAAAAAAATTTGTAACCACTTTTATTGTGACACTTAGTGTACCATGTCGTCTTCACTTAAAAATTTCTCCTTTACTTGAATCTCATTTTACCAAGTATAAGGTGGGGTGTTGATAACACCATGTAACGCTATTTCGGTCACATCAAGTTACTCCGCTTAATTGGACCGGTTAGTGTTATGGTTCTTTTTGCTTATATTTTTGTTTAAGAGGTGATTTTCGCACTACACTTTTAACGAAAAATCATATTTTTACCCATGTCTGGTACTATTTACTACACATTTATTTGTCATTTTTCATTAAAACAAAAATTTATTTGGACTTTTCTTTAGTTTTCTTAAAAATTTATGCATGACTTGACTTCAAATGCTCACCCAGGTGAGACTTAAGTCCCAGTTGTAACATATTACATAGTATTGTTTATTATTTTATTTTTTTTGTCAAAATTTATTATTATTTGTTATGAATCTATTTATGTTGGTGCTATATTTATTTACAGTATGTGTCAATAAGATATTGAGAGTATCAATCTCACATCGAGAAAATGAGGGACTTTACATATGCTTATAAGTAATTGGATTACTCTCCATATTATCAAATGGTTTTACGATGGAAACCCAACTTTCTTCATGGTATCAGAGCAAGTTGTCCTGCTTGTGAAGCCTAATGGCCACACATGCTCCATGCCATTTGATTTGTGTTGTCTATGTGTTAGGCTTGAAAATTCTCCATAAATAAGATGGTGTATTGAGAGTATCAATCTCAAGTCGAGAAAATAAGGGACCTTACATGTATTTATAAATAATTAAACTACTCTACATATTGTCAATTAGTTTTATAATAAGATCTCAACAATTTTGTCAGATGATACTGATAGCATGTGTGTAGCATTTGGGTTTGTCCAAGTTTCTCATCCAAATCCCATGTTGAAGTGACTCGTACAATTTACACTATAAAGAATCGGGAAAACCTATGGCAGAAAGTAAACATTGTAAGTTATGTCTGTCACATTCGAATCAGATGCACTGGTCAAGTAAAAATTGTTCACCAATGGGGCAGTGGTACTCATGCATATATTCGTTGATTTGTGACACTAACGGGCCTAATGGCTTGGAATAACTTCATAAGCAAAGGACTATTAGTTCCGATGGAATTAACAAAAAATCCCAAGCAAGGTTCTTAAATCTATATTTCAAAAGTGATTAGTTGAAAATGAGCATTTTAGTAAGTTCACTTTGAAGAGAGCCTTAAATTGATGGAGACGCAAGTTAGTGAAATGCATCAAAATTTACGTGAACAACATTTAATTTTTGAAGAGAATCTAGTTTTATGATTGAATATGCCTCAACATAGCCTTGGTTTTCGGCGTTAACCAATTTCCAATGCAAAAATTCAAAATAAAATTACAATCCATATGAAATTCCAACTCATGAGGACTGAGAAGTATGCATGAGGTGATTTTAGTGCATGTCCAACTACAGCCAGCCACCAATTGCGCGAAGTCGGGCATCGTCCCAATTGGAACCATGATTTAGATAAAAAAAGTTCTTTAGGTTTTACGTTGTCTTTTTTCAATTGTTTAAAGCTGAATATTAAGAGATTTTGCATCAAACAATATATTTTGTAGGATATAAAGACGACAATTTGATGTTGCAAGGGAAAGAAAACAAAAATAAGGCAAAAAATCAACAACAAAAGAAATTTGAAGAAGGGGAGGATCGGACTTATGCTACCAAAGAAATGATTAAATAGGTCTATGAAAAGATTAAAGTATCATGTTATTAAGAACTTTTGTTTTTGTTTTTTGTTTTTGGAAAATCTCGATGGTACAAGGAAAATTTTATTGATATCGGAAAAAAAAAAAAAAAGTACACCTAAACCTAATTAGGCAGATATAAACCTAACATCTCATGATACAACAAAAAAGAAACATAAAAAATAGGGGGGGGGGGGGACAATTGTCCTTTGCTTAAGAACTTTGCTTGGGAAAAGATTATAGTTTTAAGAAGCTTACTCAGGAATTCCTCTTTTATATTCCATTGGAACCAATTGTCCTTTGCTTATGAAATTACTCCAAGCGATTAGGCACAATTTTTACTCTATTAGTGTATCTAATTCGAATGTGACAGACATAACTTGCCTACAGTGTTTATTTTTTGTCTTAGGTTTTCCCGATTGTGCGTGTGTTGCGAGTCACTTGAACATGGGATTTGGATGAGGAACTTGGAAAACCCAAATGCTACACACATACTATATCTTCCTTATTATACAATAGCTTCCGAAAAATTTTCCGTTTCATCGGGACATATTTTCATGAGTTTACAATATTGTCAGTATATTCTCAAGAAAGTTGAGGTTCTATTATAAAATTATTCAGCAATATGGAGAGTTGAAGTTCGATGTGGGATTGACACTCTCAACACGCCTCCTCACATGTGACGAATCAATGTATGATTGATCATCTCAATGCGTTCCCTCACATGTACAAAGTTTCACATCTAACACGTGGACAACATAAATCGTGGAGTTACGTGGAGTAGGTGTGGTTGTTAGCACGCGGGACAAACTACTTTGATACTATGAAGAAAGTTGGGGTTTCACCATAAAACCAATTTGCAATATAAGGAGTAACTCAACTACTTATAAGTGCATGTAAGGTTCCTTCTTTCCTTGATTGATACTCTCAATATGCCCTTTCACGTGTGAGCAAATCGATGTAGGATTGATACTTTTAACACGTCTCCTCACATATAACGAATTTTCAAACATTGAGATTGATGGAACACCATATTCATTTTGACATGATCTTGTCCATAGTGCTTGTGCTTGCATAGAGTTGACACTTTGAGAAATACATCAACATATTTAAACTAGTTTTTTTATAATTATTATTAATAAGGGGAGGAGAGAGAGTTCGAAACTATTATATTAACTTAGAAGATGGAGAGTTTCGAACCTGGAACACACGGGTAGCTAAAAATTCAACATTATATCCACTAAGATATTAGACCATATGCGTGCGACCCTCAAACTAGTTTGTTTTATATATGTGAGACATACTGTAAATAAATATAGCATCATATGCATCCTCACCACCAACATGAATAGTTTCATATAAAATATGTAATATGTTGACTTGGAACTTAAGCCTCGCTTGGGTGAGCATTTGAAGGTAAGTCACGTATAAATTCTTTGATTATATGTTAATCCAACAACATAAAAAGAAGTTTGATGAAAAACTGCAAGAGGATCTTTTGAAGCATGAATTATAAGAATCTATGAATAGTTTTTTTTTGGGAAATTTTGAAATGAACAATTTCAATGAAATCTTTCTTCGATATACTAAAAGAGAGTTTACCAAGTAGAATTGCTATAAATATAATCTTAAATAAATATAACTATGGTGAACATGGTATGTCATAATCTCTTTGATCTCTTCCTTTATGTGCCAGAATAAAGAGAGATGGTAAAAAAGTGGAAGAGATTTTTTTTTGCATATAAAAATCAAAGGGAGTGGATAAGCTGGAGGCTGAAGTAATGCTTTGGAGAAGTCCGATTCTCTTTGTCTTTGAGGTATATAAGTTCCTTCATATACCTATTTATAGTGTCAATGAGATGTTGAAAGTATCAATCTCACAATGAGGACATGATGGACCTTATATATGCTTATAAGTAGTTAAGTTACTCTCTATATTGCCAATTGGTTGTATGTTGGAAACCTAACTTTCTTCATGCTATTAGAGCAAGTTGTCCAGCTTGTGAAGCCTAATGGCCACACATGCTTCATGCCACCTGATTTGTGTTGTCCACGTATTAGGCTTGAAAATTCGTTACACATAAGGTGGCGTGTTGAGAGAATTGATCTCACATTAAGGAAATGATGGATCTTGCATATGCTTATAAGTAGTTGAACTATTTTTCATTTTACCAATTAATTTTACAGTAAAATCTTAACTTTTGTCAGACGATACTAATATCATTTGTGTAGCATTTGGGTTGTCCAAGTTTCTCATCCAAATCCCATGTTGAAGTGACTTGTACAACTTACACTATAAGGAATCGGGAAAACTTACGACAAAAAGTAAACATTGTAAGTTATGTCTGTCACATTCTAATCAGATGCACTAGTAAAGTGAAAATTGTTCACCAACGGGGCAGTGGTACTCATGCATATATACGTTGATTTGTTACACTAATAGGCCTAATGGCTTGGAATAATTTCATAAGCAAATGGCTATTGGTTCCGATGGAATTAAAAAAAGAATCCCAAGCAAGGTTCTTAAATTTATGTTTCAAAAGTGATTAGTTGAAAATGAGCATTTCGGTAAGCTCACTTTAAAGAGAGCCTTAAATTGATGGAGACGCAAGTTAGTGAAAGGCAACAAAATTCACTTGAAAAATATTTAATTTTCGAAGAGAATCTAGTTTTATGATTGAATGTGCCTCAACATAGCCTTGGTTATGCGTTAACCAGTTTCCAATGCAAAATTTCAAAATAAACTTACAATCCATATGAAATTCCAATCCGTTGAGTGGAGGACTCATGAGGACTGAGTATGCATGAGATGATTTTAGAGCGTGTTCAACTACAGCCCAGCCACCAACTGCGCGAAGGTGGGCATCATCCCAATTGGAACCACGATTTAGATCAAAATGTTTTTTAGGTTTTACGTTGTCATTTTCGATTGCTTAAACCTGAATTATAAGAGATTTTGCACCAAAAAATATATTTTGTAGAATATAAAGACGATAATTTGGTGTTATGGCAAGAGAAAGAAAACAAAAATAAGACAAAAATCAACAACAACAAAAAAATTGAAAAGGGGGAGGATCGATATTATGCTACCAAAGAAATGATCAAATAGGTCTATGAAAAGATTAAAGTATCATGTTACTAAGAACTTCTTCGTATTAAGAACATTTTTATTTTTTGAAAAATCTCGATGGTATTGGGAAGTTTTATTGGTATCGAAAAATGAAAAAGGTACACCTAGTCAGGAAGACATAAACATAATCCATCATGATACAACAAAAAATGGAATCCGGATCCCCTCCGGAGCATTATATGGGGAGCATGCTGAGCAGGCCCATCGGGCCATTGAAATTCAATCTAACGGCTACAATTATTATAACTTTTTTAGGACCCCTCTGTTCGTAACCGTTTGATTAAATTTTAATGACTTGATCGGCCTGCTCAGCAGGCTCCCCATATAATGCTCCAGAGGGGATCTGGGTTGCAAAAAATGAACATAAAAAAGATGGAGGGACAATTGTCCTTTGCTTGACTTTGCTTGGGAAAAGATTAAAGTATAGTTTAAGAAGCTTACTTAGGAATTCCTCTTTTATATTCCATGGGACCAGTTGTCCTTCGCTTATGAATTTATTCCAAGCGATTAGGCACAATTTTTACTCTATTAGTGTATGTCTAATTCGAATGTGACAGACATAACTTACCTACAGTGTTTACTTTTTGTCAACCCAAGTGCTACACTCATGCTATATCTTCCTTTTATACGATAACTTTCGAAAAATTTTGTCTCATCGGGACATTTTTGCATGAGTTTACAATATTTGTCAGTATCTTCTAAAAAAAAGTTAGGATTCTATTATAAAACCATTTAGTAATATGGGGAGTTGAAGTTCAATGTGAGATTGACACTCTCAACAAGTCTTTTCACATGTGGCGAATTGATGTAGAATTGATACTCTCAATGTGTTCCCTCACGTGTGCAAATTTTCAAGTCTAACATATGGACAACAGAAATCGTGGGGTTACATGGAGTAGGTGTGGTTGTTAGCACACAGGACAAACTGCTCTGATACCATGAAGAAAGTTGGGGTTTCACCATAAGACTAATTTGCAATATGAGAAGTACCTCAACTACTTATAAGTACATGCAAAGTTCCTCATACAATTATAAGAACCTATGATTAGTTTTTTTTAAGAAATTTCGAAATGAACAATTTTAACGAAATATTTCTTCGATAGACTAAAATAGAGTTTACCAAGTAGAATTGCTATAAATAGAATAATAATAAAGGAGTAGGATTCTCTACCCTTCCATGCCCTCCTATTTGAACGATCACGGTTAAATCACGTCAACATCTTATATTCATTTTTTTTATAGAGATAATAAGACAAAAAGTAATATGTGAGAGGAGGGCATGGAAGTAGATGGGAATAGGAGGGTAGAGAATTTGCATATGAAAATCAAGGGGAGTGGAAAGCTGGAGTAATACTTTGGAAAAGCCCGATTCTCTTTGTCTGCGAGCCTTCGTTTTTCATTCCTTCATATACACCAATGTATAATATAATCATGAGATGTTAATTGTATTAAATATATTTAAATATTATAGACAATTAGCAAACGAGAAATTATAAAGAGATTCTCTCAAGAATGACACTATCCATAAATCATGTCACTTCACAATTAACGTCAATTTTTTGTTCACATTAAAAAATAAGGAAAACTAATGAAAAGAGCTTGAAAACTTTGAGGTTTAACGATAAGGACAAAATAAATGGTAAAGTGAATAGTACCAGGATTGACTTTTTGTGTAAAAATATGGTTTTTCGTTAAAGTGAACAGTACCAAGAACTTTTCGTTAAAGTTCCCTAAAAAATATTGTGCAAAAAGTTAATAAAGAATCACACATTTGAGACAGCCTTTCGCATTTCTCGCAAAATATAATCCGCCCTAAATTAAGGGGTGTGATATCCACACATCTCTTTTTACTTCTCCTATACTTTTTTGGTTTTCGACCGTCGAATTAGATAAATTGAAAAAGGCCAACGAACAAAAATTAACAAAGTACGTGAAAAGTTAAAAAAAAAGTGTGGATAGCACACATCCCCAAAATTAATTGAGGATCATATCGTTATAGAAAAAGAAAAAAAAGTGGGGACCGAAACGTGTAAAAACAAAATAAAAAATCCACGTGTAAAATTTTGTCAGAAAAGATTCGTGCGTTGCAAGTTATAAAATCGTAACAACTGACTTGTCCCGCTCACACACTTTCGAAATCTGAACTCAAAAAACTGTCTCGCAGCTCGCAAGTATCACAGTCGTCGTCGCTGCTATGGAGCAGTTCAAAGGCCAGCCCCGGCTTCCGAAATTCGCCGTCCCGAAACGGTACGACGTAAGGCTGAAGCCGGACCTCGCCGCCTGCAAATTCGGCGGCTCCGTCGACATCGACCTCGATGTCGTCGCCGATACCAAATTCATCGTCCTCAACGCCGCCGAGCTCTCCGTCAATGCGGGCTCCGTCTCTTTCACTCACGGAGGCTCGTTCAAGGTAATCGATGCGCTTGGCTTTTCAAATTTGTGGAACTGAGAAAAAAAAGAAAATAGAAAGGAGATTGAGGTGTTTGGCTGATGAAATTTCATTGTTTTGTAGGTTGATTTGTTAATTAACACTTGATTAGTAAAACTAAGTTCAATTAATCATTCGTTGATTAGTTTTAATTTTGGTTTAATCACTGCTCTGTTAATGATTTGTGATGTGAGCAAGTGAATGGATTGGAATTGATAGGATGTTTGTAACGTTGTCAACTTTGCTGCCTTGTATGGCTGCACGGATAATGTAGGAAATGGAAAGATTATTTGGAATTCATTTCGTGGGTGTTTACTGAATGAGTAAATGAATGTTTGAGCAGGTTTTCAAGCCTTCGAAGGCCGAGACGTTCGAAGAGGATGGAATTTTGGTTTTGGAATTTGGCGAGACGCTTCCGATTGGGTCTGGAGTTTTGGCTATTGAATTTGAAGGAATTTTGAATGACAAGATGAAGGGTTTCTACAGAAGGTAGTTTTTGAATGCAGGAACTTTTGCGCAGTCCATCTTCGATTGTTCGTTCAGTATTATCTTGTCCTAATGGTAGAGATATGTCTAAGATTTGATTTGCTTCGTGCAGTACATATGAGCACAACGGTGAGAAGAAAAATATGGCAGTTACACAGTTTGAGCCTGTTGATGCCAGGCGGTGCTTTCCATGCTGGGATGAACCTGCTTGCAAGGTTATCCTCTCTCTCTCTCTCTCTCTCTCTCTCTCTCTCACACACACAATTGACTTAAGATGTTGATTTTCATCAGTATCAAGTGATATTGTTTGCACCATTCTGTATATACATTGTTATAAATGCATTTTTGAGACTAGGAAAAAAGTTATCTGTTGTTTATGATGGTAGTATAGATGAGAAATCAATCTTCCTGTTCTGGTTAAATTGTTCAAATCTAGAATTTATGACTTAATGGCTATTTGGTTGGCAGGCTACATTCAAGATTACCCTTGATGGTGTTCCGTCTGAACTAGTAGCCCTTTCCAACATGCCGATTCAAGAAGAAAAAGTGAATGGACATCTGAAGACAGTTTCGTATGCAGAAACACCAATTATGTCTACATATTTGGTGGCCGTTGTTGTCGGATTGTTTGATTACGTTGAAGATCATACTTCTGATGGTAAACTCCTACACAATATCCCTCGTTTCATCTGTATGTCAGTGCAACCTTTTTCTTGATGATGTCACATATGATGTCATTACAGGGATCAAAGTGCGGGTATATTGTCAAGTTGGTAAGGCAGACCAAGGGAAGTTTGCTTTGCACGTTGCTGTCAAGACACTTGAATTGTACAAAGAGTATGTGTGAAAGTTACCAATCATTCATATCGAAGTTGGCAATTGCTCTTGATGCATGTTATCAACTAAAAGTAGCAGTTTCTCTAGATTTTTTTTCCCTTTTCGTACTTATGCTGCATTACATTCCATTCAATATGAACTCATTGATGATAAGTTCTGCAGTTACTTTGCTGTGCCATACCTGTTGCCCAAATTGGATATGATTGCAATACCTGATTTTTCTTCCGGGGCCATGGAGAATTATGGTTTAGTTACATACTGAGAAACAGCTTTGCTTTTTGATGAAAAACATTCTGCAGCTGCCAACAAGCAAAGGGTAAAATGCGAATCCTGAATGTTACTGCTTTCAGAATTTATCTTGGTTAATATGGTAGGGAAGTATAGTTTTTGCACCCAACGATACGTTTAATCACTCTATTTGGTTTTGGTAAAAGGTTGCGACTGTTGTGGCACATGAATTGGCACACCAGTAGTTTGGCAATCTTGTAACTATGGAATGGTGGACGCATTTATGGCTGAATGAGGGATTTGCAACATGGGTATCACTTCATATCATTGCTATACTTGTTAGTTGTTAGTTTCCATGCTTTTGTACTTAAAAGTAAGTATTTTAATGTCATTAGGTGAGCTATTTAGCTACTGATACCTTGTTCCCAGAGTGGAAAATATGGACTCAATTTCTTGATGAACTCACTGCTGGTCTTAAGCTGGATGGGCTTGAAGAATCTCACCCCATTGAGGTACTTATTTGTGAACCTGGTTTTTCATGGGTTTCATTTTAATTTTTATTTCCTGAAGTTTCCTGTTTCCTAGCATCGAATCTTGATCATCTGCATAGAAGGCTTTAAATAGTAATATTCACCACTATAGTTTTCAAGGTTTTATTAATTGGAGAGTATTAATGTATATATGTATCTCTGGTATATTATGGTTTAATCTTTTTTCTTTTTGGCCAGGTGGAGATCAATCATGCTGCTGAGGTTGATGAAATATTCGATGCGATAAGCTATAAAAAAGGTGCTTCTGTTATTCGGATGCTACAAAGCTATCTAGGTGCTGAAGTCTTCCAGGTATGTTCTTTGATTTGTCAGCTAGTGTGCTTGAAGGTTGAAGGAACTATCTTATTTTCTAGGATATAAAAAAGTTACAGACTTAATTGCATGCTACTTTTTAATGCATCCAGAGGTCACTTGCTTCATATATCAAAAAACATGCTTACTCAAATGCAAAGACAGAAGATTTGTGGGCTGCCCTTGAGGAGGGATCTGGTGAACCCATAAGCAAGCTAATGAATTCATGGACACAGCAAAAAGGTTACCCAGTTATTTCTGTCAAGGTCAAAGATCAGAAATTGGAGTTTGATCAGGTATCCTTATGTTTGCTTCTTTCAAAGTTGTTTGATTATCAAAGGAACTTCTGAAAGAACCTCTCGAGCTCTAATGCATATATAAGCTGTTAAGTCATTAGTTTAGGTTTTATTCCAAGGTACAAGGACACGAACAAAGATCTAATGAGTAAATTAATGTATGGCAGACACAATTCTACTCAAGTGGTTCCCAAGGCGAAGGGCAATGGATTGTGCCAATCACATTATCCTGTGGCTCGTACGATGTACACAAGAATTTCCTACTACAAGCGAAGTTTGAAACTCTTGACATAAAGGAATTTCTGGGTTGCTCAGTAGGAAAGGCTGGATGTGGATGCACAAGCAACAAAGACAATGTATTATGCAGTTGGATAAAAGTCAATGTGGATCAGACTGGTTTTTACAGAGTGAAATATGAGGATGAACTTGCAGCTGCACTTAGAAACGCTATCGAAAAGAAACAGTTGTCTGAAACTGACAGATTTGGTAACCATCATTTCGTACATCTGCTTGTTTAACCCTTTGATAGTGAAAGTTTTCATCAATTTTTTTTTTCCTTTCACAGGCATTTTGGATGATTCATTTGCCTTGTCAATGTCTTGCAAGCAGTCTTTTGCTTCATTGCTTACCTTGCTGAGTGCTTACAGAGAGGACCTTGACTATATCGTTCTGTCAAATTTGATTACTGTAATGATCTTCCCTGCATTGTGTTTATGTCACTGCATTTATAGCCTTGGCCTGATTCCGGTCCTCACTTTTAACAGATAAGTTGTCATCTGGTAAGAATTGCAGCCGATGCTGTACCCGGACTACTGGATCACATTAAACAATTCTTTATTGGACTTTTCCAGTATTCTGCAGGGTAAGCTTGCTCTTTTCTTAACAACTCAAATACCTGCGTAGATAAACTATCAGGATCCACAAGATTTGTTTCCAGTCTTTTTCTTTAATTTTGTTTAAGTTTATCATTTATGATGGAGTTTCTTTACAGGAGGCTTGGTTGGCAGCCTAAACCCGGCGAAAGCCATTTAGATGCAATGTTGAGAGGAGACATTTTGAATGCGCTTGCTGCTTTTGGTCATGACCTGACGTTAGATGAAGCAAGTAGGCGTTTTCATGCCTTTTTAGAAGACAGAAACACGCCCCTTCTTCCCCCTGACGTTAGAAAGGTTGCTTTGATGTAAATCGTTAATTAAATTACACATACGTAATTAACCTTTTAAGCTCATTGTTGATGTTAATTGTGGATCACTGTTGCAGGCAGCATATGTGGCTGTAATGCAAAGAACAAGCGTATCTAACCGATCAGGCTACGAATCTCTTCTTAGAGTCTACAGAGAGAGTGATCTAAGCCAGGAGAAAACCCGCATTCTAGGTAAATATAAGTAATTAGGAAAATAATGCTGAAAGTAGAGGCTGTTAGATTGTAGTACTAATCGATGTGTCTGTGCCTGTAGGTTCATTAGCGTCTTGTCCCGATCCCAATATTACACTGGAGGTTCTCAACTTTATATTGACTCCTGAGGTATTTCAGATTTTCTTTCTCTTAATTGGAGGTTGAAGTTTTACTTATTAGTAATAAGTTTGAGAATTCAAAGCTTGATGATATATGACTTGAATGCCTGTCTACGCAGGTTCGCTGTCAGGATGCTGTCTTTGGGCTTGATGTTAGTAATGAAGGTCGGGAGACAGCTTGGGCGTGGATGAAGGTATCTCTCACTAATTTACGACATACTACGAAATGTTCCCACTTTGATGGATATTATCTTTCTTTTTCCCACTTCCGTTACTATGATTCATTTTTCCATTTGGATTGCTCGAAACACAGGATAACTGGGAGCACATCTCAAAGACTTGGGGGTCCGGATTTCTAATCACTCGCTTTGTCAGTTCCATTGTTTCACCGGTTCGTTCTTTCTTTCTCTAGAGACTTTCGTTCTTATCCTCAAGGTTTTTCGTCGTGCAACTTGGATTTGAAATTACATAGGCAATGTTTCTGATGCCTTGTCATTTCCTTCTACCTTCCTCTGCAGTTTGCTTCATTTGACAAGGTTAAGGAAGTAGATGAGTTCTTCAAAGCCCGTCCCAACCTGGCGATAACTAGAACCTTGAAGCAGAGCATTGAGCGGGTGCAAATCAACGCCAAGTGGGTTCAGAGTGTTCAGAGCGAGAAAGACCTTGCCGACGTTGTGACGGAGTTGGCACGCCGGAATGTATTTCCAACGAAGATCATCTATGGGAATGTATTTCCAAGCTTATGTTTGTTATGTTTTCTAGCGAAGATCATCTCTGGGAATGTATTTCCAAGCTTATGTAACTTAAATTTGCCAAAACAAAGAATAAAGAGACATAATGTAAATAATAAAAGTACCTAGTTTGCCTTGATTATGACTTTGCTCTCTCATGAAAAATGCAGCCATTACTTGGAAAGATTTTTCAATGCACCGGGTACATGCCATATATACCAAGTGTCATAAGTGGTTGGATACTTTAAAAAAAAATTTGTAACCACTTTTATTGTGACGCTTAGTGTACCATGTCGTCCTCACTTAAAATTTCTCCATTACTTGAATCTCATTTTACCTATTATAAGATGGGGGTTGATAACACCATGTAACGCTGTTACGATCACATCAAGTTATTCCGCTTGATTGGACAGGTAAGTGTTGTGGTTCTTTCTGCTTACATTTTTGTTTAAGAGGTGATTGTCGCACTATCTTTTCCCTCTGCACTCATTCTTTGCGAGTAAATTTAAGAAAAATCAACGATAAGATGATAAAAACAATGAGATGAGTGCAGAACAAGAAAAAGGTAGCATGAAAATCCTTTTTTGTTCCAACAGGATCCTCTTCGAATCCTTTTGGTGAGGATCCTGAGAATTCGTGAATCGTGTCAGTTCATCGTACATCGTGCAGTCAGTTTTTGTCAAATACTGTTTGTGTTTAATTTTAAATAAAAGAATTTAAAATAAGTTTTAACAGCAAGATGTACGATAAATGGACAGGATTAACGTATTTCCCAAATCCTCACAAAGAGAATCCGGCGAGGACCTCGCCGGATTCCTTTTTGTTCATTCAAGATCATTACAAGTGGCAAGCAAATTCCAAATTTGGTAATTTTATAAGCACTAGGATTGAAATGACAGATTAAGTACATACCTCACTGAGCTTTTTCTTTAAACTCGGAGGCATAATGAATACAATTTAAAAGCATCACACTGCCACCATTTTCCTATTTTTTTCCTTCTACAAAGCAGCTACGATTTACACAGCCACAGCTCGGCACAGTGTGCAGCAAATGTTCTACGGTACATACAGACCGCGTGCGGTTCGGATTAAGCAATGAAGCCCAGGCGAAAAACAAACGGGCAACACGATATATCAGATCATACGAAAGTTTTTATATCATACAGCTACAGGTCAAATGGGAGATGAAGCAACCGATCATGTTTTGCTTTTAAACTTCCTTTGAGCTTTCAGATCTACCACAATTACAGTAATGTTGTCCTTACTTCCTTTTTGAAGGGCACGGTTTGAAAGAAACTCCGCAGCTGCCTGGGCAGCGGGATCAATTCCTTCGCCTCTTTCCTGCGGAAGTCCATCTGAACCATTCTTCTTGTGCCAGACGAGTATTCTTCTCCGAGCAAGGTCACACACTTCTTCGTTTGACATAACGTCCCATAAACCATCACTGGCTAAAATTAGGCATTCGTCGTCTTTTGTTCGGGGAATAAACATCACTTCTGGTTCTGGAATGATCCACGGTTTTAAATATCTGTCGCCTGCAAACCCAAAACAAAAGTTGAAATTCAACTTTACTGTTGAACTGCTCAAGCTTTAGAGTAGGACATAGCTTTTCTATGTACTTTAGTCACCGAAATGTCTTTGTGCGTCTAAATGTACCATCATATTTGGACCTAGCATCAAATCTATTGTATATATAGCATTTGGTGAAGTACTATAAAGGTTTCTACGAGAACAGCACCCGGTTGAGAAAGAAAAAACCATGGTGAAGCACATACCTATAGACCTTGACATAGCAAGAACTCCAAACACACGATGGCCATTCCATTGTATGACCTTGCCTCCAGCTGCTTCAATCCTTGCATATTCGTCTTCCCGATTTGGCTACAACCGATGTTTCCATACACAGAATTTATGACAAAATACAACAAATGCAGAACAGTTTCCACAATCAGGCATAAACTATAAGATACAAAACTTCAGTTAGAATGTCTTACTTTATGATCCACCGACAATGCCATGGGTTCTTTACCACGACACAGAACTGCTCTCGAATCTCCACAGTTTGCTACTATGATATGAGACGAGCAAATAAGGGCAACAACAGCAGTGGAACCAACAGTTTCTGGGGCAACGGGCTCAAGACAAGCCTTCCCTCCAACCTCAGTATCAACCTTAAGAAAACAATTCGTAAATGCATTTGTCCATTGTGCTTGGCAACTGTCTTTGATACTTACATGAACTAGGCCTTCCTTAACAGATTCTATCTCTTCAGCCAAAGCCAAATGAACGCGATCACGACAATAGTTAGCAACCTAAACAAAATTAAAGCCGATTCCATGAAAAATAATTACCGGTAGAAAGACATTATATGCATGTTATGCAGTAGGAAAAAGTTGCCCACGGAACATATAAGGATTAGGAAATGGTACCTGAGAGCCTCCATGACCATCATAGACTCCAAAGAAATGAACAGTTTGTTGTAAACACTTGCTCAAGCCATCAATTATGCGGTCACCAATCAGCATTTGAATTGGAATCTTCAAAAATTGTGGTATAGCGGCAAGTGCATCTTCCATCTCTGGTCTTCTTCCAATCACGGATGTAAACCCCCAAAGCGGCACATAGTCTACCTCGAAAACACTGCGGCTGACTGTTTCTTTGGCCCCAGTTTCCAAGGGTAATTGATCAACAACTGCAGATGGATTTGGATCAGACCCATCACCAATTTCTTCCTCAGGGTTCCCCATCACAGCAAGGGGGTCACTTGTGATCTCTGTCTCAACATTTGAATCACCTAAATCCGTAGCCTTATCGACAACATCAACACAGCAAATGCTCTGCTCCGTGTCTACAGAACTGAGTGTGCCTGCATCAGGACCAATCTCGTAGACAAGGAAGTCCTCTAAACACAAGCTACTTGACTCACTCGCCACTGAGAGTGAACAATAGCTATCAAGAACCTGATCGCCTTCCAATGATAAAGAATCATCGTCCTCACTCTCACGGCCTATCGAATCAGCAGAAGAAACCCAATTGCTTTCGTCTTGAGATATCATATCCAACAAAGGAGCTCCTCCTCCCTTGTCCTCTTTCGGCGCAGAAACTGCTCCGAAATTATCATCACCTGAGCAACTACAATTACAATCCTCTTCACCAGCTGCAACTGTCTCACTGGAACCCATGGTGACAGAACCAGATAAAAACCCCGCCGTGTTTTTCATTAGCTTAAGTCTTGTGATATCAATGTGGGCAGCTATGGTTGGGTTATCACAGACTGAGTTACCTACTCTAAATGGCAACGCGACCGCCGGAGACATATCCTCCATCAAAATCCTTATCTGGGCAGTACAAAAAGTTACCCTCCAACCCCTCCAACATCACACAACCTGTCATTTCTCAATTACTCTAAGACTTTCTCCCCCTATTGAGAATGATTTGGGAATGTGAACGGTGGGTTCTAACGGGCCATTTTCCATGCCTGAGGGCACCCAAATAAAGGCGAAAAGACGGTGCAAAATTCAGGTGATGTGAATGTATGGATGAGCTAAAAAGGGTGGTGGAAAAGGAAATGGGTAGTCAGATCTGGTCAACAACAATGGATCCACACTTCCATTTTTGGAAATTGAACTTTAATATTACTATATTGACAGGTTTTGGGCCCTTTTCAACTTCTTCTCTTCACTCTTCTCATCAACTACAACCCAGAAAGATACAAGCTTTAAATGCACAAATGAAAAGAAAAAAAAAACTGTAAAATTAGAAGAAAAAAAGTACAAAAATCAGATTCAATTTAGAACCAACCCCTTATCAAAGCACAAGAAAGAAAAAAGAAAGAAAAGGAGGTCATGAGAAAGAAACCCAACAAAGGCAAAGCCCCGAGAGTCACAGGAAAACCCAACCCTATCAAAGAAAGCAACTTTTTCCCATCAACATTAACTTAGACTTCCCTGGATCTGAGGCAACCTATCTCTGCCTCTTGTAATTCAACTCTCTCTCTCTCTCTCTCTCTCTCTCTTCTCCCCTCCCTCTCTCTCTACAAATAATTATGACAATTATAGCAGGAAAAGCAAGAAGGTAAAAGAAGAAGAATCACTACCTAATTTGTCAACTGTGTAGTCTTTCCTTCCCTCCCTCTCTTTAAACTTTATTTAAACAGCTGAAATCCATGAAAGGATCAAAGAAATCAAGAAAACAAGATATGGGAAGCTTACCAATTAAAACACCCAGCTTAAAGATGACTGCTTTAATATTAATAAATGTCGCTGGAGAGAGTTGAGACCTGCAAGCGCAAGAAAGGGAGTGGAGAAAGAAATATACCGGAAAAAGTAAAAATAATAAGAAATAATGGAGGAAAAAAAAGACAAGAGAGAGACAGGGGAGTGTATTTGAAGAGTGAGAAAAAGGTGACACATGTCAAATCTTGAAGAGCATATTAAAGCATCTCCACCCATCCCATGATCCTTCCCTTTTCATTCTCTCATTCTAAATTTTTATTGTTTTTAGTAAATCGATGTATTTTACATTTAAGAAAGGGTTTTAATCACAAATGGTCCCTGATATTGATCAAACACATCATTTTGGTCTCTTACATTGAAAATCAATAGAAATGGTCCCTGAGATTGTCCACCATCCATCATTTTGATTATTCTGTTAAAAACTCCATTAAATGTCCCGGAGCTCTTGGCCGAAGGTTTGGGCAATTTTCAAAGCTTCGTAACTCAATCGTTTCTTAACCAAATTCGACCCATAATATATCAAAATGAAGATAGGAAAGTGCAGAATAAGATTATACCTATTTGGAAGTCCAATGGTTGCCGGAGATGGCCAAAAAATAGCCTCAAATTTGACTGGTCCGAGTGAAAATTTGAAAACTCGTCGGAAACTGGGTAAATTTTAAACTTTCATAACTTCTTCAATACTCAACGAAATCAAGTGATTCAAAAACAAAAATCATACTTCTCGACGAGAAGAAGAGAATGGCACCTTTTTCGATGGCTAGCTCGCCCTGGTTTGGCCAAAAAATGGCTCGAAAGTGGCTATCTTGGTCTTGAGTTAGCCACTTTCGAGCCGTTTTTCAGCCAAACCAGAGCGAGTTAGCCATCGAAAAAAGTACCATTCTCTTCTTCTCGTCGAGAAGTATGATTTTTGTTTTTGAATCACTTGATTTCGTTGAGTATTGAAGAAGTTATGAACGTTTAAAATTTACCCAGTTTCCGACGAGTTTTCAAGTTTTCACTTGGACCAGTCAACTTTGAGGCTATTTTCCTGCCATCTCTGGCAACCATTGAACTTCCAACTGGTATAATCTTATTCTACACTTTCCTATCTTCATTTTGATATATTATGGGTCGAATTTGGTTAAGAAACGATTGAGTTACGAAGCTTTGAAAATTGCCCAAACTTCCGACCAAGAGCTCGGGGACACTTAACGGAGTTTTTAACGGAAGGACCAAAATGATGGATGGTGGACAATCTCAGGGACTATTTCTATTGATTTTCAATGTCAGGGACCAAAATGATATGTTTGATCAATGTCAAGGACCATTTGTGATAAAAACCCTTTAAGAAATAAGGAAGTTCGATTAAGCCACACAACTTAATTTGATATTGAATTCGTCATCTACAAGATTCAAACTTAAAATCTCTTATTTACAAATGAAAAAGAATATCATCAGATTGTAGTACTGAGGGACTCTAATTAGTAATCATAAATTATTATCAAAAGGAAAATGCATCAAAGGATTTTTATTATTTTTTTATTTTTATAAATCTATAAATTTTTGTTAATAAGAGGGAGGATCTTTCTCTGGTATCCTGTCCTAGACAGTCTTATCTTGTGTGCGTGTTGTCCTAATTAAAAAATTTTGTTATAAATTTCTTTTGTTTCCTCCAATGTATTTATTCTTTTATCTTGATAGATCGATAGTGTTTAATACTCATATAGATCTTATGAAGTGTAGACAAAAATTGTAATAAGGTGTTGGGTTTCTACTCATTCGTCTTGGGTTTGAAACTCTTTCTTTTTTAAATTATTATAATAGTTTCGAAATTTTCTCCATTTTTAATAATAATAAATTAAATAAAAAAGACTTAAAATTGTAAGTATTTGTATTGGTTGATAAAATGGGAAAATGATCATTGCCGGATTCTTTTTTTGGGGATCCCGTAATGTAACCATTCATCGTTTATCGTGCAGTCAGAAATCATTTAAAATTTAAAATTTAAAATTAAATATAAATAGTACCTAACGAAAACTGACCGCACGATATACGATGAACGATCACAATTACGAGATCCGCAAAATTCCCAGAAAAAAAGATCCAGCGAGGATCCTTTTTCGATAAAATGAAGCACTCACTTGGTTTAAAATATTGTTTTACCAACAAACTCCATCAATGGGGCGTTCATTGTTTTTTGACAAATCAAAATGGTTTGACCAATCTTGCTTATGAAACAATGCTAATTTGCTAAACCTAAAGGTGAAAGGGAATGTGGGTTAGTTATTTTGTAAAACGCTTAAAAGAAGCATATGAGAATTGCAGGGGGTTTGTAATTTGAGTAATTGAGAGTATTTACGCATTGCATTGAGTGCATTTTTACTTACCACCATTTATGTGGTGCATGCTCACTATCATATTTATCACCGTTAGATGAGTTTGAATTTTGAGATTTGTGCTTATCCACTATACGAATCTCGAAATTCAAACTCATCTAACGGTGATAAATACGATGGTGAACAAAAATGCTCCCCAATGCATTTAAGAAAAGGTTTTTCATTTTCTAAATTCCAACATCGTTGATTTAACAAACAAACCAAAAAAGGAAGAGGAAAACCAAATTATCCTACGGCAGCCATAGTAAATCGCGATATGATCTCAATACCAACTTTGAGAAGAGGTGCTCCAAATTTTAGGCGTAAATGCATAGTGGTTATATACAAATTTAAAATACATCGCGTGGATTAGTGATAATGGATATTCGAACTTAAAACCTCTTCTAAGATTTGCACTTGATTCTTAAGGAAATGAGTTCGAGGTGAGAAATCACTTCCTTTCGTGTGTTTGGTTAATCCAAAATTGTGAAAAGCTTTCACGTCTTATGAAAAGTGAAACCGTCCGTCCAAACTTAGATTTAATTTTTATTTTCATTATATTTCCTTTCAACTTGCTAACTGTATTATTAGGTTGGGAGGAGGCTGACAATTTTGAGCTTAATTATTCAGAGTTTGCTGTATCTAGTTGATTTAAGCAAATAATTAACTAAAGCGATCATTCAGTCTCATATAGAGAGAGAGACTTAATATTGAACTGAGACGTTAAAACAACAGGGAATTCCAATTTATGTAAGTTGATTAAAAAAATATCGATTTGGAAAATGTTTCTCCATAAATATTGATCTGAAAACAGATGGAAAATTAAAATAATGTCTAGTGTCGGTTTTTAATTTTTAATTTTTTTTCTCGAGAAAACATCCTGAAAATTAAAATAATGTCTAGTCCCAATCCGGATACCTGCTGACCTGTGTAATAAAACGACGTCACTGAAGGCCCACTTGGTGGACTTGGTTTAGTGAATTCCTATTGGGTCTCAGATTTTAGTGGGCCATAGAGAGTCATAGCCTGCTGAGCCCAAATTGTTTTTATTTATTTCTTTTTTTTGGTACTGAAAAATCGTTCTGATTTATCTTTTTCTACAACTGGAAGAACATGTTGGATTTTGAAGAATATTTAAAAAAGCCAACAAAAGGCTTTTCATTTTTATGTGTGTGAAAATCTCCAATTTTAAACAGAAAAATGCAAGTGGCAAACTTAAGTGTAACCAAGTTGGTCTACACAATGTCTTTTTACAAAATATCTTGGTTCGAATCCTCTTCTCTAATTTAAGTTCAGTTAGAATATCGGTCAAATAAATAAAAACAGAACATGAAAGCTAGGAGAGAAAAGAAGGCTCGAAATTCTTCAGGGGTATATTTGAGTGAGGGATTTAGGCATAGTGATGAAGAAATGGATCATAAAAAGTTAGATAGGAGGAATTCGAAATGACTAAATGAGTACTACAAATCCGGTGCATTTCTAAGCCCTCATGTGTAACTTTTTGTGACCAATTTTCTACCTCACTTTGTCTAAATCCCTTGGAATTTGGAAGTCCCTCGTCCAAACATACCCCAAGACACGCCAGCGTAGAAAATCTGTCATGTCACCGTAGTAGTCTCTCCCACTTGTAACGACTTCGAAGTTCAAGGAATTGACATATTTAACCAAAAATAAAAAATAAAAAAATAAAAAAATCCTTGTACATACATTTGTAAAATTCCATTTTGGCCAGAGTAAGAGACATACGATATATAATATGGAGGTATGAAAATTGAAGCAATATATTTACACAAGTATTTCATTTCATAGCAAATTTCAAGTCCATCCCTTAAAAAGCTTACACAAACACAACAGAGAGAAAAGTTACTTGTAAAATGGCTACTGAGTTTCTTGGTAATTTGGCCATGAATACTTATACTTTCACCAGAAACTGCCACTAGAGAAGGCATTGCACAATACTGCCTACCTGGGCAGTCAGGACAGCCGGTTCCCAGAATTCTCAGGCTACATTAATTCTAAAATTCTAATTCACAAGACCTAATTACTGAAGTCTCTCACTCGCCTCTTTTTCCGGGCTTTTATGAAGTTCTTCAATAGTTACTGTACACTTAAAATGTTTATATTGCAAGCTACGCGGCAGCCAATTTCAAAGATATGCCAAGTTTCTTTGAATATGAACCCGAATTAAGGACATGAGTATATATCTTGTCACCTTTTGTCCCCCGGGATTTGGTGTTATGGTAACATGGGATCACCGGCTGATGCAAGCATCTGTAACTCGGCCTCCTTGGCTGCCCGTTCAGCAGTAAAATCTACCCTAGCATCACCTGCATATATTAGCGAATATATAAGCTTTAATCTGCTTAGGTTCAAAACAGAACAACATCAGGTAATTCCAGTAAAGTTATATGATTCTGGAAACGAGAGTCAACATTCGAGTAACATTGCGTACCAAGAGCTTGGCGAAGCCCTTTCACAGCATCAAAGTTCTTGTATGTATAGCCAACAAAGCTTAAATCTTTGGGAGTCATTTGCAACTGCATGAAAGTATAAGGTGATAAGGAATACATATTGTACATTCATACTAAATCATAAATTACTTAAACATGTGGTACGAGTTTGTATGAACAGGCTATTGCAGATTTTCGTGGATCCTCTAGAGAATAGACACGAGAACTCTATTGATAACAAAAGGGCAATGAGGCGTTGCCTAATAATGCAGATTCCTTCTGAGTTTTGAAAATAATGTTACACAAGTTGAGATATAAGCAAAAGCCAATTGAGATTGATTTTTTACAAGAAAATTCCCTTTTCAGAAAATTAAAAACAGAATTATTGGCATCAAACGGCACTAATGCAGATTTCATGGTGGCCGGCTAAAGTCAACAATTGTAATTTGGCATTACGTCATCTTGGAGACGAACATAGATGAAAAGGTCTACGCTATGATCTTTTCTTTTTCCTATGGCAGTTCTCTTGGCTCTGGCGCCTTTTTAACAAAGGGAACCCAGTATTGAGCTTGGGTTTTCTCTTCAAGGAAAAGATGAGCATAATGCCAATTGATTATGTAAAGTACTACATATCATGTCTTATAAAATATGTATTGCATATCATCAGTATATAGACAGCATCTACAGTTACAAACCTTTCGTGAAGATCCAGTTCTTGCTGACGCAGGCGGGTCCAACTAAGCACAAATGCAAAGATGTACGGAAGTCAGTATTTCAATAGGTTTGGCAGTGATGTAATGAAGCTTCTAGATATCACATGAATGAAAGAGTACAGAAGCTAAAAGGTATATATAAATGGAACTGTTAATTATAGCACTGATATTAGTAGATGCTGGTGCAGAAGATGATAAACAATGATACAAGAAATAGAAGGATGATCTTGTAAAATACCTCATCAAACTTCATAAAGTTTTGGGTATCAAGCTCCCCATTCACTTCTGGTTTGAATGCTGCGTCCATTTCATAGAGTTTGTCCCACACAACATCCTTGAACCAAGGATGAGACTGATACAATACAACATAGTTTTTAGAAATCTAAGAAAGAAAAAAAAAATCCGATTAGAGGATAAAGACAACAATTTATTCAAATAGGAGAGCTTTACTTTGATTTGATGTGCCCCTCCAGTACCTAGCCTATGTTCAACATTACACAGCAACCTGCAAATAAGATCCTTAGCCTCAGCTGTCAACCTTGCATCTTCTGGAAATTTTAAGTGGTTTTTCCAATGAACAATCTGATGTAAATTGACAAATACAGTGAGTAATTTTGTATGTGAAACTGAAGTGACCTTAGTTCAAACCTATGACTCACCACAAAAACTTTGCACTCAGATTTACATGAGCGTTAAGCAATTTACCTTTCTGCATGTAGTTATTGGATCATCTGAATAAAATGGAGGGTAACCAACAAGCATTTCATACATTATTGCTCCCAATGACCACCTAAACCAAACAATACATATCATAAACACAAAGATGAGAGAACGCGAGAGAGAATAAAAATAAATTAGCAGTATAAACTTACCAGTCGCATTCCATTCCATATCCTTTCTTCAATAACACTTCAGGTGCAATATAGTCAGGTGTCCCCACAGTTGAAAATGCCTTTCAGAAAACGAAGAAACAAAAAACAATAGAGTGAGGGGAAAATGTCTAGGGGTTAAGGCTAAAGATATACTGCAAAAACCAGTCTGTAAAGATGCTAAAATACCAACTTCCTCCTGTTCATCTGCCAATGTTGCAGCTGTTCGGCAGGGCTTTTCCAACTACTCCGATTATCCGCATCAGGAACGCATGTGTCGATATCCATTGGTTCTGTCATATTTTCATCATCCATAGTTCTATTTTCATGCAGTGAAGGTAAAGTTGTACAATCAAGAGGCTTACAGAGGCCAAAATCCGAGAGTTTCATGTGACCATTTTTATCTAGAAGCAGGTTGTCTGGCTTAATGTCTCTGCAGAGGCAGCGAAAATGAAGTAGTGAGACAAGATTGCATACTTAATTCATCACCTAACAAGTATTCTGGTAACAAAATAAAAATTTAATAACATGATATTAGTAGAATTCTTCAACCTGTGTATGTAGTTGTGTTTCTGAATAGATTCTATGGCCAGTACGCTCTGTGCAATGTAAAATTTAGCCACACTTTCAGTCAAGGTGTCTTCCCTAATCAGCAGAGTCATCATGTCACCCCCAGGCAGATATTCCATTATTAAATATAAGTACTCATCGTCCTGGAAGGAGTAGTAAAGTTTAACTATGCAATGGCTGGCAACTTCTGCCAGCAAGTTTCTTTCAGCTCTAACATGTTCTACCTACAAGACAAAACGAAAAATATATCAACAGCAATATTTCAATGATGAAAATCTAGGAATGAGTTCCAGTGGTGGGTTTGGAACAAAGTCGCATATGTGATCTTACCTGTCCTCTCTTCAGCATTTCAGATTTCTTCAACTTTTTCATGGCGTAGATATTGCCAGATTTTTTCTCCCGACACAATCGGACCTGTAGTTTGAGAGTGAATTAGGAAAGGTATACTGCAATTAGCAAACACATCTAAAGCATAAAATGGAACACCAAGCTAACGCGAGTCCAGTGGTCAATGAAAAGTTAAACGTTCGTTAGAATACTATGTTTAATACAGACCTCACCATAGGCCCCCCTACCAATGATGGTCAAAGGCTCAAAATCATCGACACATATCTTGTGCCTTTTAAGTCGCATAAATTCTGTCTCTTTTCGCTCCAAGTCTTTAATCAGGTTGACTTGTACCTCCTTTGGCACATCTGACGAAGCTAATTTCCTTTCCAACACCCATCGTCTGCAACAGAAATAAATATCATATCAGTAACTCACTGCATCTTTGAACTAAAGCATTTGGCAGTGGCCTTAATGATTTTCACCAGAATACCCTTGTTCATGTTAAGTCGGAGTATGTGAGAGGATAAGTTTCTTATTTTCAATTACCTTACTTCAAGAACTTTGGTGTGAAACTCTATGAAAAGCAAATGTAATAACCCTATCATTAACCTCAAATTTTAGGCGGCCCTTGGCATTTGGGAGACTTCGGGAGAGATGAACTGCCCTTGCTAGATTGGATTCTATCAAACATCTGAGTATTACTGATCCAGACTAAGGGTAGTAGTCTAAATTGCTATACAGCCTAAATCAAACAAAAACAATCTAAGATTACCAAATAAACACCGATAACAAGATCCGAACCCACATGGATCAGATTTCGCAAACCCCAATTCTTATCCCAACGGAATAACTACCCTATTCGACCCTCATTTGCCCCATGACTACTTGCTTCCATCTTTAAAAAAATCTGATTTCTTTACTCACCCCCACACTTCCTCAACCCAAAACATTACAGAATCACATTTTCAACTAACAAAACCACGATACCAACACACATTTCGTTATTCCCACATTTTCTCAGCAACCAAACAGCAGAAATCGAAACCAATTCATGAAATGCCAACACCCAATTCAAACACCGAACAGTTTCACGATTCAGAGCTCGAATTACTTCCCCAAACTACATTATTCAGCAATCCAAACAGAGCTTAAGTATGAAAACCCAGAAGGAATTGAAGCTGCAGATTTCAGATTACCTCTCTTTCCGCTCCTGAATGTTCTTCATCTGAGCTCTGTAGTGGTTCTCTATGAACTGCTTGGCCGCCGCCACCTTCTCCATCGTCAAGCTCGAACCCAGCACCTCCTCCTCCTCCTCCTCCTCCAGATCCTCCATTCTTTCTCTCTCTTCACTCTCACGGTATCGTCTCTTTCTCTCTCTAGATACACATAGTAACAGTATTTTCTCTCTCTCTACAGACTCTCTCTCTCACTCCTCTGAGGGAGCTTCGTTTTTATTGCGACGACGAGTAGATGATGAAAGAGAACCTCCCAAAATATATACCTCTCTCGTTTTTACTCCTCAACCGCTATTCGCACGCCACGTGTACTCGTCGGACTTTCGCTCCGACTCGGGATAACGTGTCGGAGCACGATTGACTGGTGGTTGTGAGCCCACGGAGTTTCGAGGCAGTGGAGCGGAGCTCGACAATTTCTTTATAAATAATTTTCAGATTGCTGCTGCAGGATGAGTGGCGGAGTCACGCGCTTGAGAGTGGGAGTGTGACACGCTCCACGTTGTGGCGAGGAGCAGTGTAGTTGTCATTTTAATGACGCTTTAACGATTTTAATACCCAAAAGGCAAGCAAGTTATTTTCGTTATTACGGATTATTGTTATTGGAAGAGTATTCTTTACGGATTTTCTATGTGAGGATTCTAGCATTCTATCCGTTCATTGTATATTGTGATGTCAGTTTTTGTTAAGTACTGTTTGTGTTTAATTTTAAATAAAAAATTCATAATAATTTCTGACTGCATGATGTACGATGAACAAATAAGATAAGGATCCACCGGATGGGATCTAAATTTATTGTTATTTGTATTTTTATTCAAATAAATATAAGATAAGTACATGGGCCGATCAAAGCCACCATCTGTTCACACAAATTCCGACACACATTTTTGTGGAGGCCACTTTGTAATGTACTTCAATGATCTGAACTATCAATGTGGAGCAAAAAATAATTCAAAAAATCGTGGAGGTGACACATCGATTTTTTGACAAAAAGGATGAGATTACCCTCGAGGCACACCAAAATTCTCACGCGCATGCAACAGCTCAATCAAGGAAGAGTCAAATGTGATCAATATGGAATTTATTTAAATTCCTCTCATCACTCCTCATCAATCTCTTATTGATTTTATTCATAATGTAACTCCCAAAACTTCCTATTTAAATTAGGAATAATTGTCATGTTAATTGCAAGATATAATTTCACATAATATCTTGCAATTGTTCACCCAAATACACCATAATTGGCCGACCACTCCTCATCCTAAGAGCATCCCCAATGGGGCTTTATCCTCATTGAGGCTACCACATTTGTAGCTCTAATGAAAAATTTCATCCCCAATAGGCCAGAAAATGAGGCTACATCTACCACAAGGGCTATCAACTTCAATCATTGGGTAGCAAGAAGTTAGGCTACATCTAGCCCCAAAAATTAGAGGGACCACACCAAATTAAGGGCCCATTCTTGGTTTTTGTTTTTGTTTAGAAATGGGTGATCCCCATTTTTAATTCCAAAACATGATTTTAAGGGTTTATTTTTCAACCGTTTAGGATTTTAAGAGTTTATTTTCAACTGTTTGTTTGATTAAGAAAACATACACAAATAATGACTAGTTTTTGTGTTGTTGATTAGAAAAAAATGTTGTGCTTCGTGTTTAATTTTCTAGAATGAAAAATTCATAATAAAAAAATTGATGAAATTTAACATTGGTCGTGTAGAGACGTAAATCGAAAATATAAACAAATAACATAACTAAATTTTGATAAGATAATTCAATCCAATGATCTTTATGAAATGAAAATCTTGTTTGATTTTGGAGAATGTGTCAATCAACGAAATAAACCAATAGTTGTTATGAAATGAAATCTTATATTGTCTGATTTCATAGAAATAAACTAACATATGATATTGAGATAAGATAACCAATACCAATGATTGTTATGAAACAAAATCTTATATTGTTTGATTTTATAGAAACAAACCAACGGATGGGATCAAGATAAGAGAATCTACAACGGTGCCTAAGTGATGAAATCTAACTTTGTCAGAATTTGAATATTTTTAGGTTAAAAAGTTCATAAAATAAAATAAGATAACACATCTAAAAATCAAGTTTAGAGAAGTTAAGACAATAATAAATTAACCGCATAATCAAATTACTACATAATAAAATAGGGTGAAGTGCCGATTTAGTCCCTGAATTATTACCTCAGTGAAAATTAGGTCCCTGAATTATTTTTTTGGTAAAATAAGTCCCTAAATTCATTAGAAATTGCTAATTTCATCCCTACTATTGTATTCAAAGCTATTTTATCCAATTTTTTGTCAACTTAAGTCACTTGACACACTTTAGAGTGTAATACCATCATTTTCTTGTCTATAAGCCCTTGAGATTTTATATAGGTTGCGAATTTAATGTCTAATTTACCCTCAAAAGTTAACTTACACTATTTCTTTATGAAAAACTACCAATTTCTTTTCCAAAGTTAACTCAATACACTATTTCTTTATGGAAAACTACCAATCTACCCTCCAATGTGTATCACATACAAGTAACATGACTTAAATTGACGAAAAATTGAATATAGTAGCTTCGAATATAACATTAGAGATGTAATTGGCAGATTTTTATAATTCAGGGACTAATTTTTTTGAAAAAATAGTTTAGGGACCTAATTTTCATTAAGGTGATAATTCAAGGACTAAATTGGCAATTTCCCCAATAAAATATATAGCCTCATATAGAGCCCGAAAGATATATAGCCCTTTATTGAGAGAAATTCTTTTTTAGATCCCCAACGATTCTTCAGAGCTCTGAATTGGGCTATATCCACCAATTTTCTAGCCTCATATAGAGCCCCTCATTGGGGATGGTCTAAGGGCTAGCCATTCTCCTATAAATAGCCATTTTATTCCACTAAAATGCTAAGCCATTTGCTACCCACAAACTCATAAACACATTATTTTCAGAATTCTAACTTTGGCATCAGAGATTCTTTGGTCAAAGCCCCCTATTCATCGTGGGCGCGTGAGACTTTTTGCCATAATATTAGGTGTTATTATTTTCCAAGTGCATTTTCGTCAAAGGAGAAGACGGTGGAAATTTACATCCACATATTGGTGCTTTCATTGAGAGTTTGATTCACACGCTCGAAGAAGACTCTTTTGATTCACACGCTCGAAGAAGACTTTCGCATTCAAAGTTTCTCTTTTCTCGTTCATACGTTCTTATTCATATAATTGTTTAATTCTTTGAATAAAAGTATGAGAAAAATACAATGACGGGAAATTCGAAAACCACTACGAACGAAAATTCCTACGTTCAAAGATCCGATCAAATGATGGAAATTGCGATGTAGCCCCACCACGATGATCCACAAGACTAACCACGGCAATAGGAGTAACTTTGCCACCACAGAGCACCACCATAATGGCTGCCACGACACAACTCTATGGCAGCTAGGCCACGAAGTAACAACAGCTGCAACCCACGGAGCATGAGCCTAGTGAGCAGTAAGCCCACGGGGCAACACCCCAGCAAGCTGCAACACAGCTAGCTTAAGACCCGCATGCCTAGGATACCGCATAAGCCCAAGCCGCACCGAGATGAAGAAGGGCCCAGCGCCCACGCGTCCGCGATCCAGCTCGTGCCCTCGGTCCACCCACTCATGTGGTCCACCTAGCTACCCAAATCAGTCCAAGACCAATTCAACCATCCCGGCTTTAGATTTCTGAACTAATAATTGAACCGGGGGTATTTTCACCCATTTTTTTGCAAATTTGTCATATCCCAGCTCAAATCTCGCGCCCAAAGTCCATTACACTTCTACCATTTATGGAGACGTATATTGTCCAAGCTCTTCCATCCCACATGGTGAACAACACTTGTCCCAACAAGTCGTAGAATTGATGAGCGCCCTCGCTTAGCAAACGACCTTGGTGAATCAGCTCTTACAGTGTATCGAGATGCAGCGTGTCCCAGATAAGGTGTCCCAAAGCAGGACAAGGGCAAACGACGAACCTCTCCAGCAACATCCATGCAAATAGCCCATTGACCACTCACGAACCAAATGTTATGGTAGTGTACACTCCCGCATGGGCCCCCGAGATAGCTTATACTTCCGTCTTAGAGCGCGGATGAGCTTGCACTCTTGGTTAGGCTCACAAACGAGCATACATTCACGATTGAGGCCACACTCCGATAACATATGTAATAACCCTATCATTCTCTATGAAAAGCAAATGTAATAACCTTATCATTAACCTCAAATTTTAGGCGGCCCCTTGGCATTTGGGAGACTTCGGGAGAGATAAACTGCCCTTGCTAGATTGGATTCTATCAAACATCTGAGTATTACTGATCCAGACTAAGGGTAGTAGTCTAATTGCTACACAGCCTAAATCAAACTAAGACAATCTAAGATTACCAAATAAACACCGATAACAAGATCCGAACCCACACAGATCAGATTTCGCAAACCCTAATTCTTATCCCAACGGAATAACTACCCTATTAGACCCTCATTTGCCCTATGACTACTTGCTTCGATCTTTAAAAAAAATTGATTTCTTTACTCAACCCCACACTTCCTCACCCCAAAACATTACAGAATCACATTTTCAACTAACAAAACCACGATACCAACACACATTTCGTTATTCCCACATTTTCTTAGCAACCAAACAGCAGAAATTGAGACCAATTCATGAAATTCCAACACCCAATTTAAACACCGAACAGTTTCATGATTCAGAGCTCGAATTACTTCCCCAAACTACATTATTCAGCAATCCAAACATAGCTTAAGTATGAAAACCCAAAAGCAATTGAAGCTGCACATTTCAGATTACCTCTATTTTCGCTCCTGAATGTTCTTCATCTAAGCTCTGTAGTGGTTCTCTATGAACTGTTTGGCCGCCCCCACCTTCTCCATCGTCAAGCTCCAACCCAGCACCTCCTCCTCTAGATCCTCCATTCTTTCTCTCTCTTTACTCTCACGGTATTGTCTCTCTCTCTAGATACACAAAGTAACAGTATTTTCGCTCTCTACAGACTCTCTCTCTCACTCATCTGAGGGAGCTTTATTTTTATTGCCACGACGAGTAGATGATGAAAGAAAACCTCCCAAAATATATACCTCTCTAGTTTTTACTCCTCAACTGCCATTCGCACGCCACGTGTACTGGTCGGACTTTCGCTTCGACTCGGGATAACGTGTCGGAGCATGATTGACTAGTGGTTGTGAGCCCAAGGAGTTTCGAGGCAGTGGAGCGAAGCTCGACGATTTCTTTAGAGCACTTCCAGTGTGGAGGAGGCCCCCTAGGGATATCCACTATGCTATCCACCAGTGAACAGTAACTGCCCTTAATAAATAGTTACCGCATTTTGCATCTCCACCCCTACACTGAATAGTCTTGACAATTGGCAATAAAATATTATCATTTTTCTTATATGAAAAGCCCCAAAATATTGCAATCCAGAACAAATCCTGCAAAGTTCAACAACAACTAGTAAGATTTAAATTAAAAAAAACTAAAAAAATCAACCCAAAATCGAAAAACCCAGGTTTAACAAAGATTTAGAGAAAATAACCAAAAACCCACATACCTTTTTGGTCTCAAATTCATCAAAACAGGTCGAATCACCAGGTTGAATCTCTGTCAGAAAAAGCAGAGAAGCATAAAGTAGACGACATAGCAAGCAACAGTTAAAATCCAAAGCTTCGATGGAGCCCCAAACACCACCAAATCAAAGCTAGCCGACATAAAATCTCTTAACCCAGCCTTCTCTTTCGCTCTCATCCGTTCCCCAGAGAAAACCCAAATCCAAAACCTTATGTAAAACTCTGTGAGAAAAGATAGAGAAAGAGCCAAAGTGAAAGAATGACAATATCTCGACACCACGTCAGCCCACATCAGACTGCCTTCGGGCGCTCGGGCCGGCATGAATTCACGGGCCTCTCCCTCGGGCCTGCTCGGGCTTGCTCACCAACACACGCTGGTCTTCATCACTCGGGCATTCAAGCCCTATTCATTAGCCTGTCCCTCAGGCTAGAGCTCCTGCTAGAGCTACTCTTATAAATAATTTTCAGATTGCTGCTAGATGATGAGTGGTTGAGTCACGTGCTTGAGAGTGGGAGTGTGACACGTTCCACGTTGTGGTGAGGAACAGTGTAGTTGTCATTTTAATGATGCTTTAACAATTTTAATACCCAAAAAGGCAAGTAGGTTATTTTCGTTATTACGGATTATTGTTATTGGAAGAAGATTCTTTACGGATTTTCTTTGTGAGGATCCTAGTGTTCTATCCGTTTATTGTATATTGTGAGGTTAGTTTTTGCTAGGTACTGTTTGTGTTTAATTTTAAATAAAAAATTCATAATAATTTCTGACCGCACTATGTACGATGAACAAATAAGATGTAAGGATCTAAATTTATTGTTATTTATATTTTTATTCAAATAAATATAAAATAAGTACATGGGCCGATCAAAGCCACCATCTATTTACACAAATTTTGACACACTTTTTTGTGGAGGCCACTTTGTAATGTATTTCAATGGTCTCATAGTGGATACTGAGTTATGACGATGACTGTATAAGCTTGAAAGTATGGTCTGAGCTTCCGAGCCACGACAACTAGCACTAAAATTAACTTTTCGATCTTCGGGTATCTAGTTTCTGTATCGAGAAGAGCTTTAGAAGTGTAGAATACTGGCAGTTAGGCCCCTAACTCTTCTCGTATGAGGGTAGAGCTCACTGTTACTTCTGAGACTGCAAAGTAGATGTATAAGTCCTCTGCTGCTTCCGGCTTGGATAGTAAAGGAGGTGATGTAAGATACTTCTTTAGGTCTTGGAAAGCTTTTTCGCACTCATCATCCCATTTGTCTCGTTGTGCCCTCTTGATGGCCTTGAAAAAGGGTTTGCATCGATCGGTGGACTGTGAGAGAAAACGGTTGAAGGCAGCTACTCGTCCGGTCAAGCTTTGGATCTCCTTCAAGGTGGTTGAAGATTTCATTTCTAGGATCGCTCGGATTTGCTTGGGATGTGCTTCAATTCCTCGTTGCGTTACTAGGTACCCTAAGAATCTGCCTGAAGATACTTCAAATGTGCATTTGGCGGGATTGAGCTTCATCTTGTATCTTCTAAGGATGTTGAAAGTTTCCACCAAGTTGCCGATGTGGTCTACTCGCTGTTTGCCCTTCACCATGATGTCGTCGACATAGACCTCCATGGTTACTCCAATTTGCTTCTTGAACATCATGTTTACTAACCTTTGGTAAGTGGCTCCCGCATTCTTAAGGCCAAAGGGTATGACCTTGTAGCAGTAGGTGACTCGCTCGATCACGAACGAGGTTTTCTCCTTGTCGGGCTCGTACATGGCTATTTGGTTGTAGTCAGAGTATACATCTAAGAAACTGAGTAGCTGGTTCCCAAAAGTTGAATCTACTAATAGATCGATTCGGGGAAGTGGATAAAGATCATTTGGGCATGCTTTGTTGAGGTCGGTGTAGTCTACGCAAATCCTCCATTTGCCTTTCTCTTTCTTCTTTACTAGCACGATGTTGGCAAGCCATGCTGAGTGGGCTACCTCTTTTATGAATTCGACCTCCAGTAGCTTGTCAATTTCTATTTCGATGATCGTCACTCGTTCGGGTGCAAAATGCCTTCTTTTTTGGATCACTGGTTTGGTAACGGGGTCGACATGCAGCTTGTGGCAAGCTATCTCAGGATCGATGCTGGGCATGTCGGAAGGTGACCATGCAAAGACGTCATGATTTACTCTAATGAAAGCCGTGAGTTCTTCCTTCTCGGCTGGGCTTAGACGTGAGCCAATTCTGGTCGTCTTTTCCTACTGCTGGGGATAAAAAATGATGTCCTTGGCATCCTCTTCAGGTTTCCATCCTATCTCGTCTGCTTGGTCATCATCTTCTTGATCTGCTTGCTATAATTGCTATTGGGTAGCTTCTTCGTCCTTTTTGGATCTCAATAGGCTCTACAGGGGTAAATGTCTTATTTTTTTATTTCTTCAATACTTGCACAGTGCATCGTCGAGATGGGCCTATTCAGAGTTGATTTCTTTTATTCCCCATCTCGAAATGCGAAATCAGATTTTTTGATACTTGACGGAAGTGAAGACATCCAGCTTGATCAACCAAGGTCTCCCAAGAATCCCATTGTAGGGAGATAGGTCACTTACGATCATGAACGTCTACTTTGAGACAACTGGCGGTGTTTTTGCGTCAAGTGTGATGTGGCCGATGACAGTCGAGGTGTGCCTGTTGAATCCGATAAGTACCTCCGCTGGGCATATGATCGTGTTTTCCAGGCCAATCTTCTGAATTACTGAGAGTTGAAGTAGGTTAGCTGCACTTCCATTGTCAACTATCATTCTGTCGAAAATAGCATGGGCTAATTGGACAGATACTACTAGTATGTCGTCGTGTGAAAAGTTGACGTCTTCTACATCTTGCTCGGTGAAGCCAACGATGGGTCTAGGTTGGGTGTTGACTGCTTAGACCTGTGAGACTAGTAGAGCCTGTTGGATCTTCATATTTTTGGAGTTGTTGGTGGCCCCCAAGTGCTCGAATTCGACGAAGATGCCATTGATCCGAATCGTCTTGGTTGGAGGCTCCTCGTCGGCGTCTGCGTTCCTTCTAGGCTGCGCATCTGGCTTGTCTAAGTACTTGTCAACCTTGCCTTCTTTCACGAGTTTCTTCAGGTAGTTCTTCCAAGTGTAGCAGTCATCGGTTATGTGACTGGGACCTTGGTGGAATACGCAATACTTGGTGTGATCCAACTTGGAAGTATCTCCCTTTGATTGTTTTGGCAGCTTGAAACATGGCTCGTTCTTGATGTCATGAAGGATTTGATGGATCGGGATTGGGAACTTAGAGTAGTTATTGGTCGTCTGGCATTCCTTGGTTGTGGGTCAGTCCCTACGCTTGGCCTTTTGCCTGCTTTTGTTGTACTGATTCACATCTTCATTCTTTTGAGCCACTACCAACTCTTTTTGAGGCTGTTCGGTCGTATTGTCTGTTCGTCGAGCCTCGTCCCAAAGTGCATGTTTCTCTGCCAGAGCGAAAGAGTCTGCCAGAGTTAAATATTCTTTCATAATCAATTCTCCGAACAATGGGTGGTCTGCTGAAAGTCTTTTTTGGAAGGCTTCACTTGCTATCGAGTCATCACATCCGACTATCTTTGCCTTCTCTGCTTTGAACCTCTGTACGTAGTCGCTCCGCGACTCATTTGGATTCTTCTTCACATTGAACAAATGGTCAGACTTTTTCTTGATCGAGCGGTAGGATAAGTATTCTTTGGTGAAAACAAAGGAAAGATCATCAAAACATGTCGGCAGGGTGTGGAACTAATCTTGTGCTTCGTCTTGAAAAGTGGTGGTGAATATCTTGCACATAAGAGCATCGTTGTTCTGGTAAAGGACCATCGTGCTTCGGTAGTGCTTCAAGTGTCTCTCCATATCTCCATCTTTTTTTAAGGATGTGAAATATGGCATGATGAACTTACGTGGAGGCTCTGCCTGTTCGATTTCGTCCGTGAAGGGTAACCTGCTCATATTGGTCATGTCCATTCGTAGTGCTTCATCGACCACTTCATTACGTTGGAAATCACGCAATCGCTCATTTAGGAGCCTCTCTACCTCTTCCTGAATTTGCCTTTGTTGGGGTAGCGGAGCTCTCGGCTGCCCCCGGTCCTGACATATTAGTCTTTACTGCTCTTCTATGTGTTTGTCTCGTCTATGCCGCGGCGGCGGTGCATATGGTCCGTTCTTGGCAGGAGAAGGAATTCTTCCCAAGCTGCCGGTTGGACTTGAGCCGGATTGAGTGACTGTTTATTAATGTCCGTCATGCTGCTTACTCCGATGTGATGTGGATGATGCTTCTTGCAGGCCTAGCCATGAATGAACGTTTTGCCTGGAAGGCTGCTCATGTTGATTATCGAAGTGTGGCCCCAACCGTGAGTGTATGTTCGTCCGTGGGCCTAATCGAGAGTGCACACTCCTCCGCTTTCTAAGACGGGAGTATAGGCTATCTCGAGGGCCAATCGAAAGTGTACACTGCCCAAACGCTCGATTCGTGGCTGCTTACCGGGACGCTGCCAGAGAAGTTCCTCGTCTGCCCTTGTCCTACTTCGGGACACCTCGTCTGGGGCACGTTGGATCTTGGCGCGCTGCAAGAGCTGATTCACCAAGGTCGTCTGCTGTGCAAGGGCGTTTGTCAACTCTATAACTTGTCAAGACAAGTGTTGTTTGCCATTCGGATTGGAATAGCTTGGAAGGAATGCATCTCCTTGAGCAATGGAAGTGTGGTAGACTCCGGGCACAAGATTCGAATTGGAGAATGTTAAATTCGTGGAAAAATATGGTGAAAATGCCCCCGGTTCAATCGTAGGCCAAAAAATTTGAAGCTGAGATGGTTGAACTGGTCTTAGACCGGTGGGAACTGCTTGAAAGGCCATAAGAATGGGTTGGGCCACGAGAACAGGCTAGGCCACGAGAATGGGCTGCTCGGCGTATGGCACATGTGGGTGCGAGGCTACTATTCGATAACGCGTTGGGTTTGGGCGGCTCAAGCCTGCTCGATTTGGGCTTGGGCGGCTCGGGTCGGCTCGGCTAGGGCTTGGGCCCTTGAAGCTTAAAGTGGCACGGCTTGGACCATGGCCTTGGCGCCGTGGGTTTTGCCGAGGGTGGCCACCGTGGTGGTTGCTACAGTGGTGCCCCGTGGGGGTGGTGCTGCTCCACTCATCGTTGTGTTGAGCCTTGTAGATTGTCGCGGTCCTAATTCTTGAATGTTGGAATTTCCGTTCGTCGAGGTTTCCAAATCTCTTGCCATTGTACTTTTCTTTTACGTTTTATAGAAGAAGTTTTAGAAATAAAAATTCCAAGAATAAGAATGTACGAAAAATCTACAAATGAACAAGAAAACAAAAATCCTTGAATGCGAGAGTCTTCTACGAGTGTGTGACTCACGCTCTCAATGAAAGCACCAATTTATGGATGCAAATTTCCGTCTTCTTCTTCTTGGACGAAAATGCACCTGCAAAACAATTAACACCTTAGGTCAAGGCCAAGAGCCTCACATGCCCACGATGAATGGGGGTAGGGCTTTGGCTGAAGAACCTCCGATGCCAAAGTTAGAATTTTGAGGGAAGTGTTTAGAGAATTTGGAGAATTTTGCAAGAGAATTGAACTTAGGTTTTTGGAGAAATGAGGTGGTATTTATAGGGATGTGGCCGGCCCCTTTTGGAGAGATGGGAACCGGCCACATTTGGTGATTTTTGGGTGTAATTGCAAGATATTATGTCAAAATAATATCTTGCAATCAATTAATTTAGGTATTTAATCCTATTTTGAATGAATAATTGAAGGTTACCTTGTGGGGAGGATTTGATGAGGATGGATGAAATAGTTTTTGAATAAATACCTAGTTTGATCACTTTTGACCTTGATTGAGTTGTGATTGTCCGCTGCTTGCATGTAGGAATTCCGGTGTGCCTCGAGAGTAATTTTGTCTTTTTCACCCAAGAATCCATGTGTCGCCTCAATATTTTTCTCGATTATTTTTGGCTCCACAAACATGATTATATACTCTATTCCTCCCCGTCTCCACCTTTTTTTCTTTTTGCCAGGTTACCAATTCCTGTCAATTAAGAAAATTGACTACTTGAATGCATATCAAGAATATAATGCCCAAGTTGATCTTCAAGTACCAAGAGTTAACAAGTACTAAATTCAATCGGTTAAAATGAGCAAAACAAATTAGCTTTTGTTCATCAAAAGCCGAGAATGAATCATTCGAGCTCAAACTTGCTAAACAAAGAAGCAACTATGTATTTACCTCATCAAAGCGACTATTTAATTCCACAAGTTGCTTATCAATGATAGCAACAAAGAGCTCCACATGATAATGATGGAAGTTTGTGATTCTTCGAGCTCTACGCCGTGATCTCCCTCGAGTAACATATCCATCATCCATGCGTTTATTTTTTTGGCTCTTGGTGTTTTTTTATTTTTTATTAAACTAAGGGTCCAAAACTGTATCATTTTGACAAAGTAATATTTAATAATAAAAAAAATAAGAAGTGCCACTCTTATAGTTGAGGGCATGTATGAAGTCAACTCCAATCTTTAAAAGGGCACCACCTAATCTATGGACATTCACCGAAATTCGGATGATCAACACTCAGGTTATCCCGGACATTCACTGAAGTTCGCTTGGGGGGGGGGGTCATCTAACCCCCTATCCCTCAATGCATCCGCCTTTGACCACATGCCCCAATCAACCCCATTCTCCCCTCGTCGTTGATCATGGACTATTCTGACTGGATTTCGCCTCCGCTCACGGATGTGCGCGAATTTTGGTTTCAACTCACTCTATCGACATGCAAATTTACTTTAAGAAAAAAATGATCAAAACGAAAGAATTTTGGAGTAATTTCAATTGGAGTGGATTTGTGGGTCTTTCAAGATAATTGTATTAAAGTTCCAGAATTTAATTCCAAGACATTTGACGGGGCGAAGAAAAGAAAGCCCAGCGTAGCTTTTCCATATCAATCAACTTTCGTTGTGCCGAGGGGTGGTTTTAATAGGGCATTGCTTCATTTTAAAAATAAAAAACAAAACAAAAAAAAAAAAAGGGGGCATTTTACCTATATTAGCTGAATGATGTGAAAATAAGGACCGAAGGATTCGCTGTGGTCCAGCGGTTACAATATTTAGCTTTCACCTAGAGCAAGGGTTCGATTCTTGGTAATGTAAATTTTTTGTATTCTTTTTTCTTTAATTTTGTTACTATTCTACATTCAACCTCTGTGTTCTCAAGCTTGTCCCTTATGTAGCTTAATAAGAAGACTTGCTTTTAATTATTTTGTTTTACCAACTGTTTGACTTAGCCGAACTCTACCCTCTTCTTAGTCTAAATACATCGTTGTACTAAAAAAAGTAGCTTGACTCAAAACGACGTCGTTTGTCCAAGTCTTTTAAAAAACAAAATAGTCTTCTTCCTCTTCGTTAATCATTTGCATAACCTGCAGCCGCCTGTCCGCCGTTGCACTCTTCTTCTCCACCACATGACCAAACTTGGGTAGTCCTCGGAAGTCCTCACATCAACTAATCCGGACCCAGCTAGTCCCTTAATGCATCTACCACTGGTTATAAGGACATACTCCTTCATTCTCTTTGTGGCATAATCTCTATATTTGATACGGAAATGATAAATACATATCATTTTTGCTCTCTTATATACAAACTTTTGTTTAATGTTGTCCGATAGCATTCGCTCAATGGTGTGTGAAAATCAACTTCCTCTTTCAAATTTGTCATTCGTTTTTAATGGTGAGTGAAAATCAACTTCTCTCGAATTTGCCATTTCAAGTACCTGCCAAAGGACATCAACTGGCTTGTTTTCCTTACTCGATTTTGACGGAATGATTCAGGTCAGCAGATATAGAGCTAGTAAACTCGGCCAAAAGTTTTGATATAAAACTTTAAGGAAAGCAGTAGTTACCTTGATGTATTCATGCATAAATCTTATGCCAACCGACTTTTAATTATGTTAACTTTGTCCTATAGGCGACAAGGAATGCGATTGATAAAGACGTAAATCACTAAATTACAGTAATCCAACTTTGCATCTAGTGTTATAATATCAAGTAAATTACGTCGACTTAACTTTATTATAGCAAGGCCAGCGGGGCCTTTAGCCCGATGGACCGTGGATTGCACAGGAGCAAATCGCTGGGGCGATTAACTCTAGCACATGCGGGCTTCAGCGGCAAGAGAGGGCCCGAGCGATAGGCTCGGCACGAATCGGTGGCCCGAGAGCCCGAGGTGGGGGTGATGCAAAGCTGACGTCAGGGCAACGTCAGCCGCGTTATTATATTGTTTGCGTCAGGCGCATGCTTAACAAACGTGCGTGGGGGCGCGTCCCCGACCGGTTTTGCAGAAGCTGGGGCCCGCGACCCCGATTCAGTAATGTTACCGTTGGAGGCCACGTGGCACCTTCATGTCCGTTGGATTTCAACGGTTACTTTTTGTGGACCGTTGGATTTCCAACGGTAAAAAAAATTTCAAACCTTCTTTAATTTCAGCTGTTGGATTTGAGATCAATGGTCCACGTTATTCGCCTTTATAAATTTAAAAAAAAAACACAATAAAAAATTCTGAAATTTTACCGTTGTGCCACGTGGCACAATATGGAGGATTGGATTTCAAATTTTTTTTTTATCCAACGGCAGAAATTAATTATGTGAATAAAAAATGTAAAAAATTAATAAAAAATCCAAAAAAAAAAAAAAAAAAATTTATTTTACTTTTCTATAAATACCTTCTCATATCTTCTACCTTACACCACAATTTCATATTTTCTCAAATACTTTCAACCACATTCCTATCTTTCTCTCAAAGTTTCAATCCAATTGGTTTCCAACAAAATGACTAATGATACAGGTACGAATTAAACGCTTATTGAAGATGTTACGTTGTGTTCTAGCTGGGTTAAAGTTACTCATGATCCGATTACGGGTAATGAGATGCAGTTGCGAGAAATGTGGAGTCTTATTCATACCAATTATCTTGAGAAAATTGGTGGGAAAGAACCAAAGAATCGATGTCCAGTTGTTGGAGAATACTCAGCCAATTGTTTAGTCTTTCGAGAGACGCCTTGGCACAAGCTAGTAGTAATCTTTGAAGTGGGAAAAATTTAACGGATCACGTAACAATATATTATTTATTTGTTTGTACTATACCCAAATTTACATTAGCTACTTTGATTATAATTATTTCTTATCCTGCATTGTGTAGATACTTCAAGCACAAGCTTGGTATAATGCCAAAACCAAAAAAAAAAACATATCCTTCACTCGGTGGGAATGTTGGAATATTGTCAAAGATTGTCCTAAATTCAGAGTTGTGCATGTCGGTCCAGAAGTTGTCATGAACAACACCCCTCTACACTCTACGCCCGATCATGCCTCACATATTCATGAAGACGACGCAGAAGAAGTGCCGAAAACACCCCCTGAACAAGCGTCGGGGTCGACCCGTTATCCAATTAGGCCTCAAGGTAAGAAGGCTTCAAAGAGAAAAGGGAGTGCTTCAAAGAATGATTATGCAGAATATATGGAAGAACTTGCTCGCCAAGGTGAATTGACTTTGGCGTGGGAAATGGCTAAATTTGAGGCTAATAAGGCTAGAGACGAGGCAAAAACTGTAGTTGCTGAGAGATTATTTCAAGCTGGTGAGAGAGAAAGAAAGCTACTTAGGCAAGAAAGGGAAGACCTTAAAGAAGAAAGAATGGCTCAACAAGATTGTGACATTATGAAAGAGCTTGTAGAGGGGAAGTCACCAAATTCTAAATATTTTTGGAATTCGGAGAAAGCAGACGTGGTGCGAAGGAGGCGTGCAAGGGAAGCGAGAGCAAGAGGAGATGGTCCTAACACCACAAGAGGAGATGATCCTAGCACCACAAATTGGTTAGGTGATGATTTTCCATTCACGAGGGACTAGGAATTTGTTTTTAATCGGAGCCCATAATTTTCCAATCACTTTGGGTTGTAATTTCTTATTTATTGAATATAGTACTTAAGTTGTTTCCAATTTATTGAATTTTGTACTTTATTTAAACTAAGAGTATATTTATTTAATTTGGTAATTTATTCAAACTAAGAGAATCTTTATTCAAAGGACATAAACACACCAAATAAAATTACATAAACGTACCAAATAAAATTACAAACACACCAAATAAAAAAAAACTCACTAAATGAACTTAAAAAACACACCAAATAAAATTAAATAAACACACCAAATAAAAACAAACACACTAAATGAACTTAAGTTTCTTCAGCTTGTTTCAATTCCCACTGGTGCTCTATCAAGTCAATTTGCCGGGCATTGTGCATATATGGGTCCTGAAGTGCAATATATCGTTGAAGAAGCCTGTCATTGTAACGTCTATCCCTTTGTAGTAGCTCGTGTTGCACGGGTTCTTCGGTGGCGTCATGAGCACAATATATTTGTGTTATGGAATTGTTCATCATGTCTGGCTCATATTCATCAACGGCATCATAATCCTACTCATCTTCCACAATCATGTTGTGAAGAATGATGCACGTCATCATGATGGATCGAAGCGACTCTAAATCAAACATTCTGGTAGCACCCCTGACAATCGCCCAACGAGCTTGGAGGATACCAAAACAACGCTCCACATCCTTCTTACACCCCTCTTGACAGCTTGCAAAGTGTTTTTCCTTTGCACTTCGCGGACGTGGCACTGTTTTGACAAACATTTACCACCTTGGGTAAATGTCGTCTGCTAGGTAGTATGGCCCATGGTACTTATGTCCGTTGACCCAGTACATGACTCTTGGTGCTTTTCTTCGCAGGACATCGTTGAACACTGGGGATTGGGCAATGACATTAAGGTCATTTTGAGCCCCCAGAAGACAGAAAAAAGTGTGTCAAATCCATGTATCAAATGAAGCCACCGCCTCGAAAATGATATTTTTTGCTCCTTTTTTGTCCTCAAAAGCTCTTTGCCATGCACTTGGACAGTTTTTCCAAGTCCAGTGCATACAGTCAATGCTTCCAATCATCCCAGGAAAACCTCGCATCTCGGCCTTCTTCAGAAGCATGTGCAAGTCCATCTCAGTATGTCTCCGAAGGTACTCTGCGGTGTAGAGAGATTCGATTGTGGAGCAAAACCTCATCAGGGACTCAAGAATGGTTGATTTGCTCATCCTCGATATCTCATCCACTTGGTTTGCAGATGCTCCATATGCAAGCATCTGCAAGGCAGTAGTAATTTTTTGCTCAGGAATGAGACCCATAACACCAAAAACATCATTCTTTTGCACAAAGTAAGAATCATGGTTGCAAACAGCAATCATGATTTTGTTGAACAAATGTTGTTCCATTCTAAAACGACGTCTAAAGTACGTATTAGGGAATGCACTGTTACAGACAAAATAATCGTCCAAGAGATCCGTACCTCGTCGTTGCCTGCTTCTATCAATGTTTGCGGAACAGCTGGGCCTGCAGATCTGAGCCACATCTTAGATGACTCGACGGGAATGTGAGGTTCTTTGGCTTCTTGCTTCGTCATCTCTACTTCTACACTCCTCATCCTTATCCTCTTCTATCTCATTTTCGCCCACCTGGAGATTGAACATTTCTTCCCCTTGCTCAAACAAGTCTTTCTCTTGCTCATCGATTTCCCACAACATCCTTGGAGAAGAGATTGTAAGAAGGAAGCAGAAACTATGAATAATGATAGAGATTTTGATTTTGATGTGTGATTTCTTAGGATGGATGGTGGGTTATATGGAGGAAAAAGAAAGGATTAGGTTGTAGATAATGCCACATGGCATGCCATCATTCGTTAAAAATCTGATCGAAATCTAACCTCAAAGATTGTAAACAGATTGTGACACATGGCGGAATGTGATTGGTTAAAAATCTTATCGGAAATCTATCCTCAACGATTTTGAAAAGGTAAAAACACGTGGCACGACAGCATTGGATAAAAATCTTATCGAAATCTATCACCAAAAATTGTCTTCTCGGATAATGACACGTGGCGCAACGAGAACGATTAAAAATCTTATTCGAAATTACAAATAAAATTATTTTGTATTATTTTATAAAATAAAAAATACTAATATTTTATTGAGTAGTGCCATGGCTATTCAGTTTAGGGGTGGAGATGCAAATGGCAGTTACTGTTCATTATGGCAGTTACTGTTCACTGGAGGCTATTCAATAGTGAGTTGCCCTAGAGGGCTTTTGCAACGCTGGAGTTGCTCTTAGTACATTCCAATCAGAGTCCGGCGGTTAGAATATTTAGCTTTGACCTAGGAGCAAGGGTTCGATTCTTGGCAACGTAAATTTTTGTATTCTTTTTTATTTAATTTTTTTACTATTCTACTTCAACCTCTATGTTCCCAAGCTTGTCCCTTATGTAGCTTAATAAGAAGACTTGCTTTTGATTATTTTGTTTTAAACGGCTAAATTAGAGAAGATTTGCTTTTAATTATTTTGTTTTAAATGGCTAAATTAGGCGACCCACTGTCTGACTTAGCCGAACTTTACCCTTCCCTTAGTCTAAATCGTTGTACTAGAAAAAATGGATTGACTCAAAATGACGTCGTTTGTCCAAGTCTTTTAAAAAGTAGAATACTCTTCTTGCTCTTCGTTAATCACTTGCATAACCTGCAGCCGCCTACCTGCCATTGCACTCTTCTTCTCCACCACATGACCAAACTTGGGTTGTCCTCGGAAGTCCTCACATCAACTAATCCGGACCCAGGTGGTCCCTTAATGCATCTACCACTAGTTACAAGGACATACTCCTTCATTCACTTTGTGGTACAATCTCTATATTTGATACGGAAATGATAAATACATATCATTTTTGCTCTCTTATATACAAACTTCTGTTTAATGTTGTCCGATAGCATTCGTTCAATGATGTGTGAAAATCAACTCCCTCTCTCAAATTTGTCATTTATTTTTTATGGTGAGTGAAAATCAACTTCTCTCGAATTTGCCATTTCACGTACCTGCCAAAAGACAGCCGGTTCGTTTCCCTAATTTGATTTTGGCCGAATGATTCAAGTCAGCAGATATAGAGCTAGTGAACTCGGCCAAAAGTTTTGATATAAAACTTTGAGGAAAGCAGCAGTTACCTTGCTGTATTCATGCATAAATCTTATGCCAACCGGCTTTTAATTATGTTAACTTTGTCCTATAGGCAACAAGGAATGCGATTGATAAAGACGTAAATCACTAAATTACAGTAATCCAACTTTGCATCCAGTGTTATAATATCAAGTAAATTACGTCGACTTAACTTTATTAGTGCATTTCAATCAGAGTCCGATGTATATCACTAAAACCCTAAATGACAAGAAATTATTAAGATTCTTATCATTTGTGGTTGTCTTGTGCTTCCATTACCACATCTAAGCAAGAAATCTAATAATGAATGCAAACTCCAAATAATAGAGGACAAGACTTCACTGTTGTTCACAGCATGGCATGAATCAAATGGTTCATATTATATGATTTAAATCTTGGTTTACAAGCCAAATAGAGAGACAGATTATTCTGATAATAAGCCACCCAAATCAAGTGTACATAGAAAAGTAGTGGATTGCCTATTGAATAGAGCATTCATCTTCAACTTACTGCATTAGTGGTCGGATTCAAATCCTTACAAACTAAGTAGAAGTCACTTGTAATAAAAAATTAAAAAATGTATAGTATATTAAAGAAATCAGAAAACACATGACATGCATGCTTCTCTATAAATGTCATTTTGGTTGGTTAGGTATACACATCTAGCAGTTTAGCCTAGAACCCTCAAAACCTCTTCACATACAGCATACACAAACAATGGCCAAACTAGCAATAGTAGATTTCTCCAATGAAGACTGCTTCAAGCCTGGGACAAGTTCTTGGCTCTCAATACGCAAAGACATTTGCCATGCACTCGAGGAGCTTGGCTGTTTCGTGGCAATATTACCCAACAAAATTTCTTCGGAGGTTCGCAGTACTTTCTTCGACACGTTGGACGAGTTGTTTGATTTCCCAACTGAAATGAAAGTGAAAAGCTCTTATGAAAAGCCTTACCCCACTGGCTACATAAAAGCTAAGACCGCGGCTTATGAAAGCTTGGGGATTGCTGGTGCTACAAACCCCGAACAAACTCAAATATTCGAACATCATTTTTGGCCCAATGGAAATGATGTCTTTCAGTATGATTTACTCAATTCCACCAGAAAGATCGAAATATTATTTATATTTTTTAACGTACATTTACACAATTAATTTGTTCTTTGTTGGCAGTGAGAGTGCTGATTTGTATACAAAAGTGATGGAAGCACTACATCATGCTGTCACGAGAATGGTGTTTGAAAACTATGGTGTAGAGGAGTACCATGATGATCACCTTCAATCGACTGTTCACACGTGCCGATTTAACAAATACAGTGAGCCTGAGAAAACTGGAACTAATGTGGGTGTGCCCGGTCATACAGACACGAACTTTACCACCATACTCTATCAAAATCATGTCAAAGGCCTGGAAATATATTCAAAGGACGATGAGTGGATAAGTTTTGATCCTCTGCCTTCGTCCTTCATATTTCTAGCAGGTGATGCATTTCAGGTATGCCACAAACACAATTATGTGATACGTACGTACGTAATCAAATTATCATGACTATTGTTAATTTCTAAAGGTGCAAAACTTTTGAAATGATATATTTTGTAATCAAATTATCAATATTTTGTAATGAAAAGTATAATAATATATTTCTTAGCGGGAATGTTTGTGTGGTTTTGCTTGACTCAGGTTTGGAGCAACGACAGAATACGAGCTTGTAAGCATCGAGTGACCTTGAGCGAGAATGACGTACGACACTCACTCGGACTATTTTCATTCAGGGTAGGGGAAACACATACACAGAAGGAGCTTATAGACGAGGACCACCCCCTACAGTACAAGCCATTGAATAACTTGGAATATATTCAATATATCAAGAAAAATGCATCCAGCCTTGGACCTGATTATTCCGTCAAGGCATATTGTGGCGTTTGATTTGTCTAGGTCTAAGGCTACAAGCCAATCTCCTCTCCTTATTTTTCTTTACCTCTTCTCGTTTCTTTGTATTTCTTTCCTGTCAAAACATAAAGCTGTGTAGCCTGTGTTCGTTGTTTGTTATATCTTTATGTCATGGCGTTGTTTCTTATTTACTGTCAAGTTGCAACACAGTTTGAATGACTGGCAGCCGTCACTGGGGGCTTATTTGGCTGCCACCGATTGGAATTAATGCAGAAAGATGTATGCCAATTGGTACTTTTGGTAGTTAAATAATGGCCTTTGATCTTGTATGTGATACAATCTAATGGCCATACTATTCAGAAAATAAACAGTTCTCCATTGAAGATTTGTGACTGATAATTCCGACTGGACACATGACTCGTTTGAAGAGATATATCAATCTCTATAAATAGAGATTGTTTCCTGCATATTTGGATTTAACCAAAAAAGCCATATTTCTCCCTTCGATTTCACAAGTCTCCATTTTCCACTCTAGAATCTACCAAAATCCACCAACTCCTAAATCCCAACAAATTCATTGAATTTTGGATACAACTAGACTTTGAAACATTTTTAAAAACTCGAGATTGAATACCACAAGATTTTGACAAACTCTTTAAAAATAAAGATTGAATACCAGTATACCACTAAAATTTGACATATTCATTTAAATTTTTTAATTAAATACACCTGATTTCTGAATTCTTTTAAAATCTATCATAACCTCAATTGGATACACTTAAGTGTTATTCTCATCCTTTACGAAAACTTAGAGATGCTAGTGTTTTCTTTTTCCATACACTTTCTATCACTATAGTACGAAATCTAGAAGAGAAGGAGAACGTGTTTAAAAGAAAGAAAGATAATAATAATTTGAAGAATAAAGAAGCTGAATATTTTTAGTTTCTTGATACAATGATGTAGGACGAGAGGAATGTAGGATAAGCCATAAATGACACAACAATTAAGTATTAAATTTGTTATTTATGAGAGTCAATCTTGACTTACAAGTTGAAAGGAATACTATGAGACAATGATGCTATTAATTAGTCTCTTTCTCCAATGAGACGTTCTATTACAGTTTCTTTAATGTCAACATTTCACCACGTGACAATCTCCCATTGAACGGTGATGTCCTTGAAAATAAAATTTGGTTACTTAAGAAAATCTCTCCTATCTCAGACCCAAAACAGGCCTATTTTTTCATATTGGAAAATGAATGCTTATGTGTCTAACAATCACCACCATCAAATCAAGCAACTCCACCCTTCTTATAAATATCTGAAAGAGATACAACACACCAGACGAAAACTAATATGAAAGAACTCCTAACCAAACTAAAAGAACAGAACAATGTCACTGCTTCCATGCCTTGCAGCTCCAAAACCTTATGTTGGCTATGTGAATGGACCAAAAGACGGATATCCTAGGGACTACAGTCACTACACCATTTCACAATGACAATTCTACTCCAAACCCTTTTGATCACTGTAAACACGAATTTCCTACGACAAATGAAACAAGAACTCGTGTATAAAGTAAATTGTGTATTAATGAATATGTAGGTTACAATCTCTTTATAATTTGATCCTCTGATTCGATCTCCGTAAGGTGGTAGATGTGTGATGTTGTTGATCCAAGGGTCGCGATGACTTGATCTTGGATGAATGGTTGCCTCAAGGATTTGGCTTGCGGCGAAGGAAGAACAGGCACATGTAGCAGTGCTTGTTAATTCTTGTGATGGTTGTTGATCCAAGGGTGACGGTGACTTGATCTTGGATGAACGAGGGCCTCAAGAATTTGGCTTGCGACGAAGAAAGAACCAACACGTGTTGACACGTCCCAATCCCGATGTTCGGGGGACATTGGGATGGTCATGTGCTGGCCCACACCCGAGAGTGACGCAAGCCATTTAATGAATGCATATGTTGAGAACATGTAAAACATGCGTATAAATTTTGCGCGTAACTACACAAAGTAATATTCAAATATAAGTCTTACAAAAATAATATAATAATATTCAACTGCCAACAATGAATCTAATGATAAGGTATGACATGTTCAGAGTATACAACTAATCCAAAGTACAAGCGGAAGATAAAATAGAGAAGTGTTATTACAATAGATGTCAAAGCAGAGGGAATGATCTGATATCACTGGTAGGGGAATGCCTCGTAGCGCGGATCGTAAGCCTTGTTCCTATGTCCTGAGAGGGCGCAAAACAAGCATGAGTGGACCAAGTTGCTATATATATATATATATATATATATATATATATTAAAATATTGAAACAGTTATCAACATACTAACCCAACAGCATAATATGTGATAGGTTTCTCCGAAAACCCTAGCATGCCATACAACCTTTCATAAAACATATATCGTATAGTGTGCTAAATAGTGGTATCATAATCGACCCGAAGGTCCCTACATCACCCGACCGAAGCAAACTATATAAATCTTCATTCAACCTATAGGCCCCTACATTACCCGACCCGCATGCCAATATAATATCTCCCGACCCGTAGGCCCCTACATCACCCGACCGAAGCCAAAATAAGTATCGTCATACGTAGGCAGAACAATGACCACTAGATGCACACAAAACAGTGAATATAGTTTTTCCAAACATAGGTACATATATCTCAAAACATCTTCATAGTATATAGTCATCCATCATATATACTACAAAGAACATAATTTCGATAAAGTATGGTATTCCAAAATATTCTCAATATAGCATGATAATCATAAAGTGTAAATCTAATTTACTCATAAAACGTAACCATTAAATCATGCTTTTCATGTATGCATTTCTAGTAGTAAAATATGCATTTAGAAGGGGTCCACTCACAGATACTCCGTCGTCGAAGAACCATACGAAAAATGAATGACGGAATCGCCGCTAATATTCGCACCTAAGCACATAAAGGGTACAATTATCAAAACTATACTTAAACAATTGAATTTAGGAAAGCGGACGTCATAAAAAGGTACAGGATGTTGAAAAACATAAAGGGGGACCTCGGGTACCCCCACGTGCCACCTCATGCGCCCTCACGTGCCGCCGCTAGGTGGCGGCTCCGGCGGCCACGCGCTGCCACGCGTCGCCGTGGATCACCAAAAAATTCGCTGGCTACGCCCAGGCTCACGAGCGGCTGGGCTAGGGTTTTGATTGGGTTTGGGTTTGGGCCTAGGATCCTGGGCTTGGGCTTGGGTCCTTGGATCCTTGGGCCAAAGGCCCAAACTACGCACTAGGTCTGAAAGATTCTGGGTTTAGGTTTTATTGGGCCTTGGGCTTGAAGGCTTGGCCCAAAATAAAAAGGTTTTGGGTTTTTATAAAACTAAAAATAAAAATAAATAAACTAAAAGGATTTGGGTTGGGTTTAAACGGTCGAGGGTTTAGCGGGCCAAGGCCCGAAGGGCCTGGTCTCTTTGGGTTTGGGCTAGAAGGCCCATTTCTCGCTGGGGAAGAAAGTCGGAGCCTCCCGAGCTCCGGTCGCTGTTGTTACTCAAACCTAGGCTATGTTCTAGGTACGAAAATGAAGTGCAAGGTAAGGGGAAGTGTTTTCTTACCTTCGATTCATCGTGGGATGTCCGGAGGTAGCCGGGTTTAGCTCGAGAATCGTGGAGGTTCGCCGAACCTGGTTTTGGGTGTTCTCTGGATGTCTCGGGGCTTCGCAGAGACAAGGGAGAGGGATGAGAGGTCCAGGTGCTACGTCATCGTAGGGGTGCCTTTATGGTTGTGCATGGGTGTGTGGGTTCGATCGGGGAGATAGAGAGTTGTCTGAGATAGATGAAAGTGAGTGAGCTGAAAGTGAGAGAGTGAGAGCTGAAAGAGAGAGAGATAGAAAGAGAGAGATAGAGAGAGAGAGAAGGATAGGGTGAGTTAGTGGGCTGCCACGTGGCATACAGAGATTGGAGATAATCTGGAAAGTGGATCCGGATTGGGTAGAATAGTGGAGGTGAAAATGTAAAGTTCAAAATACCTTTAAGTAAATTGTGAAATTACAATAGAATTTGGGGTGGGGTTTCACAATCTACCCCCTAAAAAAATTTCGTCCCCGAAATTACAAACTCAACCAAAAAGATACGGGTACTGGCTCCTCATCAGTTCCTCTGTTTCCCACGGAGCTTCCTTGACGGCATGGTTTCTCCACATCACTTTTACCAATGGAATGACTTTATTCCTCAGAATCTTCTCTTGCTGGTCGACAATAGCCACAGGTTCCTTTACATAACTCACATCCTGATTCACTTCCAGCGGTTCCGGCTAAATGACGTGAGAGGGATTTGGTACTTACTTTCGAAGCATGGAAACATGAAAAACGTTATGAATCTGCGCTAACTCTAGTGGTAGCTCTAATCTATAGGCAATTGCACCAACCATCTCCATAATCTAATAAGGGCCAACATATCGAGGACTCAACTTCCCTCGCTTACCAAATCGAACCACACCCTTCCAGGGAGACAACTTCAAGAAGACAAAGTCATCGATCTTATACTCACGGTCCCTAGAACGTCGGTCCGGCACGCCTTCTCATGCAGTGCCTCAAATGGTGCCATGCAGATACTTGAGTGATAGTTGTTGTTGTAGGCAAACTCAAACAACGACAAATAACTATCCCAGCCTTCCACTGGAGAACAGACACTCTCAACATGTCCTCCAAAGTCTCAAGTGTTCGCTCGAACTGACCATTAGTCTGTGAATGGTAGACAGTGCTATACAACAACTGAGTATCGATGATGGTGTTAAAAGCTCTTCAAAACCTGAAGGTGAATCTTGGATCTCTGTCCGAAATGACAGTGACGGGTACACCATGAAGCTTGACAATATTATCAATGAACAGCTTTGCCAACTTTTCTAGTGAGTAAGTTCGTTAAACAGGTAGGAAGTGAGCAGTCTTGGTGAGTTAGTCTACAATCACCCAAATGTCATCAAACCTTGACTGCGTCTTCAGCAAACCATACACGAAATCCATAGTGATGTATTCCCACTTCCATGTTGGTATCGGGAGATTCTGCATTAGCCCCTCAGGTCTTTGTCTCTCTGCCTTCACCTACTGGCAAATAATGCATATCTTCATATAATCCACCACATCCCGTTTCATCCCAAACCAATAATAGAATGAACGGATAATGTGATACAATTTGGAGCTCCCTGGATGCATGGCATATGCCGAAATGTGAGCTTCATCAAGAATCTCCTTCTTCACTGCCTCATTGTCCTTAGGCACAAACACCCTATTTCCCATTACTAAGGCTCAATCTCTCCTAATTTTCAGGTCTTGTCTCGACCCATCTAGTACCTGCTTCTTTAGGTCCGCACACTGTAGATCAAGCTTCTGAGCTTCTCTAACCATATCCACCAAAACAGGCCTAACCTAGAAGTATGCTAACAAGGTTCCCTGTGGATCTGGCATCACGGTAAAACCGGTCTCTCGTAGAGAAAATAGTAGTGGAACATGGATAGGTCGAAGGGAGGCAAGTTGTCCATGAGATATCCAGCTTAGTGCACTCGTTACTACATTGGCGTGTCCAGAATGATACTCGATAGTGCAGTCATAATCACTAATGAGCTCAATCCACCTTCTCTGCCTCAAATTTAATTCCTTTTGAGTGAAGACATGTTTCAGGCTCTTGTGATCAGTGAAGATGCGGCACTTCTCACCGTGCAAATAATGTCGCCAGATCTTTAGAGCAAAAACCACTACTTTGAGCTCCAGATCATGAGTGGGGTAGTTGCTCTCGTGATTCTTGAGCTGTCTGGAAGCATAGGTGATGACTTTCTCATGTTGCATCAATACACAACCCAATCCTAACAAGGATACATTAGTGTATAACTCAAACTCACCGCCATCATCCGGAAGAGCAAGGATGGAAGCCTGACTAAGACGCCGCTTAAGCTCCTGGAAACTCCATTCACAATCATCATCCCACTCGAATTTGACCCCCTTTCGAGTTAACTTAGTAAGAGGCAGGGTGATTGCCGAGAAGTCCTGCACGAAACATCTGTAATAGCCAGCCAGACCTAGAAAACTCCTCACTTCTGTAACATTCCTCGGTTGTTCCCATGTAGACACTGCCGAAACCTTCTGACGGCCCACACTAATTCCCTCAGCAGAGACCATATGTCCGAGGAAACTAATCTGGTTCAGCCAAAACTGACACTTACTGAGCTTTGCATACAGCTGATGATTTCTCAACCTCTCCAACATCAACCTCAAATGGTTCATGTGCTCATCATTACTTTTGGAATTGATCAAGATGCATCAATGAACACAATCACAAACCGATCCAGATACGGTCTGAAGACTCTGTTCATCAAATCCATGAATGTTGCATGTGCATTGGTTAACCCAAAAGGCATGACACGAAACTCATAGTGTCCATACCTAGTACAGAAGACAGTTTTCGGCACATCTTCATCCCAGATCAGTAGCTGATGATAACTGGAACGAAGATCGATCTTAGAAAATACCTGAGCACCATTCAGCTGGTCAAACAGTGTCATCAATTCGAGGCAGGGGATAACGGTTCTTCAATGTCACCCGATTAAGCTACTTATAGTCAATGCAAAGTCTCATCGACCTATACTTCTTCCTGACAAGCAGAACATGAGCGCCCTAGGGCGACATGCTGGGCTGGATGTAACCCTTATCCACAAGCTCCTGGAGTTGAATATTCAATTCTCTCAACTCCGCTGGTGCCATTCGATATGGTGGTAAAGAGATAGGGTTTGTACGTGGAAGTAAATCGATGGTGAATTCAATTTCCCTCGCAAGTGGTAACTTTGGCAAATCCTCAGGAAACACATCGGTGAATTTATTTACCACTAGCACATCTTCAGGACACAAAGAAGGTTCACCCTATGTGACCACGTGGGCCAAGAATCCCACACATCCTTCCTACAATAACTTAGTCGCCTGGATGGCAGAAATGATACTATTTGGAAGGACCCGTCACTCACCTTGAAATGTGATCGACGGTCGTCCAGGCCGATTAAATGTCACAAATTTCTCCCTACACCCGACATAAGCATGATGCCTAGACAACCAATCTATTCCCAAGATGACATCAAACTCTGCAAGTTTGAAGGGAATTAAATTAGCCTCCAAAATTTCCTCTTCAACTATGACCGGGCAATCCTTATACTCCCACTATGCACAAAAAAGATCTCTCGGTGGCATTTGTATAAACATATCAAATCTAAGCGATGTAGGTTACAGATTAACAACCCGCACAAATGGTGGAGATACAAATGAATAAGTGGCATCCGAATCAATCAGTACTCTAGCCCAATTACCACAGACAAGTAACGTACCAGTAATGACTCTAGGGTCCTGCTCCACCTCCTGCTGAGTCATGGCATTGATACGACCATGAACTTGACGCCCCAATCCACTGTTACGGTCGCCACGAGTCCTAGGACCCTGGTTGTTACGGCCTGCTCTATTCCCCTGAGCACGGCTACCTGAAGTTGCTCCAGAATGTTGTGGTCGTCGCTGAGTAGAAAACTGGGTACTCTGACTACCACTGTCATCATAACTCTAAGCATTCAAGTTATTACTTTCACCGTAACATGATTCAGAAGCAAAACTATCAGCTAAACGTGGAGTAGCGCAGTCACAGGCCATGTGTCCAAAGTTGCCACACCTGTAACACAAACTTGGATCAGCCGCACCAGGGTTAAAGTGGTTGAAATATCACCTCGCCGACTCACTGCCTGAGCCATCACTAGATGATCCCTAACCCTAACCTTGTCGCTTGAAAAAATGAGAGTGCCTAGGGCCGAAGAGGTTAGAAAAGGTAGAAGAATCCCTCATACTCCGGGATCGAAATCATTGACCCATCTGATTTTGATTTCGAGGTCGGTTCTGACTCCGAGGCTGGTTCTGACTCTAAGGCTGACCCTGGTTAAGACTATCCCATCTCGTCTGTTCGATCCTCAAGGCCATCTCAATCATATCTTCATATGATATATACCTCTGTGATGCTAGAAGCTCACGATAGTCCGGGTTTATAGCATTCAGCAACTGAATCATCATCTCCCGCTGGTTTCCATAGGTTTCCTCATGGTGTCTTAACAGGCACTGGAAAGTGCTATCAAACTCTGTAATGCTCAGATCACCCTGGCGAAACTCTAGCAACTCCTGTCACTTTCTCAACTGATAACTGGGGCTTAAAAAGTGTGCGCTGAAGAGTTTCCTGAATGTGGCCTAAGTCATCAAAGAACCAGGTGGACGAAAGCCATTCGCTGACATCCACTAAAACCTCACGTCCTTCTGAATGAAGTAACCAGTGGTATTTGCCCATTCAGACGATGGGCATTTCATGCTTTCTAGAGTATCCTTCATTTTCTCCAACCAATCCTCAGCCTCCTAACAGGCTCCAACTACCTTAAGATCTGTAACGCCGTGGCTACGAGCGATTTCCATGTATGTAAGACTCGGCCTGCTACTACCAGGAAAAACATTCTGTAAAGTGGAGGTTGACTGCTGAATTCCTCCCATTATACCAGAACGAGGTCGTCGAGGTACATTCCCACTAGGATGATCCATAATTCTGATAAGAGGCAAACAAGATTTAGAAAGACGGAAGATTATGGATACAAGAAAGCTTATGATTACCAAATGGAAGAATGAAGTCCTAAGTATGCTCTGATACCAATCTGACACGCCGAAATCCCGATGTCCAAGGGACATCGGGATGGTCACGTGCTGGCCGACACCCGAGGATGACGCAAGCCATTTAATGAATGCATATACTAAGAACATGTAAAACATGCGTATAAATTTCGCACGTAACTACGCAAAGTAATATTCAAATATAAGTCTTACAAAAATAATATAATAATATTTAACTGCCAACAATGAATCTAATGATAATGCATGACATGTTCAGAGTATACAACTAATCCAGAGTACAAGCGGAAGATAAAATAGATAAGTGTTATTACAATAGATGTCAAAGCAGATGGAATAATCTGATATCACTGGTAGGGGAATGCCTCGTAGCACGGATCGTAAGCCTCGTTCCTATGTCCTGAGGGGGCGCAAAACAAACATGAGTGGACCAAGTTGATATATATATATATAATATTGAAATAGTTATCAACATACTAACCCCCAAAGTTTTATGAAAACTAATAGCATAATATGTGATAGGTTCCTCCGAAAACCCTAGCATGCCATAAAACCTTTCATAAAACATATATCGTATAGTGTGCTAAATAGTGGTATCATAATTGACCTGAAGGCCCCTACATCGCCCGACCGAAGCCAAATATATAAATCTTCATTCGACCTGTAGGCCCCTACATCACCGGACCTGCAGGCCAATATAATATCTCGCGACTCGTAGGCCCCTACATCACCCGACCAAAGCCAATATAAGTATCGTCGCCCGTAGGCAGAACAGGGACCACTAGATGCGCATAAAATAGTGAATATAGTCTTTCCAAACATAGGTACATATGTCTCAAAACATCTTCATAGTATATAGTCATCCATCATATATACTACAAAGAGGTGTAAAAACATGTTCATAAATAGTATATAGTCATGCATCATATAAACTACAAAGAACATAATTTCAATAAAGTATGGTATTCCAAAATATTCTCAGTATAGCATGATAATCATACAGTGTAAATCTAATTTACTCATAAAACGTTTCATAAAACGTAACCATTAAATCATGTTTTTCATGTATGCATTTCTAGTAGTAAAATATGTATTTAGAAGGGGTCCACTCACAGATACTCCGTCGTCGAAGAGCCGTACGAAAAAGGAATGACGAAATCCATGCTGATATTCGCACCTAATCACATAAAGGGTACAATTAACAAAACTATACTCAAACGATTCAATTTCGGAAAATGGACATCATAAACGGGTTCAGGACGTCGAAAAATATAAAGGGAGACCTCGGGTACCCCCACGCGCCGCCGTGGGTCACCAAAAAATTCGCTGGCTCTGTCGTGGACGGTGGCGAGTGTACCACACACCGGCACCGGTAAGCACCCATACGCCGGCCACGCCTAGGCTCACGAGCGGCTAGGCTAGGGTTTCGATTCGGTTTGGGCTTAGGCATGGGATCCTGGGCTTGGTTCCTTGTGTCAAAGACCCAAACTACGCACAACCCAAAAGCCTGGGTCTGAAAGGTTCTGGGTTGAGGTTCTATTGGGCCGTGGGCTTGAAAACCTGGCCCAAAATAAAAGGGTTTTGGGTTTTTAGAAAACTAAAAATAAAAATAAATGAACTAAATGGATTTGGGTTGGGTTAAACGGGCCGAGGGTTTGGCGGGCCAAGGCCAGAGCTGGCAAGTTCCAAAGGGCCTGGTTTCTTTGGGTTTGGGCTAGAAGCTCCGGTCACCGTCGTTACTCAAACTTAGGCTATGATCTAGGTACGAAAATGAAGTGCAAGGTGATGGGAAGTGTTTTCTTACCTTCGATTCACCGTGGGATGGCTGAAGGTGGCCGAGTTTAGTTCGAGAATCGCGGAGGTTCGCCGGACCTGGTTTTGGGTTCTCTTTGGGTGTCTCAGGGCTTCGCAGAAATAAGGGAGAGAGATGGGAGGTCCAGGTGTTGCGTCGTTATCGGGGTGCCTCTATGGCCGTGCGTAGGTGTGTGGGTTCGATCGGGGAGAGAGAGAGTTGTCCGAGAGAGATTAGAGTGAAAGTCAAAAGAGAGAGAGGGATATGGTGAGTTAGTTGGCTACCACATGGCAGGCAAGGAGTGGAAAGAATCTGAGAGTAGATCCAGATTGGGTAGAATAGTAGGGGTGAAAATGTAAAGTTCAAAATACCTTTAAGTAAATTGTGAAATTACAATAGAATTTGGGGGTGGGGTTTCACACGTGTAGCGGTGCTTGTTGATTCTTCAAATGTGTTGTTGAACCAAGGGTCACGGTGTCTTGATCTTGGATGAACGAGGGCCTCAAGGATTTGGTTTGCGACGAAGGAAGAATCGGCACGTGTAGCGTTGCTTATTGATTCTTCAAATGTGTTGTTGATCCAAGGGTCGCGATGACTTGATCTTGGATGAACAAGGGCCTCAAGGATTTGGCTTGCGGCGAAGGAAGAACCGGCACGTGTAGGGTTGCTTGTTGACTCTTCAAAGGTTTTGGCGAAGAACGAATAGTGTTTTCTCAATTCTTAGGAATTCTTGGGAATTTGGGAGGTTTGATGCTTAAAAGCTTTAGAGTTTCAAAGCTTCAAGGATTTTGGATGTGTGGTGTGTGAATGTGTTGGTTTGTAAATTGGTACCCCAAATGAAATGAAATGGCCTCCTGTTTATAGAGTTTTTCAAGCTTTGGTCTTGAATATAAAATTAGAACCAAATAATTCCTTTCTGCCAAGTGTTGACACGTGTCCTACGATGACATTGGGAGGAATGATTGCTTCTGAACCAAATGCCAAAGATAAAGAAGTCTCACCGGTTGCTCACCTTTTGGTGGTGCGATATGCCCATAGACATCCGGGGAGTTCGTCTGGCCATTTTCCCTTCTTGTCGGTGAGGGATTTCTTGAGGCAGTCGAGAATCGTCTTGTTGGATACTTCAGCCTACCCATTTCCTTGAGGATACCTCGGCATGGACATATGCTACTTGATGCCATACTTTTGGAAAAACTTCGCCAAATCTTTGCTCACGAATTGCGGGCCATTGTCGGTGATGATGGATTGAGGGATGCCTAATCAGCAAATGATGTTCCTTCATATGAAGCGTTCTATGTTCGTCTGAGTCGTGGTTGTCATGGGCTCTGCTTCTACCTATTTAGTAAAGTAATCGGTTGCCACGATCATTATGCCTCTGCCCCCAGTAGTAGGTGGCATTGGCCCTACCAAGTTGATTGCCCACTGCATGAACGGCTAAGAACTCGTCTGCAGGTGTAATTCGCTGGCAAGCAGTGTTGGTACCGGCTTGTAGCGTTGGTAGCGGTCGTACTTTTGCACTAATTCCTTAGCGTCTTGATGCATGGTAGGCCAGTAGTAGCCTGCGTTAAGAGCCTTTTGTGCTAAGGATCGGCCTCCGAAGTGATTTTCACAAACGCCTTATTGGATTGAGCTCAGAACCTTTAGGTCATCAGGAGGCGCTAGGTAGCAGAGATGTGGTCCGGTGTAGGATCTTCAGACGAGAATGTTGTTCCACATGTAGTAGCGTGTTGCCTTTATTTGAAGCTTTCTAGACTCTAATCTTTCCGTGAGGAATGTGTCATTGACCAGGTAGTCTATAATAGAACTTTTCCAGTTAGGAGTTATACTAACCTGTGACACTCCGGCTACCGACTCCGCCTTTATGCTTAGCTTATCTAAATACTCCACCGGAATAGAGCGTTTGAGTTGGTGGTCGAGGGTGGAGCTTAAGCAGGCTAATATGTCCGCGTGAGCGTTATCTACCCGCGAAACTTGAGTGAGAATGTAATTCTGAAATGCCTCAAGTTGTTTGCGTACCTTCTCTAGGTATTGCATCATCGTTGGATGTTTTGCCATGTACTCCCCAGTAGTCTGGCTGGTGATTAACTTGGAATCGGAGTAAATTACGAGCTTTTTCACCACCAAGTCTTTTGCCATTCGAAGGCCTGCTAGTAGGGCCTCGTACTCCGCTTCGTTGTTGGATGCCTTGAAGCCTAGAGTGATCGTCTGCTCGAGCATCGAACCATCTGGGGTGACAAAGACCACGCCTGCTCCCGAGCCCTTATAGTTGGATGCCCCGTCGACATGCAAATGCCAGAAGTCTCCATCGGATGGAGCAGGCGTGGTGAGGGCATGCTCGGCTACCCCCGGGGCATCGTTGAGTCGCTCTGTTATGAAGTTCGCCAAGGCTTGGGCCTTTATCGCTGTGCGGAATCGGAAAACTAGACCGTATTGGCTAAGTTCCAAAGCCCATTTCATCACTCGTTGAGAGGCATCTGGATAACCCCAAAAATTATGGAGGTAACACATGGATTTTTGGACAAGAATGACGAGATTACCCTCGAGGCACACCGGAATTCCCACGTGCATGCAGCAGACAATAACGGCAAATGTGATCAACATGGAATTTATTTAAATTCCTCTCATCACTCATCATCAATCCCTTATTGATTTTATTCAAAATGTAACTCCCAAAACTTCCTATTTAAATTAGGAATAATTGTCATGTTAATTGCAAGATATTATTTCACATAATATCTTGCAATTATTCACCCAAATGCACAATAAATGACCGACCACTCCTCACCCTAAGAGCATCCCCAATGGGGCTTTATCCTCCTTGAGGCTACCACATTTGTAGCTCTAATGAAAAATTTCATCCCCAATGGGCCGAAAAATGAGGCTACATCTACCACAAGGGCTAGCAACTTCAATCCTTGGGTAGTAAGAAGTTAGGCTACATCTAGCCCCAAAAAGTAAGGGGACCACACCAAATTAAGGGCCCATTCTTGGTTTTTGTTTTTGTTTAGAAATGGGTGATCCCCATTTTTAATTCCAAAATATGATTTTAAGGGTTTATTTTTCAACCGTTTAGGATTTTAAGAGTTTATTTTCAACTATTTGTTTGATTAAGAAAACATATACAAACAACGACTATTTTTTGCATTGTTGATTAGAAAAAAAAAATGTTGTGCTTCGTGTTTAATCTTCTAGAATGACAAAATTCATAAAAATAAAAATAAAAGATGAAATTTAACATTGGTAGTATAAAGACCTAAATCGAAAATATAAACAAATAACATAACTAAATTGTGATAAGATAATCCAATGCAATGATCGTTATGAAATGAAAATCTTGTTTGATTTCGGAGAATGTGTCAATCAACGAAATAAACCAATAGTTGTTATGAAATGAAATCTTATCTTGTCTAATTTCATAGAAACAAACCAATATATGAGATTGAGATAAGATAATCAATACCAATGATTGTTATGAAACGAAATCTTATCTTGTCTGATTTCATAGAAACAAACCAACGGATGAGATTAAGATAAGAGAACCTACAAAGGTGCCTAAGTGATGAAATCTAACTTTGTCAGAATTTGAATATTTTTAGGTTAAAAAGTTCATAAATTAAAATTTAAGATAACACGTTCAAAAATCAAGTTTAGAGAAGTTAAGACAATAATAAATTAACTGCGTAATCAAATTACTACATAATAAAATATATAGCCTCATATAGAGCCCGAAAGATATATAGCCTCTTATTGGGAGAGATTCTTTTTTAGAGCCCCAAAGATTCTTTAGAGCTCTAACTTAGGCTATATCCACCACTTTTCTAGCCTCATATAGAGCCCCTCATTGGGGATACTCTAAGGGCCGGCCACTCTCGTAAAAATACCCATCTTATTCCACTAAAATGCTAAGCCATTTGCTACCCACAAACTTCTAAACACATTCTTTTCAGAATTCTAACTTTGGCATTAGAGATTTTTCGTCCAAAGCCCTCATATTCATCGTGGGCACGTGAGACTTTTAGCCATAATATTAGGTGTTATTATTTTGTAGGTACATTTTCGTCAAAGGAGAAGACGGTGGAAATTTACATCCACAAATTGGTGTTTTCATTGAGAATTTGATTCACACGCTCAAAGAAGACTCTTTTGCTTCACAAGCTCAAAGAAGACTCTCGCATTCAAAGTTTCTTTTTCTTAATCATACGTTCTTATTCCTAGAATTGTTTAATTCTTTGAATAAACGTAGGAGAAAAATACAATGGCGGGAAATTCGAAAACCACGACGAACGAAAATTCCTACGTTCAAAGATCCGATCAAATGATGGAAATTACGATGTAGCCCCACCACGATGATCCACGAGACTCACCACGGCAAGAGGAGTAACCTTGCCACCACGGAGTACCACCACCATGGCAGTGGAGAGTGGGACAACTCCATGGCAGCTAGGCCACGAAGTAACAACAGCTGCAACCCACAGAGCAGCAGCCTAGTGAGCAGTTGTAGAGCAGCAAGCCCACGGGGCAGCGCCCCAGCAAGCTGCTGCAGCACCACCAGCTTAAGACCCACAGGCCTAGGATGCCGTGCAAGCCCAAGCCGCACCGAGATAAAGAAGGGCCCAGCGCCCACGCTCCCCGACGGCCACGCTTGGGCCAGCGATCCAGCCCGTGCCCACGGTCCACCCATTCCTGTGGCCCACCTAGCTGCCCAAATCAATCCAAGACCAATTCAACCATCCCGCTTAAGATTTTCGAACCAATGATTGAACCAGGGGTATTTTCACTCATTTTTATGCAGATTTGACATATCCCAGCTCAAATCTCGCGCCCAAAGTCCATTACACTTCCACCATTCAAGGAGACGTATACCGTCCAAGCTCTTCCATCCCACATGGCGAACAACACTTGTCCCGACAAGTCGTAGAATTGACGAACGCCCTCGCTCAACAAACGACCTTGGTGAATCAGCTCTTGCATCGTGTCCCAAACGAGGAGTCCCGAAGCAGGACAAGGGCAGACGACGAACCTCTCCAGCAGCATCCATGAAAACAGCCCCTCGACCACTCACGAACCGAACATTATGGCAGTGTACACTCCCGCCTAGGCCCCTAAGATAGCTTATACTCCTGTCTTAGCGCGTGGATGAGCTTGCACTCTTGGTTAAGCTCACAAACGAGCATACATTCACGATTGAGGTCACACTCCGATAATCAACATGAACAAATTATGTAGAAAAAGGAAAACACAAATCCATTCTGATGGCATTTATAATTTTATTATAATTTAGAAATATGACATATTATCTTTGTCATCATTTCGGAAACAAAAAACAAATTCTCACATAGTGCAGTGACGGCCCAACTAGTTGGCTGTGATTGGGGCGTGGTGTGCACTCGCATTTAGTGGGATGTGGATATGTTGACTGCCCAGGTGAGTGACGTAGTGGCTCCTGCTCAAACACCCTGGACCTCGTATTGTAATTATAGTGGGCTACGATCTCCTGCGGACAGGTCTACGATCAGAGATTCAACTGCTTTTTAACCCTTTTTTGTCTCTATTAGTAAAATTTGGTCAAACGTCATGGAAATTTTTTTCATGGTCCGTAGCTTTTCAAGGTACGAAGTACGGACGGTCAAGATGGAAAATATGTAAATCTGACGGTTGTGAATAAGTTTGAAGATTGAAAATAATGAAACCGGACAACCTGGGGACAAGAAGTAAAAGTGGTGGCCCACTTGCGTCGACCTGTCAGAAAAAATAGAAGCTGGCCCACCTTTCATCTCTCTCTCTCTCTCTCTCACCTCGCTCTGCTTCCTTTCGTCACCGTTTCAGTCCCTCTCTCTCCCTCTCTATCCACATTCCTACGGGGCGGAGAGATGGAGAAATCGGAATTGCCGGCGAGTTAGCTGTAGTGGGGTTTCCAATTCGCCGCCGTTCTCTCTCGGCGTTCGAACTAGAGCCAGAACCCTCCAGAAGCACCAGAAGCAAGAGAATCAGAAACAATCGACTTCCATGGAGCCCGACCGGATTCCTCCTCCTTGCACTACCTCCATCTCGGGAGCCGCCGTGACGCGGAGAGATTTGGTGGTGGTGGGGGTGTTGCCGTGTTGGTCTGTAGTGGGAGAGAGGTTTAATGTGGTTGTGGTCTTCAAGGATTTAAATCCATTTTCCTATTTTTTCGACAGACCAAAGACTTTTTCTTATTTTTTCTGACTAGTAGAGAGGTTGTGGAACCTAATTTTTACAGGCTACCTCCTATCATTTTCTGTAAACCGGCAATTTTAACCTAATGCTACGGAAGTGAAACTCAAACTTATTTCATGATAATAAATTAGAAACATGTAAATCCTAATTTCCATGAATACAGAATCTAATGTTAAAACTAACCATCAAAATAGTGATTGTATTAAATATCATAAGATCTTTCATGATGAATTGAGTGAGACAAGCGAGTTTAATACCTATAACACTGTATTACATTGGTGAAAGTTAGAGTCACGCTTTTTTTACAAATTTAATTATAAATATTACTCATGAGTTTAATATAAAGAAAGCTAATGAAAAAGGATTGAGAACTTTGAGTTTTAACGATAAAGACAAAATAAAGGGTAAAGTGAATAGTACCAGAATTGACTTTTTAGTGTAAAAATGTGATTTTTCGTTAAAATAAACAGTACCGGGAGCTTTTCGTTAAAGTTTCCTTTAATATATTACTATCACATTTGAATTTCAACTCACTGTAAAAGAGTAATTTTTATGGGCAATGCTCGGGAGACTAAATTTGGAGATTAAATTTGCAAACTAAATGATGTGTCACCAATAGGAATAAGCATGTTTATCAACGTTTAAGTAATAAACCAATTATCAACTTTCATGTCTCTTAGTTTCCAAAACTTTATCTAATAATTTTGTTTTCCTAGCATACTCAATTTTTATACGTTCACACACTTTTTTCCGACATATTGCCACAATATTATGAATGAGGATACTCTCCGGATCCTCTTTGTGAGGATCCTAGGGATCCTTTTTGTGAGGATCCTAAGATCTGTTCATCGTACATCGTACGGTTAGAAATTATTTTACATATTTTTATTGAAAATTAAATATGAATAATATATAATGAAAACTGATCGCACGATTTACGATGAACGAACATAATTTAATGATTCACAGGATCCGGAGAGGATCCTTATTCCAATACTATAGCCAATTCCCTGAGTTATTCGATCCAAATCCGATCAGTCTAGAGCCAAAACTGCGGCGTTTCGACCTTGAATGCGCCAATTCGGTACTGCAAGTCTGTAAGTAGTACAAACCAAACGCAAAGGGTGCTTTAACTGCTAAAGAACCAGAGGCAGTCGATCTCATCACCCGAAACAGGCGGTAGAAGAAGACATGGGCGATCCCTACCGTATATACTTCACCTCGCCCGAAAGAGGTTCTCTGTTTTGACCTAACCCTAATTCCACAACCCCCAAATTTTCAATTTTCCTGCACACTTTCTCGCATTTTCTCAGCATCCAAACAAGCTATTGATCACTTCATCAATTCAATGCTTTCTAATGCATGGTTTGATTGGAAAGTTGATGTCTTACTTAATTAGATTGTTTTGCTGTTTAATACAAGATTAGAGAAATTGATGAATGATTGATGGGTGGATTATATTGTATTGTGACAGACAGTGTTGCAAGGCCAAGCTTTCCCGGCTACTTGTCGTCGGAAACACCCTCATTGCCATTCAATCCTACGATTCCCTCTACCGATTCGCAGCGGAGTTATGCTTCCGATTTTCTGCAGAGAGATGTAAGAACTAAGAATTTGTTCGACACTACCTTTTTTGAGTTACTATAGGGGCCTGTTTGTGACTGCTTCGGTAGGTATCACTTGTGCTCATAAGCACTTTTGCTAGAAGCCTGTAAGTGCTTTTATTAGAAACAGGTCGAAATTTTATCAAAATCCAAGTGCTTATTGGAAAGAACTTCAGTAGAAGTGCTTAATGACCCATAAATGATTTTAAGTTTAATTTGCCAAAGGCATTCAGAAGCGGTTTTGGTTGTCAAAAAGCGATTTTAGCCCTTCCGGAAGCAGTCGCAGACAAGCCCTAAGTATATGATAATGTTCATGTGTAAATGTATATGAATTATTGTGAAGGGATTGTGGTATTTGATCTGCTTGCAGATAAGATCAATGACTACTGGTACTGGGGTATATGCTGTAGATGATGCCGGAGGTCTTCGGTTTCGCCATGAGCCGGTTCTTGGTGTAACAGCAGGAGGCAGCACAAACGGTTATTCATCGCTTTTAGAAGTTCCGAGTTTGATAAGCCAGAGGCAGGATGTTGCTGCGGTAAGCATTAGTCCAAATGTTCCTGCTGACATAAGTTTAGAAAGGCCAACTGGCTCTTCGAGAAATGCCAATGGTCTTCCTGTGAAAGGGGAATCAAACGTTTTGTTTGTCGATGGACTTCCCACTGACTGTACCCGAAGAGAAGTAAGCCGTATCCTTTTACTCCTAACCCTGGATTCATAGTTTGTGGAAATGGAAATGATGGTGGCTGAAATATGCTTATTCTATTGCTTTGTTCTGTCATTTAAAAACCTTGACTTGCAACGAAGATATATTTCGTCCATTTGTTGGCTTTAAAGAAATCAGAGTCGTTCACAAGGAGCCTAGACGTGTAAGTCTTCTTATCTTCCTACTTCTTGAGTAATCTTCACAGACTTCATTATAGTTTCACAAAGATTTATGCGGTAACTTATACTGTAATTGGTGTTTTACCCTTTAGTTTAGCAAAGCAGACAGGCTACGCGTGATCTAGCAACCACTTTTTTCCTTGAGGGGCATATAGTTATTTGTTTCTATTTCTATTAACGTCCTCGTACTTTTCTTTTGTTTGAGGTCGTCTCTATGTTTACTAGACGTTTACATGAACTGCAGAGTGGCGATAAGGCTATGGTTCTGTGCTTTGTGGAGTTTGTTGATCCGAAGTGTGCTCTGACTGCTATGGAAGCTCTTCAAGGTATTATATGAGCAATTAAGTCTGATCTATCCATGTCTGCCATATATGTGAAATCAATGTTCCAGTTATCAAATATACCATATGGCAATCGGTGTAATACTCTAGCCAATTTTTTTTCTTCGGGAAAAATTAACTTTTTATGGTTTAGAATCCCGTTTAACATAAATAGTTAATTGATAAAGCTTCATTGAATCTAGTAATTTGAGTAAACTCATCGCTTATCAACCTCTGCAACGTGGATGTGTGCAGGTTACAAGTTTGATAACAAGAAACCCGAGTCCCCTGCATTGAAGATCCATTTTGCACATTTTCCATTCAGTCTACCAGATGATGGCAATGAACATAGAATTCGAATCCCACGGTGACAAAAAATGGCTGATACAAAATCTGTCTGAGTTGTCTCGGTCCATGGATGTTACAGAAACGAGTAATGTGCATAAGCAGCTCCAGAGTCCATGCATTACGCTGATTATACCTAGACTTTGGGCATTAAATCTTGACTTGGCATCCGCTGATTTAGAATCGCTTCTTGGTTGTAGTTTTAAAATGGAAAACCCATTCAATGGAATTGTTGCATCATTTTGTTGATGATAGGGAAGGGCGTATAGACAGTGAAGCTACCGCAAGTCTATGACGACACAGGAATGCCGAAAGATGCGGCTTGCTGGAGCCTGTTTCGTGATGTTTTCGGTAGGTCTCAACTTGCTATTTGTATATTGTGATGCTTTCAGTGAAGTCATTGGGATATAATAATGTTTCAAAGGTAAGTGTTAAGCATGGAATATGCCTCCTACTTTGGGGAACTGTTGGCTGGTCTTTATAGACTACTACAAACTGAATACTTAAAACTAATTAGGCCATTACCAACAAATTAGGAAAACTAATTAAAAGGGTTTGAAAACTTTGAGTTTTAACGATAAGGGCAAAATAAAGGGTAAAATGGATAGTATCAGGATTGATTTTTTAGTATAAAAATATGATTTTTTGTTAAAGTAAACAGTACCGGGAGCTTTTCGTTAAAGTTCCCTTACAAATTTGGTGCGAAGCAGGGGAGAATCTTGCATACAATCAAAGATGTGACCAAGTATCCTGCAGGCACCCAAGATTCTCCTATGTATGAGACACGAAATAAACTTCGGTAAGACTATCTAATTAGGCAATATTCACACCGCAAGATCAATGCGAGGTCGGGAGGTTGGGTAGGACTTAAGTATAAAGTGTCCTATGGTGTGAAGGGTGTTGTACGGATGACGTGCTTAGACAATCTACGCGAGAGAGATCATCTAAGCACTGAACGGATTATGCCCTTTCTCGAGCCACGAAATATAGGCCATGATGCATAGAAAATACCAGGAGGATCCTTGCCAGATCCTTTTTGTAGGGATTCTTCAATCACATTCGTTCATTGTTTATTGTGCAATCAGAAATCATTGTAAATTTTTTTATCTAAAATTAAATATAAACAGTTCTTGACAAAAAACTAACCGTACGATATACGATGAACGAATGTGATTAGAGGATTTTCCGAAATCCTCATAAAAAAAATCATGCGAGAATCCTCTCCAGAAAATAGGGATACAGATCCTCTTCGGATCCGGATCCTGCGGATCTCTCTCCCATCACTCACCTCCCCCTTCACCTCCCACCCCAATTCAAACTGCATGTTTCCCCGACCTTCAAAGCCTCCCATTTTCTTCTTCTTTCTTGTTTGCGGTTCTGCTTCGTCGATCGAGAAGGCAAGAACGTTGAGGAGAAAGAGAGAGAGGGAGTTAAACAGCAAGAGTGATCTTAACTGCACGACTGAGGTTATTTGGTCCGAAGGATCCAGATGAAAATGATCCGGAGAGGATTTTGTTCCAGAAAAATAGGGAAGACATTCAAAATAATAAATAAATAATTTGCCATGCAACTTCATTAATCTCTTAATTGGCTATTGGAGTGAAATCTCATATTACAACAACGTGTTTTCCGTGATCTTGATGTATATCTTTTACAAAGAGCCCCTCCACACAAATTACAAATAAGGGACGAAAGAAAAATAACCGTCTCCTTACATGTACGTGTCAAATTATGATTTGTTAATGACTTGTACATATAACAAGTAACGAGTACGTATCAAACTGTGACTTGTACATGTAACGAGCTGAGTAGAGTTACCTAAAGAAACCTAGTACCCGCGAGGCCGTGGTGCAATAAATTATGAGCAATGGCATCCCTGGCCTTCATCGAGCTCGTCGACCTCAGAGCGACCTCCGGGACCATCTCGTCGTCAATGAGCTCGAACTGGAGCTCGGGATCCAACTCCTCATTCCTCAACTCACAAATGTTGTGCAAAACACAGCACGCCCCGAGAACCACCGGCAAGTCCTGCAGCTTCACTTCCGTCCTCTTCTGCAAGCAAAACCACCTCCCTTTCAACCTAGCAAACGCATCGCTGGCGACATTCTGAATCTCCCCAATCTTCTCGTTGAAGGCGTGCTGGGTCCACGTTAGGTTCTGCTGGGTGTACGGCACCAGCACCCAGTCCATCAGAGGGTACCCAGCACCCCCAACGATCCACACGCTCTTCAGCAGACCATTGTTAGCCCTCTGATTCAACGCCGATTTCTCCAGCACCTGATCATCCGGCATTGATCCTGGCCATCCGATGCACACGTCGGTAAAAACGCCTTTGGGGTCCACCACCCCCTGCACGGTGATCGAGTACGAAGTCTTCTGGTTCCTCTCGGTGTGCCGTTTATTGAAGTACGCAGTCACGCTGATTTTGGGTGCGATGATGGGTATATGCGTGGTGTACATAGACCCTGCAACGTTTGGAATTCCCGAAATACCCTCGAACTCGTCTTTAATTTTCCTCGCCGCGCCCTCCTCCGGCCACTGCAGATACTTTGGCATCAGAACCGTCCGAATCGCGGAGCAGACCTCGAGAACGAGCTTGTGGCAGGTCGAGATGCCGAGGCCGAATCGTTTCGACACGAGCCGGAGCGGGTCGCCGGTGGCCAGCCTCCACAGGCACACCGCCACTCTCTGCCGCACCGGAATCGCCGACCGCAGCGTCGTGTCCTCCTTCGCGATGGCGGAGTTGAGCTCCTCGCATATCAAATCGAACGTGGATTTCCCCATCCGAAACGCCTTTTTGAATTCCGATTCCGGAAAATCCGGCTGGTTGCACTCGTCCCACCACGCTTTCGACCTGTCCTTGACCCACAGCCGCCGATGTTGACCCGACCCGACTCCCGGCTTACCTTTATCAGCTCCATCGGCTTCCGCCGACACAGCCGCCGTCGCCACGGCCGCCGAAACGGCGGCGCTTCTCGATTTTCTCCGCTTCATCGTTTCGGATTCTTCCACCTCCGAGGAGCACTCCTGGAAATCGGAGTAGCAATCGAGCATGGCCTTGGTTGTCTCCGTGTGCTTCTCTTGGATAAACGACGCGTCGTCATTCGATGCCCTGTCGTGCTCGCGCTCGTCCTGCTTCTCCTGCTCTTCCAGCAACGACAAGGAGGCGATTATGCCCTTCTGGTCCTTCTTCTTCTTCTCGCCCCCGCCGGAGTCTTTACGACGCCGTTTCCTGGCGTTTCCGTTTCCGTTCTCATTCATTTGCGCGTGGAGAGAGTTCTGGAGGAAGGTGTAGATGGTGGAGAGGCCTTCAGCCGCTGGGTGTGTTGGGTGTGCTGCTGGGTCTGTCTGGAGCTCGAGTTTCATATAAGTTACAGATTTGCAGAAACAACCACAAGAAGAAGGAAATTGAGGAAGAAGAAGAAGAAGAAGAAGAAGAACCAAAATAGGAAAAAGTGTTTGGCTTTTTGAAAATATGAAAAATGCAAGTGTGAACGCGGAGATTGACCAAATGACAAAGTGTGGGGCGGAAGGAAGAAGTTTTGTAATATTGTGTAAAACATGGACATATATGTCACTTGCCGTTCACACTACACATTGCCATAAGCATTTGATACAAGAAGAATCGGTATGAATCAAATCTACATCAATGTGCATAAATATTATTAATTTTTGCTACCGTGACATCTGATAATAATTATGAGCTTAAGTAAATATTTAGTTAGCACAAATACCTAACTCTTACGACTTGTATTGTATTTAATACGACGTAAAATAAATGGACAAGATTTAAAGAATTAAATTATATACCATCATTTGTCTCATTAATGTTTCGGTGGAAAAGATGGTTGTTGTGTGTTAAAAAGTAGACTATAGATATTTAATGGAGAATGTGTCGACATCGTTGCAATAAACGTATCAACGTATATTACAAAAGTAAACCTATCATTCATACAAAAAAACCAACTTAACTAAAGCAGTTGTCTTTAATTGCTACGTATTATTATAATTTGGTGGTATTTTTTTTTACTTGGAAGTAAGAGATTTTAGATTCGAATCTTGTAGATGACGGATTCAATATCAAATCATGTTATCTATTGTGTGGCTTAGCCGAATTTTCCTTCTCCTAATGTAAAAATATCGATATACTAAAAAAATAATAATAGTATTTAAGTACATTTTAATTAAAGATGATTAGAAACACTAGTAAAATGCTTAGAAAATGAGTTAGGAAATTAATTAACGGGGGAGGGTTGAAATAACATGACGTGTACGGAAAACGTTGACTTCGGTGGGGCGGTGGGGAGCCGTGTGTGAACAGAATAAGATTCTCTACTTTTTTTTTTTTTTTTTTTCTTCCTTCTCTCTTCTCTTTTCACACTTACCATTTTGTTTGGTTTTTTATAAAAAAAAATTAGTGTGAGATGTTGACGTGACTTAATCGAGACAATTTAAATAAAAGAAGAAGGAAGACAAGGAAAAACAGAGAAGAGATAATCTTACTTCGTGTGAAACTTAAATAAAAAACGCAGGTATAAAGATGGCACTGGCAGGTGTGAACGCGGGTTTCGGGATGGTGGCGGTGGTGGTGGGTAGGCCATGACGGTGACTTTCGGATTGCCAACCTTTTTTATATTTTATATTTAATTTCTGGGGTCTAAGGGATTGTGAGTGATTGGAATGTTACTTTGTTGGAACAAAAGAACACCAAACCACCTCATGCCTTTTGACAATTTTCATCAATTTTTGGAAAAATGTTGGGGCATGAGAAATTGGGACCATAGATTTCGTGGGCCAACGCCATTTTCAAGCTTAGGAGAAAGGGTATAATCAGTTGATTAGGGTAGATTAGAATACGGAAAGATTTTATATTTTTGTGACATTGATATGACTAGTTACGTGGTCAGGCTCCCAAACAGAAAAATTTCTCCAAATTACGAATATCTTTAGAAATAAAAGTCATGCTAACTCTTAAAACGATAATCACTTACGCGCCTAGAAACATTAAGACTCGTGTTATTTAGGTGTACGTGGATAATGTGGAACTCATTTGCATGAACAGTTGAAAATTGAGAGAAAATTAAACTTAGGACGTAAAACATAACATTTAATAAATATGTAAAATAGTGCTTATCTCATATTCCAATGTCCTATAACTTTGTTATTAGTTACATTTCCACGAGAGAAATGCTAAGAAGACTCTTTCAAAGTGAGACTCTTCATAGACCTCTGTCATCTAATAGTTTAACGTTAATTTATAAACTAACATTACGAGTATGAATTTTCAAGAAAAACAAAGCTTTAATATCACATAAAATGAAAATTGGTTTGGACTAGAGGAGTTGTTAGTCCAACAAGATTAGAAAAAACGGTGTAAGCTTTTAAAACTCTTCTATACTCCTTTTGATTTGCAAACAATTTTTTAAACGTTCCCTCCAATATTCGCAAAACGAAACTTGAGCTCGCATTTTTAGAAACATTGGAGACATAGATATATACAACTTCTACAGTGGACCGCACAAGCTAGCAAAATTCAAAAATGTACATTAAATCCTTTGACCATATGCATCGCAATGACCAAAGCATCCAACCCAGGAAGAAAATTAAAAATTAAATTAAAATTGGTTTTTTTAATTGGTGGTAAGATTCTTGTGCACAATCAACATCCAACGTTGGATCGGTAATTACGTCGACTAACATTGGCCAAACATATTTTATTTCCTTGTTCAAAGTAACCATCTTCGTCTTTGCAGTTTCGGCGAGGTTTCGTTTTGATCTTTGCAGTTTTAACCATCTTAATTAGTCTTTATAGTTTAATAATGGGAATTTTAATGAAAAGGTGTCACATCCCTGCCCGGGCCCCCATCACATCCCGGGCACACCTCTGCCGTAGCACGATATTGTCCGCTTTGGGCCCCGACCACGTCCTCACGGTTTTGTTTCTAGGAACTTAGACGAGAACTTCCCATTGGGTCACCCATCATGGGAGTGCTCTCGCGCGCTACTCACTTAACTTTGGAGTTCCGATGGAACCCAAAGCCAGTGAGCTCTCAAAAGGCCTCGCTCTAGGTAGAAATGAGAATATACATATAAGGCTTACATGATCCACTCTCTTGGGCGATGTAGGATCTCACAAAGGGCTTGGAATAAGTTTATTTTAACAAAAACCAAGCTATAAATTTTATTTAATGAAAAAGAATTAAATTTTGATGAAAAACCTTTAAATTTTAATAAAAATGACAAAAAAACTTAATTTTTAATGAAAAAGACACAATTAAAAAAAAAAAAAAAAAAAAAAAAACCTGGCGCGCTCGCAGTACCTGTACACTGTTTATGAAACTAAACATTGTTTATGAAACTGCACTATTTATGAAACTGAACGGCCAATTTCATAAATAGTGCCTAGTTTTTTGTCCACTTTCATAAAATGGTGTCTAGTTCTTAATCATGTTTCATAAATAATGCCTAGTTACTGGGTCAAGTTTCATAAATAATGTATAGTAATTGGTACAATTTCATTAATAGTGTCTCTTTCTTGGTCAGGTTTCATAAATGGTGTCTAGTTATTGGTCCATTTTCATAAATAGTGCCTAGTTCTTGGTCATAATTCATAAATATTGTCTAGTTCTTACTCCAGTTTCATAAATAGTGTATAGTCCAGTGTTCAAATTATGCCTAATTCTTGTTTTCGTTTCATAAATACTGTCTACTTATTGGTCCAGTTTCATAAATAGTGTCTACTTATTGGTCTAGTTTCATTAATAGTGTCTATTTATTGGTGAAGTTTTATAAATAGTGTTTAATTCTTGGTTCAGTTTCATAAGGTTTGAAACTTAGACCCTTTTTGGTCTTGTAAAAGCACCCATTGCGCCAAAAACGATGAACCTAGAAGTGACTCTTTAGATCAAAACTTTGAGAAGATTATGTTCTCAGTAATTATATTTAAAAAGCTGTTTTCAATTACCAAATTAAAATTTCCTCACTTTTTCATATACCTACAATAATAAATGTAGCTCTCCATCCAATTTCTTGAGCTTGGGTGTCATCTTGGAGAAATTTTTCCTTGTGCCCGTAACACAAATGGTATACCACGTGTTATTATATAAGTGAGGTGGAAAATTTTATTTTTTATGTTATTAATTTTTTAACACAAGAATCTCACAACTTGTATGGAGTGTACCATCCCGTGTTCTGGACATATTGAAAAGTTTCTCGTCATCATGACTATTATTAGAAAACAACACGACAAAAATAAAACAGGAGAATGTAATTCAATTTGAAGTATTTTTCTTATTCTATGCGCAAAAAAAAAAAAAAACTATTAATGACGATGGGACAAAAGGTAGGATAAAAAAATGGATTGTTTGAAGTTTGTTTTGGGGGGGGGGGGGTACACGCCCAGTGCAAGTGGGTTTATTAAGTTTTTTATTTTTATTTTTAGTCTTTTGTCTTTGTTATTAAGATAAAGTTAGTGAGTGATTTTTTTTATTAAAATGTAAAGATTTGAAACCTTTTTCATTAGTTTTCCTTTTAATAATTGCCTCGGTTTACCGACAATGGCTTGACAACTTTTATACATAGAAAAATGTTAAGGAGATTCTCTTGAAGTGAAACTCTTTATCGACTCTCTATCACATTTTAATATAAAATCAATTTCCATACCAATATTATAAAATATTATCTCCAAAATATGAGGTGACAAAGAGTCTACAGAGTTTGATTTTTGAGAATCTCCTTAGCATTTCTCTTATACAAACTACATATTGAAAATACGCGGGGTAACGTTCTTGAACATATAGATTGACAAAAATGGACATAACCTTTTAAAACATATTGGTCATAACCTTTTAAAACATTTGAAATGCAACCTAAAGTTTTCAAAAATGAACATCTATGAGGTTCACTAGCATGTGACGACATGGATAAATACAAAGCGTGTTTTAACTCTCAAGCATCGATAGAGATTTGAATCTCCAAATTGACGGGTTTATTAAAGCAAATTTATGGTTTAACTTGACTAAAACTGGTCAATTGGGGGGATTAGAACTCCAAAGACGTCGATTAGTGAAACCAACTTTAGTATTTGTCCATCTTATCATTTAATGTTGGTAAAGTTCCCGTAACCTACCAGATGTCCATTACTAATTTGAAATCACCCAATTTTTAGGTTATTTCTTTTTACTTCACCCCTTAAAGTATTGTCCTTCGATTACAATAATGAGTAGACTACAAAGACTTCAATTGCGATAATTAAACTTGGGGCATCGAAATGGAACTTTACCAAATTACAGTACCAAAATCATTATTTCGGCTGACAAAATATTATAAAAACAATTATTTTGTTGTATACGCAATGAACAAGACTTGGCATTTGTAAGTTGCTAGGTCCTACAACATTGACCTGGTTAAACATCACCGCTATTTCTTGGATTATTGCGGCCCAAGGCAAGTCTCCTAGGTTTGAATATCATACATATACGTCTAGAATCTTTGAAAAGGTAAGGCCTGAAAAGTTGAAAATGACTTAGGACTGGTTTGGTATTGCTGTGCTTTGAAAAAAAACCACTTTTGCTATGCTATAGAATAAGCTCATTTTTGCTGCTTCATGTTTTCAGCTTTTTTTTCACCCAAAATGGTGAAAATAAGTTGTTTTTAAGTGTTTACCAAACATATTTTTGAGCTCAGCTTTTTTTTATACCACTTTTTATAAAAGCACCTCAGTACTTACTAGGACCAATGTGACGATCTTTCAAACCAATAACCAACTGCCACATAGCTAAGATAAACACGCGACATTGCGTTATTAATTTTAAAAAATCACCTCTGTGGCGGTTTTTCAAACTAATAACCAACTGCCGCATGGCAAAGCTAAACACGTGACATTGCCTTACTGACTTAAAAAAATAAACTACCACTACGACAATATTTCAAATCAATAACCGTCACATGGCAAAGCTGAACATGTGACATTACGTTATTGATATAAAAACCCACCACAATGACATCCCGGAAGTAGGTAAACAGATGTGAGAGAAACAAACTTGACCTAGCTTAACAAGAAACTTAGGCATTTGATTTTCCTAGAACTGCCTCGTTTAGAACTTTGGACTTGTTTGAGGTATATACAAATATAGATGCATCAAAACTGTCTAACCTAATATCGAGCTGAAAAAATTACGTCGGTGATGGCAGCGAAAGCACCAGCAACAATACATAGGAGCACAGATGCGGAATCATGCCTTCGGCTGCTCTGGTAGGTCAGATAACCCATATAGGTGTGGGGTGAATCGTTGTCGAACAATGTGGCTCAAGATCCATTTGTTTCTTGAAAATGTAGCCAAAACGTGCACACTTTCAGCAGCCAGGCAGCATGGAAAAGACAATGGGATCGAATTCTTATAGCTTCGATTCGGTCTCAAATATTCACAAACTCATAAAGTTGGGACTTGGCAGAGATGAGATCAAGTAAGAGATTTGCCTGCCCATTCTAGCTCTCTTCGCTTTTGCTTGGCTTGCAATCGGTTGAACTTCTCTTTCCCCTTCTCCAAAAGAGGGTCATGCACGATGTAGTCATTTAGGTCCTCATTGCGAGACATGTGATCCTGCACAGTGATTTACAGGAAAATTTAAGCCACGGAGAAGCACAAATCTAGATAAGAGCAAACTGATATTCGTTCAAAGAATATTTAAAATGAGAAGAGGAGACACTGTTCTATCACCCAAAGGAAATGGCATTAACAATTATGAACCTATGAAGCTTACCTTCCCTTTCTCAGGAGCAAATTTTAACGGAACTGATTTCCAATCAGATAAGTCTTCTGCTTTGCCACCTCCAGATTCACTACCTGGGGCTGTGTGCTTTTCGAATATTCCCTTCTTAAACTTCTCAAGTTTTGCGAGAACCTAAAAGCATCCAATCCATAAAAACATGGTTACAAATTCACATTGAGCATCTTCTGAAAAAAAAAACCCACAAAATTTACGGGTTTTGACTCATTTTACTAGCATCTACTACTTTACCATGTTTAAATAGAATGAAAAGGTTGATCTTAGCCTACTCCCATAGTTGAAGGGAAGACAGGAAAGTAAATAGGTAAATCAAGAAAAGAATACATAACATACTTCACCTTCTCGTCCTTGATTTCTACGCTTCTTCTGTTTCTGCAATTGTCTTCCTCTTTAAGCTTCACCCAACAACTGTAAGTCTGCATCAGCATTCGCCATGCGTTCAGCTCTTGCCTCTGATCCTATCCCTTTTTTCTTCAAGGACAGCTTATCCACCTTTTGTTGATCATCATCAATGCTTTCAACATTGGACCTGGCAACAAGGAAATGAAGAGATTATTGTGAAGCTATTTTCCGATGTTCCAGTCTCTGTGTCAGTGTTCTGAAGTCTGCAAAAAAAAAAAGAAAAGAAAAAAATAATCACCAACACCCAAAACTTTGCCTTGAGGTAAAAATATGCAATGTCAAGAAATTATTTGAACCGTTTACCTCGATGTAGGTATTTCATGCTGCTTTGGGCTAGATCTCCCTGCATATGGATGTGATAAGTTAAGAAAATGGGTATAAAATTATTAAGGCAATAAAAAGCGTTGTCATTTATAAGGCAACCAGCTCTCTGTGTCAGTGTTCTGAAGTCTGCAAAAAAAAAAAAAAAAAAAATGAAAAAAAAAATCACCAACACCCAAAACTTTGCCTTGAGGTAAAAATATGCAATGTCAAGAAATTATTTGAACCGTTTACCTCGATGTAGGTATTTCATGCTGCTTTGGGCCAGATCTCCCTGCATATGGATGTGATAAGTTAAGAAAATGGGTATAAAATTATTAAGGCAATGAAAAGCATTGTCATTTATAAGGCAACCAGCCATGCATTAATTATTCCTAGTGAGGAGAAAATATACTACACAGGACAATTAGGTACCGTTCTTCAGCTTTGGCTTTGGTGGGAGATCTCCCAAATCCATTCGTTTCTTCAGTATTTGCTGGCGCATTCTTGCATCAAAGTTGGCCTCGTCATCATCATCATCACTATGATCAAGGGTATTATAAAATTTGGATTCAGAATCTTTACTAGGCTCTTTTTTCTTGGAGCTTAGAGCTTCTCTGACAGATAACCGTACATGCCTTGTTTTGGCATCAGAGTTCTGCATACAAAACATTTGAAGATAAGTCCTTTGGATTATAAATTGCTGATTAGGTGAAAGACGGAATGTGCATACATAGATTGCTAATCACTCTCAAAATGCTTATAACAACATATGGACCTAAGTTAGCAAAATTTCAACAGTTTTATGTAAACAAGGAATCAGAAGAAGAGATGCCGGATTATTACCGATTCGTTAAATGGAACTTCGTCCTTCAGAAGGCGAGGATCATCCAATACATCGTGACTGCTCTTGATTTTTGTCTTTACAGATGCCAATTCTTTCTCCTCTTCTTCAGCTTCTTCTCCAAATGAAAGCAAGTTCAGCTTTCTGCATTTTTTAAACAAACCATGCACATAAGATACTGAATAAGCTTAGAGACAATTTTGACAACATATATCATGGCATAATACATTTCTTTTGAGACACAGGTGTGCAAAAACAAATTAACATTCACACAAGTGCACATGTACGCATTTCTTCAGGCAAGGAAGAAGCTTACTTTACAACTTTCTTCTTTGTATCTTTGTTGTCAGTATTATTTTTGGATTCCGTCGAAGGCTTTGCACGTACTCTTGGAACAATGTCATCAAAGGGATTCCATAATACCTAAAACACGGACATAAAAAAGAAAAGCAACAAAAAAAAAAAAAACCACAGAAGCATATAGAAAGTGGAAAGCTTAAGGTTTACTCCAAGACCATGTTTAGCTACCTCTACTGATAGTATCCTTGGGGGCGGGTCCAACGGCCGATCCTCCTTGTCAGTTTCGAGTTCACCCAACCTCACAAGATTATATATTGAATCCCCAGTTACCTGAAAAACAAAAAGCAAAGTACTGAGTGAGTTGGGTTCCTTGGTTTTCTACTGATACTCATAAAGCTAAACTGCCGGTGCCGGCATTGAAGTTAATCATCACCTTTCCGAAGATGGTATGCTTCTTGTCAAGCCAATCACTCCGATCCAAGTTCATGAAAAACTGGCTCCCATTCGAATTGGGTGTACCGGCATTTGCACAAGCGACTAAACCTCTATGCTTGAATCTCAAACGCGAATGAAACTCATCAGGAAAAACACCTCCATAAATACTCTCACCCCCTGCAAAAAATGCACCCAAATTCAAGCTCAAAACCTTAAATCCGAAGTAACCCAGGTCACTAAACAAATTCCGGAACCGAAATTCTCAATCTTTTCCCCGAAACTGAAGTAACCCAGATCACTATACAAATTCCTTTTCGAAATTACCCAATTCAAGTTCAAAATCCTAACCTGAAGTAACCCAGATAACTATACAAATTCACGAACAGAAATTCTCGATCTTTTTTTTTAAATTACCTGTGCCGGAGCCGGTGGGGTCGCCGCCCTGAACCAGAAAGTCTTTGATAATGCGGTGGAAGATGGTGTTGTCGTAGTAGCCTTCGAGGCAGAGCTGCACGAAGTTCCTGACGGCCTTCGGAGCCTCTTTGGGCCAGAGCTCCACGTCGAGTGGTCCGTGCGTTGTTTGCAGCACCACCTTGCCCTTCGTCGGCGACTCTAAAACATATATCGACGACATTGCTCACGGATTGAGGCGTTGCAGGAGATTTGAGTCCGCTGGGGATTTGGGAATTTCGTTGCTATCTCAGTAATTCCGGTTGGTTAACTGGGGAAGAAGGGTTTTTCAATTTCTACTCATCAGTTGGAGACGACGTCGTTTCCTAATGTTTTCCCTATTAGGGCTCCCGCGAATCCGCGGGCAAGGTGATGTGGTAGCCTTGGAAGAGAATTTTTCAGTGATTATCTAAATTATAGGAATTTTTTTTAAGTGTTTTTCCGATTGATTAATAATATGTGGTATACCGTTATGTATTTTTTACACATTAAAATCTCTTGCAAGGTTTGTGTTTTTGGAAAAATAGCAAATGCTACTTTATTATTGATTCACGTGTTAATGTGTAATTAAGGAATCAATATGTCATGAATTAAATTACTCAAAATTTCTCAAAATTTTGGACAAATTCAATTCGCACCCCAAATAAATTTGTTTTAGACTCTTGTTTGCGTGGGAGAAAGATTTATATGCGACTAATCATGTCATGTGGTAAAGTGATCAAAAGAATTTGAAAAATATAACGTGTTAAAGGTTCTTCAAAGTCCAAAATATTCTTCGAAAACACATTTCATGTTCTATTTGTAACACTGTTACGTTGCAAAATCACTCTCGCATAAATTTTTCTTATAGTGTACCGATTCAAGAGAGTTTTGAGAAATATGAGTAAGCAAAATAGCAGAGAATCATAATATTTTAAGTGCACATAGTAACAAATAGGGGTGGGCAAACGGGTATAGGAACCGCGGGTCGGGGCGGGTAATTAAGGTTCAGGGCGGGTACGGGCCGGTTCCTAATTTTTAAAAAGAAAAACGGGGCGGGGCGGGGCAGGGCTTTGAAATTTTAGGGGCGGGCCGGTTCCAGAAATATAGAAAAACGGGTACCCGGACCGGCCCGTTTATAATAGCAATGGACGGACGAGATTGAATGATAAACTGCCATCCAATCTCAACCGTTAGTTTCTACCCTAGTACTCCTTCCTCCCGAGTCCACTCCAGATTCCAGAATCAGTCACTCCACGCCGTCCGTCCCTCGAATCCAACTCTCAGTCGTCTTCTCCTCCGTCGTGACGACCAACACGACGGCACCACCCATCCTCCTCGACGACATCCCGCTGGCTCGATTCTCTCCTCTTCAACAACCTTCACTCCTGTTTCTTGCCCATGCTCACTTTCCAGATCCTCGAGTTCCGCGTCTTCCGCCGTCGTACTCCATCACTCTTAGGGGTAAAGCTTTCAAATTTTCTTCAATTTTCTTCCGATTTGCGGGTTTCAATTCGAATTTTTTTACTCTGGATGTTGCAGAGCGCAGGTGCGTTCTCTGGATTCAAACGGCCATGCAAGGGCTTGTCGGTGGTGCTCATTGGAGGCCACATTGTGGTTCAGCTTCTCCCTCATGCTATCGATTACCTGACTGTTATTCCTGCCAGGTATTTTTTTCCTCTCGGTTTGGGCACCTTCACTGTCCAATTTTTGGTTTGTTGACTTGTGAATTGAAAATTTACTTAAATGAATTGCGAAATATTGCATAAATCTATGTTTATAGTAATGGGTTTTATGAAAAATATGTGAAATTTAGTGTTTTGAACCGTTTGGTTTTGTGGGGTTGATTTGAAAGTCAGCTATGGTTTTTCACCATTCTTGAGTGGAATTGGGAGTTTGTAGCAGAGATGATAATGTTGACCCTTTGTTTGTTAAATGTTTGTATTACAAGGGATGAAGTATATGGTTGGTATTGGATTACAGACTTCGTTTTTGCTTAGGTTCAGTATTTTGCTGGGATTTGAGTTTCTCTGTTTTTAAACTTTTAATCAGATCTCGAACATTCCAAATTTATTTGCTGGGATTTGAGTTTCTCTGGGAAAAGACTCTAACTTTTTGAATTTCTCTGTGTTTCTTGTTATTTTAATCAGGTCTCCGTCCTCTTTGGCGAGGACCTCACTTGCTTCAACTCACCCCGCACATTCAGACGAGACATTTAATTGGGAGAACACACCCACTTCAGCAAAGAACGACGATGGAGCCGGAATTTTCTTAGCAATTGCAAATGCATTCCTACCTAATTCTAAGTTCGAATGATGTGCAGCCACTGAAGATGCTACTTTCTCACCTCTTCAGCCCCCCAAGAGCCCCCAAAGATCTCAAGCCTATAGCCTTCTAGATTATTGCAGAAAGAACTTTCCAGATTTGTTTTGCATCAAGGTTTTCTTTGCTACATTTCAGAGGAAAATTCAACAAAATAAAAAATTAAGAGAAAAAAAAAGTAATTGGACCCGTGGACCCGCCCCGAATCGGCCCGTTTAAAACGGGCTGGGTTAGGTCCGGTTCCAAAACTCAGAATTGCTATACCCGCCCCGCCCCGTCCTGTTAGATTTTTAAACGTGTCCGGTCCGGTCCCTTCAAATTTGGGCCCGGCCCGGCCTGTGCCCACCCCTAGTAATAAAGACTAATACTTGTCGGGTTAGTCTGGTCATTATGAAATGTCTTATAAATGAATATTAGCGCATCCTAAATTTGAATAGATAATCTTTTTGTTTAATCAATATTGAATGAAATTTGAATTTAAGGTCTCTTTCTGTGACAACCAAGGAACAAAATGTCGATAATATCGGCGATATCGGCGATATTTCGCCGATATTATCGGTTTTTCATGGTACCGATATTTTAATTACTATCCAACTGGTTTTCGTCAAAATATCGCGATATTATCGATAATATCGATAATATCGCGATATTTCCGAAATTATCGCGATATTTTGAAATTATGCTGACCGGAGAAGAACGCCGGATACTTAAATGTCGATATCGTCGCGGCGAAAGAGAAGGGTCGCGGCAAGAGGGAATCTGAAACAGAAAAATGGAAGAGATTCGAGGGGGGTGGAAGACGAGCCGCGGCGGGGTGGGAATCTGAAACACAAAAGTGGGGGACCCGAGAGAGACAAGCGGATTTTTGGAAATGTTTCATCTTCAGTGGTTGGATCTGTGGGGGGAAGCAAAACGCGGTCGCAAAGGTGGGAATGAGGGTTGGATCTGTGGGGCGGGAAGGAAGGAGTGTTGACACGGGGGGGGAAGGAAGGAGCGTTTGATCTGTGGTAGGGGGAGCAGAACGTTGACGCGCGGGGGGGGAGGGTGGGTGTTGTGGGAAGGAAGGATGGCCTTTTTGGGTGGAAGGCAGAACCTGGACGCAAAAGGTGGGGGGAAGTGGTTTCGTCCGCAGAGGAGTGGGGGGGGGAAGAAGGGAAAAGAGGAAGGTGGGGGGTGGGGAAGAAGGGATTTGGTTTCGTGAGAAGAGAAAGGAAATGACAGCAAGGTGGGAAAAAGCAAGAAGAGATGGAGGAAATGACAGAAAGATGGGAAAGCAGAGGGAATCCTGACTTTGGATTCTCTGTTTTTTTTTTTTTTTTTTTTTTTTTTTTTGTTTTGGAAAAAGAAATAAAGAAAAGAAGGAGAAAATAACAGATGTTACTAACGCATGTTAACAATTATATGCAAAATTATTTTGAGAATTTATCATTCTGACTACTCTTCACAATACACTTACTTTACAAATAGAGATTTGAACATCATAAGAACTCTATGTGGTACTAAGTCACTCATGTATGTTACCATGCAATGTATACAGTGTAAAATATTGTACTAATTCATTATATATAAATGATTATTGTGTGTTTAAACTTTTTTCTTTAATTACTACATATTTTCTACACTCACAATGTTTGCCAGCTCGCTATATAATCAACTTAAATCATTTAAATCCATCATGCAATGCATTTCCTTCCAATTTTTTGTGATAAACTAATAGATAATTGACTAAATAAACATCCTGCAAAGTTTCAATAAAAATTTCCAAGTTTTTCTTACAATTTCCGTGGTTTCCATATAATTTTTATCGATATTGATATTATCCCGATATTTCCATCGATATTTCCGTGTTTTCGGATTACCGATATTTCCGATATTACCGATATTTAATACCTTGGTGACAACCCATTCCGAATTTTACGGAACGGAAGGGTATTTTAGGTAAATTCATTTGGGTTGTGGGATATTTGGTTTAAAATATTGTTTTTAGAGCCTTAATAGGTGTGCCCAAGGGGCGGCCCACTCCTATTTCTCTCATTCTCTCCTTTCTTTCAAGCACTCTTCCTCTCACTCTTGGATCTTTCTCGCAGCTTACTTTCTCCCTTCCCAAACGACACCCACATACCCAGACACCCCCCACCCAAAGAAATCCACCTGCGACGACACCACCACACTCACCATCGTGGTAGCACTCTCTCTCACTCTCCTTCGTCTCTGTGAAGCACGATGAAGCACAGAGAAACCCCTCGGCGAACCCCCAAGACCTTCGAGCGAAATCCCGGCCATTTCCAGCCATTTTATGGTGCGTCACAGGTATAAATTCCCTTTCTCTCTCTCGTACTTTCCTTTTTATGGTTAGATTGTAGGCTAGGGTGTCGGTTTGCCGTCGATCGGAGCTCGGGAGGCTTCGGCTCTCTTCCTCGACGAGAATTGGGTCAGCTCGCCCAAACCCATAGAGCCTAGGCCTTTTGGGCCGAGCAAAACTAGGGCTTTCGACTCGTTGAATTAAAACCCCAAACCCTTTTGGACTAAGGCCTTTAGGCCTTGACCAACCTCAGGCATTTGGCCTGTTAAAACCCTAAACCCAAACCCTTTTTATTTAAACCCTTCGGACTTGAGCCGTAGGGCCGTTTGGAACTAAGGGCTTCGACCTACTGAGCCAACCCAATTAAACCTTTGGGCCGGGCTATCAAGCCCAGGCCCATTGAACCCAAACCCCAGCGGCCCGTTAACCGGCCGATTAACCCAGCTCATGACCCGACCCGGTTGACTTGGTTGACTCGACCCGCTGACCCGGACTCGTTGACTTCCGGTCAACGCTAACCATTGACCGTTGACTTCCGATCAATGTTGATTTTTTGTTGACTTTTTCGGGTTTCGGTCGGGACCCCTCATAGCCTATTTCGATGTCTTGGATCCGTTTCTGACACTGGTTTTCCGAAATTCAATCGTTTGAGTATAGTTTTATTAATTGGACCCTTTATGTGCTTATGGGCAATTATTTGTGGTGTTTCTGTCTTCGCTAGTTTGCGTGGCTCTTCGGCGGCGAAGTATCTGTGAGTGGACCCCTTCCAAAATGCATGTTTTAATAGTAGAAATACATACATGAAAAGTATGATTTAATGGTTACGTTTTATGAGTAAATTAGATTTACACTATATGATTATCATGCTTTACTGAGAATATTTTGGAATACCATACTTTATTGAACTTATGTTCTTTATAGTATATATGATGGATGACTATGTACTATTTATGAACATGTTTTTATACTTCTTTGTAGTATATATGATGGATGACTATATGCTATGAAGATGCTTTTGAGATATATGTATACAAGAAATTAACCCTAAAACTAACACTGTCCCTAGAAAAACTAAAACTGTCTCTAGAAAAACTAAAATTGTCTCTGGGAAAACTAACATTGTCTCTGGAAAAACTAACACTGTCTCTAAAAAAACTAAAACTGTCTCTGGAAAGACTAACATTGTCTCTGGAAAAACTAACATTGTCTCTGGAAAAACTTTTGCCAGTTTTTTAGAAAACAAATAAGTAATCTTCAAAGATTAAAATCTGTTACATATCACAAATAGCTCACATCTAAAAAAAAAAAAATACAAGAAATTAACCGTTTTGGAAAAACTAACACTGGATCAGAAAAAAAAAATAAATGTGATTATTTGGCAGCTAAAATGTCCTATTATGATTTGGTTCAAGAAACAGTATGCTACAGATGTGTAAAGACCAACATTGTCACTGGAAAAACAGAACCAAGACATTACACTGTATCTGGAAAAAAAGAATCAAAACATAACATTCTGTCTTGATTTTTTTTGCCACTTTTTTAGTGTTAATGTTAATACGATATGTTATGTTTTGAATCTGTAACTGTCTCTGGAAAAACTAACACTGTCTCTGGAAAAACAAAAATTATCTCTGGAAAAACTAACATTGTTTTTTCAAATATTAAAATCCGTTACATATCACAAATAGCTCCCATCTGAAAAAAAAAAAAATACAAGAAGTTAACCGTCTTGGATAACAACTTTGCATGAAACCTTGTTATGTCTCAAACCTCCATATATGCTACAAGTCACAGTCTTCTTCGTCCCACTAATTTCACCTGCAGATTTAATCCTAATCTTCTTTGGCTATCCAGACGGAACCTTAGTAGTAGGAGGCCTCACACCATTCGTAAAATTATTAACATTAGGCTTATCCAAATCTGAAACTGGATTCATAACAAACTAATATGTTTCCCAATAAAAAGATGTCTTCCAGTAATCTTCAACATACTCAAATACATCACGATTATCATGCTACAACACATGCAATGCATGAGAACATGGGAAACAATTGTGCTGCCATTGAACACAAGAGCATGTTCTATCATCCAGACAAACAACAAAACGATTCCACTCAGTCCTAACTTCAAAAACATCCATGTCAGAACGAATAATCCTCCCATGCATGCTCTCTTTCAATAACAACTTCAGTTCATTTTCCTTATTTGGACACAAAATTGTATGAATATTCTGACTGAATAATTTTTTCTCAGCCATACTAACCATCAGCCAAACACTAATGTCTTCAAGAAGATCCATAAGCAGCATACAATGGCTATTCGACACCATCGCATTAAAAGACTCTGAAAGTGCATTACTCATTGATCCCCATCTCTTACCAGGAAAATGAGCAATAGCATAGTTCTCTTTAGGCAAATTAGCTAAAAAATTCTTCACATGCCCTCTCCTATTATCCATAAATTCAGCAATGCAATCATCAAAATCTGATGTAGTGCATGCATAAGCACAGTTTGCTAAAAGATTCATCATCTTCTTCTTTAGTCCCTCACCAACACCCTTTGGAAATAACCAACTAACATTCTGTTTTAAATGAACAAAACAGTATGAATGTGGAGATTCAGGGAAAATTTCAGGAATACACCTCAAAATCCCGTCATGTCTATCCGACATAAATGTGATCATCTTCCCTTGATGCCTCAATATACGAGATAATATTGACAAAAATCATCTCCAATTTTCTATTGTTTCTTAATCAACAATAGCATAAGCAACCTCGAAAATCTCTGCAAAAACAGAAAAGGAATAAAATACTGTCAGGTGTAATAAAACTGTTTCTGGAAAACCCAAACCAAAATATAACACTGTTTATGGAAAAGTGAACAAAAACTAAAACTGTTTATGGAAAAATGAAAAAAAAAAAACAACAACACTGTGTTTGGAAAAACTGAACCAAAAGCTAACACTATATCTTCAAAACGATAGAAAACCTTATGCAACTCATATACAAAAACTAGAAATAAGCAATAGCATCAAATATACAAAGTCTGTAATTATACTGTTTATGTAATTGTCATTAAACTATTTCTGTAATTAAACATATAACATCAAATATAAAATCAGACTAACCATCATTGCCAATTTTTTCACAGCAGGATAGAAGTGTGCCTTTGTATTTGCTCTTGATGAAAGTGCCATCAATGAATAACATTGGGCGACAAAACATGAATCATTTGATCCATGCATCGTAAGCGATGAACAATCGAAGAAACCTGTTGGACTCTGGTACAACTTCAAGCTTAAATACAGATCTGGGATTGCTTGGAAGGTTAGATTCTATATCAAGGCAACAACTTGTAAGAATCAACAACATCACCATTTAGCTCAGAATCTGCCTTCTCTTTACCTAAGTATGCAGTAAAATAATCAATGTCTAGTTCGTAAAACTGTTTTAGGTTTGAAATGATTTCATTCGGTTTGACAAGTGGATTTGACTGAACCTTGTCCTTAATGATAGAAGCAACAAACTTCCGACCAATAACTTTGTTTTTCTTCTTTCAGATCATTCCCTTACATGTATGCACATTGTGCAATTTCTGAATAACAAAAAAATCATTAATCGAACACCTTGATGCATATACACGCCAAAGACAACCATTAGATTCTTTCCTAGAACACTCAACGCTAATCCGACTCTTATCATTCTTCAAATATTTCAACTCAAACCCACACTCAACAGAGAACTTATTCAACTTATCACGAAAATCAGCCCAACCTCCTTTAAAAACTTGACCCACGGATTCAATATAGTTTTCCCATTCACAAGTCATGTAGCTATGAATACCATGAGAACCATACTTCCCTAAATGATAATTTTCACTAACAAGCATTGTAGAATCTGATGTATAGCACGAAGAAGATACACTATCCCTATGTAACTCAACTAGATCACCTGCGCATTTATCAAAAACCAATATTTCTACCAGAGATTTTCCAACAACACCAAGAACTAAAAACATGTTCTTAACATCGACATCACAATCCAATAAACAAGTAGATCCTTCACTCAAGGAATATCTCAACTCAAAACAACCCGGTCTCAGACCTTTAAACCTAGAGCAAAGATCAACACAAATCTGATTGAATGTACATGTTGATGAAATAGAACTGATGACGGATAAACCACCAAAAGTAAACTGAGCTAGTTTACCATTCTCCATAACTATACAACACAAAATAAAACCAAAAAAAATCAATACACAAATATTAAATGAACATATAGAACAATACACTGTATCTGAAAAATAAACAACAAAATAAAACTGTTTATGAAAAAATTGAACAAAAACTAAAACGGTTTATGATAAAAAGAACCAAAACATAAAACTGTTTATGGAAAACCTGAACCAAAAGATAACATCGTTTCTGGAAAAAATGAACAAAAAACTAAAACTGTTTATGAAAAAAGAACCAAAACATAAAACTGTTTCTGGAAAACCCGAACCAAAAAATAACACTGTATCTGGAAAAAATGAACAAAAACTAAAACTGTTTATGGAAAAAAGAACCAAAAACATAAAAATGTTTCTGGAAAAACCGAACCAAAAGATAAAATTGTTTTTGGAAAAACTGAACAGAAGCTAAAACTGTTTATGGAAAAAAGAACCAAAAAATAAAACTGTTTCTAGAAAACCTGAACCAAAAGATAACACTGTATCTGGAAAAACTGAACGAAAAGCTAACACTGTATCTTCGAAACTAGAAAAAACCTTCTGCAACTCATATACAATTATCAACAAAATAATACGAAATTGAATAACATGCAGATCTCAAATTTAATAAAGAAACACAAATTGAATAGCATGCCGATCTCAAATATATTTTATGCAGAAACAAACGATGAACTCCACTGACAAAGAAAATTTGAAAAACAGTACCTCGAATACACTCATGACAAGGATCACATTTTAACGAAATAATACAAAACGTAAATTAAATAACATGTGTTTCAAAGAAAAAGGAGGTTTGCAAAACAACGATGAACTCCATTAATGACGAAAATATGGAAAAAAATACCTCGAATACAGTACGAACAATGACAGACAATTTGATAAGCAACGATCACATTCAATTTGATAAGCACTTCAAAAGTTGAAACGACTATCACGTTCAAATTGATAAGAATTTGAAAATCTGGTTCTCAAAACCTTCAACCAGCCTCAGCAAAAAAGAGCTTAACAATAAAATCGAACTGAACAAATTTAAAACAACTCAACCTAAAAAGTTAGGGGTAAAATCGACAAATCAAAATTTATTATAGTTGGGCCATTTTTAGTTGGACTGCTTTAATATGGGCCTTGTACTAATCATTAAACAAAACTTATAACATGATTTTTTATTAAATCTAAAACTTTTCAACTTCTTTTCATTAGTTTTCCTTTAAAAAAATGCATTAAAAGTTTATTCAAACTCATAAAATATTCCACACATATTTAGCTAGGGAACAATATAGTTCATCTTCTAACAGGAAGAAGATACAGGTGTGACGCTAGTTAGAACACAATGATTCCAAAGGTTTTGAACCCTTGCCAAAGCCTTAGATCTTCTAATTTCATAGCTCCCCTCAAGAGTCTAGTTCAAAAAAGTATCATAACATTTTTTTTTTCGACAACTTTTGTTACTAATCATCCGTCCATTGAAAATATAGCTGTATGCATCCCAAGCATACTTTATGGAGAAATGTTTTTTTGCACTTAGCCAAAACCTTGCCATCTGTTGCCTTTAATATTGGAAATGTGTTACTCACAAAAAAGAATTTTACCATAATCCCAAAGATGTTTATTCTGGCCATGCTTCAAAGAATGAATAATTTTTTATTTTCTCAAAGAATGATCTATTTGATGGAGTTGAAGTTTAAGGCACGGGGCTCTATACTTGTAAGGCATGAAGTGAAGGTACGAGTCATTCTAAACTAACAAACGCATTTGCCTATAAATCTATGTAAGCAACATATTGAACTGCTATGAAATTGTAAATACTAGAGTTTCAAATTTTGGCATTTATGTGGTGTGATAAAAATAACTGACTGGTGAAATGAATTATTTAAATTTTAACTATCACAAACTACTTGTTATGTGTCACAATATTATTTCATTAACTACTAATTTTTTGTAGTGAAAAAGTGATAACTATTTTTACTTTTACATGATAATGACAAAATAATATGATTACGAAATTTATTAATATTCTTGATGTGATAGCATCCGGCACAAAATTTGCTTCACGGAACACATGAGCCCAAGAGAAACATTCAAAGGACCTAGCAATATTCTTGATGTCCTCAATTATATTCATCACCCACCAAGGAACACTACTCGTGCCCTACACCGCATCAATAACAAGTTTTGAGTCACCCTTCACCAAGATCTTCCAAAAGCCTCTACTCCTTGCGATCCAAAGGGCATCCCTGAGCACAAGACATTCCGCGACATTGATGGTAGTTTCGCCTAAGGATCTAGCTTAGCAATCACCGGTTCTCCGTTTTCATTCCTTATGATAAATCCCACAACCGCTGCTGAGTTTTTAATAGAGCCATACGAATTTTAGTATGTATATCTATATATAACATCTTTTTTTTTTTTAATTCACAGTTGTATCACAAAGAAAGTTTTGGTCAAAAGAGGCAAAACCTCTTTGCCTATCCGTACACATTTTCTTTTCTTTCTGACACTAGTCATATTTGCATCTCTTAGCGTGGTCATGATGGAATCAGGATCCTCTCTTGAGCATATGGTCAGGATCCTCCTGATCAGGCCCATTGGGCAGTTTAACTTTTATCTAACGATTATAATTATTATAACTTTTAGAGAAGTCTCTTGTTTGTAGCCGTTGGATAAAAGTTGACCATGTGCTCAGGAGAGGATCCTGATTCGTCATGATGTAACAATTCATCAGATTTTCTTTTTCTTTTTGTTCATAACAATATCTTTATAAGTAGATGACTCTTTATTATACTGACAGAAAATAATCATATTTATTCATATTCTAGTAATAATCCGATCCTCACTAATTTTCCTTCTTAACAAATAACCATCGTTCTACTAAAAATATATCGTCATAAGATTGAACGTCAAATTAATATTAAAGATGCCACGGTAAACGCACACACATTCATTCGAAAAAATAAATGTTAATATGTACATGTTATGGGTTTGAGCCATATAGAATGTAGCTAAATTTTTTTTTTCTGAGTATATATATATTTTTATTTTTATTTTAAATTCAGTTACTATATATTCTCAAGTTTTGTAAAAAGAAAAAAAAGCTCGAATGGCAAGTGGTGGTTGCTCTAACGGTTAAGGCTTTCTTTTTCAACCCACTGTAATTTTTAATTTAATCCTCTCCTACTTTTAGTGTTTATTGTAAAATATTGCTTCTAACATAAAAGCAAAATAAAATAAAAAAATAAAAAAAAGCTATGCCTGGATAAGATATTTGTCAAACATATTGTACATAAAAAAGAATATGAAGGTTTTGGGCCGATAGACAATTTCATGATGCATCCAGACAGTGCAAGATAGATCGGATTGGGTACTCAGTCACGTATGTAATTTGGAACGACTGGAAGTATGGTTGGAGTTTTCTAGCTGTTGTGTTGCCTATACGAGAATGAGCTTCTTCATCTTTCCATTTCTTATCTCTGATTTGAGAAGAGATTTAGACACATAAGTATATTAACAGTACACACAGTATCGAAGAAGAAGAACCCAAAAGAAATGTTACAGAGAAATGTAGAGAGAGAGAGAGAGAGAGAGAGAGAGAGAGAACTAATGAACTGTTGTATTGAATGAATGAATATGCGATTACAAGGATTACTGTTATATAGGCAACAGTCTTAGCTTCACAGATAAGCTACAAACAATACAACTAACTTTCTTATCCTTTATAATAGCATACCAACCATCCTAACAACCTTTGCTGATGTGTAAGCCACCTGTCACTACTTGCTGCTATATCAATAGTTGATGTGTCTATCTCAGTCAACATCCCCCCTCAATTTTAGCTAGGTTTCCAAGCTTGAGATTGTATGAATGTTTCAGAAATGAAGGACTATGTAATCCCTTAGTTAATACATCAGCAGTTTGATCCTCAGTAGGTAGATACTGAACTTGTAGATCCCCCTTTTGAACTCTCTCTCGCACAAAATGGTAGTATGTGTCTAAGTGCTTGATTCTCGAGTGAAAAACAGGATTTGCACTTAATGCAATGGCAGACTTGTTATCACAATATATGACAGGGGGAAATGGCAAGACAACATTCATATCTCTCAGGACATTTCTTATCCAGGCAACATCAGCTGTAGTATGAGCCAAAGCTTTATACTCAGCTTCTGTGGAACTTCGTGACACTGAATCTTGTTTCTTAGATTGCCATGAGACAAGATTATTACCAAGATACATAACAAAACCAGTCACAGACCTTCGTGTGTTCAAATCCACAGCCCAATCTAAGTCACTAAAAGCTGTGATTCCGACCTCAGTATCTACTGAAACGGTTATACCAGTTTGTATTGTTCCTTTGAGAAATTGTAGAATTCGCTTTACTGCTCCAAAATGTATCTTAGTGGGAGAAGCCATGAACTGATATACAGTATTAACTGCATATGCTATGTCTGGCCTTATGAAGGTCAGATATTGTAAGGAACCCACAATACTGCGATACACACTTGGATCAGACAACAGATTGCCTTCAGTGACTAATAATGGATTGTGAGGCTTGCATGGTGTAGATGCTGGTTTGCAGGACTCTATACCAGCCTTATGTAATAAATCATTTATGTATTTAGATTGATTCACATAGATATCACCACTTGCTTTGTAATTAATTTGCAGACCAAGGAAATATGTCAACCTTCCCATGTCTTTAAGTTCAAACACTTCAGACAACTCTGTAATGACACTTTGTACTTTGCTTGCAGATGATCCAGTAAGAATAATGTCATCTACATATAGTAGTAGAATGACAACATCAGTCCCACTTTGCTTGACAAATAAACATGAATAAGAAGCTGAAGCTTTAAATCCCATTGCATGTAAGTAACTTGTGAATTTAGAGTTCCAGGCTCTTGGAGCTTGTTTGAGACCATATAGGGACTTGATTAGCTTGCAAATATATGATGGTTTAGTTATATCCACGAATCCCTGAGGTTGTTTCATATAAATCTCCTCTTGTAAATCACCATGCAAAAATGCATTCTTGTTATCTAACTGTTTCAAATCCCAATGATTAATTGCAGCCAATGCCAGTAATAATCTCACTGTAGTATGCCTAACAACAAGGCTAAAAGTTTCTGAGTAATCGACTCCTTGTTCTTGTGAAAATCCATGTGCTACTAAGCGAGCCTTATACCTTGATATAGTCTTATCAGGATTCTTCTTGATTTTGTAAACCCATTTACTGCCAATTATTGATTTATTAGATGGTGATGGCACAAGTTCCCATGTTCCTTGAGCCCCGAGAGAGTTATATTCCTCCTGCATTGCATTTTGCCACTGTGGCATGTTTGAAGCTTGTCTGAAATTTGTTGGTTCTGCAACATCAGTGTTACTAGCTAGGAAAGAAAACCCTCCACCATAAAACTCATCTTGAGTTAATTGCAACGTTTGTAACTCAGGCAGTGCAGCAAGATATCATTTGTAGCTTCTTTGTGGTAAAACACCACTTTTTGATCTAGTGACCATTGGATGAATTGAAGCCATACTGGATTCATCACTATTAGATGATATAGGAGATGAGATAGGAAGAAGTACCTCTAGTTGTGTTTCATGATGGACATGCAACATTTGTGACATACCAGTAGGAGTGGGAGTGATGGGATGATGATCTGAATGTAATGAACCACCCTGTGATAGTGAATCTAAACCTGAAAATGAATTTGGAAAAGAAATTGGTGTCTGAGAACTTGTTGCCACACTACTTCCAGACATTGAAACATACAAATTATCTTCATGACTATTGTGATTTTCACTCTGAACAGAGTTAGACACACTTGGTACAAGCATCTGCACTATAATAGGTCTCTGAACCTTGAACTGTACTGGCTGAGTTTGATTCATACTCACAGTTGATTGTATCTTATAAGGAAACATAGATTCATCATGAATTACATGCCTTAATAAAACCAATTTCCTAGTCTGAATGTTGTAGCATATCACTCCCTTGTATCCCATAGCATACCCCAGAAACACACATTGCATTGATCTTGCTTGTAGTTTGTTTAAATTGAATGGCCTGAGAAAGGGATAAACAGTTGTACTAAACACCTTTAAATTTTGTATCTCAGACACTTTACCAAATAAGATTTGATATGGGGATTTCATCTCTAACACTTTACAGGGCATTCTATTTATAAGAAATGCTGCATAAGAACATGAATGAAACCAGAAAGATGGAGATAAATTTACCTCAGACATTAAAGTCAATGTTGTCTCTACCAGATGCCTGTGTTTTCTCTCAAAAATGCCATTCTGTTAAGGTGTGTATGGGCAAGAAATCATATGAACTATCCCCTTTGATTCTAGATAATAAATGAACACTTTGCTCATATATTCTCCTCCTCCATCTGTTTGGAGACACTTAATTGAAATGTTGAATTGATTTTGCACAAAGGCATGCAATTTTACAAAGGCAGACATAACTTCAGATTTATTAACCAATGGAAAAATCCACAAAAATTTTGTATATTCATCAATAAAACTGATATAATATATGAATCTTTGTATTGAAATTTTTGGAAAAGGCCCCCATACATCTGAATGTACTTTCTCAAACATAAAACTAGCTCTACTTTGTCTTATAGGAAATGACTGTCTACACATTTTGCTTCAAACGCAAGAAGAGCATAATTTCTGAAAAGAATATATACTAACTGGTATTTTTGCAGATTTCAACATTGATGTCAAAATCTCTTCATAAGGATGCCCCAACCTCTTATGCCAAATTGCAGTCTTTATCACCTTCCCAAGAAATCCAGCTTTCAACTCCTTTTGCAACCCATATCTTTTTTCACCTAATTCTTATGTGATGTGGTTATCTCCTTAGTAACACCAATTTCAGTATGGATAACAAATTTAGGTGGATATGGATTATCACCAGTAAAGAAATCAAGCAAATCATATCCACGCAAGACTGATTGAAACTGAAAACTCCACTTCACAAAGTTATCATCTTGCAACTTGACAGTAACTATTCCTCGAAGCCCCTCAATTTTCACAGAGTCAACCATATTTTCAGACATTTGAAGTAATACCACCAGACTTCAAGAATTATCACACAATCAAAGATCAAAGAAATACCCAACTACAATCAAGAAAACCCTTCAACTATGCAATCAAGAAATACCCTCTTCGGCAATAGGCCTTCAATCGAAGAGATATAACAGCAAACTTCAAGATTTCGACAAAACTCCGGCAATCAGCCTTAAATAGAGTAAATTCATCAAACAAATCAATAAGGAATGGCAATCGGCCTTTTAATCCTTCACAATTCCATAGAAATATCGGCAATCGGCCTTGGAAGCAAATGATTCATAAAAAAAAAACTCAAGAAAGATTTCACTGAAACAATTTACCAAACAGCTGGAGTGCAGAAAACCCAATTCTACAAAAGCATCATTGTTCGAGCCCCAAATCACCACCAAGAACAGCAGAAGATCCAAGTTGTAATGACCACCTCCGACGACACAACGTTGCAGCGGAAAAATGAGAGATCACCAAAGAAAGACCTCCGGCTCTGATACCATATTAACAGTACACACAGTATTGAAGAAAAATAACCCAAAAGAAATGTTACAGAGAAATGTATAGATAGAGAGATAAAGAGAGAGAACTAATAAACTGTTATATTGAATGAATGAATATGCAATTACAAGGATTATTGTTATATAGGCAACAGTCTTAGCTTCACAGATAAGCCACAAACAATACAACTAACTTTCTTATCCTTTATAATAGCATACCAACCATCCTAACAACCTTTGCTGATGTGTAAGTCACCTGTCACTACTTGCTGCTATATCAATAGCTGATGTGTCTATCTCAGTCAACAAAGTACACCGTCTTCTGCTTTTCTGAGTCTTCTCGAACAAGAGTTGTACTGATTGCACATTCCAACCATGCTAAGTATTGGTACAAGTCTTCTCTATTGATCAGCTTGGACAACAACGACAGATTAGATAAGTACTCATTCGGCTTTGTGAAAGCATTCTCATTCATCGGTCGAAAGTAAACTGTGTTCTTCTTGATGGCAGTGAAAATGATGGCTTACACATATTCATTTGGCCTTGAATCTCCTTCAAGTCCAAGGGGACTCAAAGCATCAGTTCTTTCGATAAACCAATTAAATTAAAACATGTCAAATTGGCCTAAATCATAAATTCAATATAGTTAACAACAACTTATATATAATCATCATCCTAGTTAATGTTGCAAGAACTACTATAGGTGTGTGACCTCTTAGGTTGTAACTAAATCCGACAATAAAATTAAATAATTAATTAATTAACTCCACATACGATGAGTGACACCTATAAACATTTCATGGCTACCCAGATGAGTAAAAGCATACACAAACTAATCATGACACTATTTCAAAGCTTGATTGTTGTTAAAATGCAATTCGGTTCTTCCATATCTCGTTCAAGATTACGTAATATGGAATAATATCAAATCACATGTAAATATCTATAATCATCATTATGCATATCATGTGAAAGCAGCTTTCACAAATATAGCTTGATGAACAAGTACTTTGCGCTTAGGTTTCTCATTGCGCATTCATGTACCTCCATAGTTATACACATAAAACCAAACAACACACTATAGGACCCAACGAAGCATTGAGGGCCTTTAGGTGAAATCATAATTCACATCTATAAATATAATGCCTCAAGGATGAGATCTATTTGCATACTACAACCAAACGCTTTGTCACATTTGATTCTTTGACATGTGGTAAGCATCCATATATTTAAACTTGTTCGGCAATCAATAATCAGTTAACTCGCTCAATAGACAAGCACTCATATATTCACCATGTGTCCAAGACGCGTAGCACGAGGCCATCCTAACCTTTATGCGATATTTTACTGGCCATTCCGGATATCAATGTCCAATTGACTTTTCAAACGGTTAAGAACTTTGTTTGAGGGCTAAGTGACGTTGGATACAAGTCTCTATGTCCTAACCTCGTTTAAGACATCGTTCCATACCTTAAGTCCTATGGACTTATTCATAATATATTATCTCTATAATATAAAGTCAAAGTCATGAATGATAAAACTTGCGCTTTTATATAATTCATTGTCGTTTTGCAAGAATTTTGGTCGATAGATGTTTCCTCTTTTCAACGTAGAATTACAAATAGCTTAGAAGACTATAATGATAGTCACAAAAATGGTCACAATCTCATGAGTAGCCATAAAACCGAAAATAGTTGCATACATTGAAAACTGAGACGAAAAGTATAAGTTTCTACAAAAATAACCAGGATATATCAGTAGGGATTGTTATTGCAATAATGGCATATGACATCTGGATAAGGCTTAAAAAGTATAAATTGATCTATTTGGGGAAATATTGCTCGAATTTTTCAAAATTGGCGAGGAAGTTGTTGTAATATTTATTATTGTTCATTTTACCAACAAAAATATTAATACATTACAAGTTAAAGTAATACGGTGAAGTCATTTTAATGCATTGAAATTTTATTCAAACTCATGAAATATTCCACACATATTTAGCTAGGGAGCAATATAGTTCATCTTCTAATAGGAAGAAGAAGCAGGTGCGACAGTAGTTAGAACACAATGATTCCAAAGTTGTTTACCCCTTGCCAAAGCCTTAGATCTTCTGATTTCAGAGCTCCCCTCAAGAGTCCAGCTCAAAAAAGTATCATGACATTTTTTTCCCAACGCCACAATAGCCCGACAACTTTTGTCACTAATCGGTTGTCTGTGGAAAATGTAGTTGTATGCATCCCATGCATACTTTATGGAGAAATGATTTTTGCACTCAGCCAAAACCTTGTAATTGGTTGCCTCCAATGTTGGAAATGTGCTACTCACCAAAAACAAAACTACCACAATTGGAAAGATGTTTATTTCGGCCATGCTTCAAAGAATGAGTAACTTTTTATTTCTAAAAGAATGATCTATTTAATGGAGTTGAAGTTTAAGACATGGGGATCAATACTTATAAGGCATAAAGTAAAAGTATGAGTCATTATAAAAATAAAAAAACGCAATTGCCTTTAAAACTATGTAAGCAACACATTGAACTGCTATGGGATTGTAAATACGAGAGTTTCAAATTTTGGTATTTATGTAGTATGTTAAAAATAACGGACTGGGGAAATAAATTGTTAAATTTCAACTATTACTTGTTATGTGTCACAATATTATTTTATTATCGACTAATTTTTGCAGTGAAAATTTGAAAATTGTTTTTCCTTTTATATGATAATGACAAAGTAATATGATTATGACATTTATTAATAAGTGAAGAATTGTTCAAATACAATAGAATAAATAAATGAGCACCCCTTTTAGAAACTCATTTTAGCACAAATTATATCACACCCTAATTAATTTCCTACACATGGACTGTAACGTTTTCCGTCAATTTAAGTGTTGGATCATTAAAAAGACCTTTTATTTTTGTTTATTCAGCCTACATATAGAAGATAAAAACTAATCAAGATGTAAGTGTGAAATGAATAGATTTCACGAATTTCAGTATGTATTGCTATATATATAATACTTTATATTTTTCATACATACGAAGCTACATAAGAGGAGTGCGAGTAGGCTAAGCCTCACAATAGGCTAACCCTAGTAATTTGGGTGGAATTCGCCTTTGGCGACAATTAAACCTAAGACCTTTTACTTACACATAGAGAGGAATATTACTAAACCGTAACACTAAGTGGTAGCTAGATATAACATCTTGAATCAAAAGTTCAATTGGAGATGACCTAGAATATTTTGAAGTAAAATTGCTCTCTCTCTTGAGAATCATGCTTGGGATTTCAAAAATTTAACATTTACTAACATACATGACAAGATCCAATAAATTAACGTACCTCTTAATATAGTAACCAGTGGCTAAGGTTATCTCACATAAATTTAACCTTTCTCGATACAGATCTCAATGGTTGATGTATCCACTTGTTTCTTTTTTTAAAATCAAAACCTACTACGGTCTGGTGGTATTCCTCTTCACTTAGAAGTGAAAGGTCTTAGGTTCAAATCTCGTAGATAGCGAATTCGATACCAAATCAGGCTGACCATTGTGTGGCTTAGCCAAACTTCCCCTCCCCTTAGTGTAAAAATATCGATGAACTCAAAAAAAAAAAAAAAGGTTAATATATGTATATTAACCTTTGGATCTTGATTTAAACCTATGTAAACCTAAGAGGTTAATAGGAATATTAATCTTTGGATCTTGATTTAAACCTATGTAGGTATTCCACTCATTTCTCTCCACTAGAAAGCTTGAGCTTAGATTCACCTCGTCTAGATTCTCCTTTAGGTTCAAAAGTAGAAACCCTCTATATAGTCCCCACACCTTATAGCATTCGAGATGAATAATGGACCTAAAGAAAGAGTGGAAGTTAGTGCACTCTTTGTCTAATAGAAAGAGTGGAGAAGGAGATGGATTTTCACTCTCAAATTCAAGCCTAATGGAGCATGAACTTCTCTCTAAAAATGCTTTTCGTTTATTCTAGTTGCTTTAATTTCTCAAAGACATGGATCACTTATAAAGAGATGAGTGGATGATTAAATATATAGAAGTTTCTGCCAAGACAGAAAGCCCTTTCCCTCAACAAGTTTTGGCCAAAAATAGGTTAATCGGTCATTTGGACCACTTTTGAACTTTAAGACATCTTTTAACTTAAAGTAAACACCAAATACGTTTATGTCTATGAGCTCAGCTAATCCCAAAAGCTATTTCGAGGGCCATTTAAGAATTACAACGTCTAAACATCAATATATTTAGAGAAATGCTTAGGGGACTCTCTCAAAGTAAGATTTTTCATGAATTATCTGACATCTCACAGTTTAACATCAATTTTCATGCCAACATAATATAATACTATGTCAAAAAATGAGGTGGCAGATAGTCCATGGAGAGTCCAACTTTTGAAATAATCTCCTTAACATTTATCATATATTCAAACTATTTCCCTAAATTTCAATCGTTATCCAATTAATCAAATTAATTATTTCATCATTTTGTGTTAATCTCAGCTTCTTTGATGTGCAATCCATTAGGTTTTAATCAATAAAGGTTAGAACTACTTCTAATCTTTTAAATGAATCTAAAGCACAATTTTATTTCACCCTCTTATTGAGAACAATATAAAATATTTTTGAAGACTTACAGATCATGAGAAATGTCTAGCTACATATTGCTAAAGTTATACCTTTAAAGCCAATTATTTGATTATAAATTTGGAAATACATCTCACGTATTAAGACTTCTAATTTTAAATAGGTAAATATTATTGTTCATTATTTGGGTACAATATAACAGTATAAGTGCACAAGAATATAGGTAAAAGATTTATATTGTTGAGACCTATCGCAAATGACATATATTCTAAATGTTCCTAGTCATATGATTGTCAATTAGCGTTGATGAACCGAACAGACTAATAAATACTATACCTATGATATTTCATCTCATGTCATCTTTTGGTAACACAAAAAAAGATCCATAGTTGCATTGAGTTCACTGAACACGATCATGTACGCGTCATTATGTGTAGGGTTGGAAAAAAATCCCAAAAATCCCAAACCGAACCGAAAAATTCCCGAAACCAAACCAAATTTCCCGAAAATTTCGGTATCCAATACCGAACCGATCCCGAAATTTCGGTACGGGAATCGGTCTCAAGTTTTTGGGATTTCGGTATTCCCAAACCGAACCGAAAAATATATATATATATATATATTATTTAATTTTTAAATATATAGGAGCACATCTTTAAGGGGAACATCATCTACCTACAATAGTGAAAATTGAAATACCGAAAGAGCACTGGAAATCGATGATGGAACATATACAGGAAGGAGCCCTAAGATAGATAATGGAACATATGCAGAATTTTTAAATCACAGAGGACTGATAGATGGATACATAGATGCAGAATAAACACGAGAGATTGATAGATTGATACATGGATAGCTTAGAAGTTACAATTTGCTTGAGAAAACTTTACATCTATCTATAATATTTATATTATATATGTACAGAAGTTTACTCAAACATATATTAACGTTTTAGACGTAATTTTGGGGACTGGCATGATTATAGATAGATATACTAGTTTACTCAAGTGCATATTAACGTTTCAGATTAGCAGATTGCTTTTGAATAGGCAGATACTAACTGGGGCTTGCCATTTGATTGGCATATTTGTGTGCACAGATTAGTAGAAAGATGCACGGGGAGGAAGTAGAAGAATTGACAAGAAATTTAAAAATAATAAATTAACCAATCCCGTCGAATACAACTAACAGTAATAGTTCTCTATCCAACAAAAATAGTTATGTCAATATAGACGCCATTATTAACTATATATTCGTCAGGATTAGTTAAAAATAGTTATAAAAAAAACTATCCGCCATGAATACAAGTTAAGGGCTGGAACTTTGCCGCTTCACTATTCATGTCGAATAATAATGAGTTTATGTTAGTTATATCCAACACGCACACTTTCCACTTACCATTCTTCTTATGCACTAGTACCACATTCGCTAACTAGTTCGGATGGTGCACCTTGACGATGAACTTGGCATCCTTGAACTTGTCGATCTTTGCTTTTATGATCCTATTATGTTTCATTCTATGATTTCGTTTGCGTTGGATAACTGGTCTGGCAATTGAGGCCAGGTGAAGCCGATGGTAGATCACAGATGGAACGATCCCGGGTATGTCTTCTGCTGACCAAGCGAACACATCCTTGTTGGCCTACAAGAAGTTGGTAAATAACTCTTTTTTGCGATCAGTTTAGTTTTGATTCTGTGGTCGAGGTTGATGTAAACAGCATCCCCATCTACCTTTGACTCTAGGGTACTGTCATCTTGGGGTCAAGATCTAGGTCGAATTATTTGTAGCGTGTTTGTTGACCCCCTGACTGTGATTTGCTATGCTGATTATTCCATAGGGACGCTGAAAGTTCGATCCCCTTTCTGGATCATGTTCATGCTCTCAGCAACAAAGCAGGTGACGCCGATTGATCTTCATTTATTTCCTTTACTCCGTCTGGGGTAGCCTTCATCATGTGTAATCGATTCTAGTCGAGGATGGCATTAAGGGAGTTTGACAATTCATCATGTGGAAAATCACCAAGAGGTTATAGGGCTCTGCCTGAACTGGCAATTTTACGGTCTTAGAGTTTAGATCAACGCTCCATTAAAGGTGTGGAGGGTTGTCTTTCCTTTGTTGATGCTATCAAGAATCCCATCTTTTTAGTGGCACATTTGAAGAGAACGATATCTCATTACCCATTGTCGACCAAGACCCGGCTCGCTAATACGTTGGATATTTACACTTTTACAATAAGGGCGTCTTCGTAAGGTGAGTGGACACCTTCTAGATCTCGATCACTGTGGCATGACTATATTTATGTTATCTGCTCATCGTTTACTGCACTGGTGTTAGTACTCACCTAGGCCAAGGCCAATCTTTCACGTGTATGTGCACATTGCACCGTACGCTCACTTTGGATCTATTGTAGGTGCCAGTCCTGTCCTAGATTGCTATAAGCAATTAAGACTCATATGTGATGCACATAGCGCCAGTCTACACGTGATTGTAGTACTAGAGCGTATATCATTGTTACACCCAGTCATGTTCATGACAAGAAATCTATGCATGAACTCATGTGTCAGCATGTGCCAATGAGCACTCAATATGATATGTTTGCTTATGTTGGAAAGATTATATTCAACGTTTTGTGCTTATCTAGTGGTCACTGTTCTGCCTACGGGTGATGATACTTATATTGCCTTTAGGCGGGCGTGTGTAGGGAACTGTTCTGTGTGTATGGGAGATGATACTTATATTGCCTTCGGGTGGGTGTGTGTAGGGCACTATTATGTGCGTATGGGCGATGCTGATACCACTAGTTATCACATTATATACGAGATATGTTTTTGAAAGGTTTTATGGCTGTGATGCACCGTAAAGTGGCCGGAGACGGCCAAGATTTCGCTCGAAGGTCTCGGGGGTTCGCTGGGGGGTTTCTCTGTGCGTCGTCGTGCTTCACAGAGACGAGGGAGAGTGAGAGAGAGTGCTACCACAGTGGTGAGTGTGGTGGTGTCGTCGTCGGTGTGTGGGTGTCGTTTGGGAAGAGGAGAGAGTGAGCTGCGAGAGAGATTTGAGAGTGATAAGGAGAGTGCTCGGGGAGAAAGTAGAAGAGGAGTGGGCCGGGGGAACCAAATCCAAAGGTGGGCCCCTTGGGCACACCTATGAAGGCCCTAAAAATAATATTTTAAACCAAATATCCCACAACCCAAAAGAATTTACCAAAAATACCCTTCCGTTTCGTAAAATTCGAGAAGGATATCACAATCTACCCCCATTAAATAAAATTTCGTCCCGAAATTTGGAATAATTTGCTACACTAAAAAGCTCAAAAATAGGGAGAAGAAAAAAAAATGTATATATATACACATAACGAAGAAATCAAGTTAGAGCGGTTGCACAAAAGGGAAAATGCCACCCCCGTCGCAATCAGGTTGCAATGATTCCATCTTTCGTGCCTCCAGGCTCACACCTTCCCCCATCAGTGTAAAAGTAGAACATACTTTATAAAGGTATAAAGTCAAAAAAATGTATAATAGCGTAGGGTCAAAAGTATGCACGCAATATATGATAACGTCAAAATAGATATGTAATAAAATAAAGGTCGAAAACTCGTGCTGAACTCAACAGTAATATTAAAAAGATGGTCCCACTAAACTAAGAATAGGTCGTTATTCACTTATAAAGTAAAAAATATTGAGGTTAACTTGAATTGAATACTACCATTCATTGTTTTATTAAGCCACTTGTGTCACAAATTGTAAACATAGTTTGTATCTTCATAGCCACCATTTAAGCCAAATACTTGTAATTCGTAACCTCTCTACAATATGGTTATCAAACAACTACCGATAAAAGGCGACTCCAAGTCAACAACACGCTTTGCGAGAGACGGAAGGAATGTCTATCGTACGCAGTCTTACTCTTGTTTTGCAAAGAGGCTGTTTCCATAACTTGAACCTGTGACCTTTCAGTCACAAAAGAACAACATTTCCGTTGTGCAAAGACTCGCCCTCATCAAAGAACTACCAATCCTTAAACAAATTTTGTTGAACAAACAAGATTTTCGTTCCTCTCAAAGTCCCATTTCTCTCATTGTTGGTTGACTAGCCCAAAAAGCTTCACGAAAAATCCATACCTAATTAAGTGAACAAAAGTCCTTTTGTTTTCTTTGATTTTGGTCATGGCCAGCTCAAAAATTGCCTAAATCAAGCAACGGTTGAAAGTCAATCAAAAGTTAGTTATGTCACATTGTCTATGTTTAGCCAAACATGTCATTCTACAGTTCCACAACCACAACAACAGAAAACCCTAATCACCCAACCTTCTTCCTTTCTTCTTTCCCTTTTCCCCTTTCCTTGCGTCTCAAGCTTCCCCGGAGCTGTGGACGTGGAGGGTGGTGCCATTGACAGTGGCGTTGGTGCGTGCTTGTGCTACTGCTGCGCTAGTGGCGTCTCGCAAAATGGCCTCACATTACTCCTCAGACGACGCTGTTCCACCCATCAATGCAACCGCCGTGGCCGTCGACAAGGACAACAAGAACAGCAACTATGCCGTCCGGTGGGCTATCGATCATCTTGTAATCGCCAGCGCCACTCCGTACATCATCCTCATCCATGTCAAGCACAAAAACCATCGTAGGTACCCTCTATTTTCTCTGCTTCATTTTCAAAACACATTGTTTGGCCTTGTCAGCGTGATTTCTTTGTTTCTTTTCGGAGTTATGCAGAGAGTGATGGTGAGGGTGATAATAATGGACACAGCGTTTTCATTCCTTACCGTGCATATTGCGCTCGTAAAGGGGTACGTACCTACATCATTTCTGTCAGAAATGTAGTCTACAATGTGTTACGCATACTATCGCTTACAGGGTTTAATACGGTTTGATTTGTTTTTTAATTTTAGGCACAAGTGAAAGAGGTTATCCTTGATGAAAGTGATGTTGCAAAAGCACTTTTGGAATATATCAACTGCAACTACCTCAATAGTATTGTAGTTGGTGCATCAACAAGGAATGCTCTTGCAAGGTTTAAATCTCTCACTCTCACTCTCTCTCTCTCTCTCTCTAAGCTACATTCTGATGCTGTGGTTTTTCACAGGAAGTTCAAAAGTGGGAATGATGTGTCCAGCAGCCTTGTAAAACTTGCACCGGAATTCTGTTCGGTATATGTAATCCAGAAAGGGAAAATGTTGTCAGCAAGAACTGCAAAGAGGCCTGTGCTTAATACTGCAGCTCCACCAAAACAGCCATCTTCTCAGGGATTCCCACCTTATATCCCAGCAGATCATAATGAATTTGAAAACGGAGCTAGGTACGTACTTTAGTTAATTCTCTTCAGGATGACGTGTTGAGAAAATCTCACTTCTTCACAGTTTTCTTCGACTCTGATCTCTTTTAATTACACGGTTGAGGTTTCTTCAACATGTCATTTCTTTAAGTAAGACAAAACGTCATGTAGAGAGAATTTCTCTTATTACTAAAAAGTTGTGATTTTTGCAATGCTGTTTGGTGGAAGCAGAGGACAGCCTGCATCAAGGGGAGGGTGGAAAGCTCCAGGATCAGAGAAAATGCCTGTGGCGCGCGAGAGGACAAGGAGTGCTCCGAACAATCTCTCATTGGATATTAATCTTGACATGGCTAACCATACTTCAGCACGGCCTTCGCTTAGCTGCCGCACTTCGAATGCTGATGAAAGTGACTTGTCAATGCCATTATTTGGGTCAATGGATATTACAAACCAATGCTTCGATTTCTCTAGTGCATTAAATTCTCCCAAGGAGTCATCCAGACAATCTGCAGTAAGTTTGTATTAAATGGTTGCTTGTAGGAAAAGTTGATCAGTAATTTGGTAGCGTAAAATTTATAATCAAGGCCTAGATAAAAGAATAATCTGGCTGTTAACTGTTTGATCGATTACAGCGGGATTTGGAGGCTGAAATGAGAAGATTAAAGCTCGAATTGAAGCAAACGATGGACATGTACAGCTCGGCGTGCAAAGAAGCAATCTCGGCAAAAAATAAGGCTAAAGAGCTTAGTCAGTGGAAGCAGGAGGAGGCGCGAAAGTTCGATGAAGTGAGGGTTGCTGAAGAGACAGCCCTTGCTATTGTGGAAATGGAGAAGGCTAAGTGCAAAGCAGCTATTGAAGCAGCTGAGGCGGCGCAGAAGTTGGCGGAGATGGAAGCTCAGAGAAGAAGACAGGCAGAGATGAAGGCAAAGAAAGAGGCAGACGAGAAGATCCGGGCGTTGAATGCTTTGTCACAAAATGATGTCCGGTATAGGAAGTACACCATAGAAGAAATTGAAGAAGCCACGGAAAAATTTGCAGAAGCGAATAAAATTGGTGAGGGTGGATATGGACCTGTGTACAAAGGAAAACTCGATCACACGCCGGTTGCCATCAAGGTTCTGAGACCTGATGCTGCTCAAGGGAGGAAGCAATTCCAACAGGAGGTATGTTATTGATACAGTTTTGAGATTTGGAACATTACATAAATGTTATACTATCAGAAAAACAAAATGGTTATCAAAGACGTATTTTGTGTTGACATGCAGGTTGAGGTCCTGAGCTGCATGAGATATCCTAACATGGTTCTCCTCCTTGGTGCCTGCCCCGAATATGGATGCCTAGTATACGAATACATGGAATACGGCAGCTTAGAAGACCGGTTATTTAGAAGAGGTAACACCCCCCCAATTTCGTGGAGGAGACGGTTCAAAATAGCTTCTGAGATTTCAATAACGCTTCATTTCCTTCACCAAGCAAAGCCGGAACCCCTTGTACACCGTGACCTAAAGCCAGCAAACATCTTATTAGACCGGAACTTCGTGAGCAAGATCAGTGATGTCGGGCTAGCACGCTTAGTTCCACCATCTGTAGCAGACGAGGTGACACAATACCACATGACTGCAGCCGCGGGAACATTTTGTTACATCGATCCTGAGTACCAACAAACTGGCATGTTAACAACAAAATCGGATATATACTCATTGGGGATAGTACTACTCCAAATCATCACAGCCAAGCCTGCCATGGGACTTGCTCATCATGTCAGGAGGTCCATCGAGAAGGGAACATTTTCAGAGATGCTTGATCCAGCGGTGATCGACTGGCCAATCAAAGAGGCTCTAGCGTTCGCTAACTTGGCATTACAATGCACAGAGCTAAGGAAGAAGGACAGGCCCGATCTTGGCACGGTTGTAGTGCCGGAACTGAACCGGTTAAGAGACTTTGGAAGGACTGGCGACATTACTCCTCCTGGGTTCAATTATAGTCCAACTCAAAGCTCTGTGTCGCGTCCTTCCACATCAAGAACGTCACCTACAACTAGTCAGGTTTGTAACATTAACTGATAGACTCGATGGGAAGCTGCTATTGACACTCTAAAATAGTAATCCCGCACTCATTTCTAATTGGAGAAAGTAAGAAAGGGAAACATGAGTGCAGAATAACTATTTTGGAGTGCTAATAACAATTCGCGGTCCTCTTTTCAATTTAGTTTTCATCTGCTAGCGCCTTAATTATGCTACATTGTTGAATAACCAGGAGCCACTGGATAAGAATAGCTCCGGGGGTGGAGTTGAAACATAGTGCAGAAGTACAAAGAAGATGAAGACAATTCAAACCACCCGATGACACGAGGAACTAAAGGCCGGAAAGCTAGTTACAATTGAAGAAACTGAAGGAGTGTTTGTAGATAATAGGAACCTGATATAAGGAAAAAGAAAAGGTTGATATTCTTAGGCTTCTTTCACTGATTGGTATAAGCTAATCTTTGGTGGGTTTGTTATTAGAAAATCTTTGTTACTTGTTCTTTGTGTTCATGCTGTGCCTGTTCATAATCTTTTCCTTTTTCGACCAAAAGATGATCACTTCCCTCTGCAGTTGAAGTTTGAGAAGATTTAAAGTGTGGTGACTCAAAAGGAAACCTGCAAGACTTTATACTTAAGTGAAAATTCCAGCCTAAAAGAAGTCAGTAAATTTTATTTATTCGAACAATAATCTAATCTAATCTAAACTATGGGGAGTGGAATCCGAATTTGGGCGCAAATGGGCCATGAAAATATACTGCTTTAACCAACTTGGCTACGCGCAAGTCTGCGAGTTGCATTAGGTGAATTAGAAGTGCAAAAAGTTAGTGAAAGGGTTGTGGATCCATCTTACAAAGAAAGGTATAACTAAAGAAGGAGCATAAAGTGCACCTCTACTGTAAGTGGGGAATTGATCCACACAAAGGTGGATTATGCTTGCAGAAAGGCATCAGAAAAAAAAGTAGAAACTAGAGGTGGAGGATTAGATTGTCATTGAAGCTTTTCTTAGGATTCCTTCTAACATGAAATTGAAAGAATATTACAAAGAAAAGCGGAAATAAAACCGGTTACAAACTCCTAATAAAAAAGATAATTCGGGTGCACTAAATAGACAATGTGCAGACCGTATGTAAGTCACAATTTAATGCCCCTTTATTGCCTGTTTTGTGACCCGTTTTGTTGGTGCGTATTTCCTGAAGCATCTAAATCAAAACTTTTGGGAGGAGCCATACATACGTTTGTATAAAAAGGCATATAAGAAGAACAAAATTTTCTGAAGGCTACCTCACAACTTGGTCAGTTTTCAAGGTTATGCTTCTGTCAGATGGCTAACTCCAGAGCTTTGAGATTCATGGTAGGGAAATGGATTCCCCGGTCCTTGATGGCCGCGATTTTCGGGATGATCATGTTTTCCAGGTTCACATATGGAGATCAAACGGTGGATCCTGAGACTGGTTTAATATGCATCAGTGACTGCACTACATGTCCAGTCATATGTTCACCACCTCCTCCTCCCCAACTCGAGCCTTCAGGTCCACCGCCATCACCTCTACAATCACCGCCACCAGCACACCACTCCCCACCTCAATATTACTACATTTCTCCACCTCCCTCGCCACCAAAACAATCACCTTTGCCACCTCCCTCACCGCCAAAACAATGCCCCCCATCATATTCTTCGAAAGGCGCTCCTCCTCCTCCTCGGTTTATGTACTTCTACGGCATGCCTCCTGCTGGTCCAGTGCCAACAACAGCGACAACAGGAGGAGGAGTGGCGAATAACAGTTCACATCCTTACTACTACTTTTATGCCTCCGAGGCTTCTTCTCCTTCTTCTGTTCATGTCTTTTTTTGGTTCATGTTGTTAGTTCAGCTTGTGTTTTCTTTTTGGTGAGAAGTATAGAGGCATAGACCAAATCTTGGGTGATGTATATACACACTCCTACTCCTACTTGTATTTGATTTTATTTGTAATTAATTGATCTATTTATGTATTACTTTCAGCGAGAATTAATATGTGATCTGTAACATGTTTTTACTTCGAACGATACGCTAATATAATCTAAATAATAAAAATGAGGACCCGAACTTGTGTTTGCAGAGGGGCATACAGCCCTAGCAACCAGAAATTATTCAAAAATAACATGTCCAATGACTGATCAAGTATATAATTACCAAAAATTAGGGTAAAAAATAGGTTACCGCAAAAACTAGAGAAGTTTTCTAATGATTTATATTGTCATGTTATCATCAATCCACTTATGTAATAACACGTGAATTGATAACACTACAGAACTGTGTAATCGTTACAATTACAAATTTCTCAAGCAGAAATAAAATAAATGAAACTCAGTCATACGCTGTATCACTTTAAAATGAAAGGGAAAAATGGCATTTTATTTTATTTTTTAATTGTTTTAAATACTGGAAAATAAAAAGAAAAATGGAAAAAACCATAGAATTACCTCGTAGATTGGGCCCATAGAGGCCCAATAAACCCAGCAAATAGTTGGATCCAGATCCGAATCGCGGCAAATCAAACGACAGGACAGCTACCCCATCGAAACCGAGCAACGAACTCCAAAGCAGCAGCAGCAGCAGATCTGCAAATCTGCATTTCCCTCCGACACATCCCAAACCCCTAACCGGAGGGTCCGAGATCCGAAAACCTCCACTCGATTCGGAGCTCCACCACCCGATGATGGAGTCCGAAAATGCCGCCGACGACTCCTCCGCGGTGGCTAGCCTCCTCCCCTTGGCCTCCGCCTCCCAGCAACCTTACGTCTCCGAGCTCCTCTCCTTCACCCTCGATCGCCTCCACAAGGTCCTCCCTCTTCCCCCCCCCCCCCCGGGCTCTCTCATTGTTCGTTCGTTCGGTTAATTGAACTTGGTGTTAATTTATTTTTATCGGGTCGGGTTTTCAGGAACCGGAGCTTCTTCGGGTTGATGCGGAGCGAATACAGCGGCAAATGCAGGAGGTGGCGGTGGCCAATTACCGAGCGTTCATTGCCGCTTCCGATGCATTGGTCGCAATTCGAAACGAAGTGTCTTCCATTGATAGACATCTCGAGTCTCTGGTAATAATTAATTAACTCAAATTTCTGGTTAATTAATTAATTAATTTGAATTTTGTGATGCATCTTTGAAATGCTGACTTGAAATTTTGGGTTTTGGTAGCTGGAGGAGACGCCGAAGTTGATGAGTGGGTGCACCGAGTTTGTTGAATCCGCGGAGCAGATTTTGGAAAAGAGGAAATTGAACCAGACGTTGCTAGCTAATCACAGCACATTGCTCGACTTACTTGAAATTCCTCAGCTTATGGATACGTATGTTTTTGAAATATAGTTTAAAATCATTGGTTTGAATTGTATCACTACTCTATGTAGTATAAATCCTTGCTACATTACCCATCAATCTGATTTGGGTTTAGTTTCCGAACCCAGAAACCCGAAAATATGCATTCTTATGTTTCTTGAGCGATTGGATAGAAAAATGTCGTTGTTCTGATTCTAGTTAATTGGTTTCATCAGTAGTGAGTTTGAACTGAATGGGATTGTTTGATGGTAGCCGAGCATGATTTTTCGGAATTTTGTGTTTCTTACTGCAGCTGATTATGCCATTGGCTAAGTCTTGTATGCTTAATTCATTCCGGTTCTTACGCAGATGTGTGAGGAATGGAAATTACGATGAAGCTCTTGACTTAGAAGCATTTGTTTGCAAGCTTTCGACCATGCACCCCAAGTGAGTCTTGCCCCATTATTCTCCTTGTCGATTGGTAGTAACGACGTTCCAATTTCAATTTTGTGAAAGGCAATGCACTGAGGCTCTCTTGGTTCTTTGACTTATTTTTTTCATTCTGCTGTAAGATTGCCCGTTATTCAGGCTTTGGCAGCCGAAGTCAGGCAGACCACTCAATCTCTTCTTTCTCAGCTTCTTCAGAAACTTCGTTCAAATATTCAGGTATTGTGTAATGCCATGAACATATGTGTCAAGTGGTGCAACATGATTTTTATTACATTGATTGCAGAATTTGATAATTTTTTTAATTGTGGTTGTATCTTTGTGTATTGCAGCTACCTGAATGTCTCCGCATTATTGGATATTTACGTAGAATAGGAGTATTTAGTGAATACGAAATGCGTTTACAGGTAAGAAATTAGTAACGTTTCAAATGACATCTTTCATTGAGTAATCCTCTGTGGAAATCTAGGCTTTCTTGTATCTGACCTTAATTTTCTGTGCTTTAGTTTTTGAGATGTCGGGAGGCATGGCTTACTGGAATTCTGGAGGATTTGGACCAGAGAAATGCTTACGAATACCTTAAGGGGATGATAAATTGTCATAGAATGCATCTTTTTGATGTTGTTAACCAATATAGAGCAATATTTGCTGATGATACATCCGGCAGTGAAGAAAATTATGATGGTGGTCTTCTTTTCAGTTGGGCTATGCATATAATTACTTCACACCTTAAGACTCTTAAAATTCTGCTTCCAAAGATAACTGAAGGCGGATCTCTATCAAATATCTTAGATCAATGCATGGTGAGCGTCCTCTGTTATATTTATTATCATTCTGCACATGCTCGCATCAAGCTATAAACTGGAGATACATGCCTGAATACAGTTGCTTCTTTAATAGTCCATGACTTGCAAGATATATCACCATTCATTGAACTTTTCATTTAAAATGATACTCATCACCTTTTTACATATGATAAAAAACCAAAGCTTCACTCGTAAATTGGTCATGCTACTCCTTTAAATATCATTGAAATTTAAGAGTAATAGAAGCTCTGTTTGTTTATTTTGATCTTGTTACTTTTTTTTGTCGACAGTATTGTGCTATGGGACTTGGTTGGGTTGGTCTAGATTTTCGGGGATTGCTGCCATCACTGTTTGAAGAGTACAGATCTTATTCCCCTTTTATCTTGACTACTATATACCCTATGTTTTCTTCATTGTGAATGTTGACCTTGGTTGTTTTTCCAGGGCAGTTCTCAACTTGTTCTCAAAAAACATGAGTGCCGCAGTTGAGAATTTTGAGGTGAATGGATAATTGATGATTTGACTTCAGTGTTCCTTTGATTAAAAATGCAAATAATTGACATTGTGCTTAAATCCAGGTGGTCTTGGATTCACATCGTTGGGTCCCACTACCAGTAGTTGGCTTTTCATCGAATAGTCATGGTGATGAAAATCAGGACGATGTAACCCCACCATCTTATCTCATGGAACATCCACCTCTTGCTGTCTTTGTTAATGGTAAGTGTTACGTAAGCTTCTCAGCTAAATCTTCTATGTTTACTGAGGAATTGCCCTTTTCCCCAGCGAAATTCTCATCTTGTGTGCTTTGTTCGTTTTTAGTTGCCTACTTTAGTAAACAAAATAATGATCTCATTGATATGGTTACTAAATAAGATTCTTTCTATCCCATCCTATGTGACATTTGGAAGAAAGAAAGTAGGTTCCCATGTTTACTTATATAAACCGCATAACTGAATTGTAATGTGGGACATATATTTCATGGTTCTTAAAAATAAAGTGTTAGTAGGTCCAGCGATTGCGTAATACTCCAGAGAATGGCCGATTTCTGCTTTTTTTGTTCAGGCATTTATGCATTATCTCTTTCTTGTGGCTTTAGGTGTTTCTGCAGCGATGAATGACCTCCGCCCCTGTGCCCCAATAAGTTTGAAGCATGTGCTTGCTCAAGAGTTAATCAAGGGGTTGCAGGCTGTTTCTGATTCTTTACTGAGGTACAATACAAATCGGATGCTGAAAGAACATGAGTCTGGACTTTTCCTCTCACTTTGTCGAGCATTTATTGAGGTATAATATAAACAAACTCGGGCTACATATTGTCTGATATTTTTGTATCTATAGACGACATTGACATCCTCTACATCTTACAAACACATTTGTAGGTCACTTACCCACATTGTGCAACATGCTTTGGCCGCTGTTACCCTGGTGGAGCTACTTTAATAATGGATGCAAAGAATTTATATGACGGGATTGGCCGCCTATTGACAGTCGCCACTCCATCAAGAGGACTCCTGAAACCTGTTGGTGATGGAGACGGAAATGAAAATGAAAATGAAAAGAGCGTAACTGAGAACGGCGACATGGCTCCGGTGGAAAATGGCGTATCGCCTGTTGTTGAAGAAACCGATAATACCAACTCTGATGAAAGGGAACTGAAAAGCCCCACTTTGCAAACAGAGGAAGAGACTCACTGATATGTGAAGCAAATAGAACACTCCTTGTAGCTCCCATGTTTCGATTATGTAGGTCATCATTTTTTATTTTTTTTATATTATTTTTTCGGTTTTATAATTTTGAATATTGGCTCTAATATTTTGGTTGTAATTATTTGGCTCAAAGATGTTATATCGGAATTTCAGATGTTATATGATAGAAAAGAGAAACAGTTTGATTGAAGAAAACCAGCAGCAAATTAATAACAGTTTCATACTGATTTTGTGTACCATCCGATATAATGCTAAACTTTTGCACTCATTTTTCTTTCTATATAATCAAAAGAAATTATTGTTAGTTCAGTTCGTCAGGACAATGGATTTGTTATTGTATACTAAAAACAAAAGAAAAATGTAAGGATCATTTGGTATTTAATTTGAAAATTATTTATTTATTTAATAAATAAATATTGCGAAGTTACTTATTGTTTAATTTTAAAAACAAAAAAGTCAGACTAAAAAAAGTTTCACAAAAAAGTTACTTATTTTGCAAATCTATTTTGATTACTGTGTTTTAAGTTTAGCCAATTTAATCATTATGTTTTACAAAATATGTGAAACTGTGTCAAATGCCGAACAAAAGAAGTCTCACAAATTTGCTATTAATTTGTTGTAATGATTGAAGAAGTTGTGATCAGCGTTTAAAATATCAATATAGGTAGAAATATGAATGGATATACAAATATCGAAATTGATATCGATTGTCTTTGACGAATCATGAAAATTATGAAAACTTGCAATGTGTAGGGTATATTAACTCATTCACATTTAGTCGAAATTAAAAAAAAAAAAATTTCTCAATAAAAATTCAAAACTTCAAAATCTGCCATGAGTACCAGCAAAAAATATATATATATATATATATATATATAGAGAGAGTAAATTGGTAAATATCGTTGATATTCATTAATTTTCTTATATCTTTCCGATACATGATAATATTTAAATTTCAACTCGTTTTTCCATATCAATCCTTGATTTTTCAGATATGTTTACGAAAATATCAACACTCGTGAATATTTCAAACACTGATTGTGAGTCGGCATGACAGCAGCCAATTGCAGGAGTAAAATGGAAAAAACTAAAACGGTTAATCGAACTGACAAATTAAAAATCAGTTTCCAAAATTTGAAGATGAAAACAATTAAAGAGAGAAAAGTTGTTAACCCGAAAAAGAAAATTTGTTGAAATAATACCCAAAATAAACGGCGCGTAAAAGGACGCACTGAACTAAAACCCTAATTACAATTTACACCACACGGCACCCGCAGCAGTCAACTCTCTCCCACTTTCTCGTCCAGTCGTCTCCTGCACCTCGAACTTCAACAGGTACGACTCTCCTTCGTTTCCAAACCAAAAATCCGATCAAATTTAAATATTTTTTTTCTTTCAAAAGTTCATAAATCGATTAATTTAAGCTGATAATTCAGTAGCAGGATCGCTCTGTTTTCAAATTTCAGCTTTATTTTCAGAAATCGTTTTTGTTGCTGAATTTCGTATTTTTGTTTTCGGATTCGGCTTAAATATAGAATCTTTTGTTCCGGAAGAAGCTTTGGAGGTTATGGCGCCCACTGTCAAAGTAGTTTCGGAGCAAGAGCAAGCAGCCCCAAGGCTGCAGATTTACTCCACCTCTGATACTCTCTCTTCTTTCTGGAGAGGTACTCTCTCTCTCTCTATGTATCTTACATTCAGTGACGAAGTCAGGAATTGTCGGGGAAGCGGCAAAGTTTTGAAAGGTTAAAAGGTTCCAGAAATTTTTTGACAATCTAATTTGTCGTTTATAATTTGTCAAGTTACAATTGTTGTCGGCGCGGTTTCACGTCGCATATGATCATTATCAATAAAAACAAAAACATATGTCTGAATGTGAACATCCAAGCTACCCACTCAACTATTGATCTTTCATTTTGTTACGTAGTGGGGTTTTGACAATATTCACAGCGGAAACGCTGTCCACATGTAAGTTCATTTTAAGTAATCTGAGTAATCCGAAAGCGTTACTAAAAAAGTGTGATAATGCCATAATGGGGACCTAAAATGGAAGTAATCTGAAACCAAAAGAGAAAAGGGGATTATTAGAAACCCGTTCTGTCCTTTCGAATAAGCTCACTGCCAAATTATGGTTCTTTTAAGCTTAATTCCTCAAATTGGTGAAATACAAATAAAAATAATTTCAGCTAATTCAATAAAAATGCATCAGAAACCAGCACAACCTATCATCGAATTTGCATCAAAACAGTCAAAACAAGAACAACCCATCATCACATTTTTGTAAAAGTATCGAAATTTGCAGCTAATTCATGTCATAGACGATCAACAATAAAAAAACTAAAATCCCAATTCAACAAATTCGATGATAAAGAGAAAGAAACCTTGCGCCTCTGTAGCTTCGCTGGTGCTTACATTTGATCATAAACCCCCTTTTTGCAGAAAAGTATGAAAAAGATGCCAAGAAGTACTGGGATGTGTTTTACAAGCGGCATCAAGACAAGGTGTGTTTTCAATTACTTATTCGGTTAGTAAGTTTCACCATGGCTACTTCTGCGGTTGCCGGGCCCCCGAAATTAGGCTTTATTGCATTCTTCTGTGTGCCAATATCTGGTGCCCATATCCGAGTTTTATTTTGCCTGGTGCGAAATAACTAACTGCAAATTTCTTTAATCAGTTCTTTAAAGATCGGCACTACCTGGACAAGGAGTGGGGCAAATATTTCTCGGTGAGTGAAGAATTATGATGGAGATATGTATGTAGGTTTTTAGTTTTGTAGTTTCATATCCATCCAACAGTTGCATAAGATTTTAACTTTTGTTTTTATATTTTTTATCTTTTTGACTATCAGGGCGCTGGGCGGAAAGTTATTTTAGAGGTAAATTAGTGTGAATATCTCTGTCTCAGTACAGATCTTGTGGCATTATGTCACATATATGCCTCAACTTGATTTGGAAGAAGTATAATTTACTTCTCTTTTGTGGCAAAGTATTTATCTTAGTTTGTTAAATGCGCTGATCTATTCTATGTTTCTATATAGAGGATCTCTGACCATTTTCCTGGAAGTACGTTACGTATTGGATTATTGATTACTGTTTTCAATGTACAGGTTGGCTGTGGAGCTGGAAACACTATTTTCCCACTGTTAACGATGTATGCAGATGTTTTTGTCCATGCATGCGATTTTTCAACAAATGCTGTTAACTTGGTTAAGGTATGGTTTTCTTCTACATTTAGTTGCTGATTCCATGGCAAAAGATATTTGATTGAATATGTTTGACCAACAAAATGCAAGTAGACGAAAAATAGTAAATTCAGCTTAGGTTGGTGGTTGGTACTGAATAGCCATGACAAGTGATGCATGACACGTTTTATTGCAGACGCATAAAGACTTCACAGATACCCGTGTTAGCGCATTTGTTTGTGATCCTACCATTGATGATCTAAGCAAGCAGATTTCTTCATCGTCCGTGGATATTGTAACCATGGTATATGAATTGAACATTTTGAGCAACTTTCCCCAGTGGTTAAATTTGACGGGTGAACTTTTTTACTTAGTAAAGTTGCTGACTTGTTAAGTAGATTTTTGTGTTATCTGCAGTGTCTCCAGAGAAGATGCCTCTGTTACTGAAGAATATTAAGAAAGTTCTCAAGGTAACTGATGATTCTAACAAACTTTTATTTCAAGCAGCTCTTTTTACAGAATTAGTGTATGCCTCTTCATATGTGATGAAATTTTTGGATTCCTTTTTCCCAGCCAAATGGTTGTGTGCTGTTTCGTGACTATGCTACTGGTGACCTTGCTCAGGTTCCTCTCCAATATGCGTGTATTTTGAAATTCATACTTATTATTGATTGATTGATTTTTTTTTTTTTTTTTTTTTCCTTTTGAAAGATGGTTGTATGATACGGAAGTTTACTTGTAACTGTATTGGTAATTGACAGGAAAGACTGAAATGCAAGGACCAAAAGATAAGTGAAAACTTTTATGTCAGGGGTGATGGCACTGTAAGGTTTTCTTGCACATGCTTGTACATTGAGTTACTTTTTTCTCCGTTCACAAGCTTGATTGTGATCCCTTATTATATTTCAGCGTGCTTTCTACTTTGCTAATGAGTTCTTGACAAGCTTATTTAAAGATAATGGTTTCGATGTCGAAGAACTTGATTTGTGCTGCAAACAAGTTGAGAACCGGTCAAGGGAGTTGGTTATGAATCGGTAAACGATCCTATTTTCACTTGTAGGTTGTGTCCTGTATGTGGATGAGGATTGTCACTTTGATTAAATCCTGCTCTTCCTTTGGGTTTTTGTTCTATTAATTAATCTTCTCTGATCAAATTGTAATTCTTGTTTTTTTATTCCAGACGTTGGGTTCAAGCCGTATTCCGCCTTTCAGACGATACAAAGTCCTTTACCAAAACGGAAGCAGCAACCGAAATAGATCATCTTGGTCAAGAGAAAAGCGAGCTAGAGGTAAATGAGAATATCTTGAAGAAACCTATGAATGATTTGGATGTTGACATTTCCGTTGGTGTGGCGGTGGAAATGTTTGGTGTCTCACCTTCCAATGACAACGAGGTAAAGTTTCGTCTTTTTTCCTTCTACAAATATGCTTAAATTTTCATAATTGTTTGCAGAAATAGAGCTTTAATTAGTTTGCGGCTCGACTCATTTAAGGCATTCTTGCTCTTAGGTAATTGAGCTAGAGCTAGGTGATTGGACTTTCAAGATTGAAGTGTTATCCAAAGTGTATCAACACACTTGCAAATCAACTGGTTTAATGTTGTGGGAATCAGCTCGGTTCATGGCTTCTGTTTTAACCAGAAATCCAACTATTGTCAGCGGGAAAAAGGTGTTGGAGTTGGGGTGTGGCTCCGGGGGTATTTGCTCTATGGTTGCCGCTAGATCTGCTGACCTTGTGTTTGCGACTGATGGTGACTCAAAAGCACTTGACCTACTGACGCAAAATGTCAAGTCGAATCTTAGATCGCCATTTCTGGACAAACTGATTACAAGAAGATTAGAGTGGGGAAATAGAGATCATATAGAAGCCATCAAGGAAGCTAATTCTCAAGGTTTTGATATCATCCTCGGCACAGACGTCACTTATGTAGCTGAAGCAATCTTGCCCTTATTTCAAACTGCAAAGGAGTTGATTTCATTGGACAGAAGCACCGGTGAGGATTTCAAACCGGCCCTAATCCTTTGTCATATTTTCCGTCAGGTAGACGAGCCTTCCATACTTTCAGCTGCATCCAAATTCGGGTTTAAGCTAGTCGATAAGTGGCCTATAGAAACTCCATCACGAAGCATCATCAAATCTTGGTTCCCTGAGAATGGTTCGGAGCATGTCGAAAGGGGAGCATTACATATCCTGTACTTCCACGTGTAGCGGAATTTCGTGACTCGATAGTTATATTTCTTTCTTCTGTTATGACAGATTATATCAAGAAATACAGTCAATGTTCAACATTCCAGCCATTTTGTTTTGTTGTCACGTTTTGAACTAAAATCTGTAATTTTTCTTGAAAGTTGTTTGAGTTGCTATTGAAGGCATTGGCTGAAATATGAAAGGAGAGCTATCACCTTCAGTTGTGCATTTTTCTTCTGTTTTCTGGGTAAATAAAAGTTTGTTAAAATAAAACAGAATAATTAAAGCGAGGTATAATGGTTAATTCATTTTTGTTGTTTGATAGTTAAGATTCATGCAATCTGCAAGTGACGAATTGCTCTGGTGTTTAGGGCTTTTCTCCTCATCCCATTGTGTTTTGGGATTAAACCTTCCCTTCTTCCCTTTAATTTGGTTCATGAAGTAGTAAATTAAATCGTCTTTAGTTTATCACCATGAATACAAATTAGTAGTATGGAGCATAAAGAACATCTAGTTTTTGTGGCTAACCATGGTTTGCTAGTTAAGATTCATGCAATTTGCAAGTGGTGGACTGCTCTGATGTTTAGGGCTTTTCTTTTCATCACATTGCGTTTTGGGTTTAAACCTTCTCTTCTGCCCTTTAGTTCGGTTCATGATTCATGAAGTAGTAAGTTAAATCTTCTTTAGTTTATCACCGTGAATACAAATCAGTATTATGGAGCATAAGAACACCTAGTTTTTGTGGCCTCGTCATTGTCACAATACTACAGAACTCCAATGTTTTTCTATTATGTGAAAAAATATTATGAAAAGTTAGTGGTTAAGAGCATTTACTGGCGTACAGATATCTTTTATCTGATTTCTTCAGTCATATCACTTTTATTAAAAACAAATGAGGAAATGTTTTTTCAATGTATGATATACAATGAGATTTTAAATTAATACTTTTCATGATAATATCCACATATAAATGGAACTAGTTACAATATACCCAATAGATTTCTAATTATAACTTTTCATTACACTTGATACTACAGTTTGGTGGTGTTTCTCATCACTTGTAAGTGAGAAGTGTTAGGTTCGAAGTCAATGAGTGACGAGTTCGATATAATATCGTTGTATAAAAAATATAGCTTTTCATAATAAATACACAAAAATAGGACTCATAACATAAATAACAGATTTCAAAGAACAGACGTTTGCTTCCCATTTATTACCTAAAACACAAACTAATAAAAGTATCAAAAGCATTTCTTAGTGCCACAAGCTATGTTTGGGCATACTGTTTGACCCCGGACAAAAATACAATATCACATCAGGCACTACCAGAATTGCATGGGGAGGAGAATTAGTTTGTCACTAATGTGTGGTGAGATATCTCTTGTTTATCTATTTGTTTTGTTTAATAGTTTATGTTGCAATAAACATAAAACATCAAGAAATCAAACACATAATCCTCATTTAACATGAATGAATGCAAGGTTAAATTAGGCCCCTATTTACAAATAAATAGAAACACAACTAAACCGGAGAAATAAACCCTACACTACGAATCAATCATCAATATTTACTTATTTGCTAGAACAAAATCACTTACACTACGAATCAGTCTCTCAAATAAATCCAATAATGAGATAAAACCATCGATAATTAGTTATATTGGTATCGATCTCCATTGAAAAATCCATGGATCAATCAGAAAGGGTCTTATTATTTTCTAGTTTTTATTTTACATAAATTATCTTTCCAGATGTTAATCAACATAATCAGTGGAAGAAAACTTTAAAAACAGTCTGGGATAAATGAAATATTGAATATGTTTCCAATAAATACAGTTAGTTTGTCACAATAGCATTACATAAATCTTAGAAACTGCTAGGTTTTTCAAATCTCCAGTGCCTGTTTGCAAGAACAGCTATGGCTTCAAGCTCCAAGATCTGCCCCAAGTAAAAAAGGGCTACAAGCTGAAGGGGATCTTCACGATCAACAACCTGATGGTAGAAGTTACGCCAACGAAAGACGGACACATATACACCGCTATCATGGCAAAAAATATGTATAGTACGGAAATTCTTCTCCCAAAGAACTCTTCACTTCACCAGAATATTCCAGATTTAGCTGCAAATTAGGCCAACAAGCACTACCATTGCAATATTTACTGCATCAGAAAAAAAAACCTTACCTCATAGATCTGAGGGTTTATATGACATATCGATGTCGCGACTGTTCTGACCCATGTAAGGAAGCCTGATACGATGAATACAGTTCATAATTCGTTAATGAAAGTCAGGTCAGACTTCAGAGCTTTTGTGTCCATAAAGATAAATTTTCAGCTTTCAACCTTATGGTATTGTACCAATTAGGACAAGAGAGACCAAAATTCAACTGCCTACCAAATGGGGATAATTTTTCTTTGCTTCTGAATACGGACTTGAAGTCAGCAACAAATTTAATGCCTGATATAAAGGGATTTCGATAGCAATAAATAATAATAAAAATAAAAACCCTAAGAAACCCTAATCCCTAATCCCTAAATAGTTCGAGACCGACATGTCGAAATCGACAAATCTCTGTGACCACGACAACATGAAGCAATTAATGATCCAGTCTAGATCCCCCATCGACTCCGTCTGATCAGTAGTTATTTTCTGGGTGCAAATTTATAAGCAGAAAATTCATGAAAAATTGTAAACGCAAATATACAAAACAAACATGATTCAGAGAGTGAGAGAGAGATAGGCGGGGGTGACAGATAGAGAGTAAGCACGCAAAGCTTCGAGCATGAACCCAGCATGCAAGAAAATACCATGTGTGCTCACTCTCTTCTGTCACCGCCCTTTACCCTTTAAAACCTTCTCTTCAATATTGCAGCACATAGAGAGAGAGAGAGAAAGGGAGAGAGGCCTCCAAAAAACCCTAGCTGTTTATCCCCAAACCCCCAAATTTTCTCTGAGATTGGAACATTTTTTTTTTTTTTTGGAGGGGTTGAAACCCTAATCTCGAGGGTCGCTCTATTCGACCTCACCGGGAAGGGAACCCCAATCTATCACTCTACTCACCCTTGGTTCCTCACCGTTGAGGGAACCCTAATAGCTTACCCTTGTTTTGCTTTGCTTTGCTTTGATATGAGAAATTGCAAGGCCTGTTGGGGCTTTATATAGAAGGAAAAAAAAGAGAAAAGAGAGGAGTAACAGGAGTTGCATCGCGTATAGAATAAATCTGGGTTTTTCTTCGATTGGTCATCGTCCATTATTTTAATGCCATTTTAATTTTTGATCACAGATCGAAGAGAAAGGAAAAATAAAGTCGTCTAGAACTTTATCTCTTCCCGTCCCCAATGTTCAAACCCCAAATTTATTTTGATATGTGACAATCCCTTCCTTTCAAGGACGAGGGCCTATCTCTTTTCCTCTTCTGGCCTCTTGTCCTCCATATTAAATAATATGTTTATGGACTTAATTTGGACATGTTGTTTTGTGTCCCAACCTAGCACCAATGTATACATTTAAGAGTTTTTTTTTTTTTTTTTTTTTTTTTTGAGTATACATTTAAGAGTTTATTTACAAGAAATTGTATTGTGCGACGATGGCATATGAATCTTCCAATCCTCGGCTCTTCTCCTCTATTTTGATCTATGATCGTCCCTTCCTATCAAGGATGAGGCCCTATCTCTTTTCCTCCTCTGGCCTTGTTCTCCATTGTGTCCCAACCTAGCACCATATATATGCATACATTTTAAGAGTTTATTACAATAAATTGTATTGTGAGATGATGGCGTATGTACTTTTTTTTAGAGTCAATATAGATTTGCACCAACAATATAGTGTGAGTGATTAGCTGTCCATGTGAGTGAGTGATTTTTAGCCGTTTATAAATGTGAAGGATGATAGCCAAAGATAATAGTCCATGCATGCGTGAGTGGTTCCTATATTCACATGCATAAATTAATACAAAATGTGGCACTTTCTCTATAAGACACCCAATGAACACATAGGATATTCAAAAGAAGGAAACTTAGGAAATGAAAAAGTGACCAAGCTGTTACGATCTTTAGTAACTAAAACATGATACTTAAATCATTGTTGTCATTGAAATCATATGCAGATATCAGCAGTATCCCCATTTGCTAGCTGGATTGGCCGAAATGGGCACAATGCCTTGAATATCCATGACACAAACAAAACACGGGGATACAAATATATCTGCAAAGTCGAACATGCAAAAGCACTTCTTAATCAAATCATAAACTAATTAAGTGCAAATCACAATTAAGCTTAAATTAACAAAGCAATGTGGCAGGGCCAGTTCCTTTGGAAAAAGAAAAAGAACAAGAAGAATTGCTTTCGCACAAATTGGCCAATGACAGGTCAACAGATCCATTGTTCTTGATCATACTATACACAAGCCGGCGCAAAAAAAAAGATAAAAAATCGGCGCTAAAGCAGTTTAAAGTATATATGCTTTATAATAATAAATTCATTTTTATTGTTGGAATAATAATTAACTAAGAAAATGCAAATGAAGGAATATATCAAGGATAAGGGTAATGTCACAAGTCTCTCTAAGCGACCTATCAGTGCAAAAATGCGTGGTTTGTGGGACGTCATGCCTTTGTTACATTCCCTAATGAAATATATAGTATGTGATTAGATTTGATACTTGCATAAAGTAAAATTTGTATACTTAACTGAAAGTCTATGTAGCCCATTTAGATTAAATCGTGATAATCTAGCAGAGTAAAACTAGATTCAAGAGATTTTGGTGCTTCTTGAAATGCAGTCATGCTCAACTAAGGATCGTTTCTGGAGAGGAGATGTCAGGGACAAATTTATTGCAATCGTCGGATTAATCAAACGGGTTGAAATTCTTAATAACTTATCATAAAGTACACCCGATTAAGAACAAACTCATGGCCGTGAGTTCTGTTTCACGGAAAAGCTTCCTCATTTCTTTTTCCCCATCCTGCTAACAAACTAGATAGGTCATCTTCGACTGAGAAATAACAAGGTTACAGTTTTCAAGTGAGTTTGGAAACTTTTCCTTTCTTTGGAGGGATTTTGCAAACAATCGGGAGGACTAAACCTTGAAACCCTAAAAATTAAAGTATAAAAAACCCAGATATACTGAAACTTTGACTAGACAATTCCAAGATGTTTAAAGATTCAATCACTCCAAGATGGCATCCCAGGTCCTCAAAGGACTCCAATACGATTTTGAACAAATATTAATCAAATTAAGTACGGCCATTATTTTATTTTTTTTACCAAAAAAAGTAAAGCTATGATTTCACTTTTACTCCTTGATCGATTTGTGCTTTCTGAAACAAACAAATGGCTCAACATTTAACACCCATTTGCTTTATCTACACACTGCTATCAGCATCACTGTCTTGGAGTGTGTAGTGATTGTAAATGTCATCTTTCTCTTATGCTCTTATAAGAAAGGAGTGTGTAGTGATTTCTTTGGAGTGTTAATTTGAACTTGTCAATACACTCAATTTTGATTCGTAATGATCCAAATTTATTATAATTAACAGAATCTAATATCGCTTCGGTTCGATCATCATCAAAGGCGAATTTGAACCACATTATTGTTAGCATATTATGAGACTAAGCCCACCCCCTCTTTTAGTAGATAATATCAATTATTAAAAAAAAAAGAAAAAAAATATAGAGGATATAGACTGAGACTTACAATTCGATATTTCAGTAATCCTATTATAAATGGGTCTAGATATGTATCAAGATTTATATGATTCAGTAATAATATGATTCAACTAAATAGAACATATTATCTATTTTCTATATTATTATTTTTTTGTTGAATTCTATATTATTTGTTAGGTATTATACTTTGTAAGTAACATCATTAGAACTATTGGATTATCTAATGAATAATAGACAAATACAATAATTTTATTTAAAAAAAAAATTAACTCTTAAATTAATTCTGATAATGATCTGATTTAATTCGGATCAAATATAGATTGACGAGTCAAATATGATAATCTGAATAGATCCAAATTTGATAATCCTATTATAAATGAATGCGCATATAGATAAGGTTGACACAATCCAAATTCGACTAATTTACAAGTCTTATCTTAATCGTTATTATTACATGTGAATCGTTGATGTATTGCTGGCTATGTAGCTTACCAAGTACCAGGGAATGATGATAAGTGGTAGGGTAGGAAGAAGAAATACCCATTATGGAAGTGGGCATGCCTTTTGTATGGCCTAAGACTTACCCTTTTGGGAGTGGGAAATGAGGGAAGTGCTTACATACACTGCATACATGTTTCAACAGCCCTAGCTGAAATAGAATATTATTCCAAAAGTCACCACTTGCATTGCCAATCATGATGATAAAGCATCTTCTCTTGCCATCGTGGTTTATATATATAATACAGTCCATGGTCCATGCTCCACGGAACACCTTTTTGTGGTAAGTGGTAACCCTAATGGCAGGCGAGAGACCCTTGGAGCCTTTGGACCAGCAGCAGCATGCTTTCATTTTATCCTTTTCCACTTTCGGCAGCAACCAAAATGGGTGAGGAGCTCATCTCGATCTTTTATCAGGGTGCATGCCACTGACATGTGGCATGCTAGGGTTTAGCTAGCTACTTGTTGGTCGAAGGCCACCAACCAAATTTTATCCTCCAATAATCTGTTTTTTTATACAAATTATTGCGTTAATAGGTTAAATTGTTAAATGTTAGTGAAGTGGAGGATTGGTGGGGATTAAACCTGCACCAGAATGCAATGGGATCCAATAATGTATGTTAGGGTCATCAAATTTGTGCATCAAATAATGATGAAATTGGGGTTGCACCGTAAAACCAATTGGCAATATGGGGAGTAGCCCAAGACCATATAAGCACATAGCAAACTTGTCCCCTCACCAATGTGAGACAACTCTCAACACCCCTCCGCACGTGTGGCCGATTTTCAAGCCTAACACGTGGACAACACAACAGGGTGATGTGGAGCGCATGTGGCCATTGGGCTTCACACATGGGACAACCTGCTCTGATACCATGTTGAAACTTGTCCCCTCACCGATGTGGGACAACTCTCAACAGATAACATATCACATAAATACACGTTGGTATTTCGATAACATGTCAAGGAATTATAATGTCATGTAACATAAGATATGTGATTAAATACAACACGGACACATTTTTAAATATCAATAATATAATTTTGTGAGTTTGAGTGATCCTAGTAACTGCCTAGCAACGTATACATGAGTTTAATATGACTAAAAAAGCATGCGTCCGTATTTACACTTAAGTTTGAATTCCATTCTGTATAATTTAAATGAATTAGTTTAACATATCGCTCATATATAGAAACTACCTAACTTTATATGCCTAACATGCCTTCTAGTAATGGCTTTATTAAAGCTCATTACAAGGGTGCATATGATATGAGAATCAATTGAGTAAGCATGCTAGCTATTAGTGTTCTGCGATCAATCAATTTAGTTAGATTGTGTTGGATTATATGAGAATCTTTGTGGTCCATTGGTACGTGTCAATAATGTGTGGTCGGGGTGGATTTTCAACCCACTGATAACCCAACTTTTGGCTTTATTAGTTGTGTTTGAGGAAGAAAAACACAGAAACACTTGCTTTTTTGTTGGTGCTGCCGTATTTGAATTCAAGCTAATTCTGGCCCGACGATGTCCCATCCATTCCAAACAAAGTTGAGGGATAAACATCTATCTATCAATCCAACAAATCAATTCACGGAAATCTGATGCTTTATATAGAGAACGCTTATTTGTATGAAGATAAATAAATAAAATAAAAGAAGAAAAGTGTTATTCATATACTTATTTTTACTTCTCACAACCTTACTAATTTTTAGTTATTGATCTTCTTCAATTCATTTAATCCGACGACTGGAAATTAACAGGAGTGTGTGAAAAGTAAAAATAAGTGTATGCATAGCACTACCCATAAGAAAATATTGCACTTTTTCACTTATCCCATAAATCATAAGTATTATCGATCTCATACTTCTACTGTATTATAGCAATAATTACAAGTAATGTAAATTAATTAATTTCCTAACAGTATAAGGAGAAATTTTTCTAAATGCCCGATATTTAAGCGGTTATTCTATATGTCATAAAATAAATGGAGGAATACAAATAAATATGTTATTTCATCCACTTTTATAATGGCCTGTGAAATGCCCTTTTTAAATATCCGGTACTTAAAAAAATCTCTCATGTATAAGCCACAATATCCTTGATCAGTTCGCACCAATGGATTTGCCAGTGGAGATTTCTGCCAACAAGGAAACCATGTGAACAGTGAACTGAATCAGAGAGGTTTGTGCATGATCACGTGCTCCCTACCCCAGCAATATACATGCATTGGTCGATAAGGGAGGCGGCCGGTGGCATATATGCCCTGATCACTTATCTGATCCACAACGATTATGAACAGCGCAGCAGATATAAAAGCTGCATATATTGCGTTTTCTCGTTCTTTTGTTAACTGCATTTGTCTGTTTTGGCAGATTACATCGAGGACTGCGTGTGAGAAGAAGATGATAACATGAAGGCCTCTGAATCTGTTTCTTTCCCGAGCCCACTTCATCTTTTCTTTTAGATAGGAAGACTGGCGATATAAATCAAAGGCAGTTTAGATGTTTATCACATACTGCTACTAGTGATAGAAATGTTATCTTTCATTTCACACAAATAAGATTACATCCTAGGTGTATATATACTAGTGAAGCACCACTTGTGCTGCTAACTAATTACTTCATCAGTTTACTAATCACAACAGTAACTATCTAAACATTAGCTAATAATAAGGGCTGTTTTAACCACCTTATAACAAACTCATTCCTTTACAAGTTTACCCTTATTATCCCCCCTCAAACTGAGCGAAGGTAGCCGTAGATAAAGTTTGCTTCTGAGGAACAGAAATCGTTGCTTGGATAATGCCTTAGTACATATATCTGCAACTTAATCCTTTGTGCAAACAAATAGGATCTTGACTTGGTTGGCAAGCACTTGTTCGCAGATGTAATGATAATCAATAGCCACATGCTTAGTCCGTGCATGAAAAACTGAATTTCTAGCTAATGAAATAGCTGAAATATTGTCACACCAAAGCTGTGGACAAGAAGGAAGAACAAGTCCAACATCAACTAAGAGTTTACAGATCCATGTCAACTCAGCTGCAGTATTGGCAAGGGATCGGTATTCAGCTTCTGTGGATGAGCGAGCAACAGTTGGTTGCTTCTTGGCACTCCAGCTGATGAGAGAGTCACCTAGGTAGATACAAAAACCACCAGTAGATCAACGATCAAGACTACAGCCGGCCCAATCAGCATCTGAGAAAGCAGTGAAAGTGAGAGGTTTAGAACACTTTGGAAACCATAAACCAAGAGACACTGTTCCCTTAAGATATCAAAGAATACGCTTGACAGCCTGAAAGTGAGATTGTCGTGGATGCTGCATGAATTGACATACGAGATTCACAGCAAATGACAAATCTGGCCTGGTCCAAGTTAAATATTGAAGGGCACCAACGAGGGACCTATATTCTGTCGAATTGGCATGCAATGGAGACTCATGATCTAATTTCATGGTGCTGAGAGGTGTAACACAAGGCTTGGAACCTTCCATGTGAGCCTTAGTGAGAAAATCCAAGATATATTTTTGCTGGGATAGAAATATACCAGATGAGGATCGATGAACTTCAATACCAAGAAAGTAATGAAGTGGACCAAGATCCTTAACAGGAAATAAGCCACTGAGCTGAGAAATGATGGCTTGACAAAGTGAAGCATTAGGACCAGTGACAATAATGTCATCAACATACACCAATATGAAAACCAATGTAGGATCCTTCTTAACAAATAGAGAGTGATCATTCTGTGAACCTGTGAAACCAAGAGACTTTAAGGCAGTTGTCAACTTCTCATACTAGGCCCTCACTACTACAAAATTATCTATAACTGGCGGTTCAAAAATCAACAAAAAAACGTATATTACTGTCGGATTTTAAGCAAAATCCGACATAAAATAGATGCAGTGGCGGATATAATAAGCGACAGAATTGTCTGCGTTAGGAAATGAATTTTTCAGACAGAAAATACTCTAAAACAAACAGAAATCCTGTCGGATATATCCGACAAGATATATATTTATAATAAATAAATAAGAAACTTTCTGTTGGATAAAACCAACAGAAAATCTAAAACCGCCAGGAATTCTGTCTGCTATAATCGACAGAGAATTTATTAATAAGAATAAATAAAAGAATTCTTGTCGGATAAAACCGACAGCAAATATATTAATAATTAAAAAAATATAAAAAACTGCTTTCTGCATTTTCCATATCCCCACATTCACTGCATTTTCCATATCCCCTACATTCACTGCATTTTCCATATTCACAATAAGATCAGACATTCACATTCCAGTAGAATCACTCAATCACAGCATCGTTTGTTTCTACCTGCACACATTCACATTCCATTAGAATCACTCAATCGCAGCAAGCATTGCTCATTCAATTGAATCTCTCCCCAAAAGCGAAGGAAAATCGAAATACTTACAGTGTTGATGAGATCTATGATAATGGAGAGCTCCTGGTGCGCCAGCTGCAAGTTCTCCACCATGCTCTGCCATTGTTGTGAAATCAAATAGTTATACCCAAAAAGCACCACTGCAAATAACATAAGAAAATAAAAAATAACCCTAAAGAAATTGGGAGAGAAGATATGAAAAGGGAATACCTTTCTGCCATTTGAGTTATTGGTAAAAAAAACCCAACAGAGCAAAAGCCTCCAACTCCAAAGATTGTTGTGGGATTTTGAAGAGAGCAAGAGAGAGAGAGAGAGAGAGAATATTAGAAGAAATGAAGCAAGAGGGGGGAACCAAAATGGGGGAAGAAGAAGAAGAAGAAGCAGCAGCAAAAACGAAGTAGAGGAAGAAGAAATAAGGGAAAAAAGGACAATTGAAATTAATGCATTAAACGACGATTGAATCGAGAGTTATGGAAGAAATTTGTACTTCACTGACATGTAGAAAAGCTCGGATCTTTGAAGCGAAACGAAGACAATGAGTGGGTTCCCAAGAAGATAGTCACCACCTAGCTTCGAACTTAACGACATTCGCAGGAATTCGTCGCTGTGATGACATGAATGCACAGATTCAAAACAGAGATTAAACCCCAGAGATTTTCTACATAATACTCATCACAGATGGATTAGAACCCACACAACCAAGAAGGGAAAATAATTCATACCTGAGATGGAGATCGAGAGAGCTGAAGCTCTCAGCGTTAATGGCAGAGCACACGGTGATGCATCGATGATACATGCAACGCTGCAGGTTGATTCCCCATGTCCCAAGGGTTCGAGGTTCAAATTTTTTAGGGTTGATTTGGTCGGAATTGAGAGGAATGGTGGGGGTTCCTTCTCGGAGCTTAAAGAGAGGGAGAGTGTCGAGTGTTAGAGTTAGGTTTCAGAAAATTAAAAGAGATGAGTGGAGGTTTCAGAAAAATAAAGGAGAGGAGTGGGGGCCGGATGTGGTTATAAGACAATTTTCATTACTGTCGATTAAAACCAACAGAAACATTTTTTTAAAATATAAACCAACAGAAAATTTTCATTCCTGTCGGTTATAACCGACAGAACAAAAATGGCAGAAAAATTTCCCCCAAAATTTTGTTACGATTTTAAAAAATCACATAATAATTATTTGGTTTAATAAATAAATAAATAATATGTATTTAAGTAGAATACGTTTTTAAAAATTAAATAAATAATTTTTTTTTTTGTCAAAAATAAATAATTTTTTGGTTTAATAGATAATAATCCATGTAAAATATGAAATAAAGAAACAAAAAGATAAGAGAAATTTTATTTGGACCCATGTAACCTCTCTTTACACTCAACTTAAATTTTAAATGTAAATTGTTTTTTTTATCTTATGGGATAATTACCATCAAGTACAAGATAAAATTAATAATAAAACTAAAATTTATTAATAAACCCACAACCAATAATCAAATCCAAACATGACATCAAACCCTACCATCACATAATTTTTATCGTACGTTTATTCTAGCTAAAATCCTAAGACACTTTTACAGAGAAAACAAGCTTATTTTGCCGATGGATGATGATTTTGAAATTCTGAATCCTCCAACTAAAGTATGATCGATTTATTCAAGTTTTTTTTTTTTTTTTTTTCATTTGATTTCAATTTTTTTAGGATTTAGGAAAAAAATCAGCACCTTTTCAATTTTTTTTAAGATTTTGTGGTATCCACAAGGAAAAAAATTTATTAAAAGATAATTGTACAATGAAAATGTCATCACACAAACTAAATATTGTCTAATCAATACTTGAAAAACATAAATAAAAATTTAGCACAAATTACTTCTCACACTTCAAAATTTAGGCAAATTTAACGGAGATATATATTCTACGAAACTATAAGAATGCAATGAACGAATTAACGTTGAGAGACTAGGTACCGGAACAAAAGTTTTTGTTGGTTATAAACGAAAAATCACAATTTAACGGTTATTTTAGCTCCGATTTTGATGATTTTTTTACAGCTACACTCCTCGACCATATAAGAAAGCAATGAACGAATTCGATCTTCAATTTAAAATATTTACACTAGTGGATACCACAAAATCTTATTTTTATACTTAATGGAAGTATAATATTAACTCAAGTGTTTGTTTAATCTACCATTTTGTCGTGATATGCCTTCTACGAAACTTTTTTCAACGATCAAACCGTCAAACTTATTTATACATACTCCGAGATTGCATACGTAAAAAATCGTAAAAAACAAACATCCAAAGATTACGTAACGGAACAAAAGTTTTCGACGATTATAAACAAAAAATCACAATTTAACGGTTATTTTAGCTCCGATTTTGATGATTTTTTACAGCTACACTCCTCGACCCTATAAGAATGCAATGAATAAATTTGATCTTCAATTTAAAATATTTACACTAGTAGATACCACAAATCTTATTTTATACTTAATGGAAGTATAACATTAACTCTTAAGTGTTTATTTAATCTACCGTTTTGACGCGATACACATTCTACAAAAAAAATTTCAATGATCTAACCGTCAAACTTATTTGTACACACTCCAAAATCGCATACGTAAAAAATCACAAAAAACAAACATTCAGAGATTAAGTAACATAACAAAAGTTTTCGACGGTTATAAACGAAAAATCACAATTTAACGGTTATTTTAGCTTTGATTTTGATGATTTTTTACAGTTACACTCCTCAACCCTATAAGAATGCAACGAATGAATTTGATCTTCAATTTATAATATTTACACTAGTGGATACCACAAATCTTATTTTATACTTAATGGAAGTATAATATTAACTCTAAGTGTTTTTTAATCTACCGTTTTGACGCGATATGCATTCTACGAAACTTTTTTCAATGATCTAACCATCAAACTTGTTTGTACACACTCCAAGATCTCATACCTAAAAAATCACAAAAAACAAACATTTAGAGATTAGATAACAGAACAAAAGTTTTCGACAGTTATAAACAAAAAATCACAATTTAACGGTTATTTTAGCTTGGATTTTGATGATTTTTTTACAGCTACACTCCTCGACCATATAAGAATGCATTGAATGAATTCGATCTTCAATTTAAAATATTTACACTAGAGGATAATTTTTTATACTTAATGGAAGTATAACATTAACTCTTAAGTGTTTGTTAAATCTATCAATTTGATAGGATATGCATTCTACGAAACTAGTTTCAATGATCCAACCGTCAAATATGTTTGTATATACTCCGAGATTGCATGTGTCAAAAATCACAAAAAAAAACATTCAGAAATTAGGTAACGGGACCGTGAGTGAAAAAAAAATTATTTAAACCATTTGTTTATTTATTTATAATCAATATACAATTTTAAATTATGAAGCAAAAGAATGGAAAAACTTACAAATTGAGGGGAAGAGAAGAGAAAGATTGAAGATGAAGAGAAAACGAGTAAAATGAAGATGAGGAAGAAAACGAAATCTGAAAGAACAACGAATTGAAAAGCGTTTGGCGTAAAGTGAATTTCTGTCGGTTATAACCGACACAATACTAAAATAATAACCGCCATAATACTAAAATAATAAAATAATCAATTTCTGTCGGTTATAAACGCCACCATTAACTTAAAAACCGCCACCAGTAACTTAAAAACCGACAAAATATGTCAAAAATATTTTTTTTTTAAATTCAAAAATATTGTCGGTTATAACTGACATGAGTTTTATAATATCCGCCAGGAATTTATGTCGGATATAACCGACAAGAATTTTCTAATATCCGCCAGTAATTAAATAATGTGTCGGATATAATTTATCCGACAGTATTTTTCTAAATCCACCACCATCATCCACCACCTAAAGCTAATATTGTAGTAGTGCCTGGGGGCTTGCTTCAACCCATATAAAGATTTGTGTAGATGACAAACATGATGAGGGTGAGTAGGATCTTCAAACCCAGGTGGTTGTATCATAAACATAGATTCAGTTAAATTGCCATGCAAAAATGCATTGCTAACATCAAGTTGGTTGAGAAACCAATCAAATTTTGCAGCCATAGTGAGGAGAAGCCTTATAGTGACAGGTTTAGCAACTGGACTAAAGGTCTCAGTGTAGTTAAGGCCTTGTTGCTGATGAAATCCTTTGGCAACAAGCCTGGCTTTGTACCGATGAATGGTACCATCAGGTTTGCGCTTGATCCAAAATACCCATTTTGCACTAACCAAGTTTTGAGAGGGCTGAGCAGGAACTAGAGACCATGTTTTCGTTTGAATAAGAGCATTAAATTCCTCCTGCATAGCTTTCCTCCAATGAGAATACTTTTCCTTTTGCCTGAAGATAAGTTTGTGGTGTGTAGTTAGGGGATAGATTAGAAGGAAGAGAATGTTTAGTTGCCAAAAGAGCTTTGGGTTTGAAGATACCAGATTTTGATCTGGTTTGCATGGAATGAGTATTAACCAGCACATGAGGTTGAGGAAGGATAAGAGAAACAAAACCAATAGGAGGAACTAGAGTTGTATTTGGTGATGAGGAAATTATAGAGATAAATGGGGATGAGGATGAAGATGGAGATATGAAGGTGTAGGATTGAGAAGATGAGGAATAAAAGAAAAGGTTAAAGTAGGATAAATAGTGTTATGAGCTTGTAATGAAGATGAGCAGGTATTTGACTAAGAGTGTTCAAGAAATTCCTTCTGAGCAAAAGGAAAAGTGTCCTCATAAAAAATCACATGTCTCGAGATGTATAAACGACCAGTGAGAGGATCAAGGCACTTATAACCTTTATGATTCAAGCTATAACCCAAGAAGATACAGGTCTTGCTTTTGGGATCAAGCTTGGAATTGGTATAAGGTTTCAACCATGGAAAACACCTACAACCAAATATTTCCATAGATGTGTAATCCGGTACTCTACCAAATAACAATTCCCAATGAGATGATTTTGTTGCTGTTGGCATTTTGTTGATAAGATAGATAGCTGTAGCAAATGCATCATCCCAATAAGACTGAGGGACATTGGATGCTGCTAGAAGAGTATGAGCAGTTTCAACAATATGCATGTGCTTGCGCTCAGCACAACCATTTTGTTCTAGTGTGTGAAGGCAACTAAATTGATGTAAGACGCCATGCTGTTGAAGATAACTAATCAATTTGGAACTCAGAAATTCCCCACCAGAATCAGATCGAAGAGTTACAATCTTAGAACTAAGCAGATTCTCAACCAAAGGTTTGAAGATGACAAAGGTAGCAAAGACATCAGACTTGGATTTAAGAGGAAATAACCAAGTATATTTCGTATAGTCATCAACAAATATGATGTAATATTGATATCCATTGACAGATAAAAGAGGTGTATGACCTCATACATCAGTGTGCAGAATCTCAAGAGGCTTGCTTGAAGTACGAGATACAGTAGGAAATGACAACTTGGAACATTTTCCTAGAGCACAACTAGAACACACAGATTTATGTAAAGAGTTTGAAATTAAAATACAGGACTTAGATGCTAGCTTATTTAGTATGTTGAAAGCAGGATGGCCCAATCTTTGATGCCAAGTATCCTGTGAAGCTTTAGTATATGCTGCAAATGCTTGTTGACTGCCAGTAAATGGAGAAGCATGAAAGGGATAAAATCCAGCTCTCACAGAACCTTTAAAGAGCATTTTCTCTGAGGAAAGATCCTTCACAATGAAATGAAAAGGATACAAGTGAATAGAGCACCAATTATCAAGTATGAACTGATTTGTAGAAATCAAATCTTGCTTAAGATGAGGAACATGCAGAACATTCTTGAGAGCAAAACAATGAAAGGCAGTGTTAATTTTAGAAGAACCAGAGTTAAGGATAGGCAAACCTTTTCCATCACCAACATAAACTTGTTCAGGTCCATTGTAGGGCTCAGGATTTTGCAGATTGGTGTAAGAGTTGGTCATGTGCGAGCTAGCACCAGAATCAAGCAACCATGTAGGAGAGGTAGTTGCATTGTATGCATTTTGAGAATTCTTGCTGCCAAAGTGTGGATTCATGCGTTGTGGACACTCTGCAGCTTCATGATCCATTTGACGGCATATTTGGTAAGAGATATTTCTATTAGAGTTGTTGTAGTGAGAACGAGAACCACGATTGTATCGATAATTGCCTTGTTTTCCACGATTGAACTTTTGATTGCCCTGAGACCCTTGGTAATTCATCTGAGTGCCACGATTGTTGGAATTTCGAGAATTGGAGAAATTTCCACAATGCTGAGAATCATTCTGAGTAAAGTATGCTTGAGAGGCAAAATCACTAGTAGGTGTGGGAAGAAGACCAGCAGAAGAATTGAAGGCTTGAATCGGGGCTGGCATAAATACTTTCTTACGAGCAGTCAACTGCAATTCCTTACTCAAGAGGAGGCCATGGAGTTCATCAATGGTAGTGGAACCAAGTCTAAATTGAACAGCATCAATGAATGATTCATATTCAGAGGGCAGACCATGTAAAATGACATAAATCAACTCAGAGTCCTTAATCGGAGCACCCGCATTCGCTAAGGCATAAGCAATTTCTTCAATTTGTTGAAGATAGATCGCAGCCGTAGAATCGCCCTTCGTAATGGTGTGAAGACGAGAGCGAAGCTCATGAATGTACGATTACGATGCAGTAGCTAATCACGATTCCAGTTTCGACTATATCTCTCGGGCTGAAGTAACACCAACAGTGTAAGGAATGAGAGCATCTGAGAGTGTAGAATTGATCCAGATCAAGATGTTCTGATCATTCTCATACCACGCAACATACTATGGATTTAGAGTGGTGGTGCGATTTCCAGACGAGCCAAGAAGAAATTTCGATGGAGCAACCATCGTGCCGTCAAGGAATCCGATGAGATTGTACCGACGGAAAATCGAAGCGAACAAGGCACTCTAGGTCAGATAATTCGTCGTTGTAAGCTTGATTGGAACCATAGATCCAATGTTCTGGATTGTAATGGAAGCAAAAACCACAGAATTAGGGTTAGAAGTTGCATCAGGAATTGGATGAATAGGAGAATCTGATCCTGAAGACTGAGATGCAGAGGTCGTCATAGCTGGAAGAAGAAGCAGATCTCACAATCAAGAGCTTTAAAGTGATTGATTGATTGGAGAAGATGAAGAAGCGAGGACGATGATCGGCGAAGAAGAGGTGATGCAGAAAATAAACGGGAAAAATTGGGATCGAAAATATGTCGTGAGACTTTAGGCGGGTGATACCATGATAGAAATGTTATCTTTCATTTCACACAAATAAGATTACATCCTAGGTGTATATATACTAGTGAAGCACCACTTGTGCTGCTAACTAATTACATCATCAGTTTACTAATCACAACAGTAACTATCTAAACATTAGCTAATAATAAGGGCTGTTTTAACCACCTTATAACAAACTCATTCCTTTACAAGTTTACCCTTATTAACTAGTACAACGGCACCGAGTCTTAGTTTCTATTCATGAGGGCGACGGAGAGTTTGATACCTAATTATATTTAGTCTTAGTTTAAGCGATAATGAGTATAATGGTACTAGTCAGGATCCATTAAGTGGAATATTTAGTCAACACGCATTGCTTCTCAACTTGCATCTTATGTACATGCACAACACAGTAGGTATGAGATTCTATCACAAAAGAACTCGATGATATTTGAACTTTTGAAGTGGAACCACATGAATTGAATTAGCCCACATTTAAAGCTTTCAATTTTCCTATATGAGATTCTTGTGTTCTACCTTGCCCCTTAATGTGGAACCACTTCATTATGGGCCAGACGTGTAACTCATTTCACATCGATCTTAAAGGAACGAAAGCAAAACAAAGCATTAAACAAGGTAACTTAGGCAAGACTAGGTAAGGCAAGACTAGGTAGACCTAGTTGGCCCAATTGATCAATCAACTCACTCTAATACTAAGTTAACATTTCATATACTCGGCCAATCGACCCCTACTCTAACCCTACTCACTCTAACCCCACTGATATGGTCGCACAATTTACATCTAATCACCTGCACAACACTGCAATTGAGAGGTTTATTACAAAAGGTTTCCGTCATCTTAGATGTGGAACTATTTAATATGTCACATTTAGGTTTATCAACTCTTTTTTTATTTTTTTTTACAGCTACCAGTATATAATCTAGTGATTATCTTCTCCATTTAAAAGTAAAAAGTTTTATGTTCAACTCATTTAAACGAGTTCAATAATTAATTAAAGAGTGGTATTACAAGCTCCGCACTCGTTAGAATATCATTGTATCACACTACTGATTCCTTAATCAGGAACTCAACCCATTTGCGGGTAAAATGAGGCTTTCACCTTGCACTTCTCGTCAGCCTAGTTTCCCAATTAGGACCCAATAGCTATGCTTTGTTCTTCAACAACTATCAAATTCAAGCCCAATACACACAGCTTAGTAGCACCTCCTTCCTATATAAGGAAAGGTACGATTCCTGATATGGCCATCAAACATTAATTTTGATGGCCATATTATCGACTCCCTAAAAAGATAAGGGAGTTTTAACGAAAAATCCGCGGTACTGTTCAATTTAATGAAAAATCACATTTTTACACTAAAAAGTCAAACTTGGTACTATTCACTTTACTCTTTATTTTGTCCTTATAGTTAAAACTCAAAGTTTTCAAATCATTTTCAATAATTTTCCTAAAAGAATGGGATAAAGCTGGTAATGAGATTCAAACTATGGGAGAGTCGAGAGAATGAGCGACATACCATCAGTTGTTGTGAGAGAGAATGAGGGAGAAATCATCTCTGCAAATGTTGGAGTTGAAGATTTATTTGAATTATTTCCTTTAAGTTTTTCAATTATGTAATTATACTGGCTAGATAAAGATGAGATTTCCTATGTATCTGAGTTTAAAATCCCATCCCACAAACTAATTTAAAGAAAAATATTGTTTGTATTAAAAGAAAAAAAAAATGAAGTTTAAGAAAGAAAATAATAGCAAAGTAGAAATTTAAAGGTGAAAGTTTTTTTTTTTTTTTGGATGAATAGATGTAAAAGTTCTTAGTCGTTATACATATGACGCATGTTAATCTGTTTGATATCGATATGATTTCATGCAAGTAACATTTTTTTTATCAACAATGATAGCTTTAGCAAGTTAAACTATTAGTTTAGGGTTGTTGTGCTGTGAAAAAAGGCAGGGGTAGAGCTGCTTCTACTTTCTTCTGTCTTGTACCTATGATTTTGACAAAAATACTTTTTTTTTCATTTATCAAACACAATTTTAGCCCCATCTTTTTAAAATAACTTCAGCAATGCCCAACCAGCCCCTAGTAGAGTGGATCGGTGGGGATTGAACCGGAAAATTGAAATAAAAACGAAATTACAAGGGCAAAACCGGAAAGTTAAAATATTAATCCATCGAAGATCACTCACATAATTTCCCTACCCCATAATCTTCACGTACAGCTCTTTCATAATTTCCCTACCCCATAATCTTCACGTACAGCTCTTTCACCTTCTCTAGTCTTCTTCTTCTGCATTGCTGCGTTCCTCCTCAACTCCTCCAACCAATATTACACACACAGAGATCCGAGGAGTTTGGGAAAACCCTAACCCCTGATTCAATCCACAATCCCGTCATTAGAACGCATCACTTTGTCCAACTCCCAACTGCTATCAGGTTCGCTCTGTTTTTATTTATTTAATTCCTTTTAGGAACTAATTTAATTATGCTCTCGTTGAATTTCTCGATCCTTTTGCATATAATTTGTTCATTCGTTATGGTTAGATCGATTATATATCCGTGAGTAATTGCTATTGATTTTGATTATTTTTTATGCGCCAAAAGATGGAAACTTTGGGAGAAACTGTATGAACTGATTTACATTGCGGTTTTAGATAACCTTTTTTTAAAAAAAAAGTTTATTGAATTAATCTATATCATTGTCCCGTTGATGTTGAATTTGGATTTTCAAGATTCCTAGAAAAATTATCATAAAAAATGAAGGTTCCTGTATAAAGGGTTTGATTTTGGAGAAAGAATGCACCTTTCAATTTTGAAGTCTGGGATCATTTGAATGTGATAACTGTGTAAGCTGAGATTATTGCGATAAGGTGAGTTACGATTGTAAGCGTGATGTCTTGTGGCTGATATTTTCAGTTATGGCCGCTGTGGCACCGGAAGGATCCCAATTTGATACTCATCAGTATGATGCAAAAATGAGTGAGTTGTAAGTTTTATTTTGTCCACTCGCTCTCTTACTCTCATACTTTTTTTATTTCCGTATTCCATATTTTGAATGTGGTGCATAATTTGTGTTGCCAACGATAAAGATTTATTCTTGGTTTACTGGATTGATGGGAGCAGAATTGGAGCTGATGGGCGAGACTTCTTCACATCGTATGATGAGGTTCATGACAGCTTTGACGCTATGGGATTGCAGGAGAACCTTCTTCGGGGCATCTATGCATATGGTAAATCAAACAATGCTACAAATTGTGTTCTCTGGAAGTTAAGAGTTTCTGATATTGTACTTTTTGAAATTCGTTGATGGGAATTTTTTTTGGCTAGTTTTACTTGATCAGATGATTTTAGTTTATCAACATTTTAGGAAGACAGAAGCTTATAAATCCATTTTTCATCAATTGAGCGTACTGAGGTTTTCGGACAATGTTGTTTTGTGTGTGTGTGTGTGTTTTAGATAACAGAAAATGGTGGGTGGGAGTAATATTTTAGGTTGCAACTTGTAAGATTGTTTACGCGAGAAGTGTGGGGTGTGACTTTCGCTTGAAGTTAAATCCTTTACCATTTAACACTGCCTCTTCTTGATTTACACACACACACACACATGCATATGCATGTTTGTTGGTATGATATACAACGAATGTAAGTCATCCCTGTTGTAAAATGGAAAGCTGATATATGATTTAAACTTTTATTCAAGGTTTTGAGAAGCCCTCTGCAATTCAGCAAAGGGGAATTGTTCCTTTCTGCAAGGGACTTGATGTGATTCAGCAGGCACAATCTGGAACTGGAAAAACAGCGACTTTCTGCTCTGGGATTTTGCAGCAGCTTGATTATGGCTTACTTGATTGCCAAGCATTGGTTCTTGCACCCACACGAGAGCTTGCTCAACAGATTGAAAAGGTTATGAGAGCTCTGGGTGACTATCTTGGTGTCAAGGTTCATGCTTGTGTTGGTGGGACCAGTGTTCGTGAAGATCAACGCATTCTCTCCAGTGGAGTCCATGTCGTTGTTGGCACTCCTGGTCGTGTTTTTGACATGCTACGAAGGCAGTCTCTTCGTTCTGATTACATTAAGATGTTTGTTTTAGATGAAGCAGATGAAATGCTTTCACGAGGTTTCAAGGATCAGGTCCTTAATTTCTTTTTCATTTGTATTCTCTGTTTCTTCTGTGTGCCGAAACTTCTTGCTACAAATACTGAGTTTGGTGATGTTTCAATTTCGCGCGCTATTTTGGTTAAGTGGTGTATTGTACTAACAATCCCATTTCATATTTTCAGATCTATGACATTTTCCAGCTGCTACCACCGAAAATTCAGGTGGGGGTTTTCTCCGCCACAATGCCACCGGAGGCCCTTGATATCACCAGGAAGTTCTTGAACAAACCTGTAAGGATTTTGGTGAAACGTGACAAGCTCACCCTTGAAGGTATCAAGCAGTTTCATGTCAATGTTGAGAAAGAGGATTGGAAACTTGAGACACTTTGTGATCTTTATGAGACCTTGGCAATTACACAGAGCGTCATCTTTGTGAACACCAGGCGCAAAGTTGATTGGTTAACAGACAAGATGCGCAGCCGTGATCACACAGTTTCTGCCACCCACGGAGACATGGACCAAAACACAAGGGATATCATCATGAGAGAGTTTCGGTCTGGTTCTTCTCGTGTGCTCATAACCACTGATCTGTTGGCCCGTGGTATTGACGTCCAACAGGTCTCTCTTGTGATTAATTACGACCTTCCAACACAACCGGAGAACTACCTCCATCGTATTGGTCGTAGTGGACGGTTTGGAAGGAAGGGTGTTGCCATCAATTTCGTCACCAAGGACGACGACAGGATGTTGTTTGATATCCAGAAGTTTTATAACGTTGTCATTGAGGAGCTGCCGGCAAATGTTGCTGATCTGCTCTAAATAAGGTTTTGCATTGTTTTGGTGACTGGCATCGAATTTTCGAAGCCGTATTCATCTTTTTCCTTGTAGGTGTAGGGGCGATTGTTTAACGTTGTTTACTTGGAACTGGGGAATTCCCGTTTCAGGTGTGGAAAAAACGACTCCGAAATTTCTGGTCGAAGTTTTGTTGCGTGTTTTTTTAATTTTAGTAGGTAAGAAGTTATGCAGCATTAAACTATGTTTGGATTGAACTGTTCAAAGTTTGGTTTTTGAGATAATATATAACGTTGTAGTCACGGAAGCTTCTCGCTTGAGTGCGCTGAAGATTGATGCAATTTTGACTTTTGAGAATTTTGTTTCAGTTGTGAAATAGTGAATAGAAAAACGATAAATGAGGAGAGATTCTTATTTACGATTGGGAATATATATACATATATCTGATATCTCTACGCATCTATAACATCGGAAATTCAAATAGTTATGGAGCAAAATGACCCCAAACATAAAGGGGATGCACTAATTGGGATCAACTTCTCAATATAGTCAAAGAAAAAGAAGAATAAGGTTCTTTTTTTTTGGTTAAAAGTCCTTAAAAAAAAAGAACAAAAAGAAGAAAGATAGGTGAGACTCCCTCGTAACAATAATTGTCGACAACCAACTCTTACAACAAAGTGTAGCTATTTGTATAATTGTTTAGTGACCACTTTGATGATTACCTTCCTAGGTGAAGTGGGGCTTACACAAAATGGGTTTTACCGACCTATGATGAGTATGATAAGTAATTCATTTGTACTACTAACACATGAAATTTTAATAAAATATGAACTCCGCATTAAAATAAGTAATTGGATATCTGAAAAAAATCATGAATGAAATCAAATAGAGAGGCAACTTGATGCAAACGTATTCCTTCTTTCTCTTCTCCGATTCATGATTTCTTTCACTCCATATAAGCAATCATCACATTATTGTATGTTTAGCGTTCCTTAAAATTTTATTTTTGATTAAATTTTCATAACTATTTTATTTGTGTATATTTTCTTAGGAAAATTAATGAAAAGGGCAAAATTGCTTCATGCCAAAACATATTCAAATGTGAAATAACATCTGGATTCATAAAATGGTTTTGCCAAACAAGGGCAAAATTGCTTCTTTATAGCACATATAGAATGAGAAGAACTTACATGGAACAGGTTCACCGCCACATGGCGTCCTATATCCAATAATACATTGCCAAATGCAAGTTTTTCTCCACATGGCAAGATATTATTAGATTAAGACACCACGTAACGGTGAACCCATTCAATATAAGTTGCTCTCATATAGAAGGCCTAAAATTTGTATTTTATAGCATTTTAGCCAAAATGGTCTTTGAAATTGACATAACTCATAATTTTGGTCTCTGAGATTTGAAATTGATAGAGGTGGTCCCTAAGTTTATCCACCGTGAATCAATTTGGTTATTTCATGAAAATCTCTGTTACTAAGGATTAAAATGATTTAACAAAAATTAAGGGCATTTTTGGCTTTTTCACCTTGTTTAACAAATTTTTTTTCAAATAATGTCCAAAACAATTAACAGTAAATAAACTTAAACAATTAAAATTTAAAAAACAAAATAAAAAGTTATATTAATCTGGAAACCTATTTTAGTTCGAAAGTCTTCTTTTATTATTCCATATAGAAGACCTAAAATTTGTACTCCTTTATTCTTTTATGCATAGAATTCAGCTTTTTGTTGGTCGATGCTGGAAAATAATATTAACAAACATCATCGTAGACAAGACAACGAGAGATTTTTTAGTGTGATCGGTACACGAAGTAGTACATCATGTGTTATTATACAAATAGTGAGATATATATGCTAAAAAATTAATAACTCTAAAAATAAAATTTCTCACCACTTCTATTAAAATATATGATATACCACTTGTGCCATTTCTATTAAAACATATGATGTTCCTGTCTCAATTAAAAATTTCTGCAAGACAACCTGATTCCCCGCGAAACACGGCATCTAAAATCACTCATAAGGTCAGCTTTTACCATAAAAAACCTTAAAAAAATAAAACCCAAACAAAATGTCTCTCTAGTTTTTTCCTCTTACTTTTCTTCTTCTTCCTCCTCCTCCGTTAGATTCCAATCCCATCAAACGGTTTGAAAGCTCCCTCTGACACCATGGAAGAAGACTACAGCAGATCAAGGTCGTCGTACGACGGCGGCGGGAATAATATGCAGTTGGGAAGCTACTATGGACACCCAACGAGGCCGCCACCCACCACTTCCTCCTATGAGCTGAGGAGCTACAGTGTTTCATATGCACAAACCCAGATGGCTAATCAGAATAATAACTATAATAACAGGGAGATTAAGCTGAAAAAAGGGAAAAGCATTTCTGGGTCGTCTTCCAATTGGGGGGTCCTGGCTGATCCGGAGTTGCAGAGGAAGAAGAGGGTTGCGAGCTACAAGATGTACTCTGTGGAGGGGAAGATGAAGGGCTCGGTCAGGAAAAGCTTCAGGTGGCTTAAAGATAAGTACACCCAAGTGCTTTATGGCTGGTCGTGATTAAAAGTGATTAATAAGTGCTTTTTGGTGGGTAATATTTAGTTTTTGTTCTGTAATTATTCTTATTTGTAAGTCTTGAATTTTGTGTCTTTGAAATGGAGTTTATGGTTGTGGTCGTATAAAAAAAAAAAACATGATTTGAGTTTGCTGCAAATTAATAAATTGAACTGAATTGTAAATTGGAGTGTATTGTTTCTGGTTTTGAATCAATTTGTCACCTTTTGTGATTATCCATATTGTTCTTGTTAAAAGTTATACGCTTTGAGGTACGCTGATAACGATTTGTCGGCGTACACAAAAACTATTTGTTTGGAGATATTGATATTTCTCACCTTCAAATTGGTTCAAGATTTTGATTCTCTGTTCTGGTGTTAGGTTTTATCCATACTATGTAAATCTGGATGCTCTAATTTTTCCCTTACCTTTCATATTTAACCTTTTTGTAGTGTGCTTTAATTTGCGACCTGCATATATGAGAGGTGCTTTAATTTTCGTTGTAAGCAATAATCTTGCTTGATTACTAAGATTCTGTTAGGAATCCTTTTTGGAAGGGCGAAAAGCGCTTTTTTACAAGCAAAAACGCTTTTGATTGCATTTGGCGAAAAACTTAGAAGCACTTTTTGATAGGTATGTAACCGCTTTTGATTGCATCTGGCAGCAAACTTAGAAGCGCTTATGTCTCACATAAGCGTTTAATGCAGAAGTACCGACCAAATGCTTCTTGTGGGAGCATTTTCAAGTGCTTATTTTAATTGAGAATTTAACGTGTTAATAATCAAAGTACTTTTATTATAAGCACTTACGAGCATAAGTATTTTCTTAGAGAAGCAACGCATAAGGGCTCGAAGTGTCATCCATGGCTGTTTATAGAGAAAGATGTAACCATGTCACATGATGAGTACAACAATAATAGGAGGTTATATCTCCGGTTGTATGCAAGCTTCTCACCCATCATCTTTTGGTTTTCATATCCATCAAGCCAATTGGCTTATGTGATCATCTCTGTCGTGAATGATTTGTAGCCGTTGAGTTGGTTGACTCCTTATGCAAGGCCAAGTAGTTCTGTGGTTGAGATGATTTTAATATGTAGCAGGACCAACCTATGAAGTTTTGGCTTTGGAATTTTTGCCAGCCCATGTGCTTGTAACCTCCCCTACCATAATATAATGCCATTGCAACTGTTTCCATCACCTCCTTTCTGTCCGCACGGGGCTTGTAGTTTGAGTAGTTAAGAACATCGTTACACTCGAGCTTTTGTGTTTGATTTCTCCTCGCCAGTTTGATTTCTTTGGGAAATGGTTAATACTCCTGCAATTGAACAACTAGACCATTGGCTGGCATTTATGCACAATTATTCAGTGGCAGGGGAATCATTGGTTGAAAGAAGATATAATCTAAAGTCCGTGGAAGGGCTCCATAAAAATCTTTCAGAAGCGCAACTTTGTTTTGCGGGATTAAATACAGCTGATCGACCCTAAAAAATTAGGTCAGATTGATACTGCCAAGCAAGCAGTACTATGTGCCAATCGATCAGCTGGAATCTGATCCCGCATGGCCTGAATGGCTGGATGTGCCTGTTTAAACCATTTCTTCCAACCAAAATAAAAACTCCTAACTCTACCATTTGAAACTGCAACTAAGAGAATGCATTACTTTCACCTGAACTAATTTCAGAGACTCTGACCATGTTCCGCTCCTTTTTTCAATGGCTTTCAATGCCACCCCAAGACAAAAAGGAAATTATTGAATTGGAATTGTTTAATATGTAAGAGTACATACTTAAGCATCAACATGTAATTAGGGTTACAGATCAATTGGAATTGTTTAATGGACAAATCATTTTGGTCTATTGTTTACTAAATTGAGAATATTTTTGTCATTTCAATCCTTATTTAACAGCAATTTTTTCACGGAATGATTAAAATGATTGACGGTGGACAAGCTCAAACCAATTATGTTAATCTCAGAAACCATTTTGGCTAAAAAACCTTCTTTGTATTTACTTGATAAGAGTTCCTAGAAATTAGTTGCATATAGTTAAGACTCCATAATCTCACTCTATTTGGGGCTTTTTGACTCCTTGCACTTTGAATAACTTGTATGCCAAGTTACTTAATTGTCCAAGCAATCCTATGATAGCTCGTTGTCAAACACGTGAGATTTTACATAGTGACTAAATTACTTTGTGTGGGGTGCAAGTAAATTTGGCTATATATTAATAGGACAGCTTAGCATCTCCTTGCTAGGTCAGATTACTTTCCCAGTCAAATTGTCTCTGTCTCAAATCATCTGCAGTACCTGAATACCTCAACATCCGGAAACGCCAACACTATGGCACAACTGGAATCGAATTCTACACAAATAGCGCCGGAACTTGAAAGCGAAGGAGGCGAAGATCACTTGCATGGAAATCGAAATCAGGGCTCAGGAGAGCCAAACTTAAACGCCAGAATTAAACATGCTCAGAAGCTGGCTGCAAAGACTAGTCGAGATAAAATTGAGCTGAATAAAGCTTTAACGAAAAAGACGGTACGTGTGCAATCTGCATGAATTTGGTTGACTGCATTTCCTAATTCATTCATCAGATATGATCATGAATTAAACTATGCTGTATTTTATTGAAATTTATGTATTAACAGTGTGATAGGAATCGGTTGAAAGAACCGAATAAGCATGAACGGAGACTCAAATTCTGTTTGGCCACGACGAGGGAGAAAATGAATATACTGCAACTATTTTTGCTTCATTTCGCAAACAGAGCTCATCAAGGAAATCCAATGAAGCCCTTCTTGCCACGAGAAGAGATAGCTAAACATGTAAGAGTTTTACTTATTATGTATGCACATACGTCGGTATGTAAATGTTTCTTGATTATATAGCCTTTTTGAGTTTGTTGGAAATGTGATGATGTATTCTGCAGAAAATGAATTTCCGGATGGTACATGAAACGAACAGTTTGGCCGAGGAAAAACAGCTTTTGAAAGAGATCAATGCGAGGCAGAAGGAGGTGGTTGATTCAGTTTCACCATTGGGAAAAAATCGTTATTTTCCGCCTTACATAGATGTAAGAAATTTTAATTTCTCCTAGATTAGTCAACTATACGCTGTGTTTTTTTTTAATCTAATTTGGATTTGGTTTTATGGTTTGGAATATTGAAACAGACTGGGCACTTGCGCCTCGACGAGTATTTTATGGTGATAAACCCGAGGAATGTAGTTGAAAACTGCCTAAGACAAATCCAAGAACTCAAATGGCGAAGCGCAAGACCAGGAATTATATTTCAAAGGCAATGGGATGGTGAAGCCATTGCTGATCATGCAAGTTATGATGCTAATGCTGCTGCCTATTCTATTGCCAATGCCAAGGGAAAGATTTGGGATTCGTTGAGTTCAAAAAAAGCGTTACAAGAACAAATCAGAGTAACATACATAATTCTAACTCAAAAAGAATTGGAAAATTTGATTTTTGTTTTTTTTACTAGCTCATCTGATTTAATTTCTTGACACAAACATTGCAGGTAACTGGCAAGGAGATGGATGAATTAACGAAATCACTGGTGGCCCTGCGGTGCGGGCAGAATATAAAGAGAGCTGAGAGAAAATTGAAGGTCATTGAAAGAGATATAGAATGCTTGAAGAAGAAACTGACATTGATGGATCAGAAGAAAGATGAAGCATACGAGTGCGTTTTTAAATTGAGAAAACAAGAGAGTTAAAGACGACATCAGTTCTGCCATTCACCAAATAAAAATACATAATGCCATTGCAACAAATTTCGTCGTCTCTTTCCGCAAGAACTCAAGTAGTTAGTAACATCAGTGCATTCAGCTCTTGTTTCGGTTTCCTTTCAATGTGATATGTTTTGCGGTAGCATATCCGCTCAAGCCAATCGTGACAATGTTCATATATGTGGGCCCACTTAAACCATTTCAACCAAAGTAAAGCTGTAAACTGGAATGTATTACTTTCACTATAATTATTCTCAGAGACTAAGTCCATATTTTGCTTTCTTTTGACTAAATCGTGCACTTCTTGTTGGAAATATTTGGCGAGTAGATGCTACTTCTGGTAAAATTCACACAAGATAAATATTAATAAATGATAATTTACGTTGACATGGTAAATCATATAAAATAATGAAACAACAATGAAATGCTTTTGTAGGGTAGAAAACGCTCTTCATGCTTAATTAGAACAAAATCTAAGGTTGAAGCGTGTAAGGTCACTGTTCTTAAAAGTGGATTTCGCCTCTCCAAGACTCTCGGTGTTGTAAGTTATGATGCCCTACTCTCCAGGATACAACAACCTTGTAAGCGTACACTTGCTACTCCAGTCAGGTGAACAACTCGATTTTTCCATTGGTACAAAACCATTGAATGATATAGCAACACTTAAAAGAATGAGAGATCCATACGACAAGAGAGGAGAGAATTGGAGAGTAAGTATTCCTGAGAAGCTTCATACATGGATGAGTGGTTCAAAGAAGAGGATCACTTGATCAACTCTTTTCAAATGGTTTATAGTCTGGAGATATAAGGCTTAATGATTCACATCAAAATAATGACTAACAGTTACGAAGGAATTAAAACATGATATTAAAATTATGATGTTGATATGCACAAGCAAACGCCCATAGCTATTAACTTATCTATAAATAAATAGTATATGTATATGTATATGTATGTGTGTGTGTGTGTGTGTGTGTGTGGCTGTTGTAGAAACGGTACACTAGTGATGGATACCAACTAATTAAGTGATAATGTTAACCACCACAATTTTAGGAAATAAATCGACTTTTTTTTTTTTTTTTTTTTTTGTGGAAAAACGATAGTATCTACACTAAAGGAGAGAGGATGGGCTTAACTTCACAATGAGCTAGCAAGAATGTGGTTCAAACTGGCCTTTGGTGAAAATCAAATCTAAGACCTCTCACTTACAAGTGAAGAAGAGAAATATCACCAGACGTAATAGTGGTAATACTAAATGGCAATTGACTTTATATTTTGAAATAATACAATAAAAAATTCCAACACTTCTGGCACACGCCATGTCCATTAATTTACTCAGCTTAATTTGTTTAATAAGGTTTTTTGAATCAGTTGACTAAATTTGCGTGGGGTGCAAGAAAAATCGGCTGAATATTAATAGGAGAGCTTAATAGTTTACCAGCATCTCCTTACTGAGTCAAATTATCTTTGTCTCAATCAGTTGCAGTGTCTAAATATCTGTACGTTTGAAGGTAATGTACAAATGGTTTCGCCGTTTTCCTGGTAATTTGGTACGCTGATGCATTCGGGTGCCAGTCGAAGGCACAAAACCTGTATTTCATCTATTAATGTTGACGGTATACTTTCACATCCTTTTGTTTCTTCATTTTACTCTTTCCTTTGCATCACATCAGGCAAGGTCAACACTATGGGGGAACTGGCAGCTAACAGAGAAAACAATCGCTCACACGAGGACGTGCATGAAAACTGGAATCGTGGTTTAGAAGTTGCTGTTGTGGGTGAAGAGATAACTATTAAAGGCAGAATTCAAGAGGTCGAGAAGCTGGCTGCAAAGATCTGTCAAGATAAAATTGAGCTGAATGAAGATATAGCGAAAAGGAAGGTATGCGAAATGGTCCGAAAATTCTATATGAATATATAATATATATATATATATATATATGTGACTGCATTTCCTAATTCAATCATCAAACACCGTATCTGACATTTTATTGGAAATATTGTCAACAGGGTGATAGGAGCAGTGTCCTTTTTCGATTGGAAGACCTGAATGAAAAGGGACTCAAATCCAGGTTGGCCGTGGAGAGGGAGAAAATGAATATACTGCAACTATTTCTGCTTCGTTTAACAAACAAAGCTCCCCAAGGAAAACCGGAGAAGCCCTTCATGCCACGAGAAGAGATATCTAAGCATGTAAGATTTCCTTATTATACATGCACACTTGCCGGTATGTCAACGTTCTTGATAATACAGCCCTTTGAGTTGTTTGGAAATGTGAACATGGATTCTGCAGAAAATGAATTTCCGGATGGTACATGGAACAAACAGTTTGGCTGACGAAAAGCAGCTTGTAAAAGAGATGAAAGTGAGACAGAAGGAGGATACTGCTGGTTCATTTTCGCCATTGGGAAGGGATTATTATTATTATATACCTCCGCCTCTTGTAACTGTAAGATTAAACGAGTAATATTAAGTTCCTCAGAGTTAATTAGTCTACTATACACCGAGGTTTTCTTTTTCTTTAGATTTGATTTTTGTCGTTTGGACTACTGAAACAGACTTATTACTTGCGTCATCTCTCTGCTGTACAATATCTACGGAATCAGAGAACTATAATGCATCACCGCCTAAGACAAATCCAAGAACTTCAATGGCAAGGAAGACAAATACAAGAACTTCAATGGCAAGGCGATAGACCTGGAATAGTATTTGAAAGGCAATGGGATGAAGCCATTGCTGAAGCAAGAGCTAGTGCAAATCCTAATGCTGATGCTAATGCTGCTGCCAATGCTATTGCCACTGCCAGGATTTGGGATTCCTTGAGTTCGAAGAAAGCGTTACAAGAGCAAATCAAGGTAAAACACATAACAATTCTAACTCATTGAATAGAGTAGCTAAAAGTTCGAACTTTGTTTCTTTTAACTTGCTAATTTAATTTCTTGACACAATATTGCAGGTAACTGGTGAAAAGATAGAAGAGTTAACGAAATCACTAACAGCCGTGCGGCCAAAAGTTAGGAAAGTTGAGAGAGAATTGAAGGCCATTGAAAGAGATATTGAAATCTTGGAGAAGAAATTGCCATTGATTGATCAGAGGAAAGATGAAGCATACCAATGCATTCTTGAAGTGAAAAACCAACAGAGTGATCATGTCCATGTATTCTTAAATTGAACATAAAGATTCACAGTTGTGTAAAATAAACATTGGTTGAAGAACTGTTCTGCCCACCCATATTATTTGGTTTGTTTTCAACACACCAAAACTCCATTGTTTAGGTTCGGAAAATATAATCCAAGTTCTTTTTAATTACTACCAAGTTAGAAAATTATTAAAACCATGAAAAGGGAAATGATTTTTATACACTGCACATCCCCATTTTTTAAGTCATTGGACCGCACAAATCAAAGGAGAATCGAAGGCTATAATTAAGAGGGGTCAAGGTGTGCAAAAATCACTCCCTCCATAAAAATCATTCAGATGCGTGGTTTTTTTCTTTTTTTGCGGGATCAAATACAGCTAAATCAACCGAAGAAAACATCAGATATAGCCAAGCAACCACTACCAGTAGTGTGTGCCAGTCGACCAGTTGGTATCTGATCCCGCAGAATGGTATCCGGCTTCTAAACTATGGGGAGGTAGGATTTGAACTCGGATGTATAGGGGGCTGCTTCCGCTCTAGCCAAATAGTCACAACGCCCACTTTCACTTTAATTGTTTTCAAAGACTAGGACCATATTTTACTCAGCTTAATTTGGCAATGCCACCCCAATAAAAAGATATCTGGACATTCAAGGTAATGTACAAATGTCCCTTTCCTTGTTTTTATGTTAATGCGCTGAATCATTCGGTGTCAGTCGAATTCAAGACGTGTTTTATCTGTTAATGTTGATATGACGGTCTTGTTGAGAGTGAATTTCATGATGGGAAAATAAGACATTTTGCATGTGCTTACGAGTAATTGGGCTACTCTCCATATTTGACCCAAAAAAAAGGTTTGAGGTGGAATCTCAACTTTCTTCATGGTATCAGAGTAGGTTGTCACATGTGTGAAGCCTAACGGCCACATGTACTTCGCGTCACCCAATTTGTGTTGTGCACATGTTAGGTTTGAAATTTCACCACAAGTGAGGGGGCGTGTTGAAAGCGAATCCCAGATCGAAAAAGGAGTGACCTTACATGTACTTGTAAGTAATTGTACTACTTCCCATATTGCCAAGAACTTAAATGGAAAAGCGCGAGACCGGGAATGCTCTTTGAAAGGCAATGGGATGAAGCCACTGCCAATGAAGCAAGTGCCAATGCTAATGCTGCTGCCAATGCTATGGCCAATGCCAAGAGAATGATTTGTGATTCTTTGAGTTCGAAAAAAGCATTACAAGAACAACTCAAAGTATCATACACAATTCTTACTGATCAAATAGAGTAGGTGAAAATTCAAACTCTGTTTCGTACTTGCTGATTGAATTTCTTGACACAAAATTGCAGGTATCTGGTGAAAAGATGGAAGAATTAACCAAATCACTATCGGGAGTGCGGCCAAAAGTTAGGAAAGTTGAGAGAGAATTGACCAAATCGTCTTTCCTATGATGAAGCATACCAATGCCTTCTTAAACTGAGAAAAAACAACAGAGTGGTGAGGTACAAGAAATTGTGATGACAGGAAGGTGTCTGAAATTAGTTGCTTAGGCCCCAAGTCTCAAATAAGCTCTTTCATCAAGGATCAGCAGAGGTTGAAGAACGTCGAATTCTTCATCTTCCTTGAATCTGTAAATTGAAATGGTTCATATTAATTAGTTCTTAAAGTTACCTTGTGTCAGTACTGTAAGCAATTGTACTATTAGACCGTCGACATTTATGCACCAAGATTCACAGTTGTATTGTAGCAACATTGGTTGAAGAAATGTTCTGCCCACCCATTTTCTTTTGTTTGTTTTCAGCATCATTAAAAGTCCATTGTTGAGGCAGTGAAAATACAATCCAAGTTCTTTTTTTATTCTCAGAGACTAAGACCATATTTTCCTCTCTTTTTCTAAATGTTTTTCAAATTGTGCACTTACTAAGCTTCATCCGACAATGCCAACCCAAGAAAAAATTATTGAACAGGAATTGTTAAATAACGGTTTGGAATCTGTTGACTTAATTTGCTTGGGATGCAAGGGGAATTATTCAATTAGGTTTTGCAATCTGTTGACTTAATTTGCTTGTGATGCAAGGGGGGTTGTTTAATAAGGTTCTATGCATCCCATTAGTGTGTATTTATATTGTGGTTTTTGCTATAATTATTAATAGGAGAGCTTAACCCTTATATCAGCATCTCCTTGCTATGTCAAACTCAAATTGTCTTTGTCTCAATCATTTGCAGCACCTGATTATCTGGATATGTACTAATGGCCCTTTCCTTGTCTTTATGTTAATTTGTAACGCTGATCCGTTCGGGTGCAAGTTGAACTTAAAGACCTGTGTTTCATCTGTTAATGTTGACGATCTACTCTCGCATCCTTTTCGTTTCTTGATTTTTACCTTTATGCCAGTGCATAAACCCATTTATTCTTTTCATTTGTATATAGTGTGATTTGCTTATTCCTTTGTATCACATCAGGCAACCCACCATGGAGGAATTGGAAGCTAAACGAGACAACAATAGCTTGCAAGAGGACTTTCACGATAACTGGAATCGGGGTTCAGAAGTTGATGCTGCTGCTGATGCAAAAACAGATTTAAAAGGCAGAATTCAAGAGGTTGAGAAGCTAGCTGAAAAGATCAGTCAAGACAGACTTGAGCTGAATGAAGATACAGTGAAAAGGACGGTATGATAAATGGTCTGCAAAAATCTTATGAATTTAGACTGCATTTCCTAATTCTTACTTCTCAGTTGTTGTTCTGGTGTCAACTTCTATCATCAAACATGATCATGATTCATAAATGAAATATGTAAAGATCGATCTTATTCAAAATTTATGTCAACAGTGTGATAGGGCATGCACCCTTTCTCGGTTGGAATCCCTGAAAGATCGTGAAATGGGACTCGGATCCCTTTTGTCCGCGGCGAGGGAGAAAATGAATATACTGCAACTATTTCTGCTCCATTTTGCAGAAAAAGCTTACCAAGGAAAACCTATGAAGCCCTTCTTACCAGCAGAAGAGATAGCTAAACATGTAACGGCTAAATGTTTTGTCATATTTCCTTGAATATTTTTCATTTTTTCTCTCTCTAAGCGTTTTGATCCGTTGGTTTTGTGGAAATGTGAACACGGGTTCTGCAGAAAATGAATTTCCGGATGGGACATGGATCAAACAGTTTGGCAGAGGAAAAGCAGCTTTTGAAACAGATGAATGTGAGACCGAAAGAGGGTGTTGATTCATTTTCATCATTGGAAGGGCATTGTTATACTCCGCCTTATGTAGATGTAAGAAGATTAAACATGAAATATTTAGTTCTCTTAGGATGGCCCGTGCATTTTTCTTAACCTTGGGATTGCTTTTACGAATGAAATATTGTAACAGACTTGGCACTTGCCTCTCGACGAGTTTTATTATGTGAAGAATCAGAGAAGTATAGTTCGAAACCGCCTAAGACAAATCCAAGAACTTAAATGGCAAAGCGCAAGACCGGGAATTCTATTCCAACGCCAATGGGATGAACCAAATGGTTATGTAGGTGATAATGCTAATGCTGCTGCCAATGCTATTGCTAATCCCAAGAGAAGGATTTGGGATTCTTTGAGTTCGAAAAAAGCGTTACAAGAACAAATCAAAGTAATGTATACATCAAAGTAATGTATATACATAATTCTAACTCATCCAATAGAGTAAAGTTAAAACTTTGAAGTTTGTTTCCTATTAGTCTGCTCATTTAATTTCTTGATACAATATTGTAGGTAAGTGGTCAGAAGGTTGATGAAGTAACGAAATCACTATTGGCCGTGCGGCCAAAAATTAAGAAAGTTGAGAGAGAATTGAAGGCCATTGAAAGAGATATAGAACGCTTGAAGAAAAAATTGACGTTGATGGATCAAAGGAAAGATGAGGCGTTGCCTGCCTTCTGCAACCAAGAAATCAACAGAGATATCAGCGGAGGTTAAACGACTCCATTAAAACTATGGTGTTGCGATAAACCAAAGGCATTATGGATGCAATTTACTCATCACAGTGTTAGAAATCTTCTCTTCAACAATCTCTTGCAATATTTTTGCAGTCATTGGCGAAGTATTTGTACTCAATCTTTGTTGTATACTCAAGATCACCATTTTCGAATACCTTAGTTATCAAATTTCATCTTCCTTGACTTTAGTACCATTATGAAATGGTTCTGCTTAGTTCTTACTAAACCTTGCATATCAAAACTGTAAGCAATCACGGCGACATTTGGACACTACCAAAATTTCTTTGTTCAATGTGTGAACTCAATTTTAGATGAAACCGCAATTAGACGTTGCGCAATTAATCAAAGTGTTAAACCATTTCAACCAAACAAGTGGAACACCAACAGAGGACATTTTGCCCTTTGAATGTTTAGTCCTGGACTGCAAAATTTCTTTTCGTTTCGAAGCAACTAATATCAACCAAGATTGCAAAGTGCAAACAAGGCTTCTTCGATCATTTTCGTGTGTTGTGTTTCTAGGTTCTTTTCCGCTAATAGTTTATATGAAAAATGATGTTCGTACTTTACAGAAAATTGACTGCATTGGAGTTTAGTTTCCTTAAGAAGCGCTGGAGTTGAAAGAGATCAGCGGAGATTATTTTTGGAACTTCTTTGAAACATAATTTACCTTTTATTTTTGTTAAATTTAATAGATTTTTGTTAGTATATGATCCCATGTAAGCAAAAAAGTTGGGCCAGTACATGACACGTCATCACTTAACGAACTCAACTCAATCGTCATAATTTCGTAACATAAGCCTTAACGGTACCAAATTGTTGATTGAGAACTAAGGCTGAATTTTAGACGGATCGGATCAAAAACAAGGTTTCTAGTTTCCATTTCAAAATTTACAGTTGCATTAGAATTTTCGGACTTCCGAATTTACGGATTATTCAGAATCAGAACAATCTCAATATTTTCGAAACATAACTTTCAGAACTCATATTATCTATTTCAAATACTGCACATCTGGCAGACTAGTTCATTTCACTAAGCTTAATTTGACAATGGCGCCCCAATAAAAAATAAATTATTGAACATGATTTTTTTAATAAGCTTTTGGAATCATTTGACCTTATTTGCGTGGGATGCAAGTGCATTTGGCTTAATATTAAAAGGACAGCTGATGCCAGTATTACCAGCATCTCCTTCCTAAGTCAGACTAAAGTTTCTAGCACTATGGTGGAACTGGAAGCTAATTCTACACAAACAGCGCCGGTACTTGAAAGCAAAGGAGACAAAGAGAACTTGTATGAAAATCGGAATCAGGGTTCACAAGTTGATGGACTTATAAACGATGCTGCTGATGAAGAGCCAAATTTGAAAGGCAGAATTCAAGAGGCTGAGAAGCTGGCTGCAAAGATCAGTCAAGAAAAACTTGAACTGATTGAAGATATCGCGCAAAGGACGGTATGTTAAATGTTCTGCTAAATCTGCATAAATGTATGTGACTGTATTTCCTAACTGAATCATCAAACATGATCATGATTGAAAAATGTGTAACATCTTATACAAAACTATGTGGACAGTGTGATCGGAGCTGCGCCCTCTCTCGGTTGAAAAACCTGAATGATATTGAAATGGGACTCGGCTCCTCTTTGTCCTCTGAGAGGGAGATAATCAATATGCTGCAACTATTTCTGCTTCGTTGTGCAAAAAAAGCTCACCAAGGAAAACCAATGAAGCCCGTCTTGCCACGAGAAGAGATAGCTAAACATGTAAGAGTTACTCATCACATATATGCACATGTGGCGGTATTTAAATGTTTCTTGACTATATTTTTTCCACTATGTCTTGAATTTTATGGAAATGTGGACATGGATTCTGCAGAAAACGAATTTCCAGATGGGACATGGAACGAACAGTTTGGAGGAGGAAAATAAGCTTTTAAAGGAGATGAATGCTAGACAGAAGGAGGGTGCTGGTTTATTTCCCTCATTGGAAAGGGATTGTTATACTCCGCGTTATGTGGATGTAAGATTAAACAAGAAATATTTCTCTTAGAATACCCTTTGTTTTTCTTTAATCTTTCAATTTGGTTTTACTTTTGGTTTTGGACTATCGAAACAGGTACGGTGGTTGCCCCTCAATGAGTGTATGTATGAGATGAATCAGAGAAGTATAATTCAACACCAACTAAGACAAATCGAGGAAATAAAATGGCAAAGCGCAAGACCTGGAATTCTGTTTCAAGGCCAATTGGATGAACCAGTTGGTCATGCAAGTGATACTGCTAATGCTGCTGCCAATGCTGTTGCTAATCCCAAGGGAAGGATTTGGGATTCTTTGCGTTCGAAAAAAGCGTTACAAGAACAAATCAAAGTAACATACATAATTCCAACTCATCAAATTTGGAGTAAAATTTTGACTTTTGTTTCGTTTAACTTGCTGATTTAATTTCTTGACACTATATTGCAGGTAAGCGGTAAGAAGGTTGATGAATTAACGAAATCACTATTGGCCTTCCGGCACGGGCTAATTTTTAAGGAAGTCGAGAGTGAATTGAAGGTCATTGAAAGAGATATAGAATGTTTGAAGGGGAAGTTGCCATTGATGGAACAGAGGAAATATGAAGCACAACAATGCATTCTTACATTGAGAAAACAACAGAGTGATGAGGTATGATGACTTTAGGTGGTCTGGTGTTTTAGCCTGTTGATCAAAGTACTTCTCTCAAGACGAGGAACTCCACGATGTACTAAACCAAGACAATGAGATGACAAGAAGGTGTCTAAACTTTGTTGCTTATGCCAAGTCTCAAATAAGCATTTTCGTCAAAGATCAGCGGATAATGAATCCGTCTTAATTTATAGTTCACTGAAACAACAAAATCTGGTTCCATGGACGCGCTCAAGATATCAACGCGTGATGTTATAGTTCTTCTGTTATTCATCACAGCAAAATCTGGTTCCATGGACGCGCTCAAGATATCAACGCATGATGTTATAGTTCTTCTGTTATTCATCAGTTTCTTGCAATGTTTTTGCATTCATTGGTAGTAACCTCTATGTATTAATTCAATCCTTCGTATTATTACACTTGTGGTCACCGATTTCGAATACCTTAATCAAATTTCTTCTTCCTCAGCACTGTAAGCAATAATCTTTCATGGTTACTAGTGTCATCGATTGCTGCAAATTGATTGGCTCAAGCAAAGAAAATTATAACATGTTCGGTTTCTAATATTCACTCCCCTAAAGGGAAAAACTGCAAAAACCGTATTGAATCTTGTAACAAAGAACACTTATTCTAAACGCCCATTTCGATTGAAAGACTATGGCGTCACCATTGGACATCCCATCGTGCTACTCTCTCTCCTCACTTCATAAGTCACGTGAGGAGAGAGAGTAACATAATGGGGATATGCAACGGGAATAGGGAAGTTTGCTTCGTTTTTATGACGACTTTTACTTGCAAGTTGGAATTGAGACTCAATTCTTATTGCTTTCTTTATGTTTTTCAAATCCTGCTGATCTGGCACACGCCATTTCCATCCATTAGAAAAACAAATTATGGAAGAGGAATTGTTTAATAAGGTTTTGGAATCAGTTGACTAATTACTTTGCTTGGGGTGCAAGTGAAATTTTTTAATAAGGTGTTATGCATCCCATTAGTGTATACCAGTATTTATCAGCATCTCCTTGCTAAGCCATCAAGAAAAGCCAACACAATGGAAAAACTGGAAGATAATTCGACACAAATACCGCCGGTGCTTGAAAGCGAAGGAGATGACATTCGCTTGCAAGAGAGCTTGTATGAGAATCGGAACCAGTGTCCAGAAGGTGATGAAGAGCCAAATTTAAAAGCCAGAATTGAAGAGGCTGAGAAGCTGGTTGCAAAGACAAGTCGAGATGTACTTGAGCTGATCAGAAATATAAGCCGAAGGAAGGTATGTTAAAATGGTCCATCTGCAACTTGCATGAACGTATGCGACTCTGCATTTTCTTTTGTAATGAATTATGTGATGTGATATTATTGAAACTTCTTCAACAGTATGATTTGTATTGTGCCTGTTCACTGTTGGACTACTATCGGAATAGGCACAAAGCGGGGATCAGAGACTGTTTGAACCTGGAGAGGGAGAAAATGAATATACTGCAACTATTTCTGCTACGTTGCGTAAATAAATCTCACCCCGGCTTGTCAGCAGAAGGCATAGCTAAACATGTAAGAGTTACTCATTATATATAATATACGTACATTGTTTTCCAGTTGTTTCTTAGTTAAGCCTTTTGAGTTTGTTGGATTTATGGACATGGATTCAGAAACTGAGTTTCCGGATGGTACATGGAACAAACAACTTGGCCGAGGAAAAGCGGCTCTTGAAAGAGATCGATGTGAGCCAGAAGGAGGTGTCTGCTGGTTCATTGTCCTCATTGGAAAACGACTATCATATGCTTCCTGAAAATGTAAGAATAAACATTACATATTAATTGTGTTAGAACTTGTCAATTCAATTATAATTTATACCTGTGTTCTTTCTTATAATTTGGATTTGGTTTTTTCTTTTGGACTATTGAAACAGACTTGGTGGTCGGATCACCAATCGCGGTATGCGCTTAATCAGCGAAAAATAGTTCATTACCGCAAAAGACAGATCCAAGAACTTAAATGCCAAATAGCATCAAGAACGGCAATTCTATTGCAACGAAAATGGGATGTAGCCATTTCTAATGCAAAAGCTAACGAAATTATTATTTGCTCCTATGCGGCCGGAAATTAAGTGGGTTGAGAAAGAATTGAAGGTGATTGAAGAAGATATAGAATGCTTGCCGAAGAAACTGCCATTGATGGAAGAGAGGAAACGCGAAGCATACCAATGCCTGCATAAGTTGAGAAAACAACAGAACTTGCCGTTGATCACAAGAAGAAAATGAAATTCCAAGAAGATGTCTGCTGATTAGCTTTCTTGGCCCGAGTCTTGAATGATCTTTTTCGTCAAAGATCGTTCGATGTTGAATGAATCCTTCTGAATGTATAACTTTACCAGTAAAACAAAAGTATGTGTTTTCAATGGAGTCCTTGAAGAAGAGAGTGCAAGTGATGGGTCAGAAAAACAGATGAAGCACACCAATGCATTCTCAAACATGTTGAATAAAATGAAAACGTACGTTAGGTCATTTGACCAAGACAGTATGCTCGCACCCTTAAAGTTGAGTTCGAATTCCCCTCCATGTAGATTATACTAGTTTATAATACAATATCTTCTTGTCAAAGAAACCTGGTGAATCAATGCATTCTCAAACATGTTGAATCAAATGCAGACGTGAGTTAGGTCAGTTGGCAGAAACAATGTGTTCGCACCCTTAAAGTCGAGTTCAAATTCCCCACCTTGTGGATTATACTAGTTTATAATACATTATCTTTTTGTCAAAGAAACCTGGTGAATCAAATTACTGCGAAGTGAAAGTAACAATAACAAATGGGTAATTGGAGGATTGAAGTTTGTGACTTGTTCATGGTTGGTTGAAGTGTCAAAAACCAAACTCTTGTTGCTGACAAAGACAGCAACAAGTAGAAGAAAGCTTTTATGAGAAAAATACTTTGCTAGTTGGTGGGTGGGTTTGGGTTAGTCCTTTTCTTAAGGAACTCCACCAAATACCAAACCAGAGATTCAGTCTCATGAAGAACATGATGTGGCCAGAAAGTGCCTGTAATTAGCTGCTGCTTTTATCAATGTCTCAAATAATTTGCTTAATTTGCAAAGGACTTGTAGTCATTTGAGGTTCCTCATTCGATTCCTTAGATGTACATAAAAAGGATTTTACTTAATGATGTAGTTTTCTGCTTAGTAATTATGATATACTGAATTGAGCAGTTGCAAGTCGAACTCAAGACATGTTGACCTTTTGTTATATCACACAAACAATAAATTACAAAGGGACCAACACTTTAATGTAATTTTAAATAGAGAACTTTAATAAAAAGCTCACAGTACTGTTCACTTTAACGAAAAACCATATTTTTACACTAAAAAGTCAATCCTGGTACTATTCACTTTACCCTTTATTTTGTTCTTATCGTTAAAACTCAAAGTTTTCAAGCCATTTTCATTAGTTTTTCTTTTTAAATATGAACTAATTTTTAATTTAATGGCATTTCTATTACAACTAGTGAATGAAATGTCAAGTTTGAAAAACTTGTCTCTGTTATTTATTTTATAAAAAAACAAAATTGGATTCCATATATAGCTCTTTATTTTTTATCGTCAAATTGAATAAAACGAATAAAAATAAAGTAATTAAAAATTAATGTGTACGAAGAAAGAAAGAAAGTGTTTTGTTTTTGTCATCCCTTCAACTTGGGGTTTGGGTTTTTTTTGTCATCCCTTCAACTTGGGGTTTGGGTTTTAACGTCAAATAAAAACAACGTAACTAAAAAATAATGTGTACGAAGGATTGTTAACTTGGGGTTTGAGTTTTCTATATGACATGGAGCCTTAGGTTCTTTACTAAAATAATATATCGGAAGAATTCTAATTTTCAATGAGTTGTGCTATCCGCACACAGTTTTTCACATTTTCACAAACTTCTTTAATTTATGTTATTTAATTTTATTCAATTCATTATATGTACCAGAATAATACGCTAACAGTTACAATCATTTACCCAATTAATTGTAAAACAGATAATTAGATAAAAATCCCCCTCTCCAGCGCACATGTTGAGTAATTTAATTCTTAATTCTTCAATCCCTTGGCGTTTGCCAGAACTGTATTGCTGTTATGTCCCAACGAATCTTTTTTTGTTTAAATCTAAACTCAAAACCAAAACAGTAACGACACAAAATCAAAGATTCAATTTTTACTGGTTTTAGAGAGAGAGAGAGAGAGAGAGAGAGGGATGTGGGAGTCGATCTTCCTAACGCTGGCGGCCACGGCCGGAAATAACATCGGCAAAATTCTTCAGAAGAAGGGCACCGTCATTCTTCCTCCTCTCTCTTTCAAGCTAAAGGTTGGTACTCCCTCATTTTTTGTTTGCCCATTTTGCCCTTTCCGATTCCGTGATTGCTGTTCGAATCCCAATTTGTAATCTTGGAATTGGATTCCGGGATTTCATTTCCAAATGGGAATTGGGTTCGTCTCAAATTCCCAATTTTTCAGGATTTACAAGAAAATTTCAAATTTTTTTGTGTGTTGTGCGTTTGCAGGTGATCAGGGCGTATGCTTTGAACAAAGCATGGCTGATAGGTTTTCTGATGGATATATTTGGAGCTTTGCTAATGTTGAGAGCATTGTCTCTAGCTCCTGTAAGAGCTTCAACTCGAAAGTTCCGATTTTTCAATAATTTTTTTAGTTTCGGTTTTTAGGGTAATTTTTATTGCAATTTGTTCATCTATTTGGTGGTTGGAGTTAATGGAATGCCACATTTTGGTGAATGTTGGATGATGTAATTTTCAGGTGTCTGTCATACAACCAGTTTCCGGGTGTGGACTTGCGATTCTCTCAATCTTTTCCCATTTTTATCTGAAGGAAATGATGAATGCTGTTGACTGGATGGGGATTACATTAGCAGGCATTGGCACTATAGGTAACGTAAGTTCTTCATAATGCTTGAAAGTTCCATTGTCTTTAATGGGAACTGTGGCATTACTAGCTTTTGATCGTGTGTTTTGTTTTAAGAATGATCTGTGTGAGATTTTGTATTTGTAGGCGTTGGTGCTGGAGGTGAGGAGCAAAAGGCTTCTGCAATATCTGTGTTTCATCTACCATGGTTGGCAATTGTAGTCGCCTTCTTGTTTGTAGGTACCTAACCTTATCATCTAATGTGTATAATTGAACACTTGGATTTATGCAATCTAATGATTCTAACCCTGCAAGGCATCTTTAAATAGGTCCTCCTTAATGGGTGGCTACGCATCTACAGACGTCAACGCAGAGAACAGGAGTTGGTAAGTTGATTACTTCTTTTCATCTATCTTTAGTGTTTGAGTATGATGCCCACTACCAGTTCACTGATATCTGCTTGTGGTACAGATGGAATATGAAGTTGTTGAAGAAATTATATGTGGCTTGGAATCTGGCATTTTGTTCGGGTATGATTCCGTCCAGCACTAGTATGCGTTAATATGTTTCTTATCACATATAGATTCATCTCTCTCATCCTTCAATTCTAGAAGGGAAATTATTAAAAAGCATGTAGAGTTATGGTTGTGCATGTCAGTTGGGTGTACTTTATGTCACAAACGATAGAAAGTTTAAGTATTGTTGACTTAAATCATGAAGCTGCTGTTGTTGTTGAGCCACGTTTAAATCATAATGTAATTATTACACATCTTATTGTAGGATGGCATCTGTAATATCGAAGATGGGATTTGTATTCTTGGAGCAGGGTTTCCACAGCATACTGGTTCCGATATGTGTGATAATCAGCATATGTTGTAGTGGTACAGGGTTTTATTATCAGGTGTGTTAAATACTTTACTAAGTTCATAGTTTCATATCCATGTGTTCACGTAAACTGAAGTCGGTCCCATGAAATGCATTCGTAGTTTCATAAGTTGGTTATTGTCGTTGTTAATGAGTTATATCTTTTGACAGACTTGGGGCTTAAAGCATGGGAGGGCAATAGTAGTGTCTACATGTGCTGCTGTGGCATCAATTGTGACTGGTGTACTTGCTGGAATGCTTGCTTTGGGTGAAAAATTGCCTTCAGCACCAACAGCTCGTCTTTCACTGATGCTTGGATGGTAAATTACAATAGCTATACTGACTTATTTACTCGCTTTTTTTTTATATTTAAAGCTTTCTAAATCCTAGTTTTGGGCCTGAGGACGTCTTTAAACCAGATGGTTTTGACGTATGGTGTATGTGGAATGATTCATCAGCTATCATGATTCATTTAGGAAACCTGATTAGCACTTCCGTGAGATGAAAAATTCATTTAGGAAATCTATCAATTTCCCGACACTTCTTTTTTTATTTTGGTTGAATCCCTTTACCGTGTCCAAAGTTATTATATTGTTGGCTTGCATACATATTGCGTAGAATTTATACTGATTCTCCTCCTCATTCTCAGTCTCAACTTGCAAAAACACTGTTCACGTTGTTTGAGGTGCTGAAATATGGAAATTTTCCGTGAAGTTTACTCCAAATTATTTTCTACCACAGGTTACTCATAATTGTCGGTGTGATTTTACTTGTGAGCTCAACACGACTGATGCGACGCCTTCCTCGACCATTACGACAACTTTTACAGAGTGGCGTTGATCAGAGGAAATCCGGGACTATCCGTGTTAGGGATGGAAGCCCGAGCACTGTTGTTCAGGCGGCAACTCTGCATCATTTGATACCAACTGCATCGAAAGAGAAGGCTTGATGTGATGACATCGGAGAGGTTGTATATGCATAAAGTATCTCACATCGGTGGACTTGCAAGTTACGAGAAGCAACTCCCTTTGGTTTAGGCAAAGCTGGTGTACAGTAGGGTATGCTTACTGTATCAGAGGGCATGAGTTTTTGACATCATTCCTCTTAGGATAAATCTTTACACCGTATTTCGTGAGCATTTGATGTCTCAACTTTTTCCTCGATTTGGTACGCGGATATCTCACTGTTTATCAATCGTTGTTCGTTTTCATGAAAACGGTGTACCTTTCATCGCCATATAATTTCTTCGCCCCCAAAAGTATAAACATTAAATTTATACTTTGGTAAACTCTTTTGTAAAAGTGCTTTTGAAAAAAAAAAATAATATTATAGTGTTTGGTAAACTTTTATGTAAAACAGATGTGAAAAAAGCCGATTTTTCAAAGCTGGGTTTTGCAGCTTCTTGTTTTTGGCTTTTTTTCATCTAAAAGTGTGAAAAAAAGCTAAAGCTGAATGTTTACCAAATACCAAAATCTCTCCCAGTTTTTTTCATAGCAGATTTTTTTTAAATCACCTCAATCCCAAACTGGGGCTAAGTACTGGTTTGGTCTTGAGGTGTTTTTATAAAAAGTGGGTATAAAAAAAAGCTGAGTTCAAAAAGATGTTTGGTAAACACTTAAAAACAGCTTTGTTTCACAGTTTTAGGTGAAAAAAAAAACTGAAAATGTGAAGCAGCAAAAATGAGTTTATTCTCACAGTACAACAGAGTCAGTTTTTTTTTTTTCAAAGCACAGTAATACCAAACCAGCCCTAATAGTTGGTTCGAAGGTAGCTCTCTGATTTTTGTAAGTTTTCGCCTCTTTCCGCCTTTTCAATTGCAATGCCTGCTGGGAAATACTCTCAAGCACCATCCAATTTGTTGTCGATATTGTCCCGGCTACCGGGGTTACCGGTACAACGTGTCGTCTATACAAGCGATTTGCTACATTATTTGAGAGCTCTTCCCCTTTTTGTTTCTATAAGAACATTATTGTGATATTTCTTGGAGTACAGGCAAACACAATGATGATGACAAGGACAATAACGCCAAAAACAAGACATGAAGAATGGAGAAGAGATCCTCTTCGCCTCTCTTTCACCAAGGCTACCGAATCCAGTAATCCAAACTTTTTAAATTTCATCAAACAACCAAAAATTATTATAGCTTTTAAAGGATCAAAATATGTGGACCGTTGGATGAAATTTCAAAGGTCCGGATTACTTGATCCGATGGCCTTCGTGGAAGAGATCCGAAGTAAAGAATGAGCAGAGAGAAAAGTTGCCGTAGGACCCAAGTAAACAGTTAGTTACCTCTGCAATCACCTTCAGGGGACGACTGCCCTTACACCCAGTTTTTAGGGTTTAGGACCTCTCTTATTGTACGACATAACCCTGCACCTCTAGGGGCCCACCATTACTTGGACTTGTGCAATCAACCATGGAAAAGATCCTCGCCGGATTCCTTCCTAGAGATCCTAGGGATTCCGTGATTTCATTCATTTATCGTATATCGTGCGGTCAGTTTTTATTAGGTACTATTTATATTTAATTTTAAATTTTAAATTTTGAAATGATTTATGATCGCACAATATACGATGAACGAATAAAATCACAAAATCCTTAAAAAAAATCCGACGAGAATCATTTCCCATCAACCACTAGTGATATGAATGCATTATGCAAAACCCCAACACAAACAGGATGGGTAGGGCACAAGTGTCATGTCACCCACCATTTCTAGTTGCCCTACTTTTCTATTTGTAGGGAACCTAATCAGAATGTAGGACCCCCTACTTTTCTATTTGGAGGGAAACTAATCAGAGCCAATCTCCTACATTCGAAATGTCACTGTGCAGTATCTTAGGCTGATAAGGCATTGTCGTGCCTGTGTTTAGGGAAGTGATTTCTGTACGCGTCTTTCTTCTCTATGCACCACCTTCTTTATTTCTAACAATTGAGTTGAATAAATCAAAAGGGGTAAAAATAAACAATTATGTGCATAAGGAGAAAATGAATGCACGGAAGTCAATTCCTTGTTATTAAATTTCTCTCATACCATAATGTTTTTAGTTTGAAAAACTATCACAGTGTTGTTCAAGATGTAGGTGAATCGTTCTCCTAGCTATTTCCTGAGCATTGCATGTGAGTTGCCAACCTTTACATAAAAAGTTACATGAAAGGGCTCTTCTAAAGTAGTAAAGTGACAGATCATATGGTTTTTGCCTCCCATGGCTGTACTATTCTGTTTTCTCTCTCTACAGGGCAAAGTTCAGTGCCCAAAATGGCCAAACACAAGGGAAGGAACGAAGAGAAAAACAGAGAAGATGGTCCCCAAGATGGGAAAGGGATCCTCTCCAGATCCCTTCCACCAAATCCTCCTCATCAAACAATCCGGGTTCTTTAAATTTGATTAAACGGCTAAAGTTATTATAACTTTTAAAATGGACCATTGTTTGTAACCGTTGGATCAAATTTTAAAGGCTCAGATTAGTTGATAGGGAGGATTTGATGAAAGGGATCCGAAGAGGATCCCCTTCCCCCGAGATGGATAGCCTCTGTCGGAAAAGCAGTTGATAACTTTGAAATACTTTTATTTTATGACAAGACGATAATTTACGGGCCTATTCCACATCTTCAAAATTGACAAGATATTTTTCTAACCAACTAGCCTAATCCGCATTTTCGAAATTGACAAGACAATAACTTTGGTATACTTTCAGTCTTCAAATTATGACTTGTAGACCAATTAAGTCTAGCAAGAACCTCTTTGTGGGACCTTGCAGAACTCAATGACTTAAGACAGCAGCTATGATTTCTAAACTAACAATATAAGCTGCAGAATAAAAGTTTTGGGATGCCTAAGTTCTGCACTATTTAGAACTGTAACAATTTCCTTCCGTTTCAATCGATCATGAACGAAAGTATGCAACGAAAGACGGAATAAATTCACTTGAAATCGAATTACCGCTGCGAAAAAGCACATGGAAAGGAGAGGTCCATGGCCCCATGGAAATAGTTTCTTCCACACAACTCAAGTATTGATGAATCACAGCAGGAAATAATTAGTCTAGGTGAAAGAATTATTGCCGGTAACAGTTTCATCTTGCTTGTTCTTGGCTTGACTTTTACCGAGTCGCTCCTTTTTCCAGCTTTCATGAGAAGCAACATGGTCATGGGAAGGAATGTATTGCTGCCAAAGCACACATTGTGAATTTTATCAAGGCTTCTGTTTTGTTTTGGAATTCAAAACCAATTCTTCGATTAATAAACGAGTAAGCTCACTCATCGACAGGATAGAAAAGTTGGGTTATCACCATACCTCCATCTTCTGAACAAGTTCTTTGGCTGTTGGAGCAGAGACAACTATATGCCGAGCACCTGGCTTGATGAATCCTTCTTCGACACCATTGTCAAATAGCGCAAGCAAGGTATTATAGTACCCATCTACATTAAGCAAACCAACCTGTACAGAGTAATATCTAAGTTACACATTCAAAATTAGTAGGAGTTGATCATAACATTTTCAATAACGGAAATTGATGCATTACCGGCTTCATATGAATCCCAAGTTGCGCCCATGTTATTATCTCCAACAGCTCTTCCATAGTTCCATATCCTCCTGAAACCGAAATTAACAATGTACTGAGCACAAGCATTGCAATTTTTTAAAAGTTTTTAGTGAGAATTTGCGACGTAATTACCAGGAAGAGCAATGAAGGCATCAGCCTCTTGAGCCATCAAAGCTTTGCGTTCATGCATGTCTGCAACTGTTCTTACTTCTCCAACGGATGGACCAGATATCTGTCAAAGTTATCCGTAACATATCTTTTAAAACAGAGAACTAAAACTGAGATAATAAAAGACCATGAGCAATTTCTTCCCCGAATCCACTAAGAATGTGCACGATGCCCGTTTAAAATGTGAAAACATGACAACAAACATTTTCAAGAATTAAAGGGAAAAACAGCATGAAATCAATCAAGAACAGTTGAATTTACAAAATGACGAGCGAAGGCGAGGATAAGATCAGTATATAGATATATAGAGATACCTCAAGAGGAATGAGAGCTTTTGGAATGACCCTGCATGTAAGAAGCAGGTAAGATTTTACTTGAGCGACATTTTTATGATCAACAGAGACATTGTTTGCATTAGTAACATGATTATGAAGTAAAAGACCAAATTATACTATATAATTCAAAGCAAAAGTTTCATTATATATACCCAAGAACATGGCAACCTCCGTCATACACTGTCTGCGATATCAAACCCATCAACCCGACACTTCCCCCGCCATACACCAAATCTATCTTCCTTTTCACCTGCAATACCCACCAACAAAAGTAAACAAGTAATTCCCAGATCATCTCCTAGGGGAAAATTAAGCATCGAAAACAAACGCGTATAAATTCCTTTGTCAATGCATCTGCATAAAGATATACACTTTGCAAAAGTGCTTAATATTCCTGACCAGAAATCACAGCACACGAATAGTCCCAGTGGTGATTAGCAAACATAACAAACCCGGTTCGAGGAGAGAAACTTCCATGAAACATATTGAATATATCTTCCCCCCTTCTCTCTCATCCGACTAGAGAGAGATAAAGAGAAAGGGGTATACAACACGTGATAGGCAAGTTTTTCTCCGTTTCGAGGCATTACAGAATACACAGCCATTTGACGACTCTAAACTAAACAAATCAACAAGAAGCTCTTTTGTGAAACAATCAAAACCAAAACAATCGCATTATCCGTAAAAACACCAAAAACCCATCAAAAAGCAACTTAAGGTGGATTCAAACTCATCAAAGATTACATCTTTATACCAAAAAACCCGGCACTTAAACAGCAATAAACACGATTAAACAAAGATTAAGCAAAGAGAGTGTAAAAAGTAGAACAAAAGCAGCCATACCAGTTCATTACCCAACTCCAGAGTAGCATCACTGAACACTTTTCTGCGGCCAGAGTTGCTTCCACAGAACACACAAATCCTCCTGAACTTGCTGCTTTTGCTCTCTTCCATTCACAAAGTCGGCAACTTTTTTTCACACTTTTTGGGGTCAATCCAGCATCATTTGTCAAAAAAGACCTGAAGGCAAGAAAAACCGAGGCAAATGGGGTAAGTTTTATGCAGATTATATGTTATTTTAACAGCAAAAGCACGAAACTTTATGCAAAATCGATGGAGGAAGAGAGAGAGAGAGAGCATACGAGAGGGGTTCTTTGAAAGGACAAATGGGTTGATCCTAAAACTGGTATAAAATCAATCAAATTGGTGCGCTTGTTGGGTTTTTATACATCCGGTGAGTGAAGCACGGATAACCCACATGCTCCATTTCCTTTCTAACCCGACGTCATTTTGTCGGGAATTACTAACCGAACATTGTATATTGTCATCGTGACATTTTATTCAATAATATAATGTTATGTGATTCGTTTTATTTAAGTTGCCGTATTTGTGAATTAATTAAAAATTTAAATCAGAAAATAAAATAAACTTGCAGTGATGAATTGCTGCGATGGACAGAAGTTTTTTGATTTATTTTTCTAGGTCTCGAGTTCATACCATTTACAATCACTTAGATGTGTAATTTAATATTGAAATCAGTTAGTTTGAACACCTTTGTTTTTCTGTCAAATAAAATAAAATAATTAGAATTATATTCGTGAAGATTTGGGGGAAGACAGATTAGCAGCTGGGACTGTTAATTAATACTCCCAATATTGGCGGGCTTTGACTTCTACTTAACAATATTTTATTGTTAATTAAATTAAACCCTTTTTTAATGGAGATTAATTTTGACAACCGCGTGTTTTGTGTTTATTATATGCCAATATTTTTGTAGGGACGCGAATAACATGTAAGCACAGTAACTTTATTTTTTAATTTATTTCGGCTTTTTAATCAAAACGGTTCTGAGATTGACATAATTCTTCATTTTAGTCCCCCTATTTAAAATTGGTAGAAGTTTATTCATCTAGTTGTGTAGAGTTTTCAGAAAACATTCACATGTATATTTTCCGGACTCAGATGGTTTTGGGACCACCTTGGTTCCTATTTCCATCCACTCTTGTCTAAGACTGTCCACAGTCAATCATTTTGGTCATTCTGTGAAAAGTCTCTGTTAAATTGAGGGTATTTTTGTCAAATCAACCATTTCACTTGTATGGGTGGTTCTTTCAATCTAACGAAGATTTTTCAGAATGAGCAAAATGATTGACGGTAGGCAAGTTTAAGGACTACTTCTATTGAGTTTAAATCTCAAATACCAAAGTGTCACTCGGTACTATGGTCTGGTGGTATTTCTCTTCACTTGAAAGTGAGAGGTCTTAGGTTCGAATCTTGTGGATGACGAATTCGATACCAAATTAGGCTTCCCATTGTGTGGCTTAGCCGAATTCTCTCTCCCCTTAGCGTAAAAATATCGATGCACTTAAGAAAAAAAAATCTCAAAGACCAAAGTGAAGAGTTATGACAATCTCATGGACCATTTTCATTAAAAAAAAAGTTTTGATTACATACCCAAAAAAAAAAAGTTTTGATAACATACAATATTACGTGAATACTCACTAGCTTGACTCGTTTGAGCAATAATTTTTACATACATAAAAATTAATTTGACACATACAAAAGTAACTCGTTAAAATTACAAAACAAAATTACACCTGTAAAGTGTTTTCGTCTCAACGTCCATACTTCATCACAATAAAAAAAATAGTGGATGCACAATTCCAATTTGTCTTTTGCTTTGTTATGAATGAATGTGTGTCGAAAAAGGACATGAATTATAAATCAAATGCAAGACAATCAAAGTTTAGTTAAGTTGATTGGTTGGCCTAAAAGGAAATGGAAAAGAGAAAAAAAAGTTGATTGGCTACCTTTGTTTGGTTTGTGCTTCGACGTCAAATCTTTCATACATGGTGAGTTATTAGGGTTTGCTCAAGTGACGACCGGATGTGAAAACAAAATGAGATAAAGCGCTTTTAAGTTTAGTACCTTTTAGCAAAACAACAAAAAAGAAATTTTTTTTTTATATTGTTTAAATGTGGTCGGATTATTAGGAAGATGAGAATATGTAATTTTATATTTTCTGCAATCGCATTAAGCTTAAGGCTGGTTTGAAAAATACGGCCTCAGCATTTTCAAACATGGGAACGAAAATTTCTCATCCTCCCCCACTAGAAGTGAACATCAAACATTTACCTAAAATAAATTTAATCGTTAACTTTTCCTCTTATCTATGATGCATGGATACGGATACGGAGATATGACATGACATGACATGGGGATACATCAAATTAACAAGAATAATTGTTGTATGACCACAAGAGAATATGACACGACATGACACGAGAATACAAGAGGATACCACCGTGTCCATGCGTCGTAGCCTCTCATTTCCTAAACTCAAGCATTCTGTTTCGCATCCTTCTATTGACTTTCTTTCGGAAACTCCATTGTTGTTTTCTCAGGAAAGAAACATCAGACCAAACAACATTGTGGAAAAGAAGGGAACCCCTTTTGAATTCGAAACGAAAATTCAAACCAAAAGGGGCCTAAAAGAAGAAGAAAAAACCACAGAAAAACATGGAAAGAAGCTAACATTTTGCAAATTTGCAGCCTTATTTCCCAATTTGTTTTTGATGTTTGAGTCCTCCTCATGGGAAGAAGAATTTCCACAGATGAGACAAACCTGCTAATCCATCCGTTGCTATCTTTGTCTTTCTTTGCTGCTGCCATGGCCGCCACCATTGCCATAATCACGGCTCTTTGTAGTTTTCGAAGAAAATCTTCTCCGCCTCCTTCTGAATCCCCTGCTTCTAAGGAAGCAGAGGAATCCGATGCTTGCAATGTGCAAACATCGGAAGCTGCATTGGCAGAGACGGGGAACAAAACACCTCAACAAGATTCGGAAAGAGGTCAAGAAAATGAGGATCCAAGGATGAGTAAAGAGCTGCCTTTGCCTCCAAGAATGAAGAACTCAGGACAACTTTATTCAGGACAGCTTTATTCAGGCAACCTCGACATGAAACCTAAAATGAAAAAGTCCGCTTCCGAGCGAAGGCTCTTCTCGAATTTGAGCATTAAATTGCCACGAAGCTTGTCGATGGCACGAAAAGATAAGGTTACGGAAGAGTACAACAAGCGAAAGAACGGAAAGTTGAAGCCGGAAGACTCAATCTGGATGAAGACGATCATACTAGGTGAGAAATGTAAAGTACCTGATGAGGATGAAGCTGTGATATATGATGCTAAGGGGAGGAGGATTCCGGCTTATCACCCAAAAAGTAGGCAATCCTCCTTCATTGATCCGAACGCATTACCGGACCAAAGAATGAAGAGAGTAGAAGTAGTAAACAAAATTAATCAAGAGGCCGAGCACAAACAAGAAAACAAACATCAAGAAAGTGATCAAGAACATAACGATGAGGATAATTAAGGTCAAATGTACATTTTTTATCTTAATTATTTGTTTTTCTTGGAGTGTATAGTTTCATTGGTTTGTTTTGTTTTCGATTTGGTCATGCGGCTGAATTTCATTCTTTTTTTCTCTTTTTTGTGATGATCAGCCGATTTGATATCATGTTAAGATTTCAAGCAGACAGTAAAAGATGAACTTGCATAGTTGAACTTCCCAAGCCTCATTGACAATGAATAAAGAAGTAAGATTTAGAATTGATCCCAAAATTAATTAAAAAGTCTCATTGAAGGTTTGAAATTAAAAGCCATTGTATTCTCAAATTTTCTATTAGATTTGATCCCACACATTGGGATTGGGATCTTTGATGTTTGTATCATGCGAAGTCTCAATAATCTCGTCTTGAGTTCGATTTCTGACATTAGTGAATCACAAGATGGTGATCAATCTAATATTAATGAATCACACGATAATAGCTAATATGAAGCTGAAATACCTCTGTCAGTCTTTCAGACCTCCAAAAAATGGCTGGCATGGCAAAATCGAAAGCAAGTCCCTTTAAAAAAAAAACAGTTTCAATAATCATGTTGCCTCAGTAGCAAACATGTAAACACGTGTACACATACATACCAGCTCGAGCCTCAATCTGCATTTCCAATAAAATTCTCAAAGCAAACAACATCTTATATGAAACGGTTCACTTTTCACGTAATGTTTTGATTTAATAATACAATGTTATGTGTTAAAACTTATCCATATTATTATTCTATCGAAACAAAACGACACGATAACTGGCTTTGTTGAAAAACCAATTCCATGTAAGTCATTATCCAAGAAGACAAGAAATTGAGCATAAAGCATCATGTTAATGTAGAACCTTATTACTTGTACGGATTCCCTTCCCAATAAAAAAATTAGCTGGCTTGATACATCTGCATGTATATATAATTTAAAGTAATGTTTATCATCTTATTTATGGGTTTAAATTTTAAAATTTGTGTCTATTTACTACACAGATCTTAAAATTCAAATTCATCTAACAATAATAAATAAAGTGGTGAGCATCATCGTCACTTAACCATCGTCACTTGACCATGGTGAACAAAAATATTCCCTATATGATTTTCAACTTTAACCACTCAAGTCTAACACGTGGTGAGATTAGTTTCGATGTGAGTTTATATTCATTCACATCTACGATTTGTATGAGTCACACATTCCAAAGACATAATTGGTCCTTAATGTTATTCATTTGCACAACTAGGCTTGTTTGAGACCCTTTTTGTAAAAAACACTACTTATTTAGTACATCGATCGATATTTTACACTAGGAGAAGAGGGAGTTTGATTAAGTTATACAATGGGCAGCCTAATTTGGTATCGAATTCGCTATTCACGTGATTCGAACATAAGACCTCTCACTTCTAGGCGAAGAAAAAAATATAGTACTGAGTAACAAAACACTACTTTTTATAAGTAGAAAATAATTTATCACAAATTTAAGTTTCTTTTAAAAGCATTTAAAAGTGTTTTTTTGAAGAAACATATTACACGTGAATTTTCATTTACCTAAAAAACGGAAAACTCTATTTTCACTTCAGCAGAGGGTACACCTAAAACTCCACGTGGACAAATGCTAGTGATCAGTGTAGTCACATGTACACAATGCCAACCAATCACGCACTCCCTCCATTTTTCTTTATTTTCCCTTTAAATATTTAACGCTCGTTGGGCAGAAACAGAGAGAAAGAAACGCTCGTTGGGCAGAGAGAGAGAGGGAGAGGGGTCAGGTAATTGTCGACAGAGGATTCTGAGAAAGTCCGAGGAAACCTCTCCGTCTCCTTTCTCCTCCCGAAAGGAGACGGGCACTTGATTCTTTCATTTCCAACATCATAGGACCATCAAGAAAACATCATATATTTTTGCTAAATTCCAAATCTTTCGTGCCCGTTCTTCTCTCTCACCCGAATCTTCCTGGTAGGTTTCCAATTCCCTCTTCGATTCCTCTTCCTCCATTTCCTGTTTCAAACAAAACCCACAAATCCGATTCCTTTTTGGCAACCAAAAGGCTGCGTCTTTCGATTGGATTAAAGGGGTTTCGATTGTTTGGAATTTTGGGTCGGTTACCAAAGGAGAAACCTTTGATGGGTTACGTGTGATTTTCGATTTCGTTTATGTTTCATGAGTGTTTGATCCTAGGATTTTTCGATAGTTTTCGGGTCGTGGGTTTGTGATTGGTTCAATTGAGAATTGCTGTAATAATTGAAGGGGAATTTTGAGTGTTTTGGTGGTGTGGTTGCTCGGTCAGATTTATATCCTTGAATGTATCTTGTCATCACTGCGGTGGAGGATCGGTTTCTGAGTGTGCCCGACTCGATTCGGGGTGTTCTCAGGCCATTTTACCTGCCCATTGAGCAAAAGGCCTTCTCGTTTTGTTTTCCGAGAGATAGATGGGATAAGGAGTTCTTCAAGTTGCAGGGCGGATAATAAATTACTTGTCGAATTTACGAAAGGTTCTGGCTTTGGTGGTTGTTTTGTTTCGAGGAATTTGAGATGGGTTCGACGCAAAGGTCTACCTTGTCATCTAATGTGGCGGAATTGGTTGATGCTTCCCCATCAAACGGCCAAGAGGTTTCGTACATTGGTAGTATGCCGGTTTATGTTAGGGAGTTGATTGCCGGTGGCGCTGCTGGTGGATTCGCTAAAAGTGCGGTTGCGCCGCTGGAAAGGACCAAGATACTCTTGCAGGTGAGGCATTTAACAAGCTCCATGTTTTTCGAGGCTAATTAGTTTAGTATATAGTGAATGGATGTTTGAGCAATTTTTTTATTGTGAATGATTCTGCTCGGATATGTTTCTATTGCCTTTTCTACATGCTAAGCATCTCGTTGTTATCTGCTCATTTTCTGCATTTGTTTTCATGTACTTACAGACAAGAACAGAGTTCCGCTCTCTCGGAGTGTGGCAATCTCTGAAGAAGCTATTTCAGCACGAAGGTGTTCGAGGATTCTACAAGTAAGTTAGACGTGAACAATTACTGTTTAAGTTTCGATATCAAACTTTATACGTGTCGCGGTAACAATTATTCTCGAACTTTCTTGTCTGTTTTTCAGAGGAAATGGAGCAAGTGTTGCTCGAATTATTCCTTATGCAGCCTTACATTACATGACATATGAGCAGTACAGGTGTTGGATCTTGAATAACTATTCTGCTTTAGGATCAGGGCCTCATATTGATCTTTTAGCCGGTGCAGCAGCCGGAGGGACAGCAGTTTTATGCACTTATCCCTTGGACCTAGCTCGCACCAAACTTGCTTATCAGGTCAGTGTCTTGCATATATCTTATCGGTACCTTTTTCTTTTGTGTCAAAAACGATTTTTGTAATAGTTCATTGATTCATTGTTTAATCTCTTTTTGTTATGGTTTTACAGGTTGTTAATACCCGAGGAAACATTAATTATGGCATGAAAGGCACCCACCATCAAATTGCTTATAAGGGCATAAGGGACGTGCTTTCAAGTGTTTACAAGGAGGGGGGCTTCCGTGGTCTCTATCGAGGTGTAGGTATGCATTTGCTTCTCTAATTATGATGTGGCAAAACCATTTGTCACCACATTCTGTGTATCTCATAGCTGAGTGTTCTGCTAAGACTTTACTGATTGGAGGTGCTGTTTGTTCATACGTGATGCAATATAATGGACAAGCTAATATTAACTTGGAGCTTCTTTTACTTGATCAGGCCCAACACTCACCGGAATACTCCCCTATGCTGGTTTAAAGTTCTACATATATGAGGAACTTAAACTGCATGTTCCTGAAGAGTATGAAAAGTCCATTGTGATGCGTCTTTCTTGTGGAGCTTTGGCTGGGTTATTTGGGCAAACTCTCACATATCCATTGGATGTTGTTAGGAGGCAAATGCAGGTATCGCTTTGTAATGTTATTTATAATTTTGTTAAGTGTAGATTCGTTTTCTCCCTTCTGCCTTTAAATTATTAGATGTTTGTAGTGAAATGAAGTTTGTTGCAATAAGGAGCATGGATTCATAAGGTTATATAACATTATAATTTGGATTTTCACATATATTGTGGGATGTTACAGGTCGAGAATCTGCATTCTTCAGATCAAGGTGGTGTTAGGTACAGAAACACGATGGATGGTCTTAAATATATTATCCGTAATCAAGGATGGAAAAAGTTGTTTTCTGGCCTAAGCGTTAACTATATCAAGGTGATTTCTTATTCTGTGTGTGTCAAATCAGTATACTTTGTCTGAATTTCAGATTTGATTGAGCGTGCTTTTGTGAGGATAAATTTGTGTTTTTGGTTCTCTGTTGATACTTCAATTAGGTATCTTTTCTTTATGCTTTTCTTAAAGATAGATTGAATAGAGATTTTAGGGAAATAAAACGCCTACGTTTTCATTGGATTGTGATGCATCTTTCCCGTTATTCCATTGCATTTGAAGTAGAAAGTTAATAGCTTTAACAGTTCACAGTTCATATCATAGCTATGCTGGTTTCGAGCTTCGGCCATGATTTGTCTTGTTAACGAAAGATTTGTACTGTGTTTTCAGATTGTTCCTTCTGTGGCAATCGGTTTTACTGCGTATGACACGATGAAGGGTTGGCTCCACATTCCGCCCCATCAGAAAGCCCAATCAATAACTAGTGCGGCATAACCAGAAATTCAGAATGTGTAAGCTTACAAACTCCACCCAATACTTGGAATCTGGTGCTAATACAAATATTGCGAATTCAGATTCAACCTCTTTGATGAGTAGAAATTGTCAAATTGTACTGTAGTTATCACGGGTTTCTTTTTCGTCAATTCTGAACTGAGAGTGTGTGTGTGTGTGCATATATCCAAGCAAATTTCTATCTTGTCCAATTTCATACATCCTTTTCTTTAACTTCCTTCAACCCAGTGGTCAATGGTCATCTACTGCACGGGAAGTACAAGGAAGAAGAGCAAGACGAGCGCAGATTCTAGAACTCATTTGGATATTGATTTGCATGTAAAATTTAGCTTAACCTTGATCGTAATATTAATTACCATTTAATTACTGTATTTCAATCTCTGATGCTCTTGTAGCTATGTGGCCATTATGCTTTGATGGGTTGTATTTGATTCAAGTGTTTCCGTGATACCTTATTTTGATAGCCGATATTTTAAACTACTTTAATCTTAAGGGTAAGGAGGTGGGGATACAACACACTCACCGACTGACCTAATCTACGCCTGCCTGTTTCCTTGATACGTAGCCTGCACTGAATTGTATGGTGCTGGACTGATCAAGGCAGGTTCAATCATTCTTGAGACAGACCAAAATTCTTCAGTGGTTGCAACATTCATGGATTGAGATACTAAAGACAAACTTTTTGGTTGAATGGGCACCACAGAAACAGTTAGGGTGAAATCCATGAGCTTTAAAAAACAAGGAGAGACGATTTAGAAACTACAATGGCTGTATAAAATTTACATAGAAAGGCCAATAAGCTTCAAAAATCGGGCATCTACAGAATCGAAAATTGAAGCATCTGATTCAATATTTGAGAATCACCGTGATGGACAGAGATTAGGACAAAGACCAATTTGTTCTAGTAAGTTTTGGGTTCCAATTTCAATTTAATTATACAAAATGTGTTATGCTACATTATGCTACAAGTGTGAATGGAAATTTGTTCTTTGATTAAGATAATTAACAAGTGATTTGTCCAAGCTCTAGATTAATACTATTGTTTAATTAATGCAAATTGTCATTAATTAAAGTAGATTATATATACCTACCCAAAAGATGGAATTGATTCAAGAAAGACAGCAGAAGTCATGAGTCAAATTTATTTAATCTCACATTAAGCTTAAGCCCGCCATTGAATATAGGTGCTTTTAACTTCCTTGAAACTCCGTGCGACGAACGTTGATTTTCAAACGACTATGCTTGCAGCCAGTCGGTCTGCTAATATATGGACATGAACGTCTTCTAGATATGTATGTATTGTCTTCAACCTTCGATTGGCTGAGTATTTGAAAGAGATAAAGGAAGAGCTAGGGCCTCCGAAGGTTATTTTGGTTTCGAGCCCTCCAATGGATGGAAATCGTGAAACATTTTCGGTTACTGAGCTCGATGCTGCAGCAACTAAGCTTCAGAAAGTGTATAAGGGTTACAGGACTAGACGTAACCTTGCAGAAGCAGCTGTTGTGGTTGAGGAATTATGGTTCGTGATTGCACCTCAAAAAACCCATGTCATGCCTTGTTACACCTATGTTCCTTGGTGTACAAGAAATCCCTTGTTTATTATGTTTGTCTAATTGTTGCAGGTGGAAGGCCGTGGACTTTGCAGCTCTGAAGCAAGGCTCGATATCTTTCTTCAACTCGGAGGAAAACGAAACTGCTGTGTCACGGTGGACATGGTCTAGGACAAGGGCTGCCAAGGTAATTTTTGGTGACACACACACGTATATGTATGTGTGTGTATATACTGTTATACATATATATGAATCAGATTGCTAATTAAGATGTGTTTTGTGGAGGTTAATTCAAAATTAACTGCATAAGTTTTGTGTGTTTTTTAGATAGGGAAGGGTTTGTGCAAGGACGAGAAGGCTCAGATACTAGCTCCTCAGTACTGGCTTGAAGCTGTGAGTCTATATTGTAGAAACTCTGTGTTCTTCTGAGAGAGAGAGAGAGAGAGAGAGAGAGAGAGATAGAGAGAGAGAGAGAGAGAAGAGAGAGAAGAGAGAGAAGAGAAAAGGTTTTCTTAGAGATTAAGAAAACTTTGATATTTTCATTACACTCTAAAATGAATAATACAATTACATATTTATAACCTTTTGACTATTCACATTTAGCTATCTAAACTAACCTCATATACCAAACTAATTACATGTGTACCAAACATATAACAAACTAATAAGCAACTCTAGTTATGATATAGCATCTTCATCTTTACACCCCCTCAAGCTGTGAGTCTATATTGTAGAAACTCTGTGTTCTTGTGAGAGAGAGAGAGAGAGAGAGAGAGATAGAGAGAGAGAGAGAGAAGAGAGAGGAGAGAGAAGAGAAAAGGTTTTCTTAGAGATTAAGAAAACTTTGATATTTTCATTACACTCTAAAATGAATAATACAATTACATATTTATAACCTTTTGACTATTCACATTTAGCTATCTAAACTAACCTCATATACCAAACTAATTACATGTGTACCAAACATATAACAAACTAATAAGCAACTCTAGTTATGATATAGCATCTTCATCTTTACACCCCCTCAAGCTAAACTTGGAAGAATCAAGAATTCCAAGAGAAAGCTTGGACTACAGAAACTAGAACATGTTTTTAGACAAAGCTTTGGTATGAATATCTGCAATTTGATCCTGAGTGCACACATACTGAATTGCAACCAGATTGGCAAGCACTAACTCACGAATATAATGATAATTTATCTCTACATGCTTAGTTCGAGCATGAAATATAGGATTGGATGCAAGAGATATGGCTGAGATATTATCACACTAGAGAGTGGGTTTATGAGATAGAGGAAAACCAAAATCTTTAAGCACCTTGCAAATCCAAGTGACCTCTGCAGTAGTATGAGCTAAGGATCGATATTCAGCCTCAGTGGATGAACGTGCCACTGTTGATTGCTTCTTGGCACTCCACCTAACTAAGTTGGTGCCCAGAAAAACACATGAACCACTAGTGGACCTTCTGTCATAAGGACAACCGGCCCAATCTGCATCAGAGTAGGCTGACAGATGCAATGAACCTTTCTTAAACAAGAGACTATGAGTGGTAGTCCCTTTAAGAAATCGCAATATACGTTTGGCTGCTTGCATATGGAGAACAGTAGGTGCATGCATAAATTGACATATTTGATTAACTCCAAAAGAAATGTCAGGTCTTGTCCAAGTTAAGTATTGGAGAGCACCTACAAGTGATCTGTATTCAGTGGGATTGACAAGTAATTCCCCACTGTGATCTAACTTGGTAGAACTAAGAGGGGTGCAACATGGTTTTGCACCAATTATGTTTGTTTTCTGTAACAGATCAAGCAAATACTTGTGTTGATGAAGAAGCATAGTATCTTTGGTTCTGTGAACTTCTAGACCCAGAAAGTAATGCAAATGGCCCAGATCTTTGACAGGAAATAGAGTGCTTAACTTTGCTATAAACTGATTGCAGATATTAGCATTAGGGCCACTGACCAGAATATCATCAACAAAAACAAGTACTATAACCAGAGTTGGAGCATGAAGAACAAATAAAGAAGCATCAGATGAGGATTGACGAAATCCCAGAGATTTGAGAGCTTGAAATAACTTGTCAAACCAAGCTCTTGGAGCTTGTTTGAGTCCATAGAGAGATTTTCTGAGCTTACACACATGATGAGACTTGCTGGGATCTTGAAAACCAGGAGGTTGAGCCATGAAAACATATTCCTTTAAGTCACCATGCAGAAATGCATTACTGATGTCTAGTTGATTGAGAAACCAGTTAAATTGGACAGCAAAGGATAACAAAAGCCTGATGTTAACTGGCTTTGCAACTGGACCAAAAGTTTATGTATAGTCAAGGCCTTCCTTCTGGTGAAATCCCTTAGCAACAAGCCTTGCTTTATATCTTTCAATAGAGCCATCAGGATTCTTTTTAATTCTAAAAACCCACTTGCAACCAACTACATTTTGAGAGGGTGATGAGGGAACAAGTGTCCAAGTACCAGTAGATAAAAGAGCATTGAATTCATTTTGCATTGCCAATCTCCAATTTTCAGACTTAGAGGCTTGAAGATAAGTGTTGGGAATATAATCAGTGGAGGAAGGAAGTGGATGGTTAGCAGCAGTGAAGGCTTTGGGTTTATAAATTCCAATTTTGGATCTAGTAACCATGGGATGAACATTGGAAACAGACTGATGCACAGGTTGAGGTGTAGGCACAGGTTGAGGTGTAGGCACAAGGTGATGTGTAGGCACAGAGACAGTAGGTGAGAGTGACTGTATAAGCACAAGGTGATGTGTAGGCACAGATGTAGTGGATATGGATGTAGGCATTGAAAATTGAAGGTCAATAAGTGGAGATGAAGAGGAAGAATGATCAACAGAGGATGAAACAGGGGGAACATCTTTAAATGGAAAAGTACCCTCATCAAAGGTGACATGCCTTGAGATATAAACCCGATTGGTGTCCAAATCCAAACACCTATAACCTTTGTGTTGTAAACTGTAGCCCAAGAATACACATTTCTTACTTTTTCCATCAAGCTTACATGAGATGTAGGGTTTTAACCATGGATAGCAATTGCAACCAAAAACCTTAAGTTTGGAATAATCGGGATACTTATGAAACAACAATGCCCAAGGTGATTGAATATTGCCTGATAAAGGCAGCCTCTTGATAAGATAAATGGCAGTGGTAAAAGCTTTAACCCAATAGGAATGAGGAACACCAGATTCAACTAATAAGGTCCGAGCTGTCTCAACAAGATGCCTATGTTTCCTCTCCACACAACCATTTTGTTCTGGTGTGTGAAGACAACTAAGTTGATGGACAATGCCATGAGTATGTAGAAAAGATTTAAACTGTAAAATGGTAAATTCACCCCCAGAGTCAGAACGTAAAATCTTGATTTTATTACCAACAATATTCTCAACATAAGCTTTGAAAGTTACAAAAGTAGCATACACCTCTCATTTAGTCTTTAAAGGAAAACACCAACTATATTTGCTAAATTCATCAACGATGAGAAAATAATATCGAAAACCACTCACTGATATGACATGAGCTGGTCCCCACAGATCACAATGTAAGAGCTCAAGAAACTTAGAAGTTGATGTAGTTGATGAACCAAATGGCAGTTTATGGTTTTTAGCTATAGCACACTTGGAGCAAAAGAAGTCAACAGAGGTTGTACCTTTAATAGCAAGCTTAGTACTAGAGATTATTTTACGAAATATAGAAGAGGAAGGATGTCCCAGCCGGCTTTGCCAGAGTGTGATTGAACCTTGAGCACTGATAAAAGCATAAGATGATCTAGAAGATTGACCAGTGGAAGAACAACTTTGCAGAGGGTAAAAACCATCTTTAACTGGACCCTGCAAAAGCATCAACCCCGTAGTACGATCTTTTACAACAGAGTCATCAGAGTCAAGTGTTAAGGCACAATGGTTATCTTTGAGAAATTGGTATGCAGATAACAAATTGTGTTTCATTTGAGGAACATGAAGCAAATTACTCAACTTAAATTTAGCATTAGAAAAATGCAAAGAAGAAGAGCCAATATGATGTATAAAGAGACCTTTACCATCACCGACATAAACTTTGTCCTCACCAGTGTACGATGTTGGTGAAGAGATGTTGGCAACGTCATTAGTGATGTAAGATGTGGCGCCAGAATCCAGAAGCCAAGATGGAGAAGGCTTAGAGGTGTAGTGTGCACACATTGCTACAAGTTTGGCAGGAGGAATCTTCCCAGAGATGTCAGGATTCATGCGATCGAAGCAGTCAATAGCTTCATGACTGGTGGAGCCACAAATTTGACAATGAACATAAGTACTGAAGAATGAAGAGTTACGAATTCCTTGTTGATGACCACGATTGGAGGATTGTCCTCGATAATTGCCTCGGTGTCCACGATTATGATTGAACCGACCAGGATTATGATAATGATTGCCCCGATTGGTGGTCTTTCCACGATGAGAGTTGAATCGAAAAGATTGCTGAGGTTGTGCAACATAAGCTTGAGGCGGTGGAGTGGGAAGGAGAAGCGGTTGAGACTGAGCAGAATATGCCTGAAAAGACTCAATGTTAGAAGAAGAGAGCTTCTTGCGACGTGACATTGAAAGCTCCTTGGTGAGAAGAAGGTCATGTAACTCATCCAGAGACGTGGAAGAGAGACGTAACATGACAGAATCAATAAAAGATTCGAATTCATCAGGTAACCCAGCGAGAGTAGCCGCCATTAGATCTCGATCAGAAATAGGTGTACCGGCAGCAGAAAGAGAGTCAGAGATTTCTTTGAGTTGTTGAAGATAATCCGCCATAGATTGAGCACCTTTTTGAATTGCTTGCAGACGAGACCGAAGTTGATGGATGTGAGCATCTAAGACTCCACCAAAACGCTGCTCAAGCTTGATCCAAAGATCTCGAGCAGAAGATACACCAACTGTAAAAGGAATGACATCTTCTGAGAGTGTATAATTCAACCAAATCAAAAGATTTCGATCCTTTTCATACCAGATCTCAAAGGCTGGATTAATTGAGTGATTTGGAAGGAATGGCGATGTACACGGCTCAGTACCTTCAACAATGCCTAGAAGTTTGTAGCGCCTAAGAATCGGTGCAAACAAAGCACACCATGGAAGGTAGTTGGATCTCTTGAGCTTAATCGGAACCATGCTTCCAATGTTCTGTATTGTGAGAGAAGCATACGAATTTGACAAATTAGGGTTTGTTGAGGGATTTGGGGCAGAATTCGGAAGAGATTCATGAGAAGTAGAATCGGACTGAGATGCCATGGCAATCAGAACCAAGAATTACAAGAGAAGATCGTCGAGAATCAGAGATATGAAGCGGAAGGGGAGATCGAATTAGCCGTGAGGCAGAAGGCGAATGATACCATCTAGAAACTCTGTGTTCTTGTGTGAGAGAGAGAGATAGAGAGTGAGAGAGAGAGAGAGAGAAGAGAAAAGGTTTTCTTAGAGATTAAGAAAACTGTGATATTTTCATTACACTCTAAAATGAATAATACAATTACATGTTTATAACCTTTTGACTATTCACATTTAGCTATCTAAACTAACCTCATATACCAAACTAATTACATGTGTACCAAACATATAACAAACTAATAACCAACTCTAGTTATGATATAGCATCTTCATCTTTATATATATCTACCTTTAAATTTCTTGATCTTGTTTTGAAGTTTTTGATGCAATAATTTTTCATTGATCCATCTTTTTCTCAGATTGATCCATTACATCGGTGTGGGGACAATTTGCAGTTATATACCGCGAAATCTGGTCGGATTGCATTTTTGGCTGCTTTGTTTTCATCCTTTTGCTCCTCGCTTCCTCTTTCGTGTACGGGTTATATAGTGTGGAGGATGGACGGGTTTGGCCCCTTTTTTAGCTGACTTTACGGAGAGGTGATTCTCCAAGAAGCAGTTGGATTATAATAAATACTTTAACAGGTTTTCGATACAATTGTGTAAAACCGCTCTTACAAACAAAAACAATCTCAAATGAGCCCACACTTATGGTATAATGGTATTGATATGCAACCACAACCACAACCACAGTTGAATTCGTTAAGCGCTAAGCAGCATGCCACAAAAAATGTATACATGATGAATGGAAGTGTCAGAAAACCCCCTTTTTTTATAAATTTTACTTTTTTTTTTCTTGCGGAAGAGACAGAGTTCGAAGCTATTACAATAATTTATAGGAAGGGAAGTTTCGCACCTAGGACGCATGGGTAGAAACCCAACCCTATCTACAAGTATATTAGACCATATGCAAACATAAAACAAAATAATATGCATATCCAGAATTTTGTGGTGCGAAAGTGCTTTCAGATTAAACAAACCAATATATATTTTCATGCCAAATTATTTAGTAGACAGGATTTGTTCGTTGCGGTCTCTGCTCCTGTGCTCCTCCATGTCTAAGTTCGGATCCTAAAAAGAGATAAGGCAGAGGTTCCATCTAGGCCTTTGTCATAGAAATGGGTGTGGTAGTCCCTCACAGTAATCTCCCTGTACTTTGGAGGGTTGTCTTCTGATACTAACTCCTTGATAGGTCCATAGAGATTTGTAAATGGTAGCATACCTGTGCTAAAGAAGCTGGCAACGGATATCCTTGGACCTTCACGGTTTGCCAATACCCTGTGTTCTACACTCTTGAATCTGTCATTTGATATGAGCTGAAAACACCAAAAAGAATTCAACATAAAAGACCTAATTACGACAATCGAAGAATTCTAAGACATATTCTAAGAGAACGCTACCATGCGACCAAAGCTTGTCTCGAGTATTAGTCATTAACAAACTATCTTAGTTTACGATACTATTCTCTTAATTTAATAGTAGTTTTTACGGAATAAAAAAAAAAGGGGCAATTGTATACGTGTGCTTACTTGTAAAAGATCTCCAATGTTCACCACTAAAGCCCCAGGCACAGGGGGTACATCAATCCACTTATTTTGACGATCAACAACCTGCAGACCACCAATATGATCTTGCACAAGGACCGTAAGGAAGGTATTATCGGCGTGCTTGCTTGAGCCCAAAGTTAACTCTGGCTGTGGACAAGCAGGATAGTAATGGCCTAAAACCTGTAGCCCCTTACTACAATCTATGTTATTCAAGTGGCTTGGCTTTAGCCCAAGGGCCTCCGACAACAACTCGAACAACAATTTCCCCAACTCCATTACTCGCTTTGAATACTCGATCAGTACGTCTCTGCAAGTTGAAAAACAGGAAAGCACATTAAACTTGTCAAAAGTATGGAGTTTAAGTGATCTAATCCATCAAGGAAGGAATCTGGACCAGGTTAATGTCACCAATTAAACCAGAGAATTGAGTTGTCAAATACCTGCATACTTCTGGCAAGTCTTCTGGCTTAGGAGGATTTGGAGCCATGTAACACAGAAAAGTATCCCTCCAATTCGTTGCCAGTGAACTATAAAGATCAAAGTTGGTATTGTAAAAAAAAGGTTTAGAGTGATCACGAGTGTAAAACTCTTTCTTGACTCGAGTGTCCTGCTCATAAAACCCACGTACCCCATCCATTATCCTCTCCAGAACACCAACAGGTATCCCATGATTCGCTATTTGAAAGAAGCCCCAAGCCTCTGATGCCTCTCCAACTTTCGCAACAATCTCATTGCGCTTAGTTGGATTACCATGGCCTTCAAGGTCTACTAGCGGAATGCTAAACTGGGTGGCTTCTGAATCAGTGCTTGTATTGTTGATGGAGTTCTGATCATCCAATTCTGGTGGTTGATGAAAAATTCTAGGAACCTCGGCTACCCCGGCATCAACAAGACCCTTAACGCCTTCCCTTGTCTCATCAAAAGCTTTCACTTCGCTTTTTCGATCGTAATTGGTTGGAACCTCATTGGTGTTGGGAGCTACCATCTTCGCTGGTGATAAATTGGTAAAGCTTGAAGTTTTAGTGGATATGAGGGTAATACTAGGTATGGTTCAGACAATAATGATTGGGCAGGAGTTGGAGGAAATTTAAGCCACATATTTGGAAAGACTAGAGAGAGGAAGTTGATCGATGCCAAAGATATTTTGTGGACGCTAAAAGGATATAATGCTGCCACTTCATTCTTTTACTTAGATTGCATGTAACCCATACCACAAAAAGAACCCAATCAACATTAGAAGAAGAAAAAAAAACCCCACACGAAACTATAACAAGGCAAAAAAGACAACTTATGGTGATATGTCAAAGTAGCACAAGGAAGTCAAGAATCTCACCAATGAACCCTAGTCAGATCAACATCATGGTTAGCAAAACAATCCAAAACAATCCGCAAGTTGGTTACCTTTATAGTAATGAGTAACTAGAATAGTCATTAAGAAATCAAACAACGCCAACTAAACCAACAAATGCAAAGACGTCACTAAAGATTTGAATGCCCTTGGATTTGGCTTTTCTCAATGCGATCGTTAACCGAAGAAGGAAAGCATCTCACGTCAGTCAGGTATTTTTTATGTCTTGTGTTTAAGATCTTTTGGAATGGGAGTTTTAGACTTCGATGATGAGTGAGAAGTGTCTTGATCAAGATGGTTATAAAGTGTACTGGATTTTATTATCAATGTTGTAGTAGGTGATATAAGTGTAGTGGATTTTATTTGACAGAGAACTGACGTCTAAATTAACAATACTACTCGGGAAAGTTAACATGCATAAAGTAAAAGCAGCAAAATAAAAGGACAATAAACAAAAGTGCATAAGAAAATTAAATTTAAATTACTTGATTGGAGTATTGGAATGAATTGAAATGACAGTTCGAAAAATTGAAACAAAAAAATACGAATGAAAGATACAGTTCAACCTAGTTTAGAATGGATGCAAGAGCAATATATAGAAGGAAAATTTAACGAAAAGCTCTTGGTACTGTTCACTTAAAAAAAAAACCACATTTTTACATTAAAAAGTCAATCATGGTACTATTCATTTTACCCTTTATTTTGTCTTTATCATTGAAACTCAAAATTTTCAAGTCATTTTCATTAGTTTTCCTTATACAGAATGTAAAAGTGTGGTGATATTTGACAATGACCTACAAGGTTCTGTTTCTATTGGTGTAGAGAAATAATAAGCTTCGTCCATCAGTATCTACTCTCAATTCTCCTTGGCTTTGTTTATCACTAATTTATATGAAGCGCTCACTTCTCGATCTGATTCACCGAAGACTTTAAGATTCAAATTAATTTCCACTTAAAAGCGTTATTTGATCAAATCCCTATTTTTGTGCATGCATATCACCAATCCTAATTAACTTAGCTGACCTGATTGGAGCGGAATGATTTCCTGCAAAATTGGATGTCTGATTTGTCCATGATTTTGTGGTCATGTGAACTCAGGTGCCGACTTGTTACTCACTCACAGACTGGTCCAGGATCTATTAGTACGAACTAAGTAGATTGGGGCATAGATTACTTTGCATATTGAGGGTAAGAACTACTTAGGGCACGTTTACTAATCTGTAATCAGAATAAAGTGAATTGAATTGAGAAGGAGTTGAATTGAGGAGAAATTAGAATCAAATTCTTATAAAAGCTATTTACTAAACTGTCTGGAATTGGAATATGAATGGTGCTGATTCCAAACACCCATGAATCGGGTATTAAAACTAGTTTAATTATTAAACTGCCATGTCCTAAATAAATTCATTTATGGGTTAGTTAATAAATTTTAATTTCCAAAACAACATATGCTTAGACCTAATTTTATAGGACAATACTTGGGTACTCACCGGAGAGTACCCAAAATACTGATTCCTTGAAGTGGCCCAATGCAAATAAGACACTTGTTAAAGTTTAAGTTTTATAAAAACACTAGTAAATTTTACCCGCACGTTGTTGCTGGAGCGAAAATATAACTATAGATTATATTTTTAACATAGAAATAACCAAGGATTAAGATAAACATTAAGTAGAAAATGGAGCAAATATTTTTACAAACCTGTCTAAGTTTATATAACTTACAGAAAAGACATTGTCAAATGCCTTGTCATTGATATACAAAAATGGCTAGCCTAGTATTCCCCATTGACAGTCATCCCAGTGCTTCATTTGTATAATTACTTGAACATAGAATATCCCATAAGAGCACATTGTTTACATACACAAAAAGAATGGGGAATTCATGTTAGGATCAACTATTTACGAACAAAAAATATTAAGCACCACTTGTCTGTTTTGGATAAGACATGACAACATCTTCTAACACTCAAGGAAAACTTTTTTCCTTGAAGCAATCACAATAAATAAAACAAGTTCGGTCATCAGAAAAAATTTGGATCAGAAAAAAAGAAAGAAGTTAAAACTGTAACAAAATGTTAATACAGTTGTAATAAATGTTAGAAAGGAATAGATTTATAGCATGGAAGAACTAATAGTAAACCAGAGTTACCTAGTTTTTTATTGTGCAGAGCAAGATCTGTTTTTGAGCTGGTTGGGGAGGATTTTCTTTTCAACAACTTGATCAAAACTTGATCAACATCTTGTATATCCGTTTCAGATATTTCTTCTGCTTCACTGTGTTAAAAATATTAAAAACATTGAAAACATAAATTTAGATTAGATTGAGATCAATTTGAGATGAAATTAAAAATATTGTGATGTAGAGTATAACCTTTTTTCAGACTCTATAAAAAGAGCTCTTCTAGGTGATTCACACCTTACTTTCTCCTTCTTGCACCTCAAAGGTAATTGACTATCAGTTAAACGCTGCAAAACGAAAAATTTGGAAATCCACACTTTGTCACCCCATCATATAAGAGCCACAAAAACAATGCAAGAATTTTATACCCAGACAAAAAGAAATTGACAGAATTTAACCAAATGTAATTTCAGCAGAAAAATAAACCCAAAATAAATATTGCTGTAAACAGAATTGACACACTTCCGACTTACAGGAAGAAGAAACAGTGCTATATATATAACCTTTTTTCAGACTCTATAAAAAGAGCTCTTCTAGGCGATTCACACCTTACTTTCTCCTTCTTGCACCTCAAAGGTGAGTGTTACAAATATTGTTGCCCTCTCCGTGCTTTTCCTTTTTTAATATATATATACATATATATATATATATATATGTGTGTGTTACAAATATCCTTCTTCAACTCGGAGGAAACCGAAACTGCTGTGTCACGGTGGGCACGGTCTAGGACAAGGGCTGCCAAGGTAATTTTTGGTGACACACACACGTATATGTATGTATGTATATATACCGATATACATATATACATGAATCAGATTGCTAATTAAGATGTGTTTTGTGGAGGTTAATTCAAAATTAACTGCATACGTTTTGTGTGTTTTGTAGAAACCCATTGGGTTCTTTTATTCCTCACGGATGTGAGACTTTAACACTCACCTCACGTGTAACATTATTTAGTGGTTCACACGTGGAGATCCGCATCGGTACTTATTTTTTTATGGGTGACAAGCTCAGTACTTGTTTCAAGTGGGTTCTGATACCATGTTAGATTTTTGAATCACCTGACCCACTCCACTCTAATGACAAAGTTACTGTTCCTAACTTTACCATATTCCCAATCCGTCGAGTGTGAGATTTTATCACAAAAAAACCCTAATATTAGTTAAAGTAGGGTAATTTTATTTAAACCCATTGGGTTCTTTTATCCCCATCGATGTGGGATTTCAACAGGTTTGCGCAAGGACGAGAAGGCTCAGATACTAGCTCCTCAGTACTGGCTTGAAGCTGTGAGTCCATATATCTACTTTTAAATTTCTTGATCTTGTTTTGAAGTTTTTGATGAAATAATTTTTCATTGCTCCATCTTTTTATCAGATTGATCCATTCCATCGGCGTGGAGACAATTTGCAGTTATACCGCGAAATCTGGTCCGATTGCAATACCAGCCAACCTATCTTGTACTGGCAAGCGTCCGTGTGTTTGCCTGAGGAAAACCTTTTGGTTTCTACGACAGTTTAATTTGTATGATAAATGATTAGCTTTTTTATTTCTTCTATTGCCATGGTAATATTGATATTCTGTTTTTCCTCCCCTGGAACTTAGGTTGGATGTTGGTGAGGATAAAGATATAAATCTCGAGAACTGCCCGAGGATCGATCTGCAACGTCAATGCATCAAATACCTTGGACCAGTAAGGACTTAACTTACAAATCAAAATATTGTAGGGGAAGACTGTAGATTTAATGTTGCAGAAAGGCAGATATTATCGATACAAAATCCGTCGCTCATTCTTTTTCATTTTCTATTGCAGTCAGAGTGGGGGACATATAAAGTGACAGTAAAATGGAAAGCTTATGCACAGGCAAACTGGGATACTTGTGAACACATTTGAAGGCTCTGAGTGGATTTTTGTGCTCAGCACACCAAGGGATTTATATGTAGGGCAGAAAAAGGAAGGTGTTTTTCAGCACTCTAGCTTTCTGTCCGGAGGGGCTGCAACTTCAGCCGGAAGATTAGTCGCCCAAAATGGGGTTCTCGAGGTACATTAATCATTTTCTGCTGAGAAACACAGGTGTATCGATATTGTCAAAAATGCATTGATAAGTGATAACATGTCAATACCTTATGCTGGAGTTAATGATAAAAGAGCATTATTGTCTATTGCCAATCCGTTCTTTCGTTTTATGGAATTTTCATAAATATTGATTTTTATTTCTTTAATATTTCAATTATTTAGCTTAATTAAATTCCTTGTCTTGCAACTCTTCAGGCTATGTGGCCAGACAATGATCACTATCTCCCAACGGTAGACAATTTCAAAGAATTCATTATCTTCTTGGAAGATCACCAAGTAGACCTAACCAATGTCAAGGTAATTAACTCGGAATTACATTCAACTTCCTTAATATTACAATGTTTAGTAGTACGCGCCCAAAGTTGAACTAAAATAAGTCACTCTACAAAATGAGTTTATAACTCAATTGGTTAAAAAGCGTTCATTCCCTAGCAATTATGTTTGAATCCGCTCCCCGACATCGCTTATAGAAACAACAAACAATAGCTAATTTTGGTCTTTTACAGATGTGTGCAATAGATGATCGCTATGACTCCATTAGTCCAACTGATCATCAGCATGAGAGTGTGGGGCCCGATGCAACCAATGGAGAAGTACCACCTGTACTTGACTTGTCGAAACATTTGTCTCCATGTGGAGGAGGAATCTTATACTGGCCCATTTCATTGATGAAATATGTCGTTTCTCTTAAAAAAATACTCCAACACTTGTAAATGGATATTGTTTCCTTGACAAAAAGCTAGTAGCCGCAAGGAATGGTAAACAAATAATAAAACGTATGTAAATTAGGGTTTACTGTCTTTTTGTTTTATAGTTGTTTACAAAATTTGTGACCGATTCTATTGGTGTATATTTTTGAAGTTAGATAGTAAATGAAATGCGGGGAGGCCCTTGTTCTTGTGGATAGACCCAAACATAATTTATGTATGTAGATATATACCTCCCCATGAATAGATAAAGGAATTAATCTAACTATAGTGGAAAGGGACGCCTCCATTATTGAGACGATGATTGATGACCATGGCATGCAGCCAAAATTTGCAACATAAAATTGCTTCAAAAAACTGTTTGGACTCGATTTTGCACCATCAGCTCGTTTAATTGAAGCAGTTGAATTTTAATATTTGTTCTAAAATATTGTGGAACTGTTATTAGCACTTCAAAAATCTCATTTTGCACTTTTCACAAGTTGTATTTTCTTTTCAAATATGGTGTTTATATACCCTATAACAGCCCGTCCCGGAGATTTCGTACGATGGATGTGAAATGACGAAAATACCCTTGGACGTTAATTAAGGTATGTGTGTGTGTTTAAGTTTGGGGGTGTTTGGTTGGTTGTATTTGAGCCACACACACACACATTCACGCACTTTTTCTCTCTCTCACTCCCGTACTCTCTCTCTCTCTAAATCTCTCAGACCTTCTCTCTCTCTCCCTCTCGGCTTTTGTGCGGACACACCCATGAGCCCTTGTAAACCTTGCAGATCGAAGGTGTGAAGCACCCCATTGTGTTCCTGAGGTTCATACGAACACATTGGTACCCATTTCTGGTAAGGATACCTTTGAAAACCCTAGTTCTCATAACCTCCGATTTGTGCACTATTCCTGCTCACGTAAAATGTTGTGTTTTTGGAGATTCTAAGTTCATAGGAAGCTTAAGGAGGTCCTTACGAAGCTCGAAGTGCTTCGTTGGAAGAATTTGGACGTCGGAATCGCGAGATCGGGGAGTTTCATTTTGGCCGAAATTATCAGGGCTTTTTTTCGGCGAATCCCCGGCGACTTAAGGGTCGAGTCAGGTATAATTGTGTTCATCTTTGTGAGATCTTCATTTTGGTATAAAGTACGTAGAAAATGGTGCAAAAATGAAGGAGAAACCATAGTTGGAAATTTTTCCAGAAACCGGCGACTCGCCGGAGAAAACATGGAATATTCCGTCAGTCTTGATGGAATATGCTGACGCCGTCAGTCATCTTTAACTATTACCGTTGGGTTTTAATGGAATATTCCTGACGGCGTTAACTGACGCTGTCAGTGTGCAAATCACGTGGCCGCACGTGGGGGCGCTTCTGGCCGTGCCTTGGCCGGCCCGTGGGTGGTCAGAAAATTTTTCTAAAAATATGGGGATGTTCGTGAAGTTGTGTAGATCACTGTGGTATATACATATACCCAATTTGAGCAATGTACGAGAAGTTATTTCTAAGGTTTCGATTATGTGCGTTAATTAACGTTATTTCAGTTACTTCTCATATAGGCGAGACCTATCCGGAGGACGAGCGTAGCCAGGCTAGGCACAGGGATTACGACCCGGCTACTTATCAGTGAGCGGGCTTTTGTTTTCCGTATATACCTATATAAATGAGATTTTTCCCAGAAAATCAATTAAGTGAAATGTGATATGAAATGCCATGCAAAGTATCTATTTTATTTTATTATACGTTATTGGTTGCATATATTAATGATGGTGCTGCGGACGCACAGATAAGTGGCAGGTAAGTTTATATACTAGTTTTGATGTGAACGAATGATATGATGTGATGTGATGTGATGTGATATGATTAGAGCTCATAAACTTGCACACTGATATTAGAGGCTCAGTCTAACACATGATGTTCACCTCCCGCACCGCATGCTCGCCTTGTAAACCAAGTTAGGTGCTCAGTCTTGTCGAATAGACCACTATAGGTGGGTTCGACTGGTAGGTGACCCGCGATTTATCGCACAGTCTTCACGTGATCGTAGCACTATAGCATATTAGTTTATATTCAATGATGTTGTGCAGACCACTAGAGGTGGTAATGATGTGTGTGCAGGATATATATGATATGATTGAGATGATTATGAGCTATATGATATGATGAGATTGTTATGAGCTATATACAGCCGAGGGCTGAGTTGATTATCTAGTATTCAATCACATTCACAGAGTTATACTTTGGCATGGCATACATATATTCATACATACATATTTTCCAGCAGGATTTTGAGAGTTATATATATGAGTATATATTTTATTTCTGGGAAATTATACAGGTTTTACGGCGAGGGGTTATAACTTTTGAGAAAAGAAAAGGTTTTGAAAAGATTTGTTTCTGACCCACTCAACTTTATTTTTCGCCCCTCCAGGTATTAGGTAGTGTTTGTTGGTGGCATATGAGGAGCTCATCGGACGTTCTGACAGAATTCATTTATGTAGGACCACCTTCGAGTGTTATCTCTATTTAGTGCTTTCTGCTTGACTGCACGTAGACCATTTATGCTCTGGTTGTGTAAACCATCTTAATTCTCGCACTAGCACACTATCTTGTCTTGAGTTGCTAGTTGCATGATTTTAAATTGTTCGTATCTTCCTGTTTAATCTTGTTTCCGCACTGTGCACATGGTTACGTCACTCTCACGTAACGGCCAGCACGCCCCACTTTCGGGTCGGGGTGTGTCATACCCACCTCAATGTCTTATCTTCCCACCCACCTTATATTCCCACCCGCCATAAAAAGTAAAATGAAACCCATACTATTTTCCCGCCCACTATTATTCCCAAAGCACCCTTACCCCCAACACCCTGCTCATTGGCCTCCTATTCCGATCATTACTAGCGGCTTAATTAAAGCCCAGATCCTATCATATCAATGCTTGATTTCCTTCTCCAGTAACATTTTCTGCATTCTATTTTCAATTCTTTAAATAATATTTTCAAATATGATGGAAGAGTTGGCTTTCATTGCTGCATTCATTGGTATAAATAATTAGTTTGAGTTACAAGAGTCCTACTGGAATACTGAATCCCATATGTATGAATACATAAGATTACAATTATTACATCCTTTGACAGATTACAATACACTTCTAATCAACATGGGGCTTTTGTTTAACAATTTTGAAACAAAATAGAAAGGAAAATGCCAAGCTTGTCAATCACTTGATACAATCATACACATACTCTGCACTTGCATTGCAATTTGCATGCTTTGCCTATGCCTGGCTAGCGGGTTTGGCAGCGGCTGCAGCAGTGGCGTCTCACTCCTCAATAATCGTCTTCCCTCCAAATACCTCATCCCCTTCCTCTCTCTCCTCGTCATTCACCAACACAAAGTAACAGAAACATGACCCACTTGTGTCACCTGTCCACGAGATCCAGTCCGTCTCAGTTATGATCACAATAGCATGCTTAATCGTGTTGTCCATTCTGGGGGTTAGAGTTTTGGAAAAGACTGAGAGAGCTCGAAGGAGACGATAAAATGGGATGCGAGCGGTGTGCTAAATTGCTAGGGACGAGGGAATGTCGCTTCTTTTTTTACTATCCTTATATGTCATTTTATGAGAGGATATATTAGTCATTAAAAATTTAATAAAAAGTGGGGTGCGATGATAAGACATTGGGGTGGGTATGGTAACACTTTTCAAAGTTTAGAGTGCAAAATGAGTATTTTGAAGTGCCAATAACAATCTCAGTATTATTATTGAATTATTGTGGTAATTATCTTGTGAAAATATTTTGATGAACTTCGAGATTGAAATCAAGGATTCATGGATATGTTAGGGATTTTCCCTGTGGTTGAAGATTACTCTCCATGTAATTCATGCACGTCGGGATCTAGAGTCCAACTTGAGAAAGACAACGTGAGTTATGGATAATTGGCAAGGAGATAAAGATGGCCTGCACGTGAATATGGCTGATCAAATCAAATGAGATAAAGCTGAGATGATCATCAATTGAATTTGAATTTGATAAAAGTTGGATTCAACTGGAACCTTATTGCACGTGGTATTGGTTGCATGGGTTGCATGAAAACCACCTGGGCTTATTCACAGCCAAGTATTTCAAATTGGATGCTAAATGCATGAGCGCAGTGTTTAAAATACTAGTATCGGTGAAAATATCGATTTGTAAATTTGTGAAAATATTTACGGATATATTAAATATATATCGGTATTTATTGCTTTCGATAGAAATGATGAAAATTTAAAATGAAACTTTAGGGATTGTCAAACATTGGATTATGAGGTGAAGTTTAGACTTTACCCCTCATTTCCATATCTTTCTCCAAATTTTTGAATATTTTCATGAAAATATCGATCGTATCAAAAAAATTTAAATATGTGCAAGTGAATAATTGTGTTGCTAAGCGTGGTGAATACTTATCGTGCAGAGTTTGTGATAACTATTACAATTACTCATGTGCAACACATAATTTCGACTAAGGATGGTGATGAGTATGATCATGTTTAGCCCCTTCAGAAACAAAACTTGAGTGTTGAAAAGTTCCTTTCTTTTTCTGCCCTACATATAAAGATCTTGATGTGCTGAGCACAAAAATCCACTTTGACTCTTCAACTGTGTCAACAAGCATTCCACTCTGCCTGTGGACAAGCTTCCCATTCTCCACAATCACTTCATATGCCTCCCTCTCTTTCTGCAATACAATACAAAATAAAAAATAAAAAATTTATTAGCGACCGATTTTGTAACGGTAATGTCTATGTTTCTATGAATAACATCAGTACATTTTCTATTGGCATGCTATCTGTCAATGTTATCGACAATCTGTCATTCAGTAAAGAACGAACGTCCTGTTCAGAGAAGAACAGTTGCTTTAAGTATAATTAAGTAATGAAGTATATGAGTATGCAGTTGTAAGTCCTTACTGGTCCAAGATATTGAATGCACTGACGTTGTAAACCAGGACTTCTTGGGCACTTGTTGAGGTTTCTGTATTTGCCATCGCCAACATCCAGCCTTCATGTTGTAGGGGAGGTAAAAAGAAAAGGTTAATATAATATGTAGTGTTGGTGGTAAATAGTAAAAATGTTATATTATATAAAACTGTATCATAGGAAAAGTTTTTCCTCATGAGGCAAACTTACCAATTAGACCACACATCGTGGTAGAAAATGCAAATTGTGTCCGTACCGATGGCGAGGATCAATCTGAGAAAATAATGAAGCAAATCCTTCACGGTTAGCTTGAGCGTTATAGCAGAAATGAGTTAGGATTACATTAGGTCAAATGTTCGATTCTCCTTCAAATGTAACAATTATTAGGATTGAAGTGTGATACCCACCTGCTTGTGCATGAACTGCATGAACAACCGGTTGATTTAAATCGTAGTGGGCGGTTTGGTTCGGTTTTGATAGTAAAAGATTTCATAGTCTGACCAATGACTATAATAAATTTGGATTCTTAGAACAGTGCTGATGAACAAAATTGAATAAGAAGTAGATAGATATACTCACAGCTTCAAGCCAGTGCTGCAGAGCTTAGTTTCTGAGCCTTCTCATCCTTGCACAAACCCTTCCCTACCTACAAACACAAATCAAACATTTTCGGTTAATTTTTATTTCTCCATAAAAGCACATTTCATCAGATATCTGATTCATATATCACCAAAATGTGTACCTATTGGCAGCCCTTGTCCTAGCCCGTGACCACTGCGATCGGCACTTTCATGTTTCTCAATGTTGTAGAAGGACACCGAGCTTCGTTTCAGAGCTGCAATATCCAAAGTCTGCCACCTTCAAAGATTAAACAAACAAGAAGGAAAAAAAAGATTGATTGAGCACCAAGCAACAAAGTGTAACAAAAAAAAAAATACAACATAGTATTTTAAGGTAGAGTTGCAAACCACAGTTCCTCAACCAAAGCAGCACAATCTGCAAGGTCTCTTCCAGTCCTGTAACTCTTGTACACTTTCTGAACCTTGGTTGCCGCAGCATCGAGCTCGCTCACCGGCCGCGGAGTAAACAACGTAGCCGATTCAAGAAGCAAAATAGTGGGTTTCTTTATCTGCAATGACACATGATTCTGCCCTTTGAATGATCAGATGCTTCAAGTTTTGGTTGTGTAAATTCCCAATAATTGAAGCTTATTGACCTTTCTAACCCTTTTCTCAAGTCTTCTAACTCCCCTTGTTTGGTGCCCATTGAACCGAAAAACTAGTGGTTAACTACTATCACAGTCCATGCTGATAAGAGTAGAGAAAAAGAGAGAACCATCAGTTTTAATTACTCAAAAATGATTGAACCTGCACAAAAACCCAACTGGGAATTGGGAAAGGCACTTAAATTAAAAGCATGCATATCCAAAATTACAAGCACAACCCCACTCAAAGGGAAGTAATTTTTGCACTCACTTTTCTTTCGCCGTTTCTTTTATGAATTGAACAAATAGACGAAAATAAAGAGACAGAAATAAGGGAAGGGAGGGATACAAAAGGAGAAATAAGGGAAACGTGAAAATGAAAAACAGGGAAATTATTTGTTTATGGGTTCTTTTTAACTAAAAACTTATTTGGTTAATGTTTTCAACCGAAAAATGAAACCTCCAACTCAAAAGGGAAAGTTACTTTTTGAGTTTTCAAAATTTAGTTTTCAATTTAAAAAAAAAACTAAAATGATTATAAAACGACCTTTTAATTCTTTTAAAGCACAATTTTTTAGGCAGTGAGCTAAAATCTTCATGTCTTTTAACTTGTTCAAGGTTGTTTGGCCATACAGTGGTCATTGTCTCCCAACTGTGAGGAATTTAAAGCACAATTTTTTAGGCATTGAGCTAAAATCTTCATGTCTTTTTAACTTGTTCAAGGTTGTTTGGCCATACAGTGGTCATTGTCTCCCAACTGTGAGGATAATTTCAAGGAATTTATTATCTTCCTGAAGGAGCACCAAGTAGACAACCAATGTCAAGATAAAATTACCGAACCAACACTCATTTTTTATTATAGAATAAACTGACAATATATATGATAAAGTGTAAATGTCTTTGTAGCTAACAAAACATAACAACAATATTACATGTACATTCTAAAAAATATTCATGAACACAAAATACGTCATACACAAAGAATTTCCTAAGAAAAATGGCTAATTAGTTCTCTCTTTTTTTGGTGGTACTTTAAAGATGTGTGCAACAGATGATAACAAAGGATCATTCAAATTTCCTTATGAGGAATCCAATCCAGAGATTAATGCTGCCAATCTGATGGGCCTAAAATCAACGGCTCCGATGGCTCCATTCCCACTGATCATCAAATGAGAGTATGGGTCCCAGTACAGGCAATGCAGACGGACCAGTTTTTGACCTGTCCAGGCGTCTGTCTTGCAAGTGCGCATGTGGGTTTGGGCCACGTATTGGGTGTGTGGGGGACTATCCAGTTAACCTACAACGCAAAGCACTTGAACAAATCAACCTATCACCAAAGATGGAAGCTCTTCTCCAATCCCTTCCCCTAGACCAAGCCCAAAGATCGGGGTCTCCCCTAGACTTGCCTACATGGAACTGCCTAGCCCGACGGTATTGGTTTGCGCTAATTTGAGCGTACAGTTGTATACAGTCAGTGATACACAAGTTTTCTCGAGTTAGACAACTCGATAGCGTATGCATCAATCTTGTGCACAAGTTGAGTTTAGTCACATGGCATTAAGTTCGACCTTAAACACGTAACTGTCGGTCTCGTCTACCAGTTGAATTTGGTCGAGCCTAAAAGGCTTTGACTAGGACTTAAGTAGAAAGTAGTTGATCAGATGCTACTATGACATACTAGATCAATATCGCATTTTGAATCCCTATCCCAATTCTCCCATGAGCCTAAGTTTGTTATTCTTTGCCCTGAGGATGGGGTAGCCTACCTTCCTCCTAAACTTTTTATCAGCGGCTGAATTTCTCATTATTTGAATCCCAATATCACTAGGATTTTCAATCTTTTTAGAGCAGCTCCAGCGTGGGCTGGAGCCTGATGGATAAGGGAGTGAACAGGGCCAGAAAGCCCAAGCAAGCAGGTCCAGCGTGTGCTGGCAAGGGAGCATGAGCAGGCCTGAGGGAAAGGCCCGGCAGGAATTGCCAGCCCGAGAGCCCGAATGCCACGTGACGCAAGGCTGACGTCAGCCACGATTTAAAACATGGGTCACCGGAACCCTCGAGGGAGAACACCGGAATCAGGAAGAGGTTGCCGATCACGATGGTGGTGCAGGGCAGGAACCTGTAGGTCTGCTCGCAGGTGGAGTCCTCCGCCGAGAGGGTGTTCTTGAGAGTGAGGTAGGGCGCGAAGGTGTGGGACCACCGGTGGTGGTGGACTCCACAATTACTGTTCACTGGATGGATTAAATAGTGAATAGCCTGGGGGAGGGTTTCCAACGGTGGAACTGCTCTTAGTGTTGTTTAACTAAGGTTTTCTGTCTAAGAAGCTATAAATATACTCACGTACCGACATTTGTTTTAGTATAATTGGAACACGAGCAGATACATCACGTGTCATAATACAAATGGAGAAACATTAAAAAAAAAATACCATAACTCTACTATGTTATGATACATAACATACAAATTTCTAATTTTGGTATCAATAATGCCATGCCGTTACGATGTTTCCCCCTCATATTGTATTTATGAATGATGAGAAAACAGATTCCTCAGCTCTCTTTCTCTGAGTTTTATGTGGTAGATATCTGTTTTCTCTGAGAAAACAGAGATGACTCACTTTCCCGCTTATTTATTTGGATGAGAAATACAGAAGACAAAGCTTTAGGTAGATGACCACATTACTTTAACTCCATCTCCATGTATTTATTCCAAAACCAGAAAAAGCAGATTTATTCGAGAAAGAAATAAGGAATTGTCTGAAAATTTTTAAAACAGAAAAGAAGGAATCCAATGTGGAATTTTCCTTTTGAAGAACAAGCAAGGTGAAACTTTTTTTCTTCTGAAAGTTGATTAATTTATTCAGAAAATTAGAAAAAAACCTGGAAATTTGAAATCTTGGTGGGAAGAAGGAAGGAGAGACAAGAGTGCGTAACCTCGATGTCAACGACTGACAAAAACATAAATGGTCCGGTTGGTATTTGTCTGGTTGGTAAACCTCCAGGTCGAAATCGATTAGTCAAATGAATAACAAAAGAAAAGCACTTTTCTCTAAATAAATGCTTCTTTCTTTCCCAAAAGCACTTTACTGTACCTGCCCAGATTCAAACACAGTTGATGAGATGACCTTAACTATAAAAGCGTTTTCTGACATTTAGAAGCGTTTTTTATCATACGCAATACTAACACTCATTTTTAGTTGAATTTCTTCTCATGAAAAAGTAATACATGACTCGCCTTTTTAATTAGTTCGAGTGGTGAAAGAGCGTGAGGTGATAAGTTAAAATTAAGATAAATTCGTAATTTGATTTGCTATAATAAAATAAATGTACATGTGACATGTCGTTTCAAGCTTCAAAATAAGTCATTTCATATGATGTATCAAGCTTCTAATGCATCTGAAACCTACATGTCACATGTTGTTTATATTTCACAACATTTTAAAAACAATGCATCAAACAAAAATCATCAAATCATTTATCGTTTATGACTATCTGTTACATTAAATTCAAAATTTAAGCAACGAACAAATGTGACAACTCAAACATCATTTTCTGAAACCACCCCTAAAACCTCCAAACATTTCAAATGACTCCATCAAAGCTGGTCTCTTATCTTTAGCAGTAAATCATCCAATCTTCACTTTGATCGTCCATTTTTGGTTCTTGGATTAATAACTCTGTTGGTGAAAACCACAAAATAAAATATGATTCATCAAAACACGCGGTCACATTCCACGTGGCAAAATCCCATTAGCCACAGGTGGTCCCACAAACACAATTAACCATCTGACTGCGACAGAATACCATCCAATCCAGGAGGATCTTTTGTCGGTTTACTTTTCGTACTTTTCGTAACTTTTAATGTACTGACAAAACGGGGTCGTGCCGTCGTGGCCTCCGATCGTTTTTCCCCAGAAAAAGCAGTGGCCCTAGTGGGGGTGCAATTTCGTAAATTCCTCCCCCCACGGGGGCAAAAACTGCACCTTCCCCCAAAGAACCGAGCCCGATTTACTTCCCAATTTGTCCCTTGTTGTTTTGAATTTCAAATATCGAACGGCTCTGTTTTTTGGGACCAAAAAATAAGCCCTACAAAACAAAGCAAATCGCCCACGTCCCAAAAGCTTTGAGTTTCATAAATCCACCCGGAAGTTTCACTAATCCACCCGGTAGTTTCATTAATCCATCAGGAAGATTCATTAATCCACCTTGAAGTTTCATTAATCCACCTTGAAGTTTCATAAATCCACGCTGCAAACCTCTGTTTTTGCTTGTTTTTCTGCTGAAGCAAATTTTTTTGCTCAAATGGGTGCTTCTGGTAAATGGGTCAAGGCTCTGATCGGGATGAAAAAGCCCGACAAGGATGACCCGGTAAAGCTTCAATCTTTACCGTATTTCCAGTTTATTTTTTAATTATTTGTTCTGGGTTTATGAATTTCTGATTTTTTTTTTCTGGGTTTGATTTTGTTTAGGAGAAGGTGAGCGGGAAGAGCAAGAAGTGGAAGCTGTGGAGGTGTTCTTCAGGGGATTTAGGGTCTACTTGGAAGGGTTTCAAAGGTAATTACAGGGCGGGATCGGAGGGGTCGGATTCTCCGAGAGGGGCGGATGTTTATAATGCAGCGGTGGCTGCGGTGGTTCGAGCTCCGCCGAAGGATTTCAGGGTTGTTAGGCAGGAATGGGCTGCTATCAGAATCCAAACTGCTTTCCGAGGCTTCTTGGTAAGAAAAAAATCACTTTCTCTCAATATTTATTTCATTTGTTTTTCAAATCTGCACTCATAGGCCATACATCTTAGTGTCTTAATTTGAACAACCTGCTTGATGATGTAAGAAAGTGCTTTTCTGTTATAATTGTAGATTAGCAGAGCTTTTGAAATAAGCACATAGTTAGTGTTGAAGTTGCTCAATACATTCAGTCTGTTTGATACAATGCCTAGCTGCCTATTGGGCTTAATTTTAAGGATTTGGCTGCTATTGATGAAAGTTTTGAAGCTTTTTATATGGGGAAACTGATTTGCAGGCGAGAAGGGCTTTGAAGGCCTTGAGAGGAATAGTGAGGCTGCAAGCTCTGGTTCGGGGCCGGCAAGTGAGGAAGCAGGCTGCAGTGACACTGAGGTGCATGCAAGCTCTTGTTCGAGTTCAGGCTCGTGTGAGAGCTCGTCGCGTGCGAATGTCCATGGAGGGACAAGCTGTGCAGAACATGATCAATGAACGTCGCACCCAGGCCGATCTCTTAAAAGAAGCTGAGGTACCTTAACCTTTAAAGTTCTTTGCTTTCATTTCAATGTTGTCACAGAAGAAAATGTTCTTGGTTTGGAATTTGAAGCGGCTTTTTCGAACTTATGTTTTTGTAATAAGTACTGAAAATAGATAAATAATTGCAGGAAGGGTGGTGTGATAGCAAGGGAACGATAGATGATGTTAAAGCAAAGATTCAAATGAGGCAAGAAGGAGCATTCAAGAGGGAGAGAGCAATTGCTTATGCTCTTGCTCAGAAGGTAATAAAACACAGAAATTGGCTTCGTCGGGAACCTCCTTGTAGTTTGTCTGTTAAAGTTCTTCACATTACTGATATAAGCAAGATTGTGTTTCTTTTTGTCTTCTCAGCAATGGAAATCAACCCCAGATTCGAATTCGAATTCTCGTACCAGATCCTCGGTGTACTCTCTCAGTAAGAACAATGAATTTGACAAGAACAGTTGGGGATGGAGTTGGTTAGAGCGTTGGATGTCAGCGAAGCCGTGGGAGACTAGGCTGATGGAAGAGTCACACAATGACTCTTCTGAGATCACACCGCCTCCAAAGAGCTGCGCAGATCCTTTCGTGGGCAAACAACATTCGAAATCTTCAGAACCATGCTCGGTTAAAGTCAGGAAGAACAACGTCACCACTAGGATTTCTGCAAAGCCTCCTCACGTTGGGCAAGCTACTCGCTCATCTTCGAGCCCAAGTTCCGAATTCCGGTATGATGAGAGCTCTGCTTCATCTTCACTGTGCACATCCACACCGCCAGTTTCTGGGAACACCGGATTGGCATCAGATAGAACAGATGACGGCTGCAACTATAAGCCGAGTTACATGAACCTGACTGAATCAACTAAGTTGAAGCAGAAACCACACAGTTATCTGTCTCAAAGAACTCAAAGGCAATCCATGGACGAGTTTCAATTCCTCAAGAGGTCTGGGGCATTCTCTAATGGGGATTCAAAAAGTAGTGCTGGTTCTGAGCCATTTTCAGCCAACTTCTCCAAGCCGCTTGGCATGCCAACGCGGTTGGATAAGAACACTATGAAGCTGAGGTGAAAGGGGCGCCTAGATCATACGATCAGCTGGGTTAAGTTCATTTTGATTGAGAAGATCAACTGCTAGTTGTTCCCTGTTCCCTATTATTCAGAATGTGTAATTTTAAGTGTGTGCCAGGAATAGAAGAGTTCAGTCTTCATTTGAACATAGTTAATTTATGAAGTGGAATCGAATATTTACTTAATTCGAAGCGATGGATCATTGAACTCATCGCGGGCTTTCTTGCAATGCATTGGTCTCTAGCAAATTTAGCTTCAAATTGATTATTTATATCACATAATCTACATCGAAGATGGTTAATACATTTTGTATTTCTAATCCTTCAGTTGCCTTCTAAAGTGACTGATAAGTATTATAAGGTCTGATCGGGCGAGTGGAAGAATGATTCTTCAATCATGTCCGCTTTATGACTCCAAGCTTGACGCCATTCTTGAACTTGAGAACAATGCCATATTCAAGCTCCAGAGGTACCTCCATGAATGGAGAGTGCCGAAACACATACTTCCGGTATAAGTGAATCAGTGCAAGCTTTATTTCTTGCACAGCAAATTTCTGACCAATGCAGGTTCGAGGCCCGAGTCCAAACGGTATAAAGGCATATGGATGCCTTTGTTTCTCTTCTTTGCAACTTGGATCAAACCTCTCTGGCCTGAACTTTTCTGGCTCTGGGAAGTTCTTTTGATCTTTCGCTAAAACTCCGAGGGCTAACCAAACCCAAGTCCCCTGCTCCTCAAAAACAAGACGAATTAATCCAACATATACACAAACCACTTTCAGTTCACAGACAAAAAGACATTTCTGCAAAGAGGTCCTTAGCAGAAGCAGAGCAATACCTTCGGTAGAAGATAACCGCCTATTTCGATTTCTTTAGATGTTTCTCTTGCAACTAATGGGGAAACCATGTAAAACCTCATTGCCTCTTTAACAACCTGCATTCGAAAAACCGACAGGTAAACCAACTAATGAGGAAGCTTCCTCAAATGCAACATTAAAATTTGAGAAGCCTTACCTGATCAAGGTAAGGAAAGTTGTGTTGGAGATCACTAGCAGTTGGCATCTGATCTGGCGGTCCAAATCCATCGATCTCTGCCAGCAACCTTTTTTCAACTTCGGGATGTCCAGCAACCAAGTAGACAACTGAGGACAATGTGAATGCTGTGGTGGCCGACCCAGCAAGGAGATGCTCATAAGCAAGTGCACTAATGTAATCTTGTGTGAAAACATTTTTCGAAACCCTCCCCGACTCCCTTGCATTCAGTACAAGTGACAAGAAGTCCTTTGAACCTCGTCCCATGTCTTTCATTCTCTTTTCCACAACCGCATCAAGCCGGCTAGTCAAATGCCAGTTACTACGTTCGATTTTCCTGTCCACAGTGCCAGGAATTCTCTTCAACATCTGCCAAAATGGCCACTGAAGTATGGGGACAAGTAGTCCTAGTATGATCGATAATGAACCCGAAAAGTCCAGCTTAAGCTGTGTTGTGGAATATATGTGTTGGTTGATAAAGTCCGAGACTTCATCGTCATTGTTGTATTTTCCATCAATCTTTTCCATTGACTCGCCGATGGATTGTGGTTTAGAAAGGCCAAAGTTGACACCAAATGCAGCTTGTCCTATTACATCCGTAGCCAATTGAAGGGAGATGTCGGAAAAGGTAATATCTTCTTCTACTTTCGCTGTGGAGGCAAGTTTTTCAGTTGCACATTCAACAAATGACTGCATTGTTGGCACAAGGTTGGCTAAGTGTGATGGTTGATACATTGACAATATAGTGTTTCGCATCGTCGCCCATCTTGCATCCCTGCAGGATGCTCAAATTCCATCAGATATTCTTCATTACTATAATTAACAAGAAGAGAGATTCAAATTTAAGTGTAAAAGAAGTGACCCAATGTCTTGACTAATTGACCTTATACACGTCTACGATAATTTTAACCGCGGGTAGATCTAAGATATTCTATGCCAATTTATAACAATGTAACATACAAAAAATCATGGTCTAAAATATCGATGATATCGGAAATATCGGTAGTCCAAAAACATGGAAATTTTGATGAAAATATCGGGATATTATCGATATCGATAAAAATTGAATAAAAACCACAGAAATTGTAAGAAAAACTTGGAAATTTTTATTGAAACTTTGGAGAATGTTTATTTAGTCAATTATCTATTAGTTTATCAAAAAAAAATTAGAAGGAATGCATTACATGATGAATTTAACTGATTTAAGTTGATTATACAGCGAGCTGGCAAACACTGTGAGTGTAGAAAAATATGTAGTAATTAATGAAAAAAAGATTAAACACACCATAATCATTTATATATAATGATTTACTACAATATTTTACACTTTATACATTGCATGGTAAGATACATGAGTGATTTAGTACCACATAAATTTCCTATGAGGTTCAAATTTTTCATTATCTTCATCATCTCTATGTGTAGAGTAAGTTTATTGTGAAGAGTATTCATCAAATGATAAATCCCCAAAATAGTTTTGCATATAATTGTTAACATGCCACTCATATAAATATAAATATTTTAGCATATTATCACTAAAATATAAGGGATATATGGTGGTTAAGGTGTTGGAGGAGTAATGTGACAGCCCGTTCCTGATTTTAAGATTTTTTAAAGTTTTAATAAAGGATTTTACAAAAATGCCCTTTGAGGCACGCGCATTGTTCGAGGTTAATCGTTGTGTCGTGCCATCTAAGATTTGTTTTCTTGACATATCCTCGTAGTATTCGTCGCTACGGACGCGTGGGCGCAAACGGTTCGTGATTTGGAGTTATAACGAAAAAGATATTAAAGTTTGAAGTTTGGGCATTTTGGGAATAATAATAATAAAATATGGAAATTCTTTTATGAAAATGGACGGCCCAGATTTAATGAGGAAATAAATGGATGGCTGGGATTAATAGGAATAAAATTATATGTGTGTGTGTGTGTTTGTGGCTGGCGGAAGAAGAAGAAAGAAGAAATGGATTGGGCAAAACTGCCCAACCAGGAGGAAGGAGCAGCAGCTCCGGGAGAGAAAGGAGGGACCCGGACGAATGGGGAGAGGAGAGAGGAAGAGAAGGGCCAATCGGAACAGGGGAAAGGAGGAAAGGAGAGAAGGCGAGAAGCGGAGGAGAGAAGGAAGAAAACGGGTCTTCACCCGCGACCCATTTCGACCCGCGGCACCCACACCCACATTTCGGCGAAATTCACCCGTTTTTCAGGCGAATTGATTCAAGGAACCTCATGGGAAACACTCTAGGACCCATGCTCTATCCATTCCACCTCAAATTTGGAGAGATTTGATGGTGAAAATAGAAGAAACCGTGCAAAAAGGGGGCGCACGGGTTGGGTCCCTTTCCGTCAAGATGTGAAGCAATTTCTTCCAATCACCCCCACCCATGGCATCCTCTTGAGGCCTAGAACAAAGCCCAAGCAGTGGTTGAGGCGTTGGAACAAGTTTGGAGGTCGAATTGGAGCACACCAAACCTAGGGTTTCCGACGGGTTTTGTTGGAATTAGAGGCTTTGCCGACCGAATTGGCCTTGCCAACAGGTATGAAAGTTGTTCTAATCATTGAGATCTTCATTTCTGTAAATTTTGGTAATTTTTGGATAAAGTTGGATTTTCCGGCGAGTCGGGGCGGCCGACCGCCACCCACGGCGGCGCGTGCGGCGGCGCGTGGCCAGTGGGCCGCCAATTTTATTTTTAAGCTATATTGGATGTCCTGAGTTCAGTTTTGATAGTGGCTTAACGTTGGTAGATCATTTGGACTTAATTTCGATACGATGCATGGTTAGGCCAAAATATGAATTGACGATCCGACCGTTGGATCGTCACCAAACTTTGATACGTTGTAATACGTAATATTTAAGGATTATAGGAACTTACAGATCGAGAATCCGATTTACGGATCTCCCGGAATTGGAGTTGTAAGTTCATAAAATATAATGTTAACCGTCACTTAGTTTGGTAATTGGCGGATATCCGACCGTTGGATGGTCATGAAATTTTAGGATGTTGTTCTAGAGATTTATTGTGGACCTCTGGAAGTTACGGATTGGAAATCTGAGTTGCAGATCTTCCGGATCGAACTTCATAGTGACGTGTTTTATATAAGTGATATATTCTATCGATATGATTCTGAGGTATGATTTGATGATTGTTTTAGGCGCCGATCGCCATGACGCCTTGATGTGTTGTGCTAGGGAGTTGCAGGGCGAACTCCAGGTGAGTGGGCAGTTTTGTTTTACGTATATACCTATATAAAGGAGTTTTTCCCAGAAAATCTATTTAAGTGAAATATGATTTGAAAGTGTGATTTGAAATGCCATGCATAGATTCTATGAATCATGTGATTTGAAATGCCATGCATAGAATTTATATGAGATATGTGAATTGATATTATATGATGCATATATGTGAATTGGTGCTGCGGACGCACATGTGAGTATCAGGTGAGTTATATTTGGTGCATTGAATTGTTTGATGTGATTTATGTTGATAGCTCATAACCTGCACCCCTGGTGTTAGTGCTTATGTTATTCACCGCATCACACGCTCACCTTGGATCCAAGTAGATGCTAGTCGTACAGACCACTGGAGGTGGTTCCGACATGCTAGTCGTACAGACCTTAGAGACGGTTCCGACTAGTAGGTGACCTTAGATTATGTGCACAGATGATTGATGAGAGAAGCACTAGAGCGTATTATTACACCATCCGAGTCGTACAGACTACTACATGTAGTTCCGACTCATGTGCAGCGTAGTGCCGTACAGGTCGCAGTTGGCGACTCCGGCAGTGCCGTACAGGTCACAGTTGGTGACTCCGGCTGGATTGGATATTGAGCTTTAGAATCAGCCGTACAGGACCACTGCAGGGTCTCCGGTTGATTTATTATTTCACCTGATTTATATTGATGCATCCATATTATGTTTTTGACGCATGGCATGGCATATTTTCTTAAAAGTGATAAAGAATGGTGTTTTGAGATTTTTGAAGCTATATATATATTTATATATGCTATTTTTCTGGGAAAGTATACATGTTTTACAGCGAGGGATTAGAACTTTGATAAAGGAAAGTTTTGAAAAGATTTGTTTTACTGACCCACTCAATTTTGTTTTGCGCCCCTCCAGGTTTGAGATAGCAGAGCTTTGGTGGCCACGAGGAATCCAACGGTGTTCTGACAGAATTCACAATTGTATTTTTTAAGCTTCCGAACTGTGTAAATGGTTACGTCACTCTCACGTGACGGCCAACATGCCCTCCTTCGGGACGGGGTGTGTCAGTTGGTATCAGAGCCTAGGTTGCAGTTCTGTGTATCTTGAGAATTTCCTAGTGTCTTCTGTCAGAACTATACCGCCTCGTAGTGAGCCACGTCGTTCAGATGAGTTTAGTTTCCTTGGTATAGCTCAGTTAGGGGAAACTATTGCTATTGTGATTCAGTCTATTATTCAATGATTTTTCTCTTAAGACTGGTTATAAGTTGATGCTGAATCACTTTATGGAAATGAAAGACTGGAGGAAGCAGAGCGATGGCTTAATGATTTGGAAAAGGCATTTCGGTTTATGCAAGTTAAGGGAATCTTTCTTTTGAAAGGTAGGTAGAGACGACTACCTGGTTTCTGAGTATTGAATTTGCATCCTGGTGGAGACAGAAGTCTTATATGATGTCACCGGAGGAAACAGCTGTTTTAGAGTTGTTTAAAGAATTGTTTAAGAAAAGGTTTATCCCTCCGGCATATATTGATGGTAAAAAGCGAAAGTTTACAAAATTTGAGACAAGGAAAGATGACAGCGAATGAGTATTATGGAAAGTTTATTGACTTGTCTCATTACTATTTGAATGTTGTTGTTAATCCGGTGGGAATGTTATGTCGTTTTAAACTGGATAATAAAAAGAAGTGGCGTTCTTTGACGACCACTATCCATTGTGCTTCATATCAGGAGTTTTACGAGATTTTATTGAGAATTGAGGACTTTGAGATTATGTCCAGCGATAGTAATGAAGAAGAGGAAAAGATTGTGAATCAGAGGAAAGATGGCAAAGGTAAAGGTCAGTAATCTTAAGGACTTTAAGAGACTCAAAGCTTCAAAAGAAGTAAAGCTAGTTCTAGTTCTTCTAGCTGATATGATTCTTGTTATGGACGATGTTGCCAAAAAGAGTAATGAATGAGCACGATCGAGGTGTGTATATGTATTTCTAATGAAAGGCAAGATGGTAATATTGCACCCTTGAAGATTGTTGCTTACTTATCGAGACAACGGTGATTTATCAGTATTGCGGGCTGCAGACCGTAATATTAATAACTTATCCGTTGGATTCGTTAAGCAAGTAAACAGGTAGGTCATCCTACATTAGTATGGTGTTATTCAGGGTGTTCAGTGATGGTGGACGAGGTTGTTATGCCAGTGAATCTTATCCCGTGAGATATTGTGGATTTGGATGTGGTTTTAGGCACAGACTGATTGTATTATAATTGTGCCAAGATCGATTGCTTCGGGGAATCAGTTACTTTCCATCGACCTGGATGACCAGAGGTTACTTTTGGAGGTATGCAAATCAGAGTGAGGCATGCCGTTATTTCTGCTGTGAGAGCAAGGAAATGGTTTCGGAAGGTTACCAAGGATATTTAGTTCATGCGGTACTAAGAGATATTGCTCTGAGTAGTGTGGAAGAGGTCAAGGTGGTTAGACATTTTCCTGACATTTTCCCTGAGAATTTAACTGGATTGCCACCAAGCAAAGTTGTGGAGTTCTCTATTGATTTGTTTCCAGGTACGGACCCTATATTAGAGATTGGTTCATGTTGAGTTAAGGGAATTGAAAAGTCAGTTGCAAGAATTGGTTGATAAAGGTTCTATTCAACATAGTATGTTACCTTTGAGCGCCCCAGTTTAATTGTGAGGAAGAATGTGGACATTAAGGCTATACATTGACTATGGATAATTGAATCGGGTAACGATTGAGAATCGTTATCCATTACCGAGTATTAATGATTGTTTGATCAGTTCAGAGGTGCCTGTGTAATTTCAAAGATTGATTTGAAGTCTGGTTGTTATCAATTGAAGATTAAGAGTGATGATGTCCCTAAGACGGTTTTCAGAACTCATTATGGTCTTTATGGGTTTTTGGTGATGCCTTTTGGATTGACTAATGCACCAGCAGCTTTTATAAGGTTGATGAACGAAGTATTCCAGGAATATCTCGACAGGTTTGTTATCATTCTCATTAACGTTATTCTGGTATACTTAAGACTAGAGCTGAGCATGCTAGACATCTTAAATTGGTATTACAAAGATTGAGGGATCGTCGATGTATTCTAAGTTTAGCGAATGCCAATTTTGGATGAATCAAGTGGCATTTCTGGGACATGTTATATCTACTTAAAGTATTCAAGTGGATTCTTAAAAGGTAGCAGAAGTTGAGAATTTGGAACAACCACGAACCATGACTAAGATTCGGAGTTTTCTTAGCTTAGCGGGCTATTATGGATGGTTTGTGAAAGATTTTTCAGTCATTGCCTTACCATTGACGAGATAGACGAGAAAAGAGGCCAAGTTGAGTGGGATGAAAATGGTGAGCAAAGTTTTCAACAGTTGAAGTATTTCCTCACTCATGCACTTGTGTTAGCACTCTCAGATGATAACGGGAATTATGAGGTCTATAAGGATGCTTCCTTTAATGGTTTGGGATGTGTATTGATGCAAATGGTAGGGTGATTGCCTATGTTTCACGGCAATTGGAACCTCATGAGATGAATTGCCCTACTTGTGATTTGGAATTTGCGATTATCATCTTTGCTTTGAAGGTATGGAGACATTATATTATTGGTGAAAAGTGCAAGATTTTACGGATCATAAGAGTCTCCAATATCTGTCTTACTCAGAGAGATCTTGATTTTAGGTAACGAAGGTGGACTGAATTGCTTAGTGATTATGATTGCACGACCAGGGTGATCGTGCAAATGTTTGGGCTGATGTACTTAATATGAAGACTCTCGTGAGAATAAAGGCTTTGTATGCTTGTTATGTTCCTCTTCTTATGGATTTCAGATCTACTGGAGTAAAGTTAGAAATGGAAGAACGAGAAGAAGCCTTGCTTGCTAGTATCCAAGTTAGGCTTATTTTAATTAATCGTATACTCGATGCCCAGAGGATTGATGAAGAAATTCAAGAATTAATTATTGCAAGGAATAACGGGAAAAAGAAAGACCTCAGAGTTGGAGAAGCAGATGGCATCCTTATGCAAGAGAACAAGATGTATGTACCTAATGTTATGGAATTAAAGAAAACAATTTTGGAACGAAGCGCACGGTTCAGCTTATGCAATGCATCCTGGAAGTACTAAGATGTATCATACCATTTAACCATTTTACTATTGGCCGGGTATGAAAAGAGAAGTTGCTGAATAGGTAAGTATGTGTATCATTGGTCAGTAGGTTGAAGCGGAAAGAAAGAAGCCTTTTGGATTGATGCAGTCATTTTCCGTTCTACAGTGGAAATGGAAAAATATTACTATGGATTATGCGTACAAGCTTTTTCGTACAAGAAATGGTTATGATAACATCTGGGTGATAGTTGATCGGCTCACTAAGTCAGCGCATTCTACTCCAGTGAAGAGCAACAACCTTTCCAAACAAGTGCAACAATTATTTATTTGTTTTATGGAAAAGAGATTCGGGCTTACAGATCTGTTGAGCTTTTTGGATATGATGGTCACTTCAAAGTTTTGGATAGCATTTCAGGAGATTTTGGATACAAGGTTACTTTATAGTACGGTTTATCATCCTCAAACAGATAGGCAATCTGAGAGGACAATTCAGATGTTGGAGGATATGCTAAGATCTTCAATATTGCAGTTTGGCGACGCTTAGCATAAGTGGTTGAATTTGAGGGAATGTAATTAGAACAGCTTTCATTCGGGTATTAGCATGTCGCTATTTGAGGCATTTATTGGAAAAGCTTGCCGTACACCTTTATGTTGGTCAGAAGTTGTCGAAAGAAATTTTGCGGGCCCTGAGATTATGGATGAGTCTACTCAGAATGTTCAAGTGATTAAGTTCAACCTGAAAGCAGCCCAGGAGTGGCAAAAGAGCTTAGCAGAGATGCCACTAATCGAGTGTATTATGTAGGTGATTGGGTGTGTTCGAAATTTTCACCTTGGAAAAGTGTGATTCGGTTCGAGAAGAAAGGTAAGTTAAGTCCTAGAGACATCGGACCTTATGTGATCACCGAGCGAGTCGAGGAAGTTGCTTGCAGGCTTGAGTTGCCTCCAGAGCTGTCGGAAGCGCGTGGCATGTCCCACGTATCTATGTTTCGACATTATGTTTCAGATACTGCACAGGTGATATCTCCTTAACCATTGGGAATCAACCCAGATATGACTTATGATGAGGAGCCAGTGACTATTTTGGATTGGAAAGACAAAGTTCTAAGAAATAAGACTGTGGGCCTTGGTAAAAAGTTTTTGGAGGAATCATTCAGTGGAAGAAGCTACTTAATGAGACTGAAGATTGGATGAGAGAGAGGTACCCAAAGTTGCTCTATGATTATTAATGGATTGTTTGGTTGTTTGAATTTCGAGGACGAAATTCTATAAGGTGGGTAGATTGTGACAGCCCGTTCCTGATTTTAAGATTTTTTAAAGTTTTAATAAAGGATTTTACAAAAATGCCCTTTGAGGCACGCGCATTGTTCGAGGTTAATCGTTGTGTCGTGCCATCTAAGATTTGTTTTCTTGACATATCCTCGTAGTATTCGTCGCTACGGACGCGTGGGCGCAAACGGTTCGTGATTTGGAGTTATAACGAAAAAGATATTAAAGTTTGAAGTTTGGGCATTTTGGGAATAATAATAATAAAATATGGAAATTCTTTTATGAAAATGGACGGCCCAGATTTAATGAGGAAATAAATGGATGGCTGGGATTAATAGGAATAAAATTATATGTGTGTGTGTGTGTGTTTGTGGCTGGCGGAAGAAGAAGAAAGAAGAAATGGATTGGGCAAAACTGCCCAACCAGGAGGAAGGAGCAGCAGCTCCGGGAGAGAAAGGAGGGAGCCGGACGAATGGGGAGAGGAGAGAGGAAGAGAAGGGCCAATCGGAACAGGGGAAAGGAGGAAATGAGAGAAGGCGAGAAGCGGAGGAGAGAAGGAAGAAAACGGGTCTTCACCCGCGACCCATTTCGACCCGCGGCACCCACACCCACATTTCGGCAAAATTCACCCGTTTTTCCGGCGAATTGATTCAAGGAACCTCATGGGAAACACTCTAGGACCCTTGCTCTATCCATTCCATCTCAAATTTGGAGAGATTTGATGGTGAAAATAGAAGAAACCGTGCAAAAAGGGGGCGCACGGGTTGGGTCCCTTTCCGTCAAGATGTGAAGCAATTTCTTCCAATCACCACCACCCATGGCATCCTCTTGAGGCCTAGAACAAAGCCCAAGCAGTGGTTGAGGCGTTGGAACAAGTTTGGAGGTCGAATTGGAGCACACCAAACCTAGGGTTTCCGACGGGTTTTGTTGGAATTAGAGGCTTTGCCGACCGAATTGGCCTTGGCCACAGGTATGAAAGTTGTTCTAATCATTGAGATCTTCATTTCTGTAAATTTTGGTAATTTTTGGATAAAGTTGGATTTTCCGGCGAGTCGGGGCGGCCGACCGCCACCCACGGCGGCGCGTGCGGCGGCGCGTGGCCAGTGGGCCGCCAATTTTATTTTTAAGCTATATTGGATGTCCTGAGTTCAGTTTTGATAGTGGCTTAACGTTGGTAGATCATTTGGACTTAATTTCGATACGATGCATGGTTAGGCCAAAATATGAATTGACGATCCGACCGTTGGATCGTCACCAAACTTTGATACGTTGTAATACGTAATATTTAAGGATTATAGGAACTTACAGATTGAGAATCCGATTTACGGATCTCCCGAAATTGGAGTTGTAAGTTCATAAAATATAATGTTAACCGTCACTTAGTTTGGTAATTGGCGGAGATCCGACCGTTGGATGGTCATGAAATTTTAGGATGTTGTTCTAGAGATTTATTGTGGACCTCTGGAAGTTACGGATTGGAAATCTGAGTTGCAGATCTTCCGGATCGAACTTCATAGTGACGTGTTTTATATAAGTGATATATTCTATCGATATGATTCTGAGGTATGATTTGATGATTGTTTTAGGCGCCGATCGCCATGACGTCTTGATGTGTTGTGCTAGGGAGTTGCAGGGTGAACTCCAGGTGAGTGGGCAGTTTTGTTTTACGTATATACCTATATAAAGGAGTTTTTCCCAGAAAATCTATTTAAGTGAAATATGATTTGAAAGTGTGATTTGAAATGCCATGCATAGATTCTATGAATCATGTGATTTGAAATGCCATGCATAGAATTTATATGAGATATGTGAATTGATATTATATGATGCATATATGTGAATTGGTGCTGCGGACGCACATGTGAGTATCAGGTGAGTTATATTTGGTGCATTGAATTGTTTGATGTGATTTATGTTGATAGCTCATAACCTGCACCCCTGGTGTTAGTGCTTATGTTATTCACCGCATCACACGCTCACCTTGGATCCAAGTAGATGCTAGTCGTACAGACCACTGGAGGTGGTTCCGACATGCTAGTCGTACAGACCTTAGAGACGGTTCCGACTAGTAGGTGACCTTAGATTATGTGCACAGATGATTGATGAGAGAAGCACTAGAGCGTATTATTACACCATCCGAGTCGTACAGACTACTACAGGTAGTTCCGACTCATGTGCAGCGTAGTGCCGTACAGGTCGCAGTTGGCGACTCCGGCAGTGCCGTACAGGTCACAGTTGGTGACTCCGGCTGGATTGGATATTGAGCTTTAGAATCAGCCGTACATGACCACTGCAGGGTCTCCGGTTGATTTATTATTTCACCTGATTTATATTGATGCATCCATATTATGTTTTTGACGCATGGCATGGCATATTTTCTGAAAAGTGATAAAGAATGGTGTTTTGAGATTTTTGAAGCTATATATATATTTATATATGCTATTTTTCTGGGAAAGTATACATGTTTTACAGCGAGGGGTTAGAACTTTGATAAAGGAAAGTTTTGAAAAGATTTGTTTTACTGACCCACTCAACTTTGTTTTGCGCCCCTCCAGGTTTGAGATAGCAGAGCTTTGGTGGCCACAAGGAATCCAACGGTGTTCTGACAGAATTCACAATTGTATTTTTTAAGCTTCCGAACTGTGTAAATGGTTACGTCACTCTCACGTGATGGCCAGCATGCCCTCCTTCGGGACGGGGTGTGTCAAGTAAAATAGGAGGGGTTCAAATCCCCTTTGTGTTTTTTTTTCCTCCCTTTTTTCCCTTTTTTTTCTCTTTTTTTTCCTTTTTTTTTCCTTCCTTTACATCGATATTTTCGATATTTTAGCGATATTACACCGATATTTTGACAAAATATTGCTGAAGTGTGAGCGAAATTATCGACATCGATATTTTCCGATATTATCATCGATATTGTCGATATTTGTACGATATGTTCCGAAATATCCGTGATTCGAAAAAACCGAAATATCCTCAATATTTCGTCGATATTATCGATATTTCAGACTATGCAAAAAATATACCTGGTTAAAAAGAGACCCTTCTGATGGAGAGATGAAGCTGCAAGGGGAGATGGAATGCTTCTGTTCTTAATGTCTTTGAATTTCTTTATTCCAACTTCCCTACAAAGCTTTGCATCTGCTACAATTACGAGTGGTTGTCTACCCATATGAAACCTGCCAGGATATGTGTTACCAAAAACGTAAGAGATGAGTTACGCGCATGCATAAGTGACTTACCTTTGCATATTATAAATCTAAGTAACACATAATTGCGACGTTGGATTTATCACCAAATCTTATTTTCAACTAAGGTCCTTCATTTCAACCATACTAAAAGGCACACAAAAAAGGAAGCAAAATAGTAACTTTTGCACAATCTACCGTCCACATGAAAACATGTCACAAACAGTTGGTAAGCTTATAATTTAGAAAACAATGGATCAAATGTAGCATGACCTAAATTGCACTAATTTGAAGTCTCGTTTCTTTTTAACAAAACGATATTCTATTATAAACTACTCTATTAATTTATGAATAGTGGGAATTCGAACTTGAGTACAAAGGATCTAACATATTGTCCTAGACAACTGATCTAACCTTGTATGCAGTCTCGCACTTGTTGTCAAATTTCTTTGGAAAAAATTCGGGGAAAAACAGACAAATTATGCATAATCAAACATATACACGCATAACAGCTACTAACCTGAAAATAGGGCCATACTCTTTGGCAAGAACTGAGAATACATCGGGACCATACTTTGCCATCAAGGGAATGTGTCCTACCAGAGGGATAGTTGGTGGGCCGGGTAACCTTCTCACTCCCCAGTAGGGCCAGTACAAATACACCAAAACTCCTCCCAGTATTGCCAGCACCATGAAGATGGTAAACAACAGTTCAATGCTACCTGTCATTCTGTCTCTTGAATCTAATTCTTCAAAGGAGCTGAGCTCAGTTGGTTTAATATATAGACTGGTGATGGAATATTCGGGGGGTCCCACTACTCACCGGAAGGAATTGCAACGCCGCCAATGGTTGATCCTTGTCGCAATCAATATGATTGTTTTTCTGTCGTGCTTTACAAATGATTACATTCCTGAAAACTGAGAACCAAGAGTCGTGCTCTCATTGACGAACGATTAGTTTACTAATATTTCTCTTTTTAATGTTGGAAGAGATTCCATATCTCTCTTCGCAATGCCATGGGCGACGTTGAGATTCCTCTCTGATTCGTTTTCACAGAACTAGCAATATTTGTATATTCTCTGCATACACATCGTTGCTGTCATGTCATCAAAACTTTCATAGTGGATGGTGATCTCAAAAGTTCCAAGTCCCCAACTTTTAAATAAGTTCGTACATTTGAATATCCTTCACCCAATCATCGTTAGAAGACATGAAGAAATCTATAAGTGCACCCATGACTTTCCAAAGATCCCCATACGCAAGGTAAGCGACAGCAGAAATTCATATGGTCACCCACAGGGCCACACGTACCCAACTAAACCGAAAGCACTAGAAGCTTCTCCACTGACAGAAGCAGCCATCCTTCATTGCCTGCCACCCAAAGTTTGAGGTTGAAGAACCCAAAAAGTCTGAAGCATCCCCACCCAGAATGACACTGAGAATTGAAACATCGAAAGTCGTATAATTTTAGCAAGAAAATTTGGAAGGAAAGAAGTCTGTTTGCGAGCTCTTCGGTCTTGTTGGCTGACTAACAAGTGGTACGTTCTTTAGTTTTCACTGAATCATTGCCCGCGGTGAGCTGCCGCACACAATTGTCAGAAATTTTTTTTGGGTGAAAGCCTGCTCTCCGATCTAAGCCTGACACTATTTTCTGACATTAAGAACATTGCCATGTATTTTTTATGCTTTTTTCTTGTATTATCAAGGGGTTTTATTTTATTTTTTTTCCGTTAAACGAAAGATTTTGTTAGATTAGATGTTAGATTAATCATCGACAGAATTCGAACCCACTATGTATTTTTTTATCCTTTTTTCTTGTATTATTAAGGGTTAAGTTTAGGGTAAATGACAAAAAACTACCTCAACTATTGGTATTACGACACTTTCATACCTCATCTTTTAAAGTTGACAATGTCATACCTCATCTTTAGAATTTAGTCAATTTTATACCTTCCGTTAGCTTGACCGTTAATTTGTCAGTTAAATGCTGACGTGGCTTGATCTGGACCCCACTTTCTATTAAAAAATTATTAAAAAATTATTAAAAATTAAAAAAATATTTTTTAATATTTTTTAAATATTAAAATAATTAAAAAGTAAAAAAAAATTATTAAAGAAACCCCTTTCGTCCCCTTTCCCCCTCTTTTTCATCCCCCCTTCTCCCCCTTCATCCCCGTTCCCCCTTCTTCTCCTTCCCCCCCTTCTCCCCCTTCATATCCCCCCCTCTTCTCCCCCTTCATCTTCCCCTACCTGCCTAATCTTCAACGAAAAAAAAAATAAAAATATTGAAAACCCGTCACACACACCCCCCCCCGGCCCCAGATCCCGTCACACCCCCGCCTCCCCCCGTGCCCAGATCCCGTCACACCTCAGCCCTCCTTCCCTCTCTCTTCTCCGCGCCCAGATCCCGTCACAACCCCCTCCCCCCGCGCCCAGATCCCGTCACACACCCCCCTTCTTCTCCCGTCAAACCAACCCCCCGGGGCCCATATTTGAAAGCCCATCTTCTCCCCCTAACTGTTTTTCTTTTCTTTCTTTTCTTTTCTCTCCCCCTTCTTCCTCCTCCTCTTCTGCAGGTTTTTTTTTTCCCTCATTCTCTCTCCTCTTCCTCTTCCTCTTCTGCAAGTTAGGTGTGGGGGGGAAGGCACGACGAACTGGGTTTTAGGGCTGCTGCTGCTGCAAGCTGGGTGGGGTGGGTAGGGGGAAACGGACGGACGCTGGGTGTGGGCGGCGGCTGCTGCAAGTTGGGTGGGGTGGGGTGGGGTGGGGGGAAACGGACGGACGAATGGAGGAAGACAGGGCGAACGCGGGGAGGAAGAGAGGGTGGACGCACGGGGGAGGGGGAGGAAAGGGTTGGAGCACAGTGAATGCAGGAAGATAGGGCGCGGGCGGGGGGGGGAGGGGGGCAATGGGGGGTAGGCTGATTGCAGGGGGCGGGACATGGGGCTGGGGTGGCCGTACCTGGGTCTGGGTTTTTGGTGAGGATGGTGAAGGAAGGTTGGGGGGGAACAGGTGGGAGGGGTTGGGTGGGAATGGGTCTCAGGGATGCAGAGGAGAGAGAGAGAGAGAGGAGAGAGAGGTGGGGAAGAGAGAGATAGTGGGGAAGAAAGAGATAGAGATTTAATATCATAAAAAAAATTAATTTTTTTAATTTTTAATTATTAAAAATATATTTAATAATTTTTTTAATCCAGCTAGATTAGTAAGTGGGATCCGAATGTAGCCACATCAGCACTTAACAGAAAAATAAACAGAAAAACTGACGGAGGTATGACATTGGCATAAATTCGTAAGATGAGGTATGACATTGTCAACTTTAAAAAATGAGGTATGAAAATGTCGTGACACCAATAGTTGAGGTAGTTTTTTGTACTTTACTCTTTAAGTTTATGTCTCCTGATTTGGTGTACATTTTTTTTTTTCAATATCAATAAAATTCCTCTTGTATCATCGAGGTTTTCTAAAAATAAAAAAATAAAAAAAAACAACAAAGAAACGGAGGTTTCTCCATATTAATTAGTGAGAGTTTTCTTTTGTTCAAAACCAGTGAGAGTTCTTTTCCTTGTGAGGAATATTATTTCTACCATTGCATCCAAAAGGCCATATGTCCAAACAATATAAGCGTACAAGGATGTTGTGGTAATGAAACTTGAGGTTCCATCCTAAAACAACACATGAATCACTCGAATTACGTGAAGCATGTATGATTTTATACGTAAGGTTTTATACATAAGGTGTAACAACCCGTCCCGATTGAAGAGGTATTTTTGTGAAATTTCACTTTGGGCTAGATCTTTTTCTTTTAAAATTGGTTTTTGGGTCTTAAATGGTGTGCCCAAGGGGCCCACCCCCCTGTTTTGTTCCCCGGTTCCTTTCTTTTTTTTCTTTCTTTTCTGATTTTTATGACACTCTCTCTCTCTCTTCTCTTTCTCTCCCTTTTCTTTCTCTCTTTTTCTTCTCTACCCGTGAGCCCTCTCTCTCCCTTTCTCTGCAACTCTCTCCTTCCCTCCTCAAGCAGCATCGCACACTCACACACTAGGACAACAAAAACACCATCACCATCACCTCTGTGTTCTCAGAAACGAAGAAAGAACACCCTAAACCCTTCCCTCTCTTTCGGCCGGTACTGTTCATCGTCTTCCCCGACGAGTTTCATGTTATTCCGACGTTGGTAAGCTTCTAGAAACCCTTGGGTTATGTTTTAGGGTTAGATCAAAGCTTGTTTTAAGTGGTGTATACGTTTGAATCGCAGAACATGGCTTGGAGTAGTTTTTCCAAATTTTTCGACGAGCACCACCCCTTTCGAGGCAAGTTCCAGCCAAACCATGGCAAGTTGGTGGGCGTGCAAGGTATCAATCTCTTCGTCTCGCTGAGTACTACAACTTTCCTTTTTGTTTCACCCAATTTCATCGAGTATTGAAGAAGTTATATCCATTTGAATCTTACCCAGTTTCCGGCGACCTCCGAGGCTTTCAAGGAGTTTTCCGGCAAAACCTTAGACGTCGTGTGAGGTACCATTCTCTTCGTCTCTTCGAGAACTACAACTTTCATTTTTGAATCACTTGATTTCGTCGAGTATTGACAAAGTTATGGCCGTTTAAAGTTTGCGTAGTTTTCCGGCCGAATTCTGGCCTTCTTCTTCAATGAGTCCGGCGACCCACAATCCAGAAAACCCAGGCCTTTGGGCCTTTCCTGCCGAGCCCAACCCAAAACCCTTTCAAATTAAGGCCTTGAGGCCGATTAGAACTTGGGCTTTCAGCCCATTTTCCTACCCAAATCCTAAAGCCCAAACCTAAACCCTTTGGATCCAAAACCCAAGCCCAACTCGGTCCGGCCCAAACCCATTTGACCCAGACCCGTGACCCATTTGACCTGGTCCGACCCCGACCCTGACCCGTTGACTGACCCGGTCAACCTTGACCATTGACCGTTGACTTTGACTTTCGGGTTGACTTTTCGGGTTTTCGTCCGAGACCTCTCCTAGGCTAATTTCGACGTTCTGGACCCATTTCTGAAGTCCGTTTTCCCAAATTAAGTCGTTTGAGTAGAGTTTTACTAAATGTACTCTTTATGTGCTTAAGGGCAATTGTTGTGGCGTGTTTGTCTTCGCTAGTCTGCGCAGCTTTCGACGGCGAAGTACTGTGAGTGGACCCCTTCTAAAATGCATGTTTTATAGTAGAAATGCATACATGAAAAGCATGATTTGATGAGTATGTTCTATGAAATGCTTTATGAGATATCGTGCCTATTGAGGCTATTTTGAATTATTACTATTTTTCCTATAACCCGTATTCTTATAGAATATCTGATGGATGACGATATGATATCGAACACCTCTTTATAGTATAGATGATGGATGACTTTATACTATGAAGATGCCTTTCAAATGTACGTATGTTCAATGGTTTTGTACTTACCTAGTGGTCCTGATTCCGCTACGGGATGAAGGGATAGATTCTGGTCCATCCCGGGTGACGGTTTGGTGTTGGCATAGGGCCTGGAGGGTGTTTCCTCTGGCATTTAAGACCAGGGACGGGGAGCCGGCAAGGGGCCTGTAGTGTATTTTCCTCTGACTGTCTGCTCAGGGACGGGGAGCTGGCACAGGGCCTGGAGAGTTATATTGGACATTCACTAGAGATTATTATATGTACAAGTTATGATTTGAGACAGTGCACGACATGCTAGGTTTCGGAAAACCTATGTTTATCATGATATATATGTGTTTTCATACAACCTAGGGGTTAGTACGTTGATAACTGTTTTACTATATGTATATCAAATTGGTCCACTCATGTTTGTTTTGCGCCCCCTTCAGGACTTAGAATCGAGGCATACAATCCTGGCATCAAGGCATTTCCGCATCGGCATCTTCGAGTCCTCTTGGTGTAGGACTTATTCTTTTGTTCATTCAATTTTATATTAATTCTTTTAGTGTTCTAGATTAGATGTATGCTCTGAACACGTTCCTTAAATGCATACTCTTTATTTTATATTTATAAGTCTTATTTATTCCTTATTCTCAGCATTTGCATTCAATAAATGGCTTTCGTCACCCTTCGGGTGTCGGCCAGCACGTGTCTATCCTGGTAGTCGGGGAATATCAGGGTTGGAGCGTGTCATAAGGTAATCAGTGAAAACACAGTTCATCATAATTTCATAAATACTAGTTCATATAGAAAAACAAAGCATTACATTAACTAAACAACAAAATTAAAAGGAAACAAATTAACGCTAATCATCCATCAACAAAATTAAGTTGAAAACTGCTAACTGATTGAACTAACTTAACTGCTAACTGCTATCTACACAGGCTACATCGATCTAAAGCTACATCAAATTAAAGCATAAGCTTCAAGGATCGAAACCCTTCACCGGTCTCCGATGGCTCCTCCGCCTGCAATGCATGAAAGAAGAAACAGAAAATCAAGACCATTGGATACAACACACATTCAAAAAGTACAAGCAGGAAGCAGCAATCACTAAAATTAAGCACAATCATCAAAGGATACAAAGAAACAGCAGCATTTGTGTTGGCCCCTTCGCAACATTCACCATTCCCTTCTGCACGTCACAGATCGTTGCATTATTTATCGCTTACAGCAAATCAACAAACATACATACCAATTAGTTAATGAAAAGCAAAGTTCTTGATCAATACACCAATATATAGATATAGGAATGGAGTAGTAGGGGACCAACTAGCACACGTTGCACTTCATCATCATCAGACAATTTTGTTATCGTCATCACGGCTTGGGTTGGGTCTGATAACCCATTTGATCAAGAAGGTTTTGCAAGTCCTTACCCCAATCAGCCGGCTCTGCAACCAAATCCTCCACCTCAACGTCGATTTCTGATTCGTCGCCCACCACGACAGCTTCCTCCTCCGGGTTGCCACCAATGAGGTCATCACTCCACAGCTCCTCCCATACAGTCTCACTAACAGAGTCCAAGTGGCCTCCAGTAGTACTTGTGGGTACTAAACTCGGATTAGGGTCCTTGATACCACTGCTCGATTTGTTGTCCAATGCAGCAGTTGAGAGAAGGTCCTCAATATCTGGCTCCATATTTGCCAACTCTCCCTGATCCTGGTTTGCAGAGTAGTCTTCGACATCGATTATAGGCGCTTCTAGCAGATTCTCAAGACTGGGACAAGCAGCCAGTCTGCGTTTTCGACCAATTTCAATACCGTGCAACTTTCTATTCTTATCATTCTTCTCAACAAGGTGCTGGAGAAACAATCGACTATTGAGTGCTTTGGCAAGGAAAGTCGTCAGCTGCCGCTGTTTTTTCTCCGTGGCCAGCAACCGGCCCTCCATTACCATGACTTGCTCCCTTGAATTATGTTGCTGCTGCCTCAACTTCACAATCTCCGTCATCAAAACGTTTCGGTCTCTTTTCAGTCTTTCAAGCTCGGTTTCTACTCCGCACTGCCCCAATTCAACACAAGCTCCTCCTCCACCTTCTTGTTGCATACTCTGTGAGACATGTCTTCTCCTCTTGATGGTCTTCAGCAAATGCCTCTGCCCTCCTAGAAACCCTTCGTTGGCGAATTCCCATCGGTCCGAATCAACCTTTCTGAAACCCTGCATGCATTCCGTTGATGAGCAAGCCTTGATATTTCCCGGATAAGGATGTAAAGTAATCCAACAACAAAGGAACAATTTGAGTAATTCTTATACTAAACCAAAAAAATGTTAAGAAAATTAGCAGGCAGATAATTTTTTTTTACAAAATATGAGATGGAATTTGAACTAATTACCAACCATGCAGAGAACACTCACGAGAATCCAGAGACAAGTTGAACAAGTAATTGGATATGAAGAACCTATGAAGAACAATGCAAGAAAAATCAAGTTTTTAAAGTACTTACGTAAGTATTGAGCTGACGAATGAAGCTGGAGAAGTTACTGTGCTTGAAGTAGCGAGTAAGGAGAGTGGTGGAGAACTTGTGAGAGTCCCACACAACGAAGCTGTTGCGAGCTCTGGTCCAGGAAACAATGGCGTCCGTGGAAGGATCCTCCACCATTTCAAACGTCTTAGTGAGAAACGGCGGCGGACCCACATCGTGCAGCCCCTCTACTGGCTGCGGCAGGAAGCTTGAGGACGACGAAGACGACGAGCCGACGGTGCATGTCACAATCTCCTCCTCTTTCACCCCCACTCCATCCATGGTTAACGGTTCCCACAAATTATTAATAACCTCAGTACCAAAAGACAGGATTTCTACTTTTGGAAGAGGATTTTGAGAATTGGGTTTTCGGATTTGATGCGATTTCTGGAATTTGGGTTGCTGAATTCGAGCTTTGCAGTGAAATTTGATAGCTTTCTGGGGGAAGGGATCCTCTTCGAATCCCAAAGATATTTTGGAGTGTACTTTCTTTGTGATGTGGAGGAGAGAGAACGTGTTATATTTAAGGCAGTGGGGAGGAACTTTCTAGAGAGAACTGGGGCTTTCTGTCTCGTTTCTCAAGTTTGTAAGAAGATTCTTCTTCCACTTGTCAATATTATATTGTATTTAGCCTTAAATTATCACATAAATATTATAATTCATTCTTTTATTATTCGTGTTAGTAGTTACGGTAAATCTCAGTTTACTATCTTCAAGTTTCATAGTTTTCAACATTTGATACATGAAGTTTTTTTCGTCTCAGATTCATAGCTAAAATGTTAATTTTGGGACAATCTCATACATCCGTTAGTCTGGCTGTGAAGTCAACCGTTAACTGATAACGTGATATCCACGTAGACAATAACTGGACGCCACGTATTAATATAAGGCCCACGTAAATATTAAAAATTAAAAAAAAAAAAAATCTGGGCTCCCAACCCCCTCCATCCTTCTCCCTCCCTTGTCTCTTCCCTGCACCCATCCTCCCTGGAAACCCACCCATTCCCCTCCTTCTCCCTCCCTTCTCTCCTCTGCACTCACCCTCCCTGCACACCCACCCACCTCGCACACCCACCCATCCGCCCGCTCCTCTTCCACCCATCTGCCCATTTCCAATCAAACAAATAAGAAAGAAAGTATCTATTCCAAACCCATCGCAACTAAAATCGAAATGATTTTATGAATTAACCTGTTGCAAATCATCACCAATTAGTTGAAGTAATTACCTGGATTGACATGGCGTTTTCGTTTGTTTTAAGCTGAGTTCCTCTTCAAATCAAACAATTAGCCCAAATCAATGCTCTTATCAGACCAACAACCAGATCTAACCATAATTCCTTCTAATTTCTCACAGTGGACATTTTTCAGTGAAATTTTACACAATAATCCCCAAAAGAAGCTTGCACGCAATTAAACCTAATTCACGATCGGGTTCGCGGGGAGCTCTAGGTTTCTGACGGTGAGATCAGCAACTGTCCGAAACGGCGCCGGATAGAGATTCGAAGAGGAAGAAGAAGACGAGGCGAGAGAAGCGGAAGCCGAGGAAGAGGCTGATGAGGCAGCAGAGGCCGTGGAGTAGTAGCTAGAACACCATCGCCGGCGACTTGCCGTCTGATGTGGAGTCCAACGGCGCCGATCCCCTGAAGGACTTGCTCCGTGGGGTGAGGTAGCTCTGGTGCAAAGCCGAGAGCTTCATAATCTCTCTCTGTGTCTCTCTCAAATCCTAGAGAGGGAAAGCCAAGCTAAGAATTGGAGAGGTGGGCTTGTTTGTTGTGTGGTCTCTGGAGCTAAGAATGGGAGGGAATGGATGGGTGCAGGGAAGAGAAGGAGGGAGGGGTCGGGAGCCCAGAAATTTTTTTAAAATTTTTTAACATTCACGTGGGCCCATATTGACATGTAGCGCCTAGTCATTATCTACTTGGGCGTCACATCATCAGTTAACGACTGATTTAACAGCCAGACTAACGAATGTATGAGACTGTCCCAAAATTAATACTTTAGGTATAACTCTTGGACAAAAAAAACTTCATGTACCAAATGTTAAAAACCACGAAACTTAAGATAGTAAACTGAGATTTACCCTAGTAGTTATTATCGGAATTGGATCCTCTCTAAGATAAATCATTGGGATCCTTCTCATTCACTAACACGAGCCGTTGAATTTTGATCCAACGACTACAATTATTATAACTTTTAGAGGATCCTATGTTTATAACCGTTGGATCAAAATCTAACTACCCGTGTTATTGAACCAGGAGGATCCGAGGATTTGCCTTGTAGAGGATCCAATTCCGTTATTATCTTGTTCGCTTTATCAACTTTATAATTTAATAAAATTTGAAAGTATTATAATAATAAGGTGATCCAGCAAAGGAATTCTTAGTGGAAGATTATTTTATTAAGATCTAGAAAGATGCAAGACTTTATTAACTAATTTCACGCAGGAAGAGATCTCTTCCACCAAAATCACCAAGTTCACTCATTCAGATCTTTAAAATTTGATCCAACAGTTAAAATTATTATAACTTTTAAGAAACCCTCTATTTGTAGCCGTTAGATCAAATTTCAAGGTCCGAATAAGTAAATTTGGCAGTTTTGGTGGGAGAGATTCGGAGAGGATCTCTTCCCATTTCACACAAGAAGCAATTTGTTATTTTATTTTATTTATCTCAAAGCTCTAGAACCTGCTAAATGTTTTGGCTTGTGTTGAGGAATAACTATTTCAAAGCTTACTTAATTAGGTTAATTGATAAGGGCAGTGTTTCATTTTTACCGTACTTGTTTATCAAGAAATAAAACTTAACTATTTTAAACTTTCCTCAGTGAGGATAAGAATACGAAGTTTAAGATTTTTACTTGTATCTGAAATGTTTTTCTGTTCAATCTATAACTTAATCAAGTAGTCAACTCTAAAATTCAAAACGGGTAACTTTTATGTAGACAATTTTAAATTGTTGATGCGGAAAAAATGTGGTCATTGAACTTCACACAGGTACAAATTTCGTCTGATACCAAATACGAAATTTGAAGTTACACACCAAAATCAATAAAATAGCAGAAGTAGCCCAACTTTTTATATACAATTTCTTAATTATTTAATGCGAAACTTTAACCAAAAAGAACTCTGAATGAGGACAATGAGGAGACTTCATGTGGTATCCAGATGGACCGAACCTGTAAAGTTGGATGAGATTTTAGAATATGCTTTGGCTACGAATATTTATCCAATATTCAGATTTAAAAATAATATAAAAGAAGATATATGAGATAGGAACAAATCTCTTTCATTCTTCAGCCCAAAAATATTATATGAAATGAGCTCTTGTAGCTCAGCTTTTTTTTTTATAACCTCGTTGAGAAAATTTTATTGATATGAAAAAAAAAGTAATACATTTAATTATAAACCCTACACCTAATAAAACGAGAAAAACAAAATACAAAAAAGAGAGAAAAACAAATATAAGAAAAGAGGGGGAACATAAACTTTACTCTTCTTGAAAAACCAAATACAAAGAAAAAGGGAGAAGACATAAACATTACCCCTCCAGGGAAAAAAAAAAGGCTTATTTTTATCTACGCCCCCTTGGAAATCAATTTTAATCTCACTTTGCTCCCTGTAACTCTAAAGTCGTCATTTTACTCTCTGAAACTCAAAATCTGCTTCACTTTACCCCCTGAAACTCGATTTTTTTCACAATTTGCCCCTGAAACTTGAAAGTTGTCTTTGTAAAACTCAAAATTCGCTCGACATTGCCTTAGATCCGTTAGTTTCTTATGTGGGTTTGATTTGGGTGAGCTAGGCTAATCAATTTATTTTTTATTTTTTTCACTCTTCAATTTCTTTTAAACTTATTATTCTCTTATTGTTTAATGTTCACGCATAATAGATATTTATAATCAAATTTATAACCCATGTGGCATAATCTTACTGGGTGTTGGGTCACATATATGTTTCAGGAGACTACCTACAAGTTTAAGGAAAAGCAGAGAGTTCACAAGTCAAAATGAAACGAATTTTGAGTTTTAAGGAGTAAAGTAGTAACTTTTAAGTTACAGGGAGAAAATGAGATTAAAATGGAACTAAATGAGGCATAGCCAAAAATAAGCTGAAACAAATACATACAAAAAAAGGCGACATAGGACCAAACCCCTCTAAAAAAACCTAAAAAGTAAAAACTTGCAAGATGAGCTGCAAAACAAAAACAAAAAGCATACGTTTAGTAAGCAAAAGGTCTTGAGTTTAACTCTCGAGAACATTATTTATACCCAACCCAAAAAGAAAAGTTTATTTCATTATCTCACCCAAAAGAGCAACATACGTGATAGGCTCACCATATAGATAGTGGATCACCAAACTCTCAAATACCATCTCTTTTGAAAATTGGGCTTTGATAAGTCTTGAGCTTTGGGTCTGTATCTAAATTCTCCCTGCGCATAATAGTACACTTAATTAATGGCATGGTGACGATGCTTTTGTTCAGTATATATTACATCGAGATATGGTAAATATTCTTGACATGTTAATATAAAATTAAGATGACGTTGATATTTGGTTGCTATATCGTGGTATATATCATCCATATCGTTCAATCGGGTCATGCGCAATCCATGCAGTGTGCACAACCCACGTGTGCGCAGGAGAAATCCTCTATATGTTAATACTGCCAAGAAAAATACTTAGTTTTATATTAACGAAAAATTCTTGGTACTATTCACTTTAATGAAAATCATATTTTTACATTAAAAAGTTAATCATGGTACTATTTATTTTACCCTTTATTTTATCTTTATCGTTAAAACTAAAAGTTTTCAAACTCTTTTCATTAGTTTTCTTTTTTTATATTCAATAACAATGTTTTAGGAGGTAAACATATCACTTTAACATATGTTGTAGTACTTTTTTTGAAAAATGGGGCATAGGCCTGAGCTGGAGGTAGGACCTCAAGCACCAAACCCAAACCCACCAAAATTTATTAGAAAGGAAAGGATAAGGGTGCAAACGAGGGGGACATGTAGCAAAACCTCGGATAAAAACTGTAACAATAAAGATTGAAACCTGTATGAAACGATAGTAAGGCATGCCCAATCTATCAGGATGACAAAAATGATTACTTTTTGTATATGTGATAAACTGTATGATATAATAAACGACAAATTATTGTATAACAAATTAGATTCTTCATAAAAATACGGCAATGAGTGGTGGAAAATAAGGAATGACAACACAAATTCTCTAATCTCTTTCTTCGCAATGACTAACGAGGCTCAGGTGCAGAGCCTTCCACTGTGGACCGAGACTACACAAAGGTAGAACACCATAAAAAATTCGATGACTTTATCATAAATCTCAATTTCGCTATGCTAATTACGAATCCAGAGTAGCAAAAATGGGTTCGTGTTCCGCTTCAAAAGGAAGGTCTTTACACAGGTGGAAACCCCCTCTTCTGGCTGCCTTGCAGTCAGATGGTTGAAGATTTTATACTTTTGAGAGGAAGAATCCAAAAGAAATAATGCAAACACTGACCAAAAACAATAGATGTACATCACGTGCACATTAGGACTAAATTAACAAGGATCAATGGTGCTGGTATATGAAACTTGCAGTTCCAACATCCAAGTTGCCACCTTTGCTTTCTTTATTAATAAACTAATTAATTGATTAATTAGTGGTAAGCATGATTAAATTAAGCAATTGTGTTTTGGATGGTAAACAAAGATAGAAGAGTAAACTAAAAGACTCAGGCTGATAAGAGACGACGTACACACACACACATATATATGCATGAAGGATTAAACCTGTTCTAATACCAAGTTGAATATCAAAGTGCGCGATAACCAAGACTACAAAATAATAGGAATATTATTAAACAAACAAGAATGCCGAAATGGCTACAAAATTCTAAGAGGCTACATCGTGACTAACTTGTACTCGACTGAATAACAAGCATGCTATTTATAATAAACTAACTCTAATCCTAAAAGGTAAGAAATCAAAATCCTAATGCTAATGGGCTAAGCCCAGAAAACCAAACATTCAAATAAACCAAAATACTAATATTTTCCAACACTCCCCGTCAAACTCATGGCGGTATACGACATGGGTTTGCAAACAAGTAGATGCAGACTGACTCCGTTAGGCAGACTGGCAGGTATGCAAACTTGACTTGACTGGACTTGACTTGACTAGCGAACTGGTGAACTTCACTTAACTGGATTGGCAAATTGATTCTTGCTGGCAAGCTAATTCTAGCTGGAAAATTGATTCTGATTCAGACTGGCTAGTGTTGAGAGTATGAAAAGAACCCATCACTAAACGGACGAGATTTCCATATCTCAATTGTAACAACGAATGAACAAACACAAACACAATCACTCGAGTGGTCACAATTCCAAGCACTCGAATGACGATCGCAAAACAATCTCAAACAAGCCAACAACTCATGTGGGCCTCAAACAAACTAGGCTAACAGAGCTTCAATCAACAAGGGCCAACTAAAGGCCTTCAAACAAATCATAATAGGCCTACAGATCATGGGCTTCATACCCTTTCTTTTATCTCTTCTTCTGTTTTCTTTTTCTATTTTTTTTTCTTCCTTTTTTTTCTGGCCTTCATAACACAATGATCAAGAACAGTGACAAATTAAGGCGCAATCTGGTTTCGGTCAAACAACAAGTAGCAAGCAGGGTGGGTTTATCAGGTTTGGCTTGCCCTGCGCGCAAGCAGGTAAGCGACGTGGGTTTACAGCAGGTGGTGGTGAGACGGTAGGGTTGCAGGCGAGACCTGGTGGCATGGCAACAATGTAACGGGTGCGACGACATATTTTTGGGTTTAAGTATCGAAGCAATCAGATGGTGGTGCAAGTTCGGGTACGAGTATATGGGTTTGGCGACGGGTTTTGGCTTATGGGAATGTGAGGGGTGCGATGTCATCGGGATCGGATCGGATCGAGACAGCAGACTTGGTGGGTCGGTTTTAGTGCAGCGGCGGCGGGGGATGCTGGTACGACAAGGGAAGCAGCGGATTAGCGACGTGGGTTTACAGCAGGTGGTGGTGAGACGGTAGGGTTGCAGGCGAGACCTGGTGGCATGGCAACAATGTAACGGGTGCGACGACATATTTCTGGGTTTAAGTATCGAAGCAATCAGATGGTGGTGCAAGTTCGGGTACGAGTATATGGGTCTGGCGACGGGTTTTGGCTTATGGGAATGTGAGGGGTGCGATGTCATCGGGATCGGATCGAGACAGCAGACTTGGTGGGTCCGTTTTAGTGCAGCGGCGGCGGGGGATGCTGGTACGACAAGGGAAGCAGCGGATTCAACGGGTGGTGGTACAGACAACGAGTTCAATGGATAGCTGCGAAATCGATTCAAGCAGCGAAGTGGCGAGGCATGACAAAGCTTCAACAATTTTTTTTTTTCAAAACTAATATCAAACAAACAACTTATTGATATCAATCAAGAACATATTAAATCCCGAAGGATCAAACCTGCGCTGATATCAAGTTGAATATCAGAGTGCGCGATAATCAAGACTACAAAATAATAGGAAAATCATTAAACCAACAAGAATGCTGAAACGGCTACAAAATTTCAAGAGGCTACAACGTGACTAACTTGTACTTGACTGAATAACAAGCATGTTATTTATAATAAACTAACCCGAATCTTAAAAGGTAAGAAATCAAAATCCTAATGCTAACGGACTAAACCCAGAAAACCAAACATTCAAATAAACCAAAATACTAATATTTTCCAACATCATTAACAATATGAAACAAACCAACCGTTAAGTATTTAATTGGTTAAGAAGACGAGCTTTTCTACTCATGAAGAAGCCCACTGATGTCACTTGTCAACACTCAACACATCCATCTCCATCTCCTGAAGAAGCCCACTGATGTCACTTGTCGACACTCAACACTTCTATCTCCATCTCCCAGAGAGAGAGAGAGAGAGAGAGAGAGAGAGAGATGCGTGTGTCATCATGGCTTTTCTAATACCACACCGCCAAGGTAATGAAGGTGATGATCACATTTTGTTGTCCACTATTAGTAATATCCTACACGATTTCTGGGTCCCCAACTATGCTTTTCTTTGTTTGTCCATTTTTCCGACTAACTAATTTGGACTCTTAAATCATAAGATAAGTAGATATAGCAACCCATCAATTGTTTAATGCGAGTGAATTTCATAACATATTATTAACAGTTGACAACTCCATGCTTGTGTGTGTAAGTGAATCGCACAACATATCAATAGTTGATAACTGCATAAATCATGCATGGATGTCCAAAACTATGACTATAGAACAGTTTGTAGGGAAAAAGAAAAACGCCTTCAGTTGTTTAAACAGGTGTTTTGCGATACGTTAATCTGTATAATATTTGGGAGGCTAAAGGGAGGGATCCCTATTTTTTCAAAAAATGGGGATTAGTTGTGGGACTCACTCCATATCGAATTTCAACGATCTGATCTGTTTATTTTGTAAGTCTCGATTAATAGATCATCCTTGAAAAAATTCAATTCAATCCGAAACCATTTGCCTATTTAATTATCATAATGAAATTTCAATGTTTATTAGAGAACAAAGTATTTGTCGATTTCTTTGAACTCAATTAGATACTTTAAATATTACTAGTTTAACTAATATTTTGCATGGATAATCTATGAAGTGCAACTCGATGTTTATATATATACACAACTAGTTTTTTTTTTTTTTTTTTTTTTTTTTTTTTTTTTTTTGCTCTGTAAAAATAAGAATTATGCATGCCATGAATTGACTAATTATTAAAGAGAAAAACTGATAGGCAAGGAAGCTTTGCCCTTTGCTCTTTGCCTTAGGTCATCGGCCTCTGCTAGACGTATCAGTTTTTGCCGGTTCTGTTACCATCAATTTGTACCAAAAACTTTAGGGCGTATTTGGTATCCTATTTGAAAATTTTTATTATTTCTCAAAACATTTCTTAAGAATTTTTCTTGAAAACAGTTTTCTTTAATACTCAAAAACTTGATTGGTTTGCCATTTAAAATTTTCAAATCTTACGACTTAAACTAAATAAAGAGATCTAAAAAGAGGGGGTCGAATGAGAGGTAGAAAGAGGAGAAAGGAGGAAAGAAAGAGATGATTGAAGGAAAGAAAAAGAAGAAAGAGGATCGGACGAGATATAGATGAAGATGAGTGAGAGAAAGAACAGAGAGAATGAAGAGAACGGATTGGAAGAGTGATGAAAAAGGTAAAAAAAAAGAGAAGAGAGAGAAGAATAGAGAGAGATAGATTTGGAGTGAGAGGGGAGGAGGGAGAAAAAAAAAGTGAGTTTAAGTTTAAAATCTCTAAAAACTTATTTTTTATGTTTTTAGAGAATAGAGTATATTTATGAGTTAGTCTTAAATTCAGTTTTTGAAAATAGTCCTACCAAACAAGTTTTTAAAATCTAAAACTTGAAAATTATTTTTAAGTTTAAAATATTAAATTCAAGTAGAATACTAAACATACCTTTATTTTTTTTTCTTGGACATTTTGGAGACCAATCGAACCATCTGTCTCTCTGGAAAATGGATTTAAGATTTGGTCCATTATTGACACTTAATTTTTCAGATCGATCCCTCTGATCTGATGAACGTGTCTGAATTGCTGATGGTGAGGATGACGACTTCAACTTATATATTGGAGATCGGAGGGATCGAGTTCAAAGCTGATGTGTTCATTTTTCATCTGCTAACCCTGTGACAAGTCTAGTTGTTTGACATCTCTGTGACAAGTCTACTAATTTTTACTTCTCACACATCTTTCTTAAATTTTTAATCGTTAGATTGAATGAATTTATAAAGATCAATGACATGAAATTAACAAAGATGTGTAAAAGATAAAAATTGATATGTGAATAACATTATTCATCCTAAAAAGCAATAAACGACCCGTCCACTAGCTACATTATGGTAGCTTCAATTCCCATTGCACTGTAAAATATTATTGCTTCTTTGTGATTTGTGAAATCCTCAGTAGTTTCAAACGAGCAAGCAATGAACCGTGAAATTTTAGTAAACAAGACGAGTAAAATATTAGTAGAAGATGAGAGATTCTACCATAAAACTGTTGTTACAACTGTTTTCTCCATCTCGCTTATCACATTTCTAGCTACATAGTAGACCTAACGTTGTTAACTGTAATACATTTTCATCATCTCACTCATGCCATGACCGAAAAGATATATCCCTGACTACACAGTGCACCTGAAATTTTCACCTAGAGGAGATATATATTGAGGCCAATGGGAGCATGCATGCCTTATTAATTTGATACCCATATATATATATATAGCTTCATTTTCATACTAAATAAAGTTAGGTTTACACACTTTTCCTACAAAGTAATACATAAGATCTTCTATGTCACGATCAAAAGAAATATTTTCATATATACGTGACTCATGGATTGCTGACAGAGGAGTATCTCATTGTATGAGTCCCAATGTCAGTGCTTACCAAGGCAGGTCCTTATGAAGGAGATGAAATGGTAAAAATTTACAAGTCAAACACATTGGTTTTGCTTCTGCTGCATTGAGAAGCAATTCTCAAGCTTTGTTTCTTCAAATCAATTTGCAAGTTCTTTCTTAATTAATTAGATTTTGAATGATAATATATAAACAACCAAAGCTATCAAACCGTTAGATGATGATTGTACTAGAAACATATAAGTATTGTAGTTATTTATGTAATTTTGATGTTAATATGGCATTATTTATATGATTAATTACAAGAAATCCGTTGTTTTCAGTAAAGAAAACCTTACTACAGATGAAAACAGAATCAGAATTTCACGTTGTATCTTGTCTCTAAAAAGTGATTTGATATTCACCAAATTGAGATGAAGTCTGTTTCACAAACCTGCAAGTTTACAGTGCGTTTAATTATATTACATATATAACTAATCACTTTAATATTCTATTTTTGTCACAAATCATGCCATAAAATAAAAGTCGAATCTTCTTGCTATAACTTGCGTTTAGGGTTTAAGAAAAGAGAGAGAGAAAGAGAGTGGGCCCATTCCAACTTGTGATGCAATCCCTTAACTCATCTCGAAAACCATATGGCGGACACCATAGTCACCACCACCATCAACGGTGCACCTTTCACAACTTCAAGATCTCACATTGATGGGTGGGTCCCCCATGCCACAACATTCGTTACGTCAGCACTAGCGTCGGACAAACACGTGGATCTCCACTATTCGCCGGGGTCTTGCAGGACCATAATACCGTGGGCCCTGGCCATCAATCTCAACAAAGCCCACAATCTCCGTGCCTGAAGGAAAGTAAAAGACGACACCACGTGTCTACACGGGAACGTCACGATGACGAGGAAAGTGTGGTCTGGCTCAGGTGATTATGTCATCGGACGGGTCCCACCCCATCTTCTTGTGTTCATTTATTGTACATCGTACAGTTAAAAATTATTTTAAATACTTTTATTTTAAATTAAATATGAATAATATATGACGAAAACTGATCGCACGATGTATGATAAACGGAAATAATTTGAGAATCCTCAAGATACGATCTTTTTTTTTCGGTAAAACCCAAGATAAGATCCTTATTTCCACCCTCTCGCGCATATTAGTCCACGTCAGATGGACCCGGCCTTTTTTTTTACTACGGTGGGGCCCTGGCGGGGAGGGCAGCGGCTTTAGCTTTCTGTTACGTCAAGGTTCAACCTTTACCGTTCCACGTGGAAGTCTTTGTGACGTCACGGTCATTTTACGATGACCATCCGATCACGCCCCCCATGTGACCGGCAAATATCCAGTATTTCCGAGCTGCCGTATTCTCTTTTTCGTATTAAACGATCCCCACGCGCTTGCTTACCTCGTGCACGAAAGCCTTCCAATCATTCATAAATTTTTCACTCGAGCATTATTGGTTTATGTTCAAGCTATGTCCCAATTGTATCTCTTTCAAGCTCAACTAAATCAGAAATGTTTCATTATGACTAGAATACGAGTGGTATATCACGTGTTTTCATGTAAATGATGAAATTTTTTAATATTTAAGTTATTACCTTTTTAACACACATATCCCACCATTTGTATAGTAACACGTGGTGTACCATTCCGTATTCTGATTACACTGAAAAATCTCTACAACTCAACGATAATTGTTCAACATCAGTTGATACGGATTTCCATTTGGATTCTTCAAATTAGAGGTCATAAATAGCAACAATTGCCCTTATTAAATATCATTTAGGCACATTTACGGTGTGTTCAATTAACTAAGGCAATATTACCTATTAGTTGTCGACTCATTCTTGAACAGATGCTGTCAAAGCTCTGGGCCTCTCCCACAAATGGAGATTACAGTTTGCTATCCATCCAATAAGGTTGTTTCGTACCCCTCGGCTATCAATAAAAGAAAACACATAAGAATATCATGATCAATCATGGCAAGTATAACAAAACAATGTCAAAATGCTTCGTCACTTAGGTACTTTATATAGAAGTAGTCTTGAAGAATGAACCTAACAAACATTTTTCAATGACTTAATTCATTAGGTGACGGGATTTAATAAGCTACGATTTCAGTTGACACTTATCACTCCTAACAATAAAATGTTACATTTAATTTCCGAATTATGAGCCTACACATACTCTGAGCAAATGCCAAGCAATAAATTAGGTTATGATGATAAGTTTGTTTTTCGATTTTGACATTATAACCCAAAGTTTCTTCTCTAGAAAACCAATTCTTAAACCATGAAGGGAAACTTAAGACTTAACAAAGGACAAGGACCCTCTCCAGATTCTATTTATGGGAATCCGGAGATCAATCAATCAGTTTTCGTTAGGTACTATTTATATTTAATTTAAAATTTAAAATTTAAAATGATTTCTAACCGCATGATATATGATGAACGAACAAGATTAATTGATCATCTGGATGCTCACAAAGAGAATTCGAAGATGATCCTATTTCCTTAACAAATTAGTAGCATATATGAGCGCGTGTGATGAAAATGTTCGCAACCTTCGATCCCAAAAACCAAACTATGTAAACACAGTACTTAGTGACGTAAGCAACCACACCTCCCCCCTCCTCTCCGTTTATATTTATACACACCTCCTCCATATCCCCCATTCTCTCTCACACCCACCACTTATTTTCTCTCTGCCCCCGTTGACGTCATTTCCCCCACCACCTCTCTCCGTTTCTCCCTCAATTCACCACCACGCAACTCCTCTAGCTTTCCCGGCGATGCAAGGCCTACGGCGTTGCTCCAACGACGTCGTCCACCTCGGCCTCTCCCCCGCCCCGACCTCGCCCTCCCCACCCGCTCCCACAAGCAACTCTTCCTCCAGCCTCTCCATCGACGTCGCCGAGTCCGCCGAGACCCGCATCCGCCGCCTCATCTCCGAGCACCCCGTCATCATCTTCAGCCAAAACTCCTGCTGCATGTGTCACGTCATGAAGAAGCTCCTCGCCACCATTGGCGTCCACCCCACCGTCATCGAATTGGACAATCACGAGATCGCTGCTCTCCCCTACGACGACCAACAACAACAACAACAGTCTTGTAATACTCCGCCCGCCGTTTTCATCGGCGGCACTTGTGTCGGCGGCCTCGAGTCCCTCGTCGCCCTCCACCTCAGCGGCCACCTCGTCCCTAAACTAGTCCAAGTCGGTGCTCTGCGTATGACTCTTCCCAGTACATAATTAATTTCAATTACCGTCACTGTATCATCCGTCGTCGGAAGGAAGTTCATATAGTCGCGCTTTCAGTGTCGTACACGGGAAGGTCTTTGCTGAATTACGTACATCGATCGCTTCTGATCAACGTCCAACGACTTCTATCTAGATTCTCAAAACAGTCTCTCTCTCTGGTCAGTATACGGGTCCCACAGTGTGTGGTATTTGATGATAAATTAGCAATTAGTGGAGCATCGCTACCGTCCGATGTGCGGACTTCCTGTTAGGTATGTTGCTCTCTTTCTCTCTCTAGCTCTCCGAAGTCCTGGGTTTCTGGCAATGGAATGTGATTGTATATTTTTGTCGTTTTTATTATTAAAGATTGTAAATTTGTCGTTTTTTTACTTTAGATAAAAAAAAAAAAGTTTGATTAATTGTTGTTAATTTTGGATATAAATGGTTAAAACGATGAGTGTATTATATTATTTGTGGGTCCCCACTTGCAATTATTGAGCAATCAAGGCCGTTAAATTTAGTATATTCTTTTGTTCCCAAGTGAAAAAGTTTGTTCTAGACGACTGGTCGTTGGAGTAGTAGTTGTTTTGGGGCATCAATGTCATGATCTTGGTAACCAATAAAAATTTATACTACTTGTTGAGCGTGACGATATATATGCTCTAGTGAGAGATTTTTCGGGATGGACACACGGCACAATACATTAAGTGTAATAATATAATTAGCTAGAAATTTGAAGAAAAAAATTCTAACTAATTGTATTATGACACTTAGTGTACCGGGTCATATTTTCAACACACTGAAAATTCTTTGTCCCAGCAATCAGTATTTTAAAATTTATAATTTTACAAAAGTTCGTGTGTTTTTTTCCAAGTAATAGGATGGTTACGGAAAATTAACCTAAATTATGATAAAGAGATTCGAACTCAAGTAAAAGGATGGTTACATAAGATAGAACATTGTTCCAGCTAAGACTAAACTCATATATACTTACGGAAGTTAACGTTAATTTTGACAAAATAAGTAAAAGAAATAGGTCTTTAATGCATGTCAAGGAATTCGTTAAGAATATCTAGCCTTTAATTGGTATTATAGTTTAATTTTTTCGCTCTCGATATATCGCTTGTATAAAAATAAAACAGAAGAAGACAGGTAGATTCACATGAAATCGAAGGCAAGGACAAATGAGAATTTGTCACCATGCATGAGACAGGATTCAATTTGGTGGTGTCGTATGGCGTGGTTGCTTCTTCAACCACTCGACAAACCATTTCACCATCATTGCACTTCGTGATAATTACCTATTTACTTCAATCACCATTTTTAACATTATGGTACCAACCCAATTTCTTGGAAGCATGATAAGAGATTAAGATGAGCGACCTCGTCGATCTAGCAGCTACGTCCGTAATTTGATACAATGAAAATACGCATTGTTAGTAAAATTGTTAGTTTGTGTTTTGCTTTATTAGCACACGATGAGGTTAAATTATAATGCGTATTCTCAGAGTATTTCCTTTTCAATTAGAATTCTCTAAAGCGAAACAAAAAGGATCAAAAAAATACATACGATTTGGACAAAATGAGATTTTCTCTCTCTTTACGAGGCAAAGAGAAAGACTTTTACACTACAAAAATATTACTGTAACAATATTTCAAATCAACCATACATTTGTCATATTAAAACGAAGACAACACATGATCAATTTATATACTACTCCATTAGCCATTATTAACATTTTGAAGATGCACCAATACTTGCTTTTAATCATTAAAAAACACGTCAACACGAGAAAATATTACCAAAAAGTGCGTGTGATTGACAATGTTGGTTTCAAATCTTCTACACCGAAAGCTTTTGTGCCAAGAAAGGACCAGCTTCTAATTTTATGACATGTGGACACTTACGCAACAACCGCTCAACACCAAAGCACTTATAAGCACTTCAACATAATGGAATCCAATTTGATGATGAGTTTGTGGTTGCCAATTAAGGAAAGAATTATGATATGTTGAATGGTGATAATTAAGGGTTAGAAACACAACTCCACGTCACATCAACCCATGTGGGACCCAATTTTTCCTTTGTCTTTGGAAAAGACAAGCTGGTTAGTGACACTGACGATAGCAAAACCATTAGCTAGCTACCACACAACCCACAATTGCCACAGTCCAAGAGTGCGTGTCGACCTTTAATCCTTCTTTTAATCTTTTGATATTACGTGGCAGACATGCAGTGCGTTTGATTGACTCCATTGGTATGGTGGACCCCCCCCACCTAGAATCTTACGAGAAACTTTTTGATATGTTTGGAACACAAGTAATACATTATATGTTAGAGGAACGGAGTTTTATTTTTCAAGTTGTTGATTTTTAACACGGGAGATCATCGTGAACTTTCGTGTATATTTATTATAAACATAATTATTTGTCATGTATTTTTTCACTTAACCCTTTTTTTTTAAATTGAAAAATTAACATTTAATGTGAAAGCTAATTACAGTTAAGTGAAATGACGCATGTTAGATGGTTAAGTATATGGTTAGCATACACCAAAGTTGAGGGTTTAGAATGGCAAGCAAAATGTTTCATTTTTAACACGGATATCTTTTAATTTGTATAATAACACGTGGTGTTCTGTTCCAGACTCATTGAAAAATCTCTTGAAATTTTACGTCTTACGTAAGAAGAATCTCCTTGATATTCTCTTACAAAATTTAAAAAAAAAAATCAGAAAAATATGAAGGGGAAAGAAAATAATACACACCCCCTGAAAAAAAAAAATATTTTGTTGATATTTTATAAGTATTAATGGAGTATTGGGCAACCCATATGGTTCCTTAATGGTAGGGTTTTAGGTTACACTTTGCCCTAGTTTAAAGGAAAGGGATACTCTCCGAATTCCTTCCACCAAATTCATCCAATCAATCAATTCGAACCCTTGAAATTTGATCCAACAGCTAAAGTTATTATAACTTTTAAAGAGGCCTCCTGTTAGTAGTTGTTGGATCAAATTTCAAAAACCCGGATTGATTGATTAGATGGATTTGGTGGAATGGATCGAAGAGGATCCCTTTCCTACAACACTTTAGTTTTATAATTCATTTTCTCTAAGTTGTGATGTCATTCTTGCTTGGGCTCCATTTCTTCTATTTCTTTATTATACTAAAAAAATTTCATTAGGTCTTTTATGATTACAACTTTCACTCTAATAGAATTGACGATAATTTGTTACAAACTTTAGGCATCTCCAGTCAAGGGCTATAAGCCAGATTTAGCCTTACAATTCACAAAATAAAAAGACATCGGCCTAAAAAATCAGGCTAAGTTTGCCTCAAGGTAGGCAATATGTTACCCCTAACAGACTAAATTTAGCGCCAAAAAGTAAAAAGAATGAAGGAAAATAAGAGCGCCCTGATTAGAAATAGAAATTTTAGCCGTAATGTAGTTTGTAAAATATTAATTTTTGGAGGACTAAAATATAACCAAGAGCAACGTTTAGCCTTCTATAATTGAAATTGGCCTAAACAAAGTTCCATACTTTATTAGAGCTTCTCTGCCTATCGAGAGATTTTTTAGTGTGATCAGAATACGGGATGATATATCATGTATCACTATATAAATGATGAGATATGTATGTTAAAAAGTTAATAACTTTAAAAATACAATTTTTCACTACTTATATAAAAGCACGTAGTGTATCTGTGTTCCGGTCACAAAGAAAAATTTATTATGCCCATCAACGAGGTCTAGTGCCTTTATGGTTTTAAAAATATGAAATATATTAAATAATTCTAATAGAAGTTGAAGGGGCAATAAAATAATATCAAAAGAAACAGAAAATCTGTTTTGAGAGGCCCACTGCTCAGGCTTCACACTGTGTAGTCACACGTAAAGCCTCCCCCGGATTGTTTAGTGAGTGGTGACGCCAACATCAGGGCACTACAGCAAGTGAGATTACCTACTAATTAATTCTTAATTATCATTTCTAATTAATTCATCAGAGCTTTCCATCTGATTCATTTAGCATCAAAACCAAGGAAGTTGACCTGTAAAGAAGAAAAAAATTGTAAGGGAATCACAAGATGAGTTTTATCTTATGGGTGACTCTCATCCGTCGAAAAACGTCAATGAATCCAGATCTAATTGTGAGATTCAAAGCTCGTGGACGACGACTATGAGGCATCAAGTAGAGCATATGCTGACTGTTTTTATGTACAAAAACAACCAAACCTTATCTCATTAAATGAAGTTGACCGTATGAATCTTAAACCGCCGATGCGCTCCGTTTTACGCCAGTCTTATGTACTTAGCTCAATTGTCTTTATGTGATTAGCAATAAAAATGTAAGAAGGCATCACATAGAAAAGTTGATAATATCAAACTATTGAATGTAGTTTTTGCCAACATTCACTGCGTGTTACAAAAAAATCAGTGAGTAAATTGCCAGAGCCTCAAAAAGCTTTGGGTGGCAAAGATGAATGTCATCGCTGCGTGTTACTAAATTACAATGTCGAACCCATCTGCACTTTACAAAATATTTCCTGCTGTAATTCCCATTTTTCTGTCGTTCTAGTCCTAAATCTCTAATCTTTTGTCAAGATAAAGCGACGGGGAATGATTTCGTGCTATAATCCACCCCAATTCATGAACTTCTTGACCTCGTCGTACAAAACCAAGATGGCAGCTGCGCCGGTACTCCTAAACACGTTTGAAACTGCACCGCGATAAAATGAAACCACCCCTTCTCTCCTATATATCTTCCTCCAGCAGTCCAATGTGTTATCGTACATCCGCTGTTCCAATCCAGACTGCATCATCATCCGCCTCCGAACTGTATCAAGTGGATACGACAACAACCCCGCAGAAGTTGTGACTGCCTGAGCCACTACCCAACGCTGCCACAGTGGCAAATCACGTTTAGAGTCTTCTGATAAAATTTCCTTCATTGTATCAAAACCTCCAAAGTATAGCCCCCGGTGAATGACCATTCCCTGTAAAGAAGCTGGAAGCCCTCTGTAAACCCCTTTAATCCCGTCCTTTTGGTGAATGGTAGACAAGAAATGGTATATGCCTCGAAATTGACGGACTTCGGTTCTTCCAATGTCAGCAGCCAGGCGGGTATGTGCAATATCAAGTGGGTATATTATTATCAATGTTGTACAGCCAGCAGCAGCTCCAGCAATGAAATTGGCAGACGGACCGGCCAAAAAATGACCATCTTGAGAGTGTCCGCTTCTTAACAGGTTCCTATAAAGATCCTGTTAAAGAAATTAATTTATAAGGATAATGCACTAAATGATATGATTACGAAATCTTCATCTACCATTAAGAACTATTCCATCAATCTTCATCTGCCATTAAGAACTATTCCATCAACCGCCATAGCAAAAAACAACTAAATCGGCAGACCTCAACTGTGCTGTGTTAAAATCAAAATGGTATTAGGAGCTTTATTCATCAATTTAGAATTAAACAAACTCATTTAAATGAAAACTTGAATTAGTTTGAACAACTGTACTGACTGACTAATCCAAAGATAACCACATGTTCTATATCAACTGATGTTACTTAGATACCATCTGATTAGGGCTAATGCTTATCTATGTAACTCTCCTAATCAGTTTTGGACAGATACTATGCCACTGGGGATGCAAGAAATCCAGACAGATGGGTTTAATGTTGTTGAACTTCTAAACTTCATGATCTCCTACGGTTACATTTAAAAATACTTTTTCTTTTCTAATTTCCCTTTTCAGGCTATACAAGAAACGGTACCCTCCCACCCAAGATCACAGCACTTACGGTGACGGAAGTTGAGATCACTCCCTTAGGAAAGTTTGCTTGAATTCTTTACTGCATCAAAGAGAATCCCACATTTTTAGGCATTCTACTGTAAGTCTTGGTTAGTGTTCACAACACTTTCCAGACACTTACAAGAACTTACTGTTTAGTCAATGACATGATAAACTTCTAACATTTCTAGAAAGGAAACTTTCCTCTTGCAAAAGAACAAAACCCTCTTCCTTCGGAGCATCCATGCTTAGTGAACCAAATCCCTCGTCTACACTCTGCTTACTCTGTACCAGATATCTCCAAATATTATCACGTAAAAACAATTGAAAACCACGGGGTGATCATTGGACCATACAAAACGTCCCTTAGTAATGGTGGAATGCAGATTGGCTACAAATTTGTAACAGTCAATGAATCAAGTTCCCCACTTTTCTCTCTCCACTAAAAAGTTCTACCTAACAGCTAGCAACCGAGTACGCAAAGGACGCACTGCAAGGAGTTGAATTCTTTGAGGAAAAAACGTACATTTGAATCCTGCGCTTCCTAACAAGCTCAATCACTCAACTAACGAACTTCCTAAATAAAATCTTGTTTCCTATAACTGCAAAGAATGCCTATTCAAGTTCATACCACATCAAAACAGGCTGCATTGCCGGCCATCATGAAATATCAACGAATTTTCTCGAGTCCATCGAACATACTATTGAATGGAGCAAGTCAAGCAAACATAATCTTGCATACAGAACTTTAAAAAGCTCAAATAAGAACACTATTTCATCTTTACTGTTCTTTTCGGTTTTTCGTATTACACCTGAGTTAGAACCTAACCAATCCAAAGGTAAATCAAACCCATTTTTTGCAACAAACAATTCCCCACCAATTCAGAGAAAAATCCACCCTTTTAAGAGAGCAATTGAACAGGACCAAAACCCAGAACATACAATCATCCAAATCTTGAAAACAAAGAAGCAGAAGAATCCAAGAACTCAAAGAACATTTACCTTGAGGGAAAAATTGAGAGCGACGGAAGGGTAGTAGCGAAGGACGCTGCTGCCATTGCCTCTCCAAAGAGACAGGATGCTTTCTTCCCTGACCGTCCGGGCGATGCAATCGACCATCCCCTTGAACTTCGTCCGTCCGCTGCCGAGAATGGCCAGGTTGCTCTCCTGGGTCTGCAACAAAAGCTTGGCCCTCTCAATTGGGGCCACAATCGTGTGCACCACGCCGCCCATCACCGCCCCGGCCATCAGATCGCGGTGGAAGTTGGTCAGCCAATCCGGCGGCTGTGATTTCGACGCTTTCGCTTCTGGGTCGTCGTCATCTTTGCTCATTCTCTACGGGAAACCCCTCTTCTCTCTCTATCTCTGCCGAAAATGGAAGAAGCTGGAAATGGTGGGAGATTGAGTGGGCCGATTACCCATTTAATACATATTAATTAACGAAATTAAATTAAACCCAAATCCCAATTTCCCCAAAAGATCAAAACTTTATTGTTGATTAAACTGATTAATCGGATAATTAATTAAATATTGCTTCTTTGTTCCTGCTTAGTTTGGATGCAGGAGAAAACGGAATACGCGCTTCACCTTCCGAAGCATCGAAAGAGGGCTTTTGGAGGGAGGATAATTGCACCTCAGGATTGATGGATAAGTATGAGTTTTGTCTTGCCACGTATGTTCGAGAAAGTCCCAATGTCCAAAGCTCAGTCAGAGCTACAAACTTTTGAACGTAAGAAAAACTATTCCTAAATGGGAGAGACTAAATTGGAATTTAGGAGCGAAATTTACATGAGACGGAGACATTATTATAAGTCATGTATTGGATAGAAGAGGAGTACAAATTTATGCGATTGTAAAGTTTGATAGAGCATCTGATTCAATGTCATAATGAATAGAGTATTGAGTTCTATCACTGTGTTCGGATTCGAAATAATTTTCTTTTCTAAGTTATTGTAATTAGAAACTCTCTCCTGTTGAAGCAAAAAATGAACTTTGATATGTAATCCCAATTAAGAACAAGAATAGTCAAAAGATGTAAGAGGTGGTGTTTGATTTTGAACGAATGTGTGAATATGTCATTTGCGTGGAGGAAAATGCAAGTAGGCAGATTAATTTTTTAAATACGAATATTTTTTTGGTGTGGAATAACAATGAATGACATATTGTGAATGCACTCATGTTATAACCTATTTATTTATTTATTAGTATTATATTGTAAGTTTATAAAATAGGTTAAATTATAGCAAAGGTCTTTGATCTATACTACGGGTTTAGTTTTCGTTCCTGGATTCTACTAATAGTTTCTCTCATCCTCGAATTGTGTCATTCTTTACACTAGTAATTTTTTCGTTAGCTATGTCAACTTTTCCATTAAATTGATGATAAAGTAGAAATTCATCAAAAAATAAGAAAATAATTTTTTTTGTAAGATAAAGACTTGGCTCCTCAAGGAACGAGGAGGAACTCCTCCATAAAATACCTCATGACTTATTTACAAAATTTCGTGCTTATGATCAGTACTCCTTAAAGATTGATTAAGTGATCTTAGTTTTAATTATTTTTTTGCAGATATGATGTTTACATATAGTTTATAACATAAATGGTTCTTATCAACACGAAATTCTGCTATGGAGTATTTTGAGGAGGAACTCCTCCTTAACCTTAAGAAACTAAACTCTTCTTTTTTTTAAAATAAATTAGATTTTTTTTTTATGAAAAAACCACTATACCCTTAAACTTGACGGAATGACCATTTATGCAATGCAATAAATTAGAGAACGAGAGAAACTAATATAAGAGTTTATGAACTAAAACTAAAACATGAGATAAAGTTCAAAGACCTTATAATTTTTTTATCCACCCTAGCCGGGTGGCTCTAACTTGTTCTCAAACATTTGTTTTATAAGCTATTACAATTAAATTAATAACACCGAGGTTTCTTTTAAAAAAAAAACGTAAATTAGTAACACTGAACAATAACTGAGACTCAAATTTTCCTTGCAAATCACATAATTCAACAGTATGAGCCCAAATCCAACAAAAAACAATATTAGCCCAAGTATAACCTAAACCCATGACAAAAAAGCCCATTTAAATTCGTTACATTCTTTGACTTTCTACGTGGATGAAAAATGAAAGGCTCATCAAGACAAAACAAGAGCAGTTGGAATTGTCTTTGCACCAAGTTAAGGTGGCTGACATCCAACCCAACCCAACCCATATGATTAAAAGTTTAAATCCAAAATTTTCCCATTTTCCATCGGGAAAGCAGTAAAATCTGAGGCACGTTTTTTGTCTGAACTGAAACCAGCAGGAGGAAGAAGATTATATCTAGTGAATCTTGAACCAGTACCCATTTTATTGGGCTACCAAAAAGTGAACAGTGAAGTTGCATATGACAAATGAAAGCAAACAAAAATAGCATCTTAGTTAGTCTACAAATCCAAATTTGGATGTTCCCTCATGAGATGAAATGAAGCAAGAATTACGCAATGATCCTAGAACTTCTAATATTGTAAATTATAGAGCATATGGTACTAACGTATGTGTTATTCATGTTTATGAAACTAACAAAGTATGAACAATTGGAATCAGTCAACGTCTGTGTGCAATGATATTGTAGATTGTAGAACATAATATAATACTAATGTTTGTACTATATTTCACAAATTCCAAAATTACCGAGCACCCGCCAATTTTATACTTTTGAAAGGTTTATGTTGAGGCACCCCTGCTGAAACACATGAGTTTCTCTCCAACCATAAGACCAATCATAATGCAACACGTATCAACATCAAAATAAAACTCCCACATCCACCGTGGATGAGAAAAAAGGACTCTAAATTATTAATGACCAACATCAATCCATATTTATGCGCTCAGTAATCCTTGACTGAAATCAGTCCATGTTTATGCGCTCAGTAATCCTTTTCCTATCACCCGTAATATTGTAGACTGTAGAACCTAATACGAACGTAGGAGTCGTCTGACTAGCTAACTGCATGTATATTACTGAGCTAGCTTCTCACACACACACACACACAAAATAAACTATTAAACGATGGTGGGTTGTGTTTTACAAGCACTTGGGACCGGCCAACATATATCTTAATCTGTGCCCTATTCATTTTTGCAGGCCAAGAAAATGTCAGAATAAAACAAGCTAGCTATAAGCTATGAATAATGTTTTAATATTGGAGTTTGATTACTAAAATAATAATAGTATGAGAATGAGGACTGTTTTCCCATAAGCATGTCTCTGCTGGATTAATGAATATCCAATCATACTTATATATTTAAATGATGGGGCTGCAGATGCACAGATCAAAGTTAAAAAGGTTTTTGCATTATTTTTCCTTTCTCTTTTACCAATGATGTTACACGGGAATAATCAACTTCTTATCATATTCTATCCTCTCTCTCTCGATCTATATATATCTAGTGTGCTGTGTGAAATCTTGCTGTATTTTCACTTGGTTGCTTTATTTCTACTTTTTATGACAAGGGAATGGTGGGGTGATTTGAATAAAAAGGGAACTTAAAAAGCTTATACAATAGAATTTAATTTGTAACAGTGATGTTATTTAGACACACAAGATTGACAAACTAGCTAGCTAGTTGGCATCCTGACATATTTTCTAATACACAAGTGAACCTTACATATAATGACCACATATATTAAAGAAATTGTTATGTTCGTTCAAATATTGAATTTGAAAAGATGAATAAAATTATTTAACAAGTAATTTGAGGGACTGGGAAGAGAACAAAGGAAAAGACAGAAAGTGCACGTCAGAATAAGCCTGTTGGTTGGGCTGTGGTGGTGGATGGGTGTAGAGCTCCAAAGGGAATCCCTTCTCATCCATATCTCTCTCTCTCTCTCTCTCTCTATTTTTCTCTTTCTCTCTCTCTCATGCAAGACATACACATGTCTTATAATTAGTCTTTCTGTTCATGACACAAAATTACTTGCTTTAAATTATATAAAGGTTTTTCCTTGAATTTTTCTTGGTGTTTGTCTGCAACTCCTCTCACCAGCAAGTGGCTCTTGCAGACATAAATTTAATCAAGAGAAAGGTTGGTGCTACTCTATGCTAGCTAGCTACTTGAAAAGTTCATGATTCTTATTTTTCTTTAGACTTAATTATATATAGCTCCTTTTTTTCTTGTTAATTCTCTCTTTTCATTACTAGTTGAATTTTCTTGAAGGGTTTGATGGTAGAGAGAAGATAAATCATGAGGAAGAATAGCTAGAGGAGAAAGGAATTGGTGGGATTTGTGTGAAGCTGAATTCATCTGTTCATATTCTTTTTTACTTATTTTCTGAATTAGGGTTTGCAGTCAGATCTAAATCCTGTCACGTACAGATGTGAAAGTTTAGATCTGTTGCTCAATTAATCTTTCATGAAACTGTATACAAATAATTGGTGTCATCCTATCCTATAAATACAAAAGTATAGCAAGTCCTGTAATTTGGAGTAAAGGGTGTTTTAATCATGAATAAAGGTTTGAAGGTGGATGAGAATATGTCAAATTTGACTTGTGCTTCTGGTGATTTAAGTGCTTCTAACTCAAGCATCAGAAATGAGTCATCATCTGCTGGCACAGTCTACCCTCAGCATTCCGCATCCTCAACACAAATTCCGCAGCAGCAAGCACCGCCACCGCCAAAGAGGAAGAGAAATCTCCCAGGCAACCCAGGTCTCACCAAATCAAAATTAATTAAATAACCAACATTGATACAGAGATATGACTTCTGCACATCTACTTTCTTCTTCTGCATATTCTGTTTATTCTCCGTTGATTTATTTAAGGCTTTTATTCAATTTCAAGGTCATTTATAAACATGAGTGTACATGAGGATTAAAGGGTCAGGAAAAATCACATCCTTTTATTTATATACATCTCATGCATGTTTATTTATTTATGTTGTTTAGTTTTGGTTTTATATATTAAAAATTGAAAATTTTGAGCAGACCCGGATGCTGAAGTAATAGCCTTGTCTCCAAAATCACTGATGGCAACGAATAGATTCGTGTGTGAGATCTGCAACAAAGGGTTTCAAAGAGAGCAAAACCTTCAGCTTCACAGAAGAGGGCACAATCTGCCATGGAAGCTAAAGCAAAGGACGGGGAAGGAGGTGAGGAAGAAAGTGTATCTGTGCCCGGAACCGACATGCGTCCACCATGACCCGTCGAGGGCTCTTGGGGACTTGACAGGGATCAAGAAGCACTTCTCTAGAAAGCACGGTGAGAAGAAGTGGAAGTGTGAGAAATGCTCAAAGCGTTATGCGGTTCAGTCAGATTGGAAAGCTCACTCCAAAGTCTGTGGCACAAGGGAGTATAGATGTGATTGTGGAACCCTTTTCTCTAGGTAAGAGCATTATAGGTAACTAATTATTAAAATAGCACTAACAGAGAAAGATTATCACTACATTAATTAGTTTTTAACAAGCAACAACTTATGATTAATTTCTATAGAATTAATATCTATACGCGAGTGATTAACTAGTTTTCAAGAGTATCAAATACTGCAAATTAATAGCGGGTATCAAAGGATAACCTTGATAATACAACCTTTGTGAAATGAGAGGAAAGAGGGAGAGAATCAAGCTAATTAGCTTTTGAGTTGTGATGGGTAACATATATAAAGTGATTAGTGTAAGAACCGTTAATGTGTTGCACACATACACACATCTGCTATTCTCTTTTGTCCTAAAAAACAAAAAGAACGAAAATACAAAAAAGTCCATACGTGAGAGAGAGAAAGAGAGAGAGAACAAAACTGTTTAAGTTACTTTTTTATGGTTGTTTTTTGCTTGCTCTTTTTGTTTTCTTGTGATTTGTTTTTTGATGGTGGGGTAACTCCGCACACAGGAGGGACAGTTTTATCACACACAGAGCCTTTTGCGATGCTTTAGCACAAGAGAACAGTACAAGCACTGCAGCTGCCAGATCAGCAATGCCAGCCTCAGTCAACCCTCTTCTCTCCTCACTCCCCCAAATCCATAGCCATGGCCTCCAAGCTCTATCAGCTGTCAAGAGAGAACAAGATCAGCATCAGCAGCAGCACCAGCATCTTCCACCGTGGCTTTCTTGCATGCCGGAAGGTGGCGAAGCCGCCAGCCTCCCTACTATGAATCTCTCTGCCTCGCCATTATTCTCCACCTCTTCATTCCAGCAATATTATTCTTTTGACCAGAACCCTAACCCTAGCAGCTCTTCTACTACCCTACTCCCCGATAACTTCCAAGTTCAACAAACCCCCGCTCCCCCTCACATGTCAGCCACCGCCTTGCTTCAGAAGGCATCAGAAATGGGTGCCACCATCAGCAAACCCTCCCCTTCCCCATATTTTCTCAAACCACCCACCCACCAATCCCACCAAGCTCACATGTCCAACGAAACTTCGCGTGACCAAGCAATTCTGTTGGATGATGGGTTTGGAAACAATGAGAATAAATCTTCACTCCTGCATGATATGATGATGATGAGTGGCTCTCAGGGTTTTCATCATGATCATCATCAAGTCTCGTCGTCATCGTTCGGAGATCACCATCAGCAGCAGCAGGCCTTCAATGGAATTATGGTCGACGGTAATTTCGTCGAGATTAATAATAATAATCCTCCACAGAATTATAATAAACCAAGAAGTACTGACAACAACAACAACGAGGGTTTGACAAGAGATTTCCTGGGACTTAGAGCGCCATTTTCATCAGCAGCATCACATGGCGACCATGGAGATTTTTTCAGTATTAATATGGCAGGGCTGGATCATCACCATGTGAGTACTTCTTCTTCTCCATCTGCTTATAACAACAATGGCCCACAGAATGATCAGAACCAAACATCGTGGCAAGGTTAGTTTGGTCCTTTTAAGCATGTAGTCATTACTTTGCCTTCTCTGTAGAGAGAGAAAGAGACCAGTTACAGACTTACCCTGTCTGAGGAATTCTTGAATCTTCTGGTAATAGGCTGTTTGAATGGTGCTCCAATCTTGCACTATTCGTTCTTTTTTTCCTTGCTTAATTATTTTAAATATTTGGTTCTTTTTATAATAATTTTCTGCTTTTGTTAAAATTTATACTTCGCAATCAGTGTGGTTGCAAGCCACCGACAATGATATATCCCAACTTCGAGCAAATAATATTAAAATCAAACAATTGGTTGTAGTGTGACGTGGTGCTCTATAATGGAAGAATTTTTTTATTATAACGGGAACACAAATGGTACTCTACGTATTTTTATGTAAGTGGTGAGAAATTTTATTTTTTAAGTTATTAACTTTTTAACATACGTATCCTACCATTTGTATAGTTACACGTGGTGTACCAGCCCGTGTGCTGGTCACACTGAAAAATCTCTTCTGTAATGGATACATAAAACTATTTTTTTGATAAGATGATTTGAATAAGTTGTTTGAAAGTGCTTTTAAAAACGTATGTACTTATGTTTGCAGAGAAAGAGCTTGTTTGGATATGCTTTTAAAATAATTGAAACATTTTTGGTGAAAATGTTTTTTGAACAAATCTTAGTAAAAATGAAAGAAAATCATGGAAAAGCACTTAAAGTGCTTTCTGGAAGAAGCACATAACTGGTGTTTCTTGCAAAAAACACTTAAAGTGCTTTTGTTACCCAAAAGTATTTTTTTCTAAAAGCGCTTTCAGCCATTTTAAAAGCACATCCAAACGAGCCCAAAAGTTAAACCCGCCTTTGAGTTAAAAAAAAACATGCTCAACATAATTTCACTACTATATTAATGGAGTTCTATTAATTTTGAGTTTGACTCATTCAAATCTACACTCCTTCGTTTGAAGTAGAAACCCTTTGATTCTAACTGCAAAGAGATGGTGGGTTAATTTGATTTTGCGGCTGCACTAAAAAAAAAAAGTCCTGATTGTCTACGTATTGAATGTTAAGAATGAGTCATATATTGATGGAAGGAGGGACTTTGTATGGATTTATAGAAGGTTAGGCTATTTTCCATATTGCCAATTGGTGGAATCAAGCTGCTCGTAGTTTTTAGAAAATTTGGATTGAAGTGTTTTAAGTGAATTTGGCTCGGAATAAACCTAGAATGCGACTTGGTTTTGGAGTTTGAGTTTGCTTCTAAGATTTGATACTAAATTGCCTACGTACCCACGTAGTTCGTAAATTGGGTTTATTTGCTTGGTCCTTGGAAGTTAATGAAAGTGGCCTTTTAATTATTTATTTTTTTTGAGTTTGCAATGTTGGTGCCGTGGAAGAGGATCCCATTTTGGGATTTAGACTTCAGTCCTTGGACTGAACAGCACAATATTGGTCTCCTGACGGTTTGGACGTCACGGCGCCATGAGAAACACTTGTGTACTTCTCTTATTGGACCCCAAAAATGGATTTGCATATATGCTTCTTTGGTTTGTGTTTCGACAGGAAGCAATAAGGGTAGGACCTTTCTTGCTTTCAAATTTCTTTGCTTTGCTAAATCATAAGCCTTGTCTTCATGAAGGAAATTATTTTCTTTCTTTTTGTTGTGTAGCAACGGCACCACTCCTTTCTGGCATCAAAACTTCACTCACAATAGCACTCTCTCAAGCACTTGTTTTCCTTTTTTCTCTTTTTTTCTTTCCCTGACATTGCTATATTTTGCTCTTTATTTTGTTGGCTGACTCTTCATGTCAAATACAACCGAAAAAGAAAACCGATCTTCCTCTTTCCTATGACCATTTTCTTCTTTTTTTGTCGCCTTTGCGGTTGAGCAAATGCGCAGAGACAAGGGAAATAACAGAGACGTTAAGCACCTCTCTCTTCTGCCTCTTATTTTTTCTGCAGCAACCATTTTCATTGCTTGCTCTTTCCCTGATCACGGACGAACATGACGGCTTCTTGAATATCAGTTCAGAACCCTCCTGCTTGCGCGCACAGCATCTGTGGGTTTTGACTCAACTATAACGCACCCGGAACAAAAGGACCGGCCACTTCTCCACCACTCGCAAGTCTGCCAATTGATTACTTCATTGCTTTGGTTTCATCCTCTCCTATTGATATCTGCAGGATCGAAAAGAGAATAAAATTTGGACGAAACTTGTACCTCGTCGATTCCCTGGGGTATCGAACAAGGGGATCGGAGGACAATAATATGATACATGATTTCTCTGAACTCATTTCCTTTTCGGCAGAGGGGAAACAACCGGAGAACAGAACCCTCAAAGAGTTTATGAGAAACGCAAAGTGTTTTACATAAAGAGGAGTTTATACCTTGAATTTGCTGCCGTGGAGCTTTTGATTAGATCGATTCTTGTCGTAGCACTTGCACTTACGATCACGGATTGCACTTTAGATCTCCTACATTGGACCACGTCGGATCACAACCCCATCCACTATTGGGCTACAATGCCATGATTTTTTTTTTTATGCTTCAACACTCTAATTTACTGGTAGATGAATTCAAATTTGAGCGCAATGGTTGTCAAAGTAACCAAATCCACATCTCTCTACATTAATCTATTAAGTAGGTAACTTTCAATTTATGTTTCAAATTAGTGGTAACAAAACCTAAATTACTATTAAGACAATACTTGCATTCTCGATCTGAAAGATCAACTTGTAGATGACACATACTGCCACAGTAACATCCCGTGTCAATGATAAATGATCACATGAAGAGAAACTAGTCAATGATACCTGGTCACATTAAGAGAAACTAACACATGTTTTTGTATTATTGGAACGAGACGTCATATTAGTGATATACTGCTATTAAGTTATTCTCCCCAAAAATGAAAATGCACATATCCCACCCTAATAACAAGCTTTATATGAACTTGTTTCAGAATTTGTGATGTATCCAGATTATTAAAGGAACTATAATACAATTAGTGACCAGACCAAATACAGTACTGAGAAAGATTCGAGAGTAGAGTACTGCAGTACTGAATATTGATGTGTTCATATCGTATACATGTAAGCTTTTTTTTCTTTCTGGAATATGATATATCATATCTGATTTACATGTGCATGTTCAACGCAAAAAGTAGATGCCTGTGCAGTGCGCAGCTGCTCCATAGCTCTCGTGTTAGTTTCAATCCCGAGGCTGTGAAAAATAAAAGCAATGTACAAACCCCACCGAGTTAGCATCTCCTTTTGAAACTGATCATGGTCATACTGCGACTTGTACTTGTGACTACGTTTAGTAAAAAAAAGTTTAACAACGCTTATACATTGTAAGTGTTTGTTGAATAAACATTGAACAAACACTTATTCATGAAGTACTTCTCAAGTTTTTCCTATGGAACGCTTGACTTTTTAATATAAATTTCAACAATTTACTATAAAAACACTGATAAAATACTTCGTACATAAACATATCAAACGAATCCTAAGAGCTTGATACTAGAAATAAGTCATAATACAAGAGAGATAGAAAAATGCCATTGTGGATTTTTTTTTTCTTTTCCCACCCCTTGGGCCTTGGCAACTGGTTACTTGATGACTAAGGATTTGGATTCGGCCGAGGCAATGGTCTCATTTATATTGGGTTGTTGGTTCAATCACTTTATGAGATAATATGTAGTGTCAAATTGTCAATCACAATCACAATCACAGGTCCCAGCAATAACCTTATGAAGATTGGCCGGTGAAATTTGCACCACACTCTAGATCTAGACTCCCGTTTCCCCACCTTGTTTAGTAGACTGTTTTTATTGCATTTACTTTTCGTTTTTTATTAAGAACCAAGGCAATGATGTAAACTTTATTAGTTTTAACTTTTGACGAAAGATAATAACAAAGAAGAATCGAATACATGATATCGAGATTAAAAGTAAATATTCTTTACTATTTTAGCTACATATTCTGGTAAGAAATAAACCTTTATTATTTCTTTCTTAATAAGTAAGGAATACAACTCAGTATATATACATTTCTCTAATAAAGCTTAGTAACTAATTATACTTAATTAAGTCTCTAACACAAAGATTAGTTACAAAACTGTTACAACTGTATAAGATAGTTGTGCAAGCTGTTAGCTATGAGTTGTCCCTTTACACCCCCTCAAGCTAATCGGAGGGGAACCCAAAAAAAGCTTGGACTGAAGATACTTGAACCGTGACTTGGACATCGATTTTGTATGAATATCTGCAATCTGGTTCTTAGTATCAACATACAAGACTTTGACTAAATTTGCAAGAACAAGCTCCCTGATATATTGATAATCGATTTCAACATGTTTTGTACGCGTATGGAACACAGGATTGGAAGCCAAAGATATGGCAGAAACATTGTCACACCATAATGTAGGAGTATGAGAAAGAGGAAAAGTGATGTCTTTGAAAATCTTCTAGATCCATGTGATTTCTGCAGCAGTGAGAGCAAAAGATCAATACTCAGCCACGGTTAAAGACCTTGCAACAGTTGGTTGCTTTTTAGCACTCCAACTGATAAGATTGGGACCCAAGTAAACACAATAACCAGAGATAGATCTTCTATCGTAAACACATCCAGCCCAATCATCATCCGAGAAGGCTGTAAGTTGCATAAAACCCTTTTTAAACCATAATCCTTGATCAACTGAACCTTTGAGAAACCGAATAATACGTTTAACAGCTTGAAAGTGAGTATCTCGAGGACAGTGAATGAATTGACAAACTTGGTTTACAGCAAAAGAGAGATCTGGCATTGTCCATGTTAGGTATTGAAGAGCACCAACGATGGACCTGTACTCTTTTGGATCAGACAACAAAGTTCCAATGTGATCTAATTTAGCAGTGCCAAGAGGAGTGGCACAAGGTTTACATCTTTCCATTTTTGTCTTAACAAGAAGATCTATGGCATATTTGCCTTGTGACAAGAAGATACCTTCAGATGATCTATGTACTTCAAGACCAAGGAAATAGTGAAGAGACCCTAAGTCTTTGCCAGGGAACAAAGAACTAAGCTTGTGAATAAACGCTTGACAATGAGATGTATTTGGACCGGTGACGAGGATGTCATCAACATACACCAATACAATCACAAGGGAATGATAGGTATGCACAAATAAGGAACAATTAGATTGAGAATTGGTAAAGCCAAAAGAGAGTAATGTGTGACCAAGTTTATCATACCAAGCCCGAAGGGCTTGCTTTAAGCCATAAAGAGACTGAATGAGCTTGCAAACAAAGGAAGGCTAAGAAGCATCAACAAAACCAGGAGGTTGTTGCATAAACACCTATTTCAGTGAACCATGAATAAACGCATTACTAATATCTAACTGATTTATGAACCAATCATTTTGGACAACAAGAGTTAATAAGATGCGAATGGTCACTGGTTTGGCAACAGGACTGTAGGTTTCTGTAAAATCAATACCTTCTTACTGGTGAAACCCTTTTGCCACAAGGAGAGCCTTGTATCGGTCAATTGTACCATCGGGTTTTCTTTTAATCCGAAAAACCCATTTGTAGCCTACAATATTTTGATGTGGAGATGATGGTACTAAGGTCCAAGTACCTGTGTTTTTGACAGCCTGAAATTCTTTTGACATTGCTTGATTCTGGTGAGCATGCTTGAATGCTTGCAGATAAGTGGTAGGCACATAAGTATCAATGTCTAGGGGATGTTTTGTGGCAGAGAGACCTTTTGGTTTAAAGACACCTGCTTTGGACCGTGTAATCATATGATGAGAGTTAGTAGGAATAGATGTCTGCATTTGAGATGAGGTATTTGACTGCAAAGGTAATTGTGAAGATGATGATGGTACTTGTTGTGAAGATAACTGCTGAGACGTTGCAAGGGTGATTGAGATGCTACTAGGTGTGATGAAGACACTAGTGAAGATACTAGAGTATGCTGAAAGGTTGGAAATGGAAGAGTAAAGTCTAGAGGTGATGCAGGCACTGTGTATTGTGGCAGTGATGAGGAGTGAAGCTTATGTGCATCATGAAAAGGAAAATGCACTTCATTGAACAGAACATGCCTTGAAATATAGAGTCTCTGAGATTGAAGATCTAAACATCGATATCCTTTGTGCTGAAGGCTATAACCAAGAAAGACACAATGCTTGCTTCTGCCTTCCAATTTTGATGAAACATACGGTTTTAGCCAAGGGTAGTAGCTGCATCCAAACATCTTTAATTTTGAATAATCTGGAGGCTTCCTGAAGAAAAGTTCCCAAGAAGATTTATCTAATCGAGAAATGGGCAGTCTGTTGATGAGATAAAGAAGAGTTGAAAAGGCTTCAACCCAGAACTTGTGTGGAACTCGAGAAGAAACCAAAAGAGTCATTGCAGTCTCTGTAAGATGCTTATGCTTCCTTTCAACACATCCATTTTGTTCTAGAGTGTGAGGACATCTATATTGATAAGAGATGCCATTACTGGATAGAAAATAATTGAACACAGAACTGGTGAACTCACCCCCTGAATATGATCTTAAGACTTTTATTTTATTTCCAATCATGTTTTCTACATAAGCTTTGAAGAGTACAAATATAGAAAATACCTCAGACTTAGCTTTCATAGGGAATAACCAGGTGTATTTAGTAAACTCATCCACAATTAACAAGTAGAACATGTAACCACTGACAGAAGTGAGTGAAGATGGACCCCAAACATCACAATGTATCAACTCTAAACTAGTAGAAACGGAACTAGTACTAGAGGAAAATGATAGCTTATGATTTTTGCCTATGGCACAATTTGTGCAAAAGAAAGATACAAGCTTGTCACCACTGTGATCAAGACGATGCTTATGTAATACTTTCCTAAACATAGCAGATGAAGGATGACCGAGCCTTTTATGCCATGTCTTCAATGATGCTTTAGTGTTAATAAGAGCAGAATTTGAAGAAGGGACAGTGGAGAGACCTTGAAAGGGATGAAATCCTTCTCTAACTGGCCCTCAAAAAAGCGTCATCCCCAAAGAACGATCCTTGATTTCAGAACCATCAGAATCAAGGGTCAAAGAACAATAGTTATCTTTCAAGAATTGATATGCAGAGAGTAAATTGAATTTCATCAGTGGAACATGAAGAATATTACTCAATCTGAAATAAGCATGTGATGTTGAAACTGTAGAATGACCAGTGTGATGGATAGCCATACCTTGTCCATCACCAACATACACCTTGTCTTCACCAGAGTATGGATGTTGAGATTGAATAACAGAAATGTCATTAGTAATATGGGATATGGCACCCGAGTCCATTAACCAAGTGGGAGAAGTTTGCTTAGAACTTGTGTGAGCACACATAGCATCTAACTTTGCAAGAGGGATTTTTCCAGCAAAAGCATGATTCATTCTTTCATAACAGTCAATAGCTTCATGATCAAAAGAGTTACAAATTTGGCAGGGAATTCGGCCACCATAATTGTTACGATTTCCACCAGAATTATTGCGATTTCCAGAATTATTTCTGTAGTTGCCATGATTTCCACCATAAGTGTTGAAGTTACCACGAGAATTATTGAAGTTCTTATGAAAATTACCACGATTGTTGTTGTGAAACATTGTAGGGTGACTGGTGAACAACATAAGCTTGAGGAAAATTATAGAAATGTGGTGGTGTAGGGATAAGAGGGGGTTGAGACTGCACAGCAAATGCCTGAAAAAGCTCAGAAGCGGAAAAGGCCACACCTTTCTTCTTGCGATTCATGAAAACTTCCTCGTTAATTAACAAGCCATGAAGTTCATCCAGTGTTGTGGTAGAGATCCTGAGCATGATAGAGTCAATGAAAGACTCATACTCATCAGATAATCCATTGAGAGTAACAACAATCAGATCATGATAAGAGACAGGAGCTCCAGCAGCCATTAATGAATCAGCAATGCCTTTAATTCTTTGCAGATAATCTGAGATAGAAATATCGCCTTTGTGAACAGAATGGAGACGAGAATGGAGCTGATGAATGTGAGCTGCAGAAACACCACCAAATCGATGCTCAAGAGACTAGAGATCTCGAGACGGTGTGACACCAACGGTGAACGGAATAATATCCTCAGATAGAGTTGAATTCAACCAGATCAGTATATTCTGATCTTTTTCATACCAAGTTTCAAAGGCAAGGTTCGGAACTCCAGTGTTTTGACTAGATTCATTAAGAACATACGACGGCGGGCAAATTTCAGAGCCATCAACAATGCCGGTAAGTTTGTATCGTCGGAAAATTGGGGCGAAGAGAGCTTTCCAGATGAGGTAATTGTCACGCTTGAGCTTCGTAGGAACCATACAACTGATATTCTAAACAGTTATGGAAGAAATCGACGAGATTAAAGAATTTGAAGAATTAGGGTTCATCGCTGCAAAATTGGGGGAAGAAATTGCAGGATTAGGGGCAACAACTTCAGGCCACACAGGAGATGAAGTCGAAGATGCCATGGCCAAAGATCAAAGCTCGGAGAAGTGAGGATCACAGGTGCAACGATCGAAGAAGGTTGAAGAAAGAATTGCAAGAAATGAGGGATCGAGAGGCGGTGAAGCAGAGAGGCGGTGATACCATGTAAGAAATAAGCCTTTATTATTTCTTTCTTAATGAGTAAGGAATACAACTCAATATATATACATTTCTCTAGTAAAGCTTAGTAACTAATTATACTTAATTAAGTCTCTAACATAGATATTAGTTACAAAACTGTTACAACTGAAATACAACTGTATAAGATAGCTGTACAAGCTGTTAGCTATGAGTTGTCCCTTTAATTCTAAGCTCGTTATGCATATTTGCTCAAAAATAAAATGTTATGTCTATTGAACCCACTAATACTACTTGAGCTACACATGCTTTGTTTGCTAACTTGGGAGGCCTTAAATTTGACTATTATGAATGATGAATTTAATGCCTAATTATATTGACTGACTCATTTTGTTACTTAACCCAAATTTCTATCCTCGATATCGTTTGTAGACAATGCTTGTGTAGGAATACTTTCCATACCTCCAACTCCAAAGTTAGCAATATATAGCAAAGATCCATCAATAACAATTAACAAAACCCCAACAGAAAAAAATAAAATAAACGGACGATGTATTTCCGGCAAAAGAAGGGTCGGTGTCCATCCATGGAACCCACAAAATATCCATCCCTTCAAGGGCAATGTGGACCTCCAAATTTCCACTCCTCCGGGATAAAATGGCGCTAAATATCCATCCTCGAGGCTAATATGGAGATTTCCCGTCTAATCACGCTCCTCGGAGGCTTCGACCCAAGTATCTCTCTCCTCAAACCTCCTTCTTTCAAAAGCTCCACTCTTTCCCCATTTTCCTTCTCATCTTCTCGCCGTCGAAACACCATCGCCAGCTTCTAAACCGACCCATCAACACATCCGGAGTTGAGTTAGAGAGAGAAACATGTTGGAAACTTTACAATTAGCAAGAACCCTAAATCACAAATGTAAGCACATGTATCTGAGATTAGTGTGTGACCTGGAGCAGCCATGTCGAGAATAACACCAAGAAAAGAAACTCTCTCCTACTCACTGTATCCTTAATACTCTACTAGTGATAGTGCTAGTTTTCTGGATAGAGCTTATATTATGTGAGCAGGGACGCTTTTTTTATAGACACAAACCATAACGAACTCCCACTTATCATGCGGTTTGCCATGCTTCCATGTCTTTTATCCAGGTTCGAAATGTGAATGGGGTTTGCCATGTTTCCATGACTTTTATCACGGTAACCTAAATGTCCTCAAAATAAGGGTTGGGTTGTGATTTATTTTCATCATAACTCTTATTAATTCTTCTTATCTCAGTGTATAAGTCCAAATAGGTTCCAACATAACAAACATACATTTTCGGTCTTCAAGTAAGAGGTGGCTTTGAGGCGCCTGATCACTCAGGTAGATTGAATCTCTCAGCTGGGGGCTCCCAAATCTATAGAGTTGTTTTCCCAATGACATAGTATGTTTCTTTTAGCTGATCTGGGAAACCTTAATTCCTGTATTTTGATTGTTCAGGAGTTTGGTAATTAGGTTAATTTCTGCACCCATTTTGTGTTGGATTTATCCAATATAAATCAACCTTTAAGTGGTCTACTACATGTAATAGGAATGTAATATTGGAGAATAATGTTGATTGTGATTTGATCTCTTAAAGATATCAATCCTATATAAGGTGTCTTATATTGGAAATAGGATTGATGGAATCCTTAATTGAATATGATTATGATACTTGACTTGGAGGTTAAGAAAGTAAAGTTTAGGTTTCCTTTATGGATGGAAACCCTAGCCTTTAGCCTATATATAAACACCAATCCTTATAAGCCCTAGAACACACAACATAATGCTTCCCATAGAGTAGTTGTATGTAGAAGATCTTGGTGTTGCCGTGCGCTACCTTTTGTGTTCGACTTCTATGGCTGCAGTTGGAATCATGTCAGTCACTTCTTCGTTTGTGTTTTAATTGTATAACCTTATAAGGCTAATAGTTGGTATCAGTGCTTCTGGTTATATAATTAAAACCTATTAAGTTCAATGATACATATAGTCGTTTTACAAAATATGTAAACTGAATTTTGGTCTTAAATTCAAGTGTGATTCCATATCCTTGGCGTACTAATATGATATGTTCAGACATATTCCATGATTAGTTCCTTTTGATCCTAAATTCAAGTGTTAGTTAAATATTAAAAATCACAGATGGAGGTCAGTTAAAGAGCAAAGGCCAACGGGGCTTACGATTGTGTTGTTCATGGTATCAATATTATTTCTTACTAATTAATCTTATGGCACGAATTTGGAAAATTTTATCAGAAATAGCCATAAACCGTGTTTCAATCCTATAAACATATAGGAACGTAAAGAAGCATATATGTAAGGCGTGGTATTATATTATGTATTTTACAGTGGAAACCATGGCACTGAGAAGAATATATAACAGTTTTGTTCCATTTCAATTTTCATGCTAACGTTTTGGTTGAATTGATTTACCATGTGCCACTGATGATCTCAATTTTTGTAAGCATGCTATATTTGTTCTGACCTTACTGAAGAGGCTCCTCCGATTAGCAAGCAGAACGAAGTCAACTACCAAAACAAAATGGTTTGTTTCATTGACTTTGATTTCCATGATGGTTTATGGTATTTTGGTTTATATATATTTGGGTTGATCCCTGAAAACTTAAATTGGTAATAAGATAAAGATATAATTGCATGAGTGATGTGCTAATTATTGTAGAGCATGTACATACATTGAATACCATGTTTCAGTTAAGTATGTCATGAATATGGATCAAATTATTTTATGTTTGGCAACCCTATAAAAATAGGCACATGATTTATGTGTTTGACTAAGAATTGAGATTATCAATTTTTAATCTGGTATATGTTAATATACTTCATTTCGATCAGGAAGAGCAATGATAAATTTAAAGTTTTGCAATTTATCTGAATTATTACTCCAGTAAAGGTACCATTATGATATAATTTGGTTGCCATAAATTTCTATTACACATTCACTGATTTGTTCTCTACAAAATGGCTTGAGGTGATACTCCAATGTAACAAGCAATAATTGCATAAGTGTCGGCAAATGGCATATGCAGACATGCCAAGAAGTATGTAAATGTCAAATCTATCTTGTTTGTTCACGGCTAATTTTGTTAGTGCCACATGAGAGCGAGCTTGCTGGAATCAAAAGCTCCAGCCCCAGGTTTAAGGGGGGTTTTTTACTGCCACACGCGAGAACACTTGTGTGAGGTGCGTCCTAGGTGGACAGGCGACAAGGGGACACTAACCACCCTTCAGATGCCTCACGGATTATTGCAGGTTCTGTTTTCCTTTTGCATTACATGATTATGTGTAGGAAATATATATAGACTGAATTAAAGAGCCATGTCATTGGTTGCTGTTGGAAACATCTAATATGGATTCAATTTTAAGTATGCAAACATGGAACAAAATTGACATATGGCGTGTTTTATTAAAGGGATTGGGTTGTCCTATATTGCTTTAAGCTTGAGATGATCTTATGTAAAGACACAATGTGTAGATTAGTAATGCAGTATACTAGTACTTAAGTATGATTGGGGATTAATTCAAGTAAGGTTTATAATGATATTAACTCCATGAGGAATTTGTATGACTAATCAAATTAGTTTTGTCTACAATTTTGCTTTCCTATCTCAGTATGGTCATTTAATTGTACATGACTAGTTAACTATGAAATTGATGCATAACTTGTGGATTGACCGAGAGTGACAGAAAGCATCCAGTGACAAGGACAAGAATACTAAATGAATGAGGTTTGTAGTAATCATGTGACAATTCTCATTTATTCTTCTATGAGAATTATGGTGGTCATATATATGTTTACAAAGAAGTGGTGAGCATATGAAGGCATGGGGTATGTAATCCATTCAAAGTATGTGACTTAATTGATAAGCATGAATTTCAAATGTGTATTATTGTTTGTGGTTATTCCTATGCCTAAAGAATTTAAACAGTATTTTGATTAGTAAATTTTTATGTGCCATAAGGGGAGAAGAAAAGAAACTTTTCAAGGCTAATGTAGGGCATATATTGGAGATGTTTTCTATGGAAGAAAATAATTTTGGTTGTTCCTTTTATTTAATTTGGTATTTACAAAGCTAATGCATGATTTTAATGCTATGTTTAGAAGTTTTGTACTACGGTCCACGGAAAGAAATATATAAAAGGAAAGGAACTTGTTTGATATATATTTGAGCGATTTAGCTTTTAAATTAAAGGAATGCATTGTTCTTTCCCATTACATAAAGTATTTCTATTAAGTAATTGACTCCATAATGATAAGTATTGACATTCTTGTGGTGGAATAAAACTTGTTCTATATGTGATTATTCTCTTTCAAGTATGTTGTCAGGTTTCTTGAGATTAATTTAATGTCAAAGGGAGTCATGAAGGAATTAGTGCCATTTGTTGGTAAGATTCAAAGCTCGAATCAGGTTATCATAATTTTGTCACTTACAGTTAATTAATCCATTAATTAATCCATGTGACTTTTGTATTCTTTCAGGACGGAGTTGATAAATGTCTTTTCAACTAAAGCAAGCCGCAACAACTTAGTTGATGATGAGACTGTGTTTTGAGTTACTTCGGTCAACTTTGCATCTTAATTAGAATAAAAGGGATAATCTTCTTGCCTACATGTGTGGATTACTTCTTTTAGTTTAATTAAGATGGCATGGTATGAGTTTTATTTCACAAAAGTTGTGAAAATTTTCATCTTGCCTGCAGGTGTTGAAGTTTTTCATGAAGGTACTTTTGTGACATAAAATCTAGTACTAGAAACTAGTTAATTTTCTTGCCTACAGGTGTAAATTAATTTAGTCATGAAGTTTATTGGGATAAAGTTTCATGCCATTAGTTACAAATATTTCCACAATGAGCCCCATAAAAGGTTGTGGTATTAAGGCATGGAAATCGGTTGCATCATGACGTATTTTGTGTCTCTTCATGAGACTTGTTGATGCAAAGTATTGGACTCATGAAGGTTAATCAAGGATTGCTAAGGTACGCACTGTTTAAGTCTTATGCTTGTAAATCTTTTCAATTTGAACTATGATGTTGGTTTAGAGGATGAAATTTGACTACTTGAGTTTCCTTTGGACATCGAAATTGAAATGATATGAAATTGAATTTGTTATGGATGCATAAATTCATGATAGATGCATATAATTGTTTCTGGCAGATTGCGTGTCTTGATTTAAATTAGTTGAATGACACATCTAATGGTCACCAAATGACCTGAATTTTGGGTATGTTCAACATATATATGTCTACTATGTATCAGTGTTCTAAAAAACGGCCTAGGCGGCCGCCTAGGCGCTGGGCGGTCACCATCCGAGGCGTTTTCTTGCAAATCGGCCGGAAAAATCGGTCGGGCTCTAGGCAGTCGCCTAGGCGGGCTAGGCAGTGCCTAGGCGGTGCTAGGCGGTCGCCTAGGCGACTAGGCGGAGCTGGGCGATTTTTTTTTATTTTTTAAAACCAATTTCAGAAACCAAGTCTCGTCGTCAGCCACTTCGTCTCTTCTTCCTCAACTGTAGTGCACTCACCCGCTGCGACTTCGAGAGGTTTTCTGGGCCATCGTCGTCAATCATCTTTCCCAGTTTTCACGATCTCCACTCTTGCCAGCGTTGAAGGCTCTGCAACTCTTGCCATCTCGAACTATCATCAAATCTGCAACTACAACTCTCGCATCTGCATCGAAATTCCCATCTGCATCTGCATCTGAATATAGCCATGGTTGCTTTGCTAGAGGTTTCTGGAAAAAGAACCGAGCGAGAGAGAGAGAGACTAAAAGAGTGCTACAGGTTTCTGGAAAAAGAACCGAGCGAGAGAGAGAGCCTAAAAGAGTGCTAGAGGTTTCTGGAAAAAGAATGAGAGAGAGAGACTAAAAGATCAAATTTTGTGGATCTGAAAAGGTAAAGAAGAAGAAACGAAAAAGAACCGAGCGAGAGAGAGACTAAAAGAGTGCTACAGGTTTCTGGAAAAAGAACCGAGCAAGAGAAAGAGAGAGAGAGAGAGAGAGAGAGAGAGAGCCTAAAAGAGTGCTAGAGGTTTCTGGAAAAAGAATGAGAGAGAGACTAAAAGATCAAATTTTGTGGATCTGAAAAGGTAAAGAAGAAGAAACGAATGGCATTTCACTTTCCAAGGTAAAAAACTGGTGATGACTGAGGTCTACCTTGGATGATGTGAAATAGGGTGGACAGCTACTACAAGGGTCAGATGGTTTTAAATTTTTACTTATGAAAACCACCCACTTACGTGGGCTTTTTGTATAAATGTTATGTGTCATCATCCACTCACAAGTTTGAGATATATATTATATATATAAATTATAAATTATAAATTAAAATTATAAATTATTTAGATAATATATTTTTTTTCTAGGCAAGCATATTATATATGTACATAAAACATTCACATATGTATGTTTTTCTATAAGAAATAACATATTATTCAATAATTATTTACATCTGATATAGTAAATTTAATTAATTCATATAATATATAAGAAATTTACCTAAATCCGCCTAGGCGCCCGCCTAGACCCCGCCTAGCAGCCTAGGCGCTAGGCGCTAGCCCACCGCCCGACTAGCGCCTAGCGTTTTTTAGAACCTTGCTATGTATCTGCAAATTTTCGTAATTTGTTGCCATGTATTTTAATTATGGTGAATTTACTAGTAACCTGTGCTCGTGTAGACAGTTTTACTAGGAGATTGTGTTGGTCTTTTTGAGACGTGACTTTAGACTACTATTTAGACCCAAAACGGCTCTATATTTTTATTTTATGAAGATTAATATGTCTATTTTGATCAGTATAACTTTGGTAGCAATCAAGCTTGTAAATTAATTATGATAAATTCTAAAGTAAGTGTAACTCATTGCTGAAATTCTGTTTGACAGCTTTATGTTGGTTGCGATGTCTATTTATTATGTCTAAAATATAAAGCAATTTTATTTAGGTACATCTTTGAAAGAGTGTTTGCCCAAGTGTGAGAATTAGTGAACGAAAATGAGGCTTCACACACATTAACTTATTTGCAAGTATAAACTCTGGAAACTTAGTGGGAGTTGTTCTAAAATTTTGAGCATTAAGTGGACTTGCATAAATCTATTAAAGCGTTATTCTATCTTCCATGAATTTGTGTTACTTGAATAACAATAATATGTTTAAGTTGCACGAATGGCTACTTGGTACATGTGTACATATTTATGTTACTTGCAATCATTTAGATTTCTAGATTGATCCATTTGTTTTGGGGCTCATAAGGACTTAGAATAAATGTGCAATTATTAATACATATAAGATGGTTGTTGGATGCATGTTTTGTGTAGCAGTGGTGAATGTTTTCGTGCTTAGTTGTACCTTTCATTGAGGTAATATGCATTCATTGACTAAGTAAGGCTACTCCCAAAGACATATTTTCAAAAAGTATGATTTATGTATTGATTTGGAAATTAAGTAATGATGTTGCAGATCGGTGGGAGTTTGAGTTTTGTGTTAATAATGTCTTACATTTGCAGATGACCTATAATGTATGTATAGAATCCATGTATTCATTTTAATCTCCAGTTGGATTCATTAAGTCACATTTTTTGTGTGCTAGTCAATTATCTAATGAAATGTATATCAGATATCAAGTTGTTATCAAATTGCATATTAAATGGCATGGCATGGTTTGTGCACTGCCTCAATTGTGAGGATTTCCATCTTGCCCGCAGGTGTTGGAAATCACTATAAAAGTAACTGGTATGGTGCATAGATTAGTGTCAAAAACATATTAATTCATCTTGCTCACAAGTGTTGAATTAATTTGTTTTATGAAGTTTTTTGGGATATTTTACTTGGAAATGTGCCTATTTGGTATTTTCAGTTGTGTCCGTTGGCTACAAACATTGTTTGTATTGTTACTAATCTAATGAAAGTGATGCATGATTGTTTTGGAGATGTATTCACACCTGCAGGTTATGGTGGTTTCATTAGATGAAGGATATCTGTATTGGCATATTTAAGGCTTTGAAGAAGCATAAAGTGTAACTTGTGAGTTACAATAAGGTGGACCTGAGATGATATAAAGTAAGACATTTTGGTTAATTTAAAGTTTATAATTTGTGTTTAATGTGAATGAGGATCTTAGCATGTGTAATTATGAAGGTTTTGGGTTATGTCAACCCTACAACCTTGTTAGTTCCATGTTAAGAAATGCATTTGACAGAAATTGCATTAAGGACGAGATGTAATCACTGTTACATGGCCACTAAAGTGACATTAGTCTTCAATCTCAAGTATAAACGTGAATATTACATTTTGTAGACCAAGTGCGAGAATGTTGGATTTATCCAATATAAATCAACCGTTAAGTGGTCTACTATATGTAATAGGAATGTAATATTGGAGAATAATGTTGATTGTGATTTGATCTCTTAAAGATATCAATCCTATATAAGGTGTCTTATATTGGAAATATGATTGATGGAATCCTTAATTGAATATGATTATGATACTTGATTTGGAGGTTAAAAAAGTAAAGTTTAGGTTTCCTTTATGGATGGAAACCTCAGCTTTTAGCCTATATATAAACACCGGTCCCTATAAGCCCTAGAACACACAACATAATGCTTCCCATAGAGTAGTTGTATCCGGCTAGGTGTTTATAGAAGATCTTGGTGTTGCCGTGCGCTACCTTTTGTGTTTGACTTCTATGGTTGCTGTTGGAATCAGGTCAGTCACTCATTCATTTGTGTTTTAATTGTAGGGTAAATTACAAAAAACTACCTCAACTATTGGTGTCACGACACTTTCATACCTCATTTTTAAAAGTTGACAATGTCATACCTCATCTTACGAATTTATGCCAATATCATACCTCCGTCAGTTTTTCTGTTAATTTTTCTGTTAAGTGCTGATGTGGCTACATTCGGGTCCCACTCACTAATCCAACTGGATTAAAAAATTATTAAATATATTTTTAATAATTAAAAATTAAAATTTTTTTTTTATGATATTAAATCTTTATCTCTCTCCCCCACCTCTCTCTCATCTGCATCCCCGAGCCCATTTCTCTCCTCTGCATCCCCGAGCCCCTTTTCGACCCAACCTCTCCCAGCTGTCCCGCCCAACCTTCCTTCACCATCCATCCTCACCAAAAACCCAGTCCCAGCCCCGTCCCCCCCACCACCCCACCACTACCCACACAATCAGCGCCCCACTGCGCGCCCACCTATCTTCTTGCGTATCTTCCCCCCCCCCCCCCCCCGCCTCACCCTCCATTCACTGTGTTTCCTTCCCCGCCCCGCGTTCGCCCTCTCTTCCTCCACCCCCCCTTCCTGCACACCCATCACCCTCACCATATTAATCCATGTAAATATCCCAAACCCTAACCTTGGAATTTGAATTCGCCAATTTCGAAGAAGAAGAGGAGGAGGAAGCAAAAAGCTTTTGCTGCTGTGATTTTGGGTTGAAGGTTGCAGAGATTAGGAACCGCTGTAGACTCCGGCCACCCGCACGGTTTTACACGATTTTTGGGCTTAAAAATCCCCAAATTTGGGTGGAGATCGTAGAGGGGAGGTTGTGGGTGTTGGATGGTGGTGATTTGACGGAAAAAATGGCAAGAATCGCCAGAGTTGGTTGGGTTGGGTGTGCGGGTGCAAGTGCCGACGGGAAGGAAGGAAAACTTCCTTTTTTTTTCTCCTCTTCTTTTTTCCCCCCTTGATTCCTGATTGGTCAATGGGAGAAGGGGAGTTAGGTTTTGGGGGAGGGGGGACACAGGTATTTGGGTTTTTGGGGAGGGTGGTGGAGGAAGGTTGGGGGAAGGGGTTCTGGGGATGCAGAGAAGAGAGAGGCGTGAGAGGTGGGAGGGAGGGAGGGAGAGGGAGAGAGATAGATTTAATATTATAAAAAAAATTAATTTTTTTAATTTTTAATTATTAAAAATTATATTTAATGATTTTTTAATCCAGTTGGATTAGTGAGTGGGCCCGTATATAGCCACGTCAGCACTTAACAGAAAAATTAACAGAAAAACTGACGGAGGTATGACATTGGCACAAATTCGTAAGATGAGGTATGACATTGTCAATTTTTAAAAATGAGGTATGAAAGTGTCGTGACACCAATAGTTGAGGTAGTTTTTTGTCATTTACCCTTAATTGTATAACCTTATAAGGCTAACATTTTGTTCATATTTACGGTGTTGCAGTACACGGGTTTGTTTCAACTTGAGTCTTGTGGGTTTACAATAAGGAGAACGTTGGAAATTTGTAATTTAAAAATGTTAAAATCTGTACCAATTGGGAACCCAATAGGAGATGGACTCGTTGTGAGATCCCACATCGCCCATGGGAGTGGATCCTGTGAGCCCTATATGTATATTCTCATCCCTACCTAGCACAAGGCCTTTTGGGAGCTCATTGGCCCCTAAGGGGGGTGGATTGTGAGATCCCACATCGCCCAGGGGAGTGGATCCTATGAGCCTTATATGTATATTCTCATCTTTACCTAGCGTGAGGCTTTTTGGGAGCTCACTGGCTTCGGGTTCCATCGGAACTCCGAAGTTAAGCGAGTAGCGTGCGAGAGCACTCCCATGATGGATGACCCACTGGGAAGTTCTCGTGTAAGTTCCCAGAAACAAAACCGTGAGGGCGTGGGGAAGGCCCAAAGCGGACAATATCGTGCTATGGTGGAGTCGAGCCCGGGAGGTGGTTGCGCCCGGGCCGGGATGTGACACTCGTTACGAAAATCGGATGTTATCTGAATTTTCCTCTTCTCTTAGCTTGTTTCTATCTATCAGCAAATGAAGGAAGAGTTTGTTGTCAACTGCTTTTACGTGGTATAAAGGCCGATTATGATCGGTTGGGGTTGGTTGTTCCTTGGAATAGGAGTTTGTGTAGTCATATTTTAAGGGTCGCGTCACCTCTTTTGATATTAAAAAACTGAAGAGGATTGACATATTTGTTGGGTGGAAAATGAGTATACCATCATCCAAATCCCTCCTTTTCCATCATTGAGAACTTGCAGTTTTTTTTTTTTTTTTTCACAGAGAACTTGCAGTTAATGCCTTAATGAATGCTGTGCTCGAGGGTGGTTTTCCAATAGATGGAACCATTTAATTGTCTTCTTAGACATACTTCTGTTGTTTCTTCGGGCTCTTTTTAACTCTATGTTCTTTCGCTAACAGGTTTCAAGGCATCAATCGGAGTTGGGACAACTGACAAAAGTGGTTGCCTGAACTTATTTCCCTGCCAACAGGTTAGGAGGAGGTGCCGGAGGTATGACATATTCAAAACGTTTTGATTGGCAAATTTCTTTTGTCGTTCATTTTAAACTTGTAAAGAATTATGTTTCTTGTTTATTATCTTGTCAATTTTGTTCCTTTAGGTACTTCATTGTGTAGGTTTTAAGTGAACGACAGAATACTCTTCTCTATTATCTTCACTTGTAGAAATGATCGCTGTCTTTTTAAACTTATGCCGGGAATAAGTTTTTAAGTACTCAAGAAATGTTCAAGTCGAGTTATGTTGCGATACCGATGAAGCTAGTGAATTTCCTATCTAAAAGAACTCTACCATTGGAGGGATTATGAAGCAGTGATAAGAGCATTTTAAAGTCAACCATCATATTACGTTCCAACTCTTCAGCAGTTTCTGACTATGTGAAAGCATTAGTAAGAGTTGGCAGGCTGGATGAGATGAGTTACTCACGACATTGCAGAGAGGTGGGTAACGGAACATGGTTATGTTTCCTTTTTAGTTGTTTCTACCAAAATTATACCCTAGTTCGTCTTTATCTTGTAGACTTGTCTGAAAGTGTGCTAAGCTTATGGATGAAGTAGAGTTTATATAGTTGTTTGGGGTCTTTTGAAACATGTCCAATTGGACTAAAAATTGGACCTATTTCAAAAGTCAACATCACACAAAAATTGAACCTGTTTCAAAAGTAGGTTAAAAAATTGGACCTATTTCAAATTATCCCTAGTTTTTTAAATGGATGACGGTTTTGTAGTACCCTGGTTTTTTAGAATTAAATTCCCTTTTTCTGGTGTTAATTTACAGGGATCTGAACTTCTGTTGAATTTTCCGTGCGAACAATGTCACGCTTAGCACATTTTTATTAGAGTTTTTTCACCTTGACCTGGCTTAAAAATTTAGCCCCTTGTCTACATCAGTTCTCAGGAACGTTGGAAAATCAACAGAAGAAAGTATTGTTGGAACTGCAAGTGATCCTATTCATAAGGTGGCTACAAAAGGAGGTCAGTTAAAGAGCTGCTGTGGCGTACAATTCGCACTATCACTGAGGATGGAGAAAAAGGTATTACCATCTCTTGCTGCTTTAGGCTCTTCTGCCAATTGATTAAGATGCAATTTTAAAATGATGAAAGTTTTTCCTTTTAATTTCCCCTTTCTACATTTCAGCACTTGGACTAGATAAGGAAGTTCAACCTAGCATGGAATCAAACACAAAATTTAGCGATGTAAAGGGTGTTGATGAGGCTAAATCTGAGTTAGAGGAAATCGTTCGCTATCTTCGACATCCTAAGGTAAATGCATCAACTTTATGTACAGAAGAATATGTAAGAAGACGTTTTGGTCTTCACCCCAAGTCTCCTGATTTCTGGGATGGGGCAATATCATTGCTATTTCATCCGATATAAGATGATGATTTTGGAAGTGACCTATTGGGGCAAAGGGCTTGAAATGGTCTCGATTCACTCGATAAAAATTCCCATCATTTGCATTGTGTTTCTTAAAATCAATTCAAGAGTACCATCTTAAAAAACCTTGATCTTGTGGAGAAGATGATATGCCAAATCCATCTTGATTGGTGCCATCCGTTTCCAATGCTTGCACTGTATTTATCTTTTTTGTACCGTAGGGCGTGCTCCTTAATCATTTCCCTTGTTGCAGCGTTTCACTCGTCTAGGTGGCGAATCTCCTTAATCGTTTCCAATGCTGGTACTGGAAAAACCTTGTTAGAAAGAGCCATTGCTGGAGAAGCAGGGGTACCTTTCTTTTCATGCAGCGGTGGAGAGTTTCAAGAGATTTATGTTGGAAGTGGCTCCCCAAGCCTTGCAAGTGAAGGCTATATTATTCGACTCATGAACCTTGCTCAAATGGTAGAAAGAGCTCGCTTGCTTCGGGTAGGGCAAAGAGATGTTCTCCCATTATGTGTAATTGTAATGAAACCCTCCTCCATGTCAATATTTGGAGTCCCGTATTCTCCCACGGTCCCGAGCATCACGAGATGGCACTCCTCTCTGAACTCTTTTATAGCAAAGAGAACATTCAGAGTTCCAATCACGTAGTTATTCTGCGTGAATACTAGTGCTCTTGACCGATCAATCATGGAGTAAAGGGCAGACCGCTGTTCCCCGAAATGGACAACGGAATCAGGCTCAAATGACTTGAAGGCTTCTGACAAGAAGTCGAAATCACAAACATCACCAATGTAGAGTTCAATGGACTTTCCAGTGAGAGCTTTCCAACAACGGATACGATCATGGATGGAGACGATTGGAGTCAGGGAACCAAGATCAAGCTGATGGTCAAACAGACGGCATACAAGGTTATCAACAATGGCAACCTCATAAACCTTCTTGGATAGGTGAAGGGCTGTGGCCCAACCACAGTAACCATCTCCACCAAAGACCATTACTCGCTGTGATTTAAAGCTCCACCGGAGCTCTCATTGGCGCCATAGCTGGGTTCTTTTGGGGCTTCCCTACATGGAGAGAGTGTGGTTGCATGCACCGTGCAAGTACCACTTTGTGACCTCTCTTCTTGCAGGAGGATCCTCCCAAATGGGGCTTTGGAAGTCTGAAAAGTTAAAGAGGTAGGAAATGCTACCGAGTCTTGGATCAACGGTTTGATGTAGTGTTTACCACCAGAGGAGAAATTTAGAGAGCAGGAAGTTGAAAGCAAATGTGCCATCAATGTATTTGCTTCTTCTTACTTTACTGATATTCACATATACCTGCAAGGCATTATCCAACCTGTTAAAATCCTTCATTTGTTTCTTTGACATGACGATATATATTCTAAACTACTCTAATATATGGTCAAAAGATTCAAACTTGGGTTCAAACCGCGATAATTGAAAGTCCGTCTGTTTAAGTCCTAATAAGTTTCATGTAGTGATTTCATGACAGCATAACAGAGAAAGCAAATATTTCCAATGCAGCAAACACCCAATAATCTTTTGCACAGAAATATTCACACATAAAGCATAATTCTTTAGACACCCAATACATTTCTATCAAATCTAAACTCTTTTGTTCTCTCTTCAATTCAAGGTTAGCAGGCATGGACCTAACGCCTGGGTGTTAAGCGGGAATCTAGACGGTTTTTTAAATTTAGAAAAATTTATTACATGACAGAGAAATAAATGTCTATTTATATATATATATATATATATATGTAATTATATTAGAATCAATAAAATGCAAAATAGAAGTTACCTATTGGCTATTGTCATCACCTAGGCGGTTTAGGCGCCTTCTCTTATTTTTCAAACATATAGAGATTAATCGTGCCGTCTAGCACTTAGACGGAACCTAAATAGTATATTGGCGGGGCCTGGGTAGGAATTTGTAGAACAATGCTTCAATTAAAAGAACATAACTAAACTAGCTTGAAACTCGTGGAACAAAAACAGAAGAAATAAAAAACTTAATTGAGAAGATAAATAAAAAATAAAAAGAAGTATTAGAGTTCTTACCGTGACAGGATCAGCAGAGGTTGCAGGAATAAGTGTGATGAAGGGATGATTTTCTGTTTGGTGTGTTGAGGGACTAAGAGGAGGAAGGAGAAGAATCGAAAGCAATAGGCAGAGGTTATCCTTTTTTTTTTTTTTTTTTTTCTTCTAACAAACGATGTTATCTACACTTTTCTTCTAACAAACGATATTATCTACACTAAGGGAGAGAGAGTAGGCTTAGCCTCACAATGAGCTAGCAATAATGTGGTTCAAATTCGCCTTTGGTGAGAATCGAACCTAAGACCTCTCACTTACAAGTGAAGAGGAATATCACTAAATCATAGTACTAAGTGGTGAGATTATCCCTTTCATCCCCTTCTCCAAAATACAAACTAGTCTATAACAAGAAAAGCCCAATTCAATGCTCAAGTGGGCCCATCTGTTCTAATTTACATTGGGTTGCAACCCATAAACATTCTAAAGTTTCTAACGCCGTGAAGTGATTTCTACACTCTTTTTTATTACGCAATTCACCTTTCATCTTAATTATGTGTATTATTTCTTTTTTCATTTGTTTTATTTAGGGACTATTGGATAACTATTTTATTTAGTTTTCAGTTTTTTTATTTTTGGATTTCAGTTTTTAATGGTTTTCAGGTTTCACTTTTTAAAAAACTGAAATCCTATTTGGTAATAACTTTCATTTTTTACTTTAAAAAAATTAAAAACTTAAAACCAAAATGGTGAAAATTTAAGGCCAAACTTTGAAACTCATGGAAGTAGTTTTCATTTTTTGGTTTTCATTTTGTTTAAAATGTTAAAAATTGAAAGTAGTTACAAAACAAGTTTTTCAGCTTTCAAAAAGATTAAAACAAAAACAAAAAACTGAAAACGAAATAATAATCAAAATCCCTTAGGGTGTGTTTGTTTGGGCTCACTAAGTTTCATTGGACTGGATTGGACTATAGTCCAGTGTTTGTTTGGCACGGGGATTAAGTTTAATGGGATTAGCCGGTACTTGCTCCGACTAACCCCTTCGCTAAACGTTCTTAGCGAGAACCCCCAATTCTCACGGGATTGCTAAGCCCGTCTTCGAGAGTGTTGCTCGCTCCTCATTCTTGGTCGTCCTCCTCTCCGGTCCTCCTTGCTCGTCCTGCTCATCTTCATCTGGTAAATTCCAAATCCGACGACCTATTTCTATGATTTTGTTTTGTAGATTGTGAAATTATTGGGTTCTGATTGATTTTGTTGTTTTGGGTTCGAAATCTATGAAATTATTAATGGGTTCTGATTGATTCCTCGTATAATCCTTCTAGTTGTTATGCTTATATATACCTTCTTATAATTTGAAGAAATCAAAATCAGTTATGATTTCGATGTTCGATCATTTGATATACCTTTTTTCCATATATTGAGTGAATTCTCCAGCCCTTTTGCCTATTTGGATAGTCTAGTTTGAGATGACATAGTAGTTGATAGCTGTGAGTGTATCAGTCATTTTTCATGTCCACCGAGATTGCAGTTTTGTTGTAGCTTTGTATAATCATGATACTATATGATGCTTTTACCTTTGCCATTGCATAAGTTTCATCTGGTCCCATAGGGTCATTGGGTTAACTTAGTTGTTCCATTGATGTTTGCGAGAAAATTGTGTTATCCTTGTTGTTTAGAAATAATTTCAAATTTTGATCAGAAAGATTGTCTATTTTTGTGGATAATTTTAGTTTTCTTCAATTTTATGGTTTTGAGCACAGTAGCAGCATTCTTTCCTTTCATCGTATAGTATATACTTGTGGCACAAGAGAAGTACCAAGTATCGTTTAGGTCCTTACCAATGCTTGTTCTCAGCTAACGCAACTGTATATATTTGGTGGTGAGGATTTACTTCTATGAGGTATTTCATTATCTAATTTCTTCGAAGTGGTGGTGTTACTTGGTTTGCCAGATCCTCATGGATGAAGCCACTAGTTACATCATGATTATAGCTTTCTATTGAGTATAATCATCATTTCTAGGTGTAGCGCCTCTTTTGAGCTTTTATTTGTGAAAGAGGAAAATTTCCTCTGTAACTAGTTAGAAATAGTCTAGTTGTGATTGTGGCTGTATTGTATCTAACTACACTTGTGGCTTTTACTTGTTCGTTCACTCCTCATTTTGTTATTTCATTGTGTGTTGAGTTGGCGGTCCCATTTTTTACTGGCACCATATGGTATGCTATGTTGAGGTTGGGGTTCTTGTGTTGTTTCGTTATGTGTCAAAAATTCGTGAGTGAGTGTGAGATTAGTGAGCAAGTGTGAAATGGTTGGCCATTCATGTCTGGTCTTGGTTTCAACACCCCTAGGCATTTGAACTCAGATTTCTGTCTTTAAGTATATGCATTCTTCAGATGCTTACTTAAAACCAACTTAGTAAAAAGGATTTAATATTAACAGTTGATCTCATTTTCTTTTAAACAGTTTGATTCGTATTTGATTTAAAGAGGAAACAGCGCTTTTGAGCATTTAGTCTCTTGACTTCCTAAGGTTCATTGTTTCTTGTTATTAGACATACTAGAAAGGTCGATATATGAAAGATAAATACAATAAAGGTCATCAACTGTTTAGAAACTTTCCTGTACTGACAATCTCAATATTGGCTTGTTGAGAAGTGACCTAGAACAAGACAATGATTGGTACTCTTGTGTTCGCATGAGGTAAGCTTTTGTTTCTGCCTTTTGATCTTGTTAGGAAATAGAAAGGAATTAGAAATATGCAAATTAAAAAGGAACAGATTGTATTGAATAAGTTTACAACTAAATGAATCCAATGCCTTTGCTCTAAAAATATTGTGCTATTGTTGAGACCCCTGCTGATTCTATTGATGGGGTTTCAGTTACATATTCTCACATAAAGCAATATACTTAAGACTAGGACAACATGAAGTTTTGCATCTTTGTATATTTCTCTGAGTTTACTTTCTTTTGATATAGTTGCCTTGTATCATGCTTGCTTCTTTTGTCTAAGCTTAATTATGATGTCTAGTGGAAGAGTAAAGTTTTCTTGGCATGTGCTTTCACTTTCTATGTATTTAACAAGGACTTTTGTTGGTTTACATGGAAAGGACTCAATAGCATTCCTGAATTCTCTGAGACGGGAGTTGTTGTTGTGATAAACTTGGGGAATCTTGAATGTCATACACTCAGTTTCGAGACTCAATTCAGCTCATAACAACAAGACTTCCGAAGACATCCTTTAACAACATTTTTGCATGAAGTTTATTGTTTTATTTCTTATTGTAACATTTTCTTGTAGAATATCTTATATATGTTCACACATGGCTTTTGGTGCAATATTTATTGTATTTATTTTCAAGTAGGCCTTCAAGTTTCAAACATTGGATGTAAAATTTATCAATTGATACAATTTTTCACGGCGTAGTATTCAACATTATTTAGGCATTATATTTTCTTTGGTTAATGACACACCCGAACCCGTAGGGAGAGCGTGCTGGCCGTCACGTGAGCGCTACGGGTTCGGGTGTGTCAGTTAAAAAGAAAAGATCCATTTTTCACATTTTTATGTTATTCTGCTTCTTAGTCCGACACTGCACCAAACGCTTCACTAAGCTAATCCAGCTTAGTCTAGTCTAAGCCAGTCCAGCTTAGTCCCTACAACTAGTCCAGTCCGAGACAGTTCGGTGCACAAACGTACCCTTAGTGATTCAGTAAAACAAAAAGAATAGTGCAAAGATGAAAGGAGAAGTGTTGAAATCACCCCTTTCAATGAACCATCAGTTTTCTACAGAGATTTTTTTGGATGTTATAGTCAAACCATCCCCATGTTATAATACGAGTCAACACAACACCGTTATTAATATTATGGATTCGTAATATAAATAGGATTTCACATATTATTTTTACCTCTCACAAATTTTTGTAATTTTTTGGCATTGATCTTCTTTAATTTATTCGCTCTGACGGTCAAAAGTTAAGCAGTGTGTGTGAGAAATAAAAATGATTGTGTGAATAGCACTACCTATAATATATAAGCTTAGTTTTAGCTACGGTCTCTGAAACTGGATTTTAATCTCATTTTGCCTCCTGTAACTCAAAAGTTGTCACTTGACTCCCTGAAACTCAAAATTTGCTCAACTTTGCCAGAACTCGATTTTGATTCCATTTTAACCTTGAAAACTCAAAAATCGTCATTTTACTCTATAAAATACAAAATTCACTGCACATTGGCTTAATTCTGTTAATTTCGTTATGTGGATTGGATTTGGGTGCACCACACTAATCAATTTCTTTTCAATCTTTTTCATCTCTTGAATTTCTTTTACTTAATATTTTATGATTGTTGAATGTTAACAGATATTGGAGATTTATAATCACATTCATTGATACAAATGGCGTAATTTTATTGGGTGGTGGGTCTTACGTATGTTATAGGAGTGACTTTTGAGTTCCAGAAAGAAAAGAGAGTCAACAAGTTAAAGTGAAATGAATTTTGAATTTCATAAAATAAAATTATAAATTTTAAGTTACAAAAATCAAAATCAAATCGAGTTTCAAATAGCGTAACTAAAAATAAATTATATGCATAAAAACAAGATTCGATGTAAAGTGTGCCCGTGAGTTGCAAAACTATTTCATGCGTAATGATTGTGCCAATGGGGGATGAAGATATTTTCTCATATACTTGGCGTATCCATGCAGCATATTCTTATTTTAATTTTTGGTCGGGCAAGTGGGTATATTCCAACTTGCATAAAGATATTTTGATAGTTTCCCAAAATATATATATATATATATTTTTTTTTTATTGGTAACACAGATACAGAATTTATCATTTTTATGCAGAATATAAAAAATAAAAATAAAAATTCGAACACAGAATTTCGAATATAATATTGTACACCACATGATTAGTTTTGATATTCATGACCGTATTTAGCATGAAAAAGCAACATTTTTTTGCCTTTTCTGGATTCACCAAATGGTCCAAATCTACATGTTTGAATCCTTAACGTGGTGGGTGGCAGCATTGAGAAGTGTAGGAACCTTTCGAGGACAAGGTCCACTGAATTCCGACTTACATGACAAAGATGTCAATGTCGCACTGCCTCAAACTATTTACCTGTGTTAATTATCTCAGGTAAGTTTGCAACCTTCCACAATGTTTTACCGTTTTAGGTTAACTTATGTAATGCGATATGATTATTTTAAAGGAAAACTAATGACAATGATTTGAAAGTTTTGAGTTTTAATCAAAAGGATAAAAATGTATTGTAAGTAAATAGTATCAGAAGTGATTTTTTAGAGTAAAAATATCATTTTCGTTAAAAATGAATAGTACAAAAATGTTTCGTTAAAACTTAATAAGTCACTGACGAACTCTGAAAAATAAAAAATAAAAAAATTTGAACAAATTATATTATTTACCGAATAAAAAATGGACATAACCTCGGGGTGGAGTAGCAAAAGATTAATACTTTTAAGTGTTGTAAAAACAATACAACTCTGCGGTGCTTGTTCAATTCCAATACCCCCACCAATTGTGCAAATCGTATCCCCTTCAAAAACTACAGAACAGCATCAGAAACCGAAAAACAAAGAAAGCAGAGTGAGCTCGAGAAAGTCAAAAAAAAAAAAAAAAAAAACCTCCGAATTCAAATCCTTTCCTCCCCAACATGCAATAATTATCAATCCACAGAAAATTCTCTTCCTTTTGGAAAACCCAGAGAGGAAGAGTTCAGTTGGGAATCGAAAGCTTTTTCCTCCCAGATCTGTCCAATGGCGGCAGAGTCAAAGAAGTACATTTCCCAGGAAAAACTCAGCACCCACAACAAGCCTGGAGATCTATGGATCTCGATACAGGGCAAGATCTACAACGTCTCCGATTGGGCCAACCACCATCCCGGCGGCGAGCTCCCGTTGCTCAGCCTCGCCGGCCAAGACGTCACGGACGCGTTCGTCGCCTACCACCCGGGCTCCGCCTGGAAGCGCCTCGACCAGTTCTTCACCGGATTCCATCTCGAAGACTATTCTGTTTCCGAAGTTTCCAAAGATTACAGGAAGCTCATCCACGAGTTTACGACAATGGGGCTTTTCGAAAACAGTGGACACGGCATCCATTTTTATCTGTTTCTGGTGGCAATGCTGTTTACTCTGAGCATCTACGGCGTCTTGTGCTCCGACAGTGGCTGGGTTCATCTGGGTTCCGGCGTATTGATGGGTTTTCTCTGGATTCAAAGCGGGTGGCTCGGCCACGATTCGGGTCACTACCAGATCATCAGAAGCGAAAGGGTGAACAGATTCGCCCAGATCCTCACCGGAAACTGCCTCGCCGGCATCAGTATTGCGTGGTGGAAGCGCAACCACAACGCCCACCACATTGCCGTCAACAGCCTCGAATTCGATCCGGATCTCCAGCACATGCCATTTTTCGCGGTGAATTCGAAACTGTTCAGCTCGCTCGCCTCTTATTACTACGACAGGAAGATGAATTTCGATGCTTTTACTAGGTTCATGGTTAGTTACCAGCACTGGACTTTTTACCCTGTCATGTGTCTTGCTAGGATTAACCTTTTTGCTCAGTCACTTTTACTGCTGTCATCCAAAAGATTGAGGGTTAAAAATAGGATCCAAGAAATCTTCGGGCTTTTGGTGTTTTGGATTTGGTATCCTCTGCTGGTTTCTTACCTGCCCAATTGGGGTGAAAGGGTAATGTTCGTTGTGGCAAGCTTTTCCGTCACTGGAATCCAACATGTTCAGTTCTGCTTGAACCATTTCTCTTCGAGTGTTTATGTCGGAACCCCTACAGGGAACGATTGGTGCGAAAATCAGACGAATGGATCGCTCGATATAGTCTGCCACCCGTGGATGGACTGGTTCCACGGCGGATTGCAGTTTCAGATCGAGCACCATTTGTTTCCACGGTTGCCTAGAGGCAACCTCAGGAAAGTTGCCCCCCTTGTCAAGGAACTCTGCAAGAAGCACAAGCTGCTTTACACAAGTGTGTCATTCTACAAGGCCAATGAACTCACCGTTGGGACGCTGCGCAAGGCAGCGCTGCAGGCTCGCGATCTTGCCAGCCCGGTTCCAAAGAATTTAGTTTGGGAAGCTGTACAGTCTGTTGGTTGAGACCAGATGAAGAACGTTTGAATGTGAAGCTTTTTGTGAGATTTTGGATGGTGTGGTTATTTGTGCCTAAGGACAATAATGTTGTTGTTGTTAGAGGGTTATAGTAACTTGATTTTGATTGATATCTTTGAGAGTGGTGAGAGCCTTGATTTCAATTGGAACAAAATAATAATCATCTTTTAGGATTGCTTCCAAAATTATTGTTTTTATATAAACTTATATGTGCAAGTTTGTAGTAGGAGAGTTAATTAGTGTTGTTTGCGGTTAATTTGGGACGCTGTTGTTCACGGTTTATGGAACGAATAATTGGAGATTAATTTGTGTGCATTTGTTTCATGTGCTGAGAAGAATCATTTAGCTATCTTTCATCGGTTGATCACTCAAATCCCTCGTTGTTTGTTTGTTTAAGTTAGTTTTTGGTATTTGTTTAGTTTGTGCTGATTAGCAGTCGTTCTAATCCTCGAAATAGAACGATCCTTACTTCCTCGTACTACAATTACATCTTCAGCATGGTTTAGTATATGTGTTAGTTTCTGCCACATCAAATTTTAGCGCACATCTGCTAATGTACTTCTTAATCCTGTAATTCGTGTTCAAAATCACAGATTCAGAGCTGGAGATTGGAGATGTAAACCATTGTTTGCTTTGATTAGTTTGTTTCTGATAGCTCAGTTTACCATTTCATTGGTGCGCTCTCTCTCTCTCTCTCTCTCTCTCTCTCCCTCTCAATCTCACCGTTCCTTTTTGTGCTAGTTGGGATTAGTTGATGTCACCTTTAGGATCCTTTTCCTGGGGATTCTAAGGATCCCGTGATCGTGATCGTTGATCGTATATCGTGCTGTCAATTTTCATTAGGTACTATTTATATTTAATTTTAAATTTTAAATTTTAAAATTATTTCTAACCATATGATGAATGATCACAATCACGGGATCCCTAGGATTCCCAGGAAAATGATCCGACGAGGATCCTTTTCCACCTTTGATGGCATTGGTTCAGATCCAATTCTAAAACAAACCCTATGTCTTGACGAGGGGCTTTATTTTCATGGAACGGAATAGTTCAATTGTTAAAAATGCACTATAAGAGCAATACCAACGAATAACTGAAACAATACAAAGTTATTATTAAAACACGACGACCGCATTATGATGACAACAAACAAATAAACTCTCAAAATGACAAGTTTCAAGGTGCAATATGAAATTTATGTGAAGCATATCGCATCAAGTCATTTTCAATTCCCTCTAATTTTTACAGTGCATTCCAAAAAAGTATAGTCTTAGTTCCATGGAACTTAAAATTCCCTCGTCCAAATGCAAGGTAAGTTCCCACTTGAATGTTGTGTCATCTATTGAAATTCTTGGGTTGCCCAAATTAAAAAATATTGAAGTTCTTCGAGTTGCCATCCATAATATAAATAAAATTTGACTTTTATTACATTTTTTAACCATATTTGTATCGTCTTTTTAATAGATATGAGATCCACATATGTCGGTGACTTTACCTCTATTAGAAAGATAGTACAAATACTATATGGCAAGAGAATTTTTTTGGACTAAAAAAATTTAAAAAAAAACGTAAAAAACAATTAAGTAAAAGACTAAAAAGCAGAATCCTGCTCAGCAGGTGGAGTAATTAGCAGCGTGGTATTGGCACATTTTGGTTGGTAAGGAAGTGAATTGATTTGGTGCTTAGGGTCTTTTACTTCAACCCATTGTGTTCTGGTTTCAAACCAGACCTTTTTTTAGTGCAAAAAAATGTGCAATATCACAACGCAAATTTTAGACCAGACTTGCAAATTATATGATTTGTACATTAATTGACACTTAATCCCATCGCCAACAACAGCATCATGTGATGTACAAAAATTTAATTTAAAAAATTAATTTCTCTAGCATTACTTTTTTATCGTTAGGGTTTAATTTTCAAATTTCTTAAATGGTATAACCATGTGGACTATAACCAACACCCGCGTCCCGAGAAATTTTTAATTGTGACGGAAATACGAGTGGTACGCTATGTGTTTTTATATAAGTGGTGGAAATTTTTATTTTTTAAATTATTAACATTTTAACACACATCCCACACCATTTATATAATGATACGTGGTGTACCATCCCTGTGTGCCGATCACATTGAAAAATCTATTCGCGTCCCTGACTTTTCTCCCAACACCAACAAACCCTACTCTCTCTACTGGAATCTCTCTGCCCTCCCTTAAAATTCTCCGATCACTTCTCAAACCGATCAAAATAGCCTACAAAAATCCCGATGACGAACCCCCAAAGTTGCGCCGCTTGTAAACACCAGCGAAAAAAATGCACAGAGAACTGCCCCTTGGTCCCCTACTTCCCCTCCAGCTACCCCACAAACTTTCACAACGCACACAAACTGTTTGGCGTCAGTAGAGTCGTAGACTCGACAAACTCGTCACCGCCCTCCCTCCCCACCTCCGAAGCCCCGCCATGTCCACCATCTTCGTGGAGGCCGACCACCGCGCCAAAGACCCTGTTGGCGGCAGCCACGCCGTCATCCGGTCGCTGCTCTGGTCCATCAACCAGCACCAGGCGGAACTCGACCGCTTGCGCTACCAGCCCGAACTGCTCCGCAGCGGCGGCAATGTTATGGCGATAGCGCAGACGTTGGAGGACTTTAAGGACAATGTGGGTACGTGGAATGTGTATGATCATATGCAATTTCATCAGGCGCAGAAGAACTGTTCTCAAGAGCAAGAAGAACAAGGCAATATTGGTGGAGGAGTTGCTCCGCAGCCTCAGGAAGAACAGGCCAATGTGTTTTGATATTTCTCAGTTTTTGAGTTTTAAGCCATTCTAATTGGTTTGTTAAGTAGGAATAAAAGTACACAAGTAACTAAAGATTAGTAAGTTGTTCGAGAACTGATTACTAACCAAATCCACATCTACATCTGCCTACATTAATCTATTAAGCAGGTAACTTTCAATTTATTTTTCAAATTAATGGTAACAAAACCTAAATTATTATTAAGACAATACGTCCATTCCCCAACTGGAAGATCGACTTGTATGTAGGACACCGCCATGATAGCGTCTCGTGCCAATGATACAAGGTCACATAGAGAGAAACTAACAAATGTCTTTGTAATATTGGGGCTGGACGCCACATTAGTGGTGTACCGTGTACCTGTTCCATACAGTCATCCGCTTAAGCCTTCAAAGATAAAGGTACATGAACAACCATTTGATTACCATCAAAGTCTGCATTGAATCCCATCCAAACTAATGGATGTAAACAAATAGCATGTCCTTCTACTAAAGGGGTTGGAACGCATATATGCCTAATCTATGCATAGTAGGCGCCATATTCAGTAATACGGGATGCTCTTTCATAACTTCCTCAAGTATTTCCTAAACATCCGGCTTTTTTTTCCGAATTTTACTCTTAGCAACTCCTATATTGGAAGCAAAGTGTTGTCTAATTAAACCATGGATTACATATACCAATTTGTTTCAGAGTTTGTAATGGATCCAGATTATTGAAGGAACTAATAAATTTAGTAAGCAGACCAAGTACAGTACTGAGAAAGATTCAAGAGTAGAGTACTGCTGTACTGAATGTGTTCATATCATATGTACATGAAAGCTTTTTTGTTTCTGGAATATGCTATATCTGATTTGCATGTGCATGTTCAACGCATAAAGTGTATGCCTGTGCAGTGCGCAGCTGCTCCATATATAGCTCACCCAGTTGGAGGAGGATTCACTCCTCTCCTAATATCTCTCCCCTCCCTTCCTTCTTACATGAACGGTTACGGTTAAGCCACGTCAACATCTATATTGATTTTTTTAATAGAGACAATAAGACAAAAAACAATGTGTGAGAGAAGGGGAAGGTAGGAAATGGGATGAAAATAAAAGGGGAGAGAATCCTACTCCCTCCCAGTTAGCCTCTCCTTTTGAAACTAATCATGTTCATACTCCGACTTGTACTTGTGACTACATTTAGTAAAAACACTTAACACTGATGATACGTTGTAATAGTGATTTTGGAAAAAAACACTTATTCATCATCTATTCCCAAGTACTATTTCTAAGAAACACTTTGACTTTTTTATACAAACTTCAACATATTTATTATAAAACTGCTAAAATACTTCGTACATAAACAGTCTTAAACGAATTCTAAGAGTTTGATAATAGTATGTTATTCTTGATTGAGAAAAAAAAAATGATTCCCTCCAAAAAAAAAGTAGTTCTTACCTTCACGTACGAGTGTTGAAGAACCGTAGAAAACCTTCCTGTATTCCAGGGATGGTTACGAGGAGGAGTCTCTGGCATGAATTTCTTAGTCGAGTCATATTCAGATATGTTTAGCAATCTGAAGTCTTGAAAGCTCCTCTGAGTACTCCAGGGAGGCAAAAGGCAAGGGAAGAAAGCTTTAGATTCATTGTATGGCTTTTCTGGGAAAGGCTCGGCTTCAAAAATGTATATGGAGCTTCCTCCTCATACGGCTTCTCTAGGGATGGAGGTAAGCCCAACCCCAGGCTTGTGCGGTTAAGAATTTTGTACACGGCCTCGTCTTTATTATGGACGCTTTATTCTGGCCCCACTTTTGAAAGGTCAAGCCGGTACAATATGCAAGGTGAAGAGCTTTGCTCGGAGATAAGTTAGGGATGACAATTCTAACTGTTAAACCTGATAATCGTGGATAATCGCTCGAATGGATTGTATTTGGATATGAAAATTCGGGTATATTTTGGGTATGGGGAAAAACCGTAAATATTATTCGGTTATGATTTTGGATATGGTTATAGGGGTCCCCAATCCATATCCGTACCCGAACCCTAACCAAATAATATATAATATAATTATATGTATATATATGTATGTGTATATATGTATATGTATATTCATTATTCACCGAATCCATTACCTTGAGGATACAAAAATTGCATTGTGTGAGTTGCATTTTGTGGCAAAGTTCAAAGTTTTGATATGAATCAAAATTAATGTTTAGCTTTAGTTTTTATGTTCTACAATATCTATTAATTAAATCATTTTATACATCAAATATTTAATGACAAAATTAACATTTACTAAATTATCATGCTTCTATTGGGCGAATATATTTTTTGTATTAACGAAGATAGATATAACCGTTAACCGATGGAAAATCCGTTATCCGGTGGGTATGGTTATGGATAATACCCAATGGTTAATTTGCGGTTATAGATATGATTATTTTTTGTGGTTATAAGGATGGATATAACATTAACCGAATGACGGGTAATTCGGACACACTAAAATATCTATCGATCGAGGGAGACAGAAAAATGCCATTGTTGTGAGGTTTTTTTCTTCCTTTTCCTACCCTTGGGCCTTGGCAGCCGGTTAGTTGACGACTAAGGATTTGGGTTGGGCCAAGGCAATTGTCTTATTTATATTCGGCTGTTGGTTCAATCAATCTATGACATCAGTGACCATATGAAGGGTTGGTTTGGTATTGTTGTGCTTTGAAAAAAAATTGCTTCTGCTGTACTGTGAAAATAAGCAGTTATGAAATAAAGCAGCAGAGTGTTTGGTGAACTTTTTTGTAAAAGTGCTTTTGAAAAAAAAAAGCAGTATTATAGTGTTTGGTAAACTTTTATGTAAAACAGATGTGAAAAAAAGCCAGTTTTTCAAAGCTGGGTTTTGCAGCTTCTTGTTTTTGGCTTTTTTTCACCCCAAACTAGGGCGAAGACTGACCGGTGAAGGTTGCACCACATTCTAGATCCTACACTCCCATTTAATAGACTGTTTTTATTTATTTTCCAAAAAAAAAGAAGACTGTTTTTCTTTTTATTTATTTTTCATTTTTTGATTTAGGAGGGGAACTTGTCATCTTTTTCATTAATTTATAGGAACCAAGGCAATGATATAACCTTACTAGTTTTAACTTTTGACACAGAAGATAAGACTTTTCATCTAAAAGGATCCCTTAGATTGGCATAACTCTCAATTTTTATTTCTGAGATTTAAAATCAATAGAAATGGTCTCTGAGTTGTTCACCGTCAATTATTTTGATCATTCCATGGAAAATCTCTGTTAAAATAAGAAAAAAATTGAGGGTAAGAATTCACCATGATACATTTGATCCATGCATAATATTATGAAAAATGGAAATTATCTATTTTCTCACCATCCCTACCGTTACGTTTCTACCATATATGTCTTTTTCATTCCGTCGGAGATGACAAAATTACCTTAATTTTTGTCAAATCAGTTTGACCTATTGTTTATTATACTGAGAGCATATTTGTTCTTTTGGTCTTTATTTAACTGAGATTTTTCACGAAAAAATCAAAATAATTGACGGTGGACAAACGCATAGATCACTTCTATCAATTTCAAATATTAGGGATCAAAGTAAAAAGTTACGTTAATCTCAAAGACCATTTTAGCTAAAAAACTCCAAAAAAATAAGGGGGAAAGAAACTAACTCATGGTCCAGAGATTAAAGCTTACTATTTGAGCTACAAATTCTAAGCTCATTATGCATACGTGCGCAAGAATAAAATGATCTAGGAACCCACTAGCACTCCTCAAGCTACACATGCTTTGTTTGCTAGGTCGGAAGGCGTCAAATTCGACTTTTATGAATAACGAATTTCATATATAATTATAATATGTGACTCAATCCGAATCTCTATCCTCCCATATCGTTTGTAAACAATGCTTTTGTAGGAATACTTCCCATACCACGAACCCCAAAGTTAGAAAAAGCAAATGTCTATCAATAACAATTAACAAAACCCTAAAAAAATTAGCGGACGATGAATTTCTGGCAAAAGGAAGGTCGGTGTCCATCCATGGAACTCAAAAAATATCCATCCCTCCGAGGGCAATGTGGAATTCCAAATATGCACTCCTCCAAGGGTAAAATGGGGCTCTAAATATCCATCCCCCGAGGGCAACATGGACATTTCAGATTTAATTATACTATTTGGACCCTAAAATCTCTCTCTCCGCCCATCCCCACCCCAAAAAACCTTTATCTTCCAAAGCTCCGGTCTTTCCCCCGTTTTCCTTCTCATTTTCTCGCCATCCAAACACCACCGCCAGCTTCTGAACCGACCCTTCAACGCCACTGGAGTTTTGATTTAGAGAGAGAAAGGCCCGGTGAATCTAGAGAGAGAAGCAATCAGACATTTTTGGTCTTTAAGCGAGAGATGGCTTTGAGGCGCCTGATCACGCAGGTCGGTTGAATCTCGCAGCTGGGGTTCCCAAATCTATAAACTTTATGCAATTTTCAGCTTTTTATATGCGATAGAGTTGTTTTCCCAATGAAATAGCTTGTTTCTGTTAGTTGATCTCGGAAACCCTAATTCCTGTATTTTGATTGTTCAGTAGTTTATGAGTTTGGTATTAGGTTAATTTCTGCACCCGTTTTGTTCATGTTTACGGTGTTGCGGTATACGGGTTTGTTTCGATTTTGAGTTTTGTGGGTTTAAAATAAGGAGATGCTTACATTGTGGAGACGTTGGAAATTTGTAATTTAGATGCTAATATCTGTACCTATCGGGAACCCAATATGAGGTGGACCTTTTGGACTTGGTACGAAAATCGGGTGTTATCTGAATTTTCCTTTTCTCTTAGCTTTTTTTGTGTCTACCAGCAAATGAAGGAAGAGTTAGTTGACTCCTTTTAGGTGGTTTAAGGGCCTATTATGATCGGTTGAGGTTGCATTGTTCCTCTGAATAGGAGTTTGTGTAGTCATATTTTAAGGTCGGGTCACCTCTTTGATCTTTAAAGAATGAAGAGGATTGATATATTTCTTGGAAGGAGGAAAATGAGTATACTATCATTCAAATCCCTCCCTTCCCATCATTGAGAACTTGCAATTAATGCCTTAATGAATGTTGTGCTCGAGGGTGTTTTTCCAATTAAGTTTTAATTTTCTATCTCAACGAGCAAAAGGATGGAACCGTTTAATTGCCTTCTTAGACATACTTCCGTTGTTTCTTCGGGCTCTTTTTAACTCTATGTTCTTTCGTTAACAGGTTTCAAGGCATCGATCAGAGTTGGGACAACTGACAAAAGTGGTTCCCAGAACTTATTTTCCTGCCAACAGGTTAGGAGGAGGTGCCGGAGGTATGACATATTCAAAATATTTTGATTGGTATATTTCTTTTGTCATTCATTTTAAACTTGCAAAGAATTATGTTTCTTGTTCATTATCTTGTCAATTTGTTCCTTTAGGTACTTCATTGTGAGGCTTTAAGTGAAAGACAGAATACTCTTCTCCATTATCTTCACTTATAAAAATGATCTTTTTCTTTTAAACCTTATGCAGGGAATAAGTTTTTAAGTACTCAAGAAAGGTTCAAGTCCAGTTATGTTGGCAATTTTGCTCGTAGAGTACGCGATACCGATGAAGCTAGTGAAATTTCCTATCTAAAAGAACTTTACCATCGGGGTGATCATGAAGCAGTGATAAGAGCATTTGAAAGTCAGCCATCATTACATTCTAACCCTTCAGCACTTTCTGAATATGTGAAAGCATTAGTAAGAGTTGGCAGGCTGGATGAGAGTGAGTTACTCAAGACATTGCAGAGAGGTGGGTAATGGAACACGGTTATGTTTCCTTTTTAATTTCTACCAAAATTATACCCTAGTTCGTCTTTATCTTGTAGACTTGTCTGAAAGTGTGCTAAGCTTATGGATGAAGTAGAGTTCAGTAAAGCTTAGTTGGATGACGGTTTTTTAGTACCCTGCTTTTTTACAATTAAATTTCCTTTTTCTTGTGTTAATTTACAGGGATCCTAACCTTCTGTTGAATTTTCTGTGCGAACAATGTTATGCTTAGCACATACTTTTTTAGAGTTCTTCCACCTTGACCTGGCATATAAATTTGACTCCTCGTCTACAAATTTTGTAGGTGTCACCAACTCAGCAAGGGAGGAAGAAAGCTTTGCTGGCTTCTCAGTTCTCAGTAATGTTGGAAAATCAACAAAAGAAGGTATTCTTGGAACTGCAAGTGCTCCTATTCATATGGTGGCTAGAGAAGGAGGTCAGTTTAAAGAGCAGCTGTGGCGTACGATTCGCACTATCGCACTGGCCTTTCTTTTGATATCTGGTGTAGGAGCACTCATTGAGGATAGAGGAATAAGCAAAGGTATTACCATCTCTTGGTGCTTTAGGCTCTTCTGCCAATTGATTAAGATGCATTTTGAAAATGGTGAAAGTTTTTCCTTTTAATTTTCCATTTCCACATTTCAGGACTCGGACTAAATGAGGAGGTTCAACCTAGCATTGAATCAAACACAAAATTTAGCGATGTAAAGGGTGTTGATGAAGCTAAATCCGAGTTAGAGGAAATTGTTCACTATCTTCGAGATCCCAAGGTAAATGAATCAACATTATGTATAGAAGAACATGTAATATGAAGACCTTTTAGTCATCACCCTATGTCTCCTAGTTTCTGGGATGGGGGCAATATCATTGCTATTTCATCCAACATAAAGTGGTGATTTTGGAAGTGACCTATTGGAGCAAAGGGCTTGAAATGGTCTCGATTCACTCGATAAAATTTCCCCTCATTTGCATTGTGGTTCTTAAATCAATTCAAGAGTACAATCTTAAAAAACCTTGATCTTGTGGAGAAAATGATACGCCAAATCCATCTTAATTGGTGCCATTTGTTTCCATTGCTTGCACTGTATTTATCTTTTTTGTAACTGTAGAGTGTACCCCTTAATGAGATTTTCCTTGTTGCAGCGTTTTACTCGTCTAGGTGGCAAGCTCCCAAAAGGTGTTTTGCTTGTTGGTCCACCTGGCACTGGAAAAACCATGTTAGCAAGAGCCATTGCTGGAGAAGCAGGGGTGCCTTTCTTTTCATGCAGCGGCAGCGAGTTTGAAGAGATGTTTGTTGGTGTTGGGGCTCGAAGGGTGAGGGATCTTTTCTCGGCTGCAAAGAAACGGTCACCTTGTATAATATTCATTGATGAGATAGACGCAATAGGAGGAAGCCGGAACCCAAAGGATCAGCAGTACATGAAGATGACCCTTAATCAGTTACTTGTTGAACTTGATGGTTTTAAACAAAATGAAGGGATTATTGTCATTGCTGCTACTAATTTCCCTGAGTCTCTGGACAAGGCATTGGTGAGACCTGGACGGTTTGACCGGCACATTGTTGTCCCTAATCCTGATGTTGAAGGGCGAAGGCAGATTATGGAAGCCCACATGTCGAAGGTAATCTTTTTATGATGGTTTTGATAGATTCTGCCTAGGATTTGAAAGGTCTTTGGTTACAAACATCGTCTGCAATAGTCTCATCCATTACACATCGGAATGAAACATAATATGTTTGAGCATTATGGTGTATGGGCATATTTTGGTTGTCATTGTTTTCATTATATGACTTTGTATTTTAGATTGATTGACGAAGTTTAGGTTCATAAAACCAATTTTAAATATGGGAAGTGGCCCAACCTCTTATAAGTGCTTGCAAAGTTTCTACTTTTACTGATGTGGGACTTTTACCTCCACATCCTCACATCGGTGCAGCAGATTCTTTAGAACTAGAAGTCACTCTAAGACTAATCAAGATGTTATTTTGACAGGTTCTGAAGGCCAATGACGTCGATTTGAGTATTATTGCTAGAGGAACTCCGGGGTTCTCTGGAGCTGATCTTGCGAACTTAATCAACATTGCTGCTCTGAAGGCTGCCATGGACGGTGCTAAAGCAGTGAACATGGCTGACCTTGAATATGCAAAAGACAAGATTATGATGGGAAGCGAACGCAAGTCGGCTGTTATATCTGATGAGTCGAGAAAGCTAACAGCTTTTCATGAGGGTGGCCATGCACTTGTAGCTATCCACACCGATGGTGCTCATCCAGTTCACAAGGCAACAATAGTTCCAAGGGGCATGTCGCTTGGCATGGTTGCCCAGCTACCCGAAAAGGACGAGACAAGTGTCTCCCGGAAACAGATGCTTGCACGGCTTGACGTTTGCATGGGGGGGCGTGTTGCAGAAGAGCTCATCTTTGGAGAAAGTGAAGTTACTTCGGGTGCATCAGATGATCTCCGGCAAGCAACTTCGCTTGCAAGAGCAATGGTTACAAAGTATGGTATGAGCAAACAAGTTGGGCTCGTCAGTCACAATTACGACGACAATGGTAAGAGCATGAGCACAGAAACTAGGCTGCTCATTGAAGAAGAAGTAAAGAACCTCTTGGAAAGGGCATACAACAATGCAAAAACCATCCTCACCGAACACAGCAAGGAACTCTATGCCCTCGCTAATGCTTTACTAGAGGAGGAAACACTGACCGGAACTCAGATCAAGTCCTTGCTCGCGCAAGTAAACTCCCAGCAACAGCAACAGCAGCAACCTCACCAGCAAGTAGTTGCAGCAAAGAGTAACTCGCAGTCTAAGCCAGTGCCACCCTCCACACCCAACGCGGCTGCATCTGCTGCTGCCGCTGCAGCCGCAGCTGCAGCTGCCGCAACTGCTGCGGCCAAGTCAACAGGCATTGCTCCTGCCAGATCTTAGCACGGGCCAGGTTGATGAGTTGCCGGCATCTATTTATCCGTGTCAATGTGCATATAGTTAAATTTTACTCTCACCAGCCTATCTGTTCGGCATACCGTATTACGCTGCTGCCGCTGAGGTATATTTTGTGTTTCTCCGGAGCCAGATTGACTGGGAATGTAGACGAGTTGAATTGCGATCAGTCAGTGTAGGAGTTATAAATTCTAATTAAGGCACTGGATAACATCCCGTCTATTTTTTATTTTTCATATTTCGTCCTCTCTGATGGTTTTTATTTATACAATAAAAAATACTGGATTCTGAATTTTTGGTCAAATTTTTTATTTTCCCTTTGCACTTTTCATTCCCCCTACAAGAATTTTGTTCCAAGGAATTCTGGTGTTCAATCAATTGCTGAAAGAACTGAACGGTTTGGTCATTTTATAAGCAAGTTGCATTCGGTTTTGCCATTTATTGACCTACACAAAGTATATCCCAGATCGTTACGTCTTTCCTGCGGGTCGGAACTTAGCCGACAAGGAATTTCACTATCTGTGAACCGTAAGGCCGCCGTTCACCAGAACTTCCGTCACCGGCTCCCTTGTCATCAGGTCACCAATTTTCTTGACCTTCCGGTACTGGACAGATGTTAGCCCCCATAAAATAGCCTAAAAAAATCCCAATGACGAAGCCCCAAATTTGCGCCGCTTGTAAAGACCAGCGCAAAAAATGCACAGGGGGACTGCCCCCTGGCCCCCTACTTCCCCTCCAACTACCCCACTAACTCTCACAACGCACACAAACTGTTCGGCGTCGGAAGACTCGAACACCTCGTCACCGCCCTCCCTCTTCACCTCCGAAACCCCGCCATGTCTACCATCTTCGTCGGGGCCGACCAGCGCACCAAAAACCCTGTTGGAGCTGCCACGCCGCCATCCGGTCGCTGCTGTGGTCCGTCAACCAGCACCAGGCGGAACTCGACCGCGTGCTCTACCAGCTTGAATTGCGCAGTGGCGGCAGCGATGTTATGGCGAAAACTTTGGAGGACTTTATAAGTACAATGTGCGTACCAGGAATGTGTGTGATCATATACAGTTTCATCAGGTGCACAACTTATTTCAAGAAGAAGAAAAACAAGGCAGTGTTGGTGCAGAATTGACGAAAGATAAAGTCTCTTTTCTGAATTGAAACAAATGAACTCGTTCAATACATACTTTGGCTAAAGTCAGCTATATATATGTACAAGCTAAATACAATTAATTAAACTTAACACAACTGATTAGGCTAACTAATCAGAACAGTATTTGACAAACTCTACTGACTTTGTTATGCTGCTGACATGAGGAGCAATCTGATGTGGAGGTAGGTACACTGTCAAGAACCCCCGTCAAGCTTCGCCTCTGATCGGCGACGATGGGGGAAGTAAGGGGCTCATGGTTAAGCTCATTTTATCTCCTTCTGGTAAATCATTGATTCGATAAAATTTCTTCAAACAAGCATAAGTATGCCGTAATCTGTAACAAAATCGTAGCTAATGGTGAACTTAAACACTCTAGTGACAATATATCCGTCGCTATAGACGAAGGAAAGGAAGCCATTAAGTGATGGGCAAGACCTTGCATCATATGCCTTTTTATAGTGTTCTCCGGCCGGTGAATTCGGCGTGTATTTAGAAACGTGATTAAAACGTATCCACGGAGAAGATATTGTCATTAACGTTTCGCATCTATGAAGGTTTGGAATTTATTTTCATATCTAATTGTCATAATGTCAGTTTTCTTGCAACTCGTTGACTTTGTGATACAACTTAAGGTCAGCAGGTCTTAGGTTTGACTTGTCTTATCGCAATTTAAAACAATCAAAACTCTCTTTATTCAATGATTCTTACAAAACATTTAACACAGTATGCATTAAATTAGGCACAATGAAGCTTTTGGGAATCATGAAGTTCTTGCAGAATGTGAAGATGAAGAAGAACCAGAAGTGAGCTCGTCTAAAATAAACTTAGCCCCATCTTCTCTAACACCCTTGTTCCGAATGCCGTCGATCATCCGATGCACAACGCCGATCGTCGGGCGATCTTTAGGCAACGGAGTCAGGCAGAGCAGGGCCACCTCCAAAAGAGCCCACATTTCGCCCTCCGACGCTCTGTCCCCCAACAGTTCAAAATCCAATAGTTCCCATGTATTGCACTCTTTCTGCACCGCCGTCTTAACCCACGCCGCCAAATTCGTCTCTCCTTCTTCCGCCGGCATCCTCCCCGTCAAAATCTCCAGCAGAACCACCCCAAAGCTATAAACATCGCATTTCTGCGTAAAATTTCTCGGAGTTTTATTATTGGACACCATCAGTTCAGGAGCTCTGTATGCACTTGTTGATGAGAACGGAGCAGGGAGGAGCTGCTGGAGGCCGATGTCGGCAAGGCAAGCATTCCCCATTCGATCCACCAATATGTTCGACGAAGTGAGGTTTCCGTGCAAGAGCTTGGATTTACTGCAGCCAAGGAGGAAGGCCAGTCCCTCTGCAGACCCGGCAGCGAGCTTCAACCTTGCGGCCCAAGCAAGCGGCGTTCTTCCAGGTCCTCGGTTTCCGTGCACCGCGGAATGCAAGCTTCCGCCCGGGAAGAAATCGTAGACCAAAAGCAGCTCGTGGTTCGAATTGTGGTAGGCTCTGAGGGCGGCGATGTTGGGGTGCCTCAGCCCGCCAATCTGCCTCAAAAACCCATCGATTTCCTTCCCGCCATTTCTCCTCTCCCTCACCCTCTTCACCACCACCGTGTCTCCGTCGTCCATCACCACCTTGAAAGTGGCCCCTACGCTCCCCATCCCCAGCATCTCCGCCGACGCCTTCAACAGATCCCCCACCTTGTCGACGCCACTGCACCCTTCCAGCACCGCCATGCCTTCGCCTTCTCTGGGCACACCACCAGGCCCATTGCTATTAGACTGGACCCACTGGGCCAATTGGGCCCCACTTTTACTCTTCTTTCTCGTTAACTCTCCGGGTCCGTAATGCTTGCCCACGTAACCGTATCCGTTGGCCGTCGCCCTTTGGGCCCAGCGATTTTTAGGGCGACAGTACCACTTGGCGGCCACCAGTACCACTAAAAGCGTAATAGCTGCGCCGACGATACTGATCGCGAGCAGCGCAGCGTTACTGAAAACGCTGTCGCGTCGGTTCCGGGATTGTACGGGCAAATTAGCCGCCGTTGGATCGGAGCATTTGTTCGGCAATGGGTTGCCGCAGAGATTCTCGTTTCCGGCAAACGACTTCGCAGGGAATTTGGACAGCCACGGCGGAATTTCGCCCGAGATGTTGTTGTGCGAAACATTGAAGTTCGAAATAGATGGAGAAATCGAGTCCGCTGAGACGAGGATGCCGGTGAACGAGTTGGACTCGAGGCGGAGAGTTAGCAAGTGAGGCAGCTGAGCGAACTCGGCCAGTGGGATTTCGCCGGAGAATTGGTTGTGGGACAGGTCGAGGCGCCGGAGGTGGCGTTGGCGGGAGATTCCGGCTGGAAGGGCTCCGTTGAAGAGGTTGTGGGAGAGGTACAGGTGGTTGAGGTTGTGCCACGCGGAGAAGTTGAGGGAGGAGGAGAGGCAGTTGCGGTTGAGACTGAGGAGCTTGAGGTGGGGGAGTTGGGTGAGTTGCTGAGCCGAACCGGTCAGGTTGAGGTTCTCGAGAACGATTCGAGTGACTCGGCGGGTCGCCGGGTCGCAAGCGACGCCAAACCAAGAGCCGGAGCAGGGGTCAGAGGAGGCGACCCAGGATGAGAGCAAATTGAAGGTGTCGGCGGAGAATTTGAATGCCAGCAGGGCGGTGGTTTCTGGGTTTGAGAGAGAAAGAGAGAATGAGGAGAAGAAGAAGAGTGAGAAAAAATGAAAACTCTTCTGCTTCTGCAACATTTTTCTCTTGATTTTGCTTCAGATTCTCGAGAAAGTTGCGGAAGAAAGAGAAGGAAGAGGGAAACAAAAGAGGGCTGGTTACAAGATTGGTCATTTACCGCCAGTAACTAGCCGTTGAGACGGGAAAAAGAGACGTTGGGTAAACGATAATTAGTTGAGTCCAGTTGTCAATTTGTCATGACTCCAAAGAATTCCAAAACTGCCGGAGTGTCTAGATGAGATATTCGATGGGTATGTCTGCCTAAAACATGTATAGATCATCTCCAATCGATCCGGCCAAATGATTATAAGGCTAAAAATAGTTCAAAATGACATGAAAAACTGTCTCCAATCGAGGGCTAGGCCAAATGGCTTGTGGGCCCCACCAGGCCAAAACTTCTAAATCACGCCAACGAGCTGGCCATTTCTAGCTAGCCAGCCAGCCCTCCAGCGCTAGAATGTCAAGATTGACTTTGTGACAGGTGCAAAAATACCAGTCTTTCTTCGTTATTGTGGCAAGTGACACTCAAAATATGTCCGAAAACTTTATTTTAATATGGTAGTTTAATTTAATTAACCATATTAATTCAATTAAAATAATAAATTATTGAGGGGGTTATGTTTGGCCTATAGCCCTTTAGCCCCCTCGGTTGGAGATGATTTTTTTGTCAAAGGGCTATGTATGGCGCCTATGCCCCTTTGATCCTTTCAGTTGGAGATGATATAAAATATGGTCTGACACTGGTCATTAAAATATAATTTCTTGTAAGGCTATAGGGCTAAACATGGCCCTTTGGCTCTTCTTTGGTTGGAGATGGCCTAAGACTAACGTAGAAGAAGAAGCCAAAGTGGACCTCTAAACAGTACACCTTCCTCTTTCTTCAAATCAAAAGTATTCAAATTAACAATAAGTCTTATTTGGATATTGAGCGTCTGTTATGTGAGCAGATGTCACTGTTTATATTGAAACAATTTTATGATTTAACTATTAAAATCAACGTAAGAAAATGACACACAATTCTCATCTATGAGCATTGAGTATCAGGATTTAATTAAAGTTTCAATCCAAAACTGATTAGAACAAGTTTAAACTCTTCAACAAGACCTTTACATATCAATTTAAAACGCTAAGCCAGTTTCTAGCATTCACAATCATACTCATATTCTAACAAAACAACTATCAAATAAAGTGTGGTGTGAAATTGATGCATATGATATAATGATAGTCCTACATTCTTATGTGAAAGTAGCGAAACATTCAGATAACGTGATTAGACACCGCTACACAAGTTTTTTCTTAATATGTGAGTAGGGTAAAGTATGTATAATAAATAAGGGTACATTTGTTGGTGGGGGTATTTTGTTGTTGCAATAAACACGTTTTGGGAGGTCGACTCTGAGGTGGTAGGGAGGGTGGTGGCCACTGCCAGTAAGTATTAAAAGAGACAATTTCATTTGTTTTGATTTTCATCACTTTAATTGTGTCTGCTTATTACCACTATGAGTGTGCGTGGTGTCTTTTTGCATTACTATTATTATTATTATTATTTGTCAAACGATGGATTTTGTTAGATTAGATGTTAAATTAGTCACTAACGGGGTTTGATGAACCCATGGTGTCATGTAAGGGTTTAACACCTTTCCACCACTGTAGCAAGGGGTCACTTCCATAGTTCAATATATATCCCAATCAAAAGGAAAGGAGGCAAACAAATGGATCATTGAATATAGTCGTTTCAAATGTACCACATCTCATTGTTCCAAATACACTTGGTAGTATGATTTCGAGTTTTAGAAGCAAACTTTGCTTTATTGTCAAAACCAAAATCATGTATTGTAAAATGTAATGTTAATTAGACACATAAAATTAATCGCAATACTAACGCATCATTCAATTATACAAATAATTTCACGTATATTAGCTAATGTATCAACAATAAGATCAACTTTGCATATCTAAGATCTAGTCGTAATCATTTTCAGTAGACACCACCATGAGTGGGCTAATCACGTTTTTACTTGCAAATCAAGTCTACTTACCAAAATGTAATCCAATTATCATTCTTATTATTACCCACAAAAAGAAAAAGGGTAGGTTCTTCTCCTTCACGATCGTATCTTGAAAAACATTAAATATGTGTTTAGACAGACAAACTTTTCTAATAGATGCTATTATTATTCTCATTGCTACCACACAAAGAAGAGCAAACAACAGCCTAGCGAATCAAATTTGTCATATGGAACTTTAGTATACAACATATGAGCGTAATTTGATAACAGACCATAAATTTGATTGTCATACGCACTCTTGTCATTCTAATGTAACAAAAAGATAATTGTCATATGCACTCTTGTAAGTGCAATTTATCCGTTATGAATATGTCTTTTGAATCCATAAGATCTTGCTCAACATGTTCCCTAATTCGTATGTTTATTGAAAAAATGCTGATCAAAATCAATCATGCACACAAACGCGAACGAATATAGCTATACATGCATGTGAAACTCACAAAACATAAACGATCATAATCAACTCACGACGGAGGGCGCCACGTCACCTAGTACCCCTTGTCTTTATTTATTTGAAGGTAGTAGAAAATGAGGACACTGGATTTGGAGCACTAGAGCACGATGTGCTATGTTAATCAGCACCCCGTCTTCATTAAACAAAGACACATTTGCTGGTAAACAATAATATCCTTTTTACCGAAAGTATATAGGGCATATGAGAGTTGACCGGGGGGCCATCAAATCCATTAAGGTCCACCCAGAGAAGTGGGTACCCATTAGATTTCTAGTACCTCAAAAACAGTGAGTCAGTGGGAGTGGCGTGAGATTATTGAATGCCAAATACAACTAGGGTTTTATTATATATTCTCGGGCAGTACTATTCACATTTTTTTTTTTTTTTTACTTTTTACGCACTTGTTAATTTTTATTTTTTAATTTTATTAAATTCATTCAATCTGACGATAAAACATTAAAAAATATGTAAAATATAAAAACAAATGTGTGGATAACACTATCCTATTACTTTAAACCTGAAAAACTCAAAGTTATCACATCAGAGAGACTCGAAACAGAGTGTATCTATCTGTGAGATCTGTGTAAAAAGTCCATCGTAATTAGTAAAGACAGCCACTAAAATCCACCGCCCCTCTTTTTTCATCTGATCACTAGATTTCTGCAGGTTTTGTCCTTTTACTTTGTCTGCTATTATCCACACATTACATTTTATTTTTTACATATCTGGCCGTCCTAGCAAATAAATTAAAAAAAATTAAATAACAAAAATTAACATAAGATGTTTCAATTATAAAAAGAGGTGCGTGCGTAAATAGCACTGCCCTTTACTTTTCCCACCTTAATCCATGGACAAGTTTTTTACCCAGTAAAAGCATTTTTCTAGGAAATTTGTTCTCAACATGATTTGATAGGATACACGAAAACAAGCAAAGTGATTTCTGCACTCATTCTTCTTCTTTTTCTTGTGCACTTATTCTTTTGTTTCTAGCATCAAGATTCCAAATAAAAAAACATGAAAGAAATACGTAAACAAATTATCGCTCCAAAACAAAAAGAAGAGTGCAAAAGAAGAATCATAATACCATAAAAACAGCTTAAAAAGCAAGGCAAAACAGCTTGAATTTTCGGTTCTGTTTTCCTTGAATGCACAATTACGCCTAATTACGAGAAATGCAACCGAGCTGCCTAATTAGGAGAGATTCTACCGTGTAACCAAAGGTTTTGTTCTAATTAGGGCATTTTAGTGATGCTCTGTTCATTGGCCTTCACTGAAATGTATGCACTTATTACACTCAGCCAAATGCCACACAATTGGAAGACAACAACAATAATAAATAATAATAATAATGTAGCATGAAATAGAAAATAATATGAAAATTAATTGCCATAAAAAAAAACCAAATTCATCACTTACAATCCCCAAAGTATAAAAAAAAAAAGAGATGGATTCAAATTTGAACCCCAAATTTGCACTTAAATCCTACTTAGTTTTTCTTATGATCACCATTTTGTTTTTATCTTTTTAATCCCTCCTTCTCAAAAGTTTACAAATCCCCCCTCGAAAAACCCACGATTTAAGTAATAAATTTTTTTTTTTAATTAAAAGGTCCATTTCCAGATCTTGATCCGGAGATCAACGTTGCACTTGGAGTTGGAAACGGAAGCCACCGACGGTGTCTTACCTTTTGGTACAACCCCTTTGATTCCTTCACACGTAACCCTAATACCCACCTTCTTGCTCCTCAGCTTCCCCATCGACACCTTCACTTCGGTGTCCATCTGCAGCTTCAGCGCCACCCCGCTCTGCTTCCTCAGATCCGATCTAAGCGACTTCACCGACTCGACGTCGAGATCTTGCGACGTCGACAGGACGGAGCGGAAGAAGGTGCTGTTCTTCGTGGCGCTCGTGAACGCCGGGATCGACCCGTTTGCGACTTGGACGTCTCTGGTGGTGGAGAGGAAGAGAGTGAAGGGATCGTAGGAGAAGGTGAGGTGGTTGTTGGGGTTTTCGGAGGTGAGGGTGAGGTTGAAGAGGGTGGCGAGGTGGGAGGTCGAGAAGTCGGCGGTGGTGGTGAGGTTGAGCTTCGCAATGCGGACGGATGTGAGGGTGAACTCGGGGCGGTGGGGGCGGTAGAGGATGTACACCGCGGCGCCAGCTATGGCGGCGAGGAGGGCGACGGCTATGAGGATGAGGAAGGACCAGAAGCAGCAGCAACAGCATAAATTGCGGCTGCTCCGGCGGTGGCGACGGTTGTGGTACTGAGGTTTCTGGCGGTATGGCTGTCTGAGTTGGGGTTTGGTGCTTGGTGGGTTGGCTGTGGTACCAGCGGTGGTTGCGGCGGCGGGTGCGGCGGCGGCGGCGCCGGTTGCGGTGGGTTTGGAAGATGGGTAGACACGGTCTGTCATGGCGAGAAATGGGTTGGATTTGGATTTGAGAGAGAGGGTCTGGATTGGTGTGGAAATTGTGAGGTTTTAGAGAGAGAAGAAGATGGAGGAGTGTGAAGGATGAGAAGGGAAAGAGAATGGAGGAACCAAAAAAATAGGGGGATGATGCTTCCACCTCACACAATGTTAAGATGGATCTTTCCTGTAAATTTCTACACCTCTAAATACTACTAATCACTAATCACTAATTACTAATCACTAAGCACTGCCACTAAGCTTACCAACTAAAGCCTCCAATAATTAATTTTCAATAAAAATAATACAAAGGAGAAGACAAATAAATCCTCCTATGTTTGAGTTTGAGATGTGATCTAGTTTGTAAGGTCCAGATGTGATGGAGTGAATTGTCAGAAATGTGGGGTCCAATCTCTTCTGCATAATTTCCATTTTGTTGATGGATTTTTATTTTTCCTTCAAATGTGTTTTTTTTTGGTCAAAGATTTTTCCTTCAAATGTTGATGCCTAACCCTCCTTTTTTTTTCTTTTTTCTTTTGTGCAGTACTATCCACACACTTATTTTTTTTTTTTTTTTTACACATGTCTTAATATTTAACCGTTAGATTGAAGAAATTGAACATGATTAAACAATAGAAATTAACATGAGGTGTGTAACCTGTAAGAAGTACAATAATGCGTGTGGATAACATCGCCTTTATTCTATATATTTTCATGAACATACTTAGGGTAGGTAGGTGATAAGAAACCGGATCATGCTTTAATGAGCGTCGAGTATTTGTTACGCGCATAATTTGATTTGTAATCGGACATTAAGAAAAGAACATGATATGAATATTAAATGGCAAAGTATTAGGAGCACGAACGTGTGAGCCGATCTTGACAATTCATGCTTGTGAGAATAATTTCCAAGTAGTTGGTAGGTTTAAAAGCAGAAGCTAGAGCTCGAGCAGAAGCACGAATGAAGCATCTGATTCACCACCCCACGAAGCAGGCGCTAAAGCAGCAACTTGAGATTCTGTAAACACAAAAGCTCTATCTTCATTGACATGCATGAATGACCAAAGTCAGCCTAAATGCCTATAAACAAATTAAATTTTAATAAAAATGATTTTCATGCACTCATTTTCTTTCTATATACACACCAGTGTAATTTTTACCATTAAATTAGAAGTGTGCGTGCTATGATTGAACCGAGAGGTCACTTAGTACTGTGGTTTACTGATATTCCTCTTCACTTACAATTGAGAGGTTGTAAGTTCGATTCTCGCTAAAGGTGAATTTGAGTCACATTATTGCTAGTCTATTGTGAGGCTTAACACACTCTCTCCTTTTAGAATAGATAATATTGTTTGATAAAATAAAAAAATCAGACGTGTTCATAAAAAGAAAGTAATGATGTAGAAATGATTTTTTTTTTTAATATTATATTACGACATTAAATTGGACCCATTTAGCATTTTGGTTGGTGAAGGAACAATTTTATTTTTATTTTTTAAATTGGGAAATATGTGAAATGTTATTTATGGTAAGGGAAACAAGAGAGAAGAGACAAGGAAGCAAGGTCCATAAAAGCAAATACTACCCCACCGACAACTCTAGGTAGGAGGTTAACAATATTTTAATCATGACTTTGATGCAGGTTCCACAGTAATTAGTTAACTAATCACACTCAGTGTGGCTCAGTGGTTGCATTAACTTAACTCCTAAGTCTTGAACACAATTAACAAAATTATCTCCTAATCTCATTGTTAATATGCGTGTGACAATAATGGGATACTAAGCCTTGTGCCCACCAAATTTTGTTGGTAAAGTTTCTATGGAAATTCCCCTCGTACCGTAAAGTTTCTTGTCGCTTTTGGAACCGTGTGTCAATCAACCGGCGGAGTTTGAACCTAGGACGATCCACCAGTTGCACAAGATTTTCATTTAAAACGGTTGAAGCTGATATCGATTAACCCTAATTTCACTTTGATTAAGCAACAAAATGGTGGAAGGAAATGACAGATGCAGGTTACGACAGTTGATCAGGATAGTGTCTCGACTCTCTTGTACCCTAGTTCGGATCTCGTTCCCCGTAAATTAGAGTAGATTACAATATCGGTTCACTTTGAGGTGTATAATCGTCATCCTTCTTTTCTCAGTTTGGGCTTTGCCAAGGGAAAGAGAAGTTTCATGCTGATGGGTCCACCAACTTTGGATTCCGGGTTGAAATGGGAATGTGTTGGTTTGGGCTAATTTCCTCCAGTCCATAAAATATAATTATTACATTATATGAGTATTTACTTTTAATACATAATATTCTAAAAAATAAATGTTCATATAAATTCTAAAACAATGCTGACGTCACATGATACAAAAACATGCCTTTGTTCCTTTGTGCACATGTATACATGTGAAGGAATTTTGTGCCAATGTCATACATGTGCTCAAGGTGATATGTGTAATTTCAATTATTCCTTCAGAAGCTTTATGAGAACCACAACATCAAAGTCTTATTCCACTAAGTGAGGTCGACTGCGCTCGCGCATACTATATCCATACTCAAATTTAGGGTTTGACACAATTACAATAACTACAGTTACAAAACTTAGGCCTTTGAACCTCTTTCACTTTCCCCTGCGCTGTGGCGGCCAATGGGCAGTCACCACGTCACAGCCGCGGAGAGAGAGAGCTGTTCATTAGAGGGGAAGGGACATGCTTGACTAAATTCATGTTTGTTTTGCACTTGGATAATAATTTATTCAACCCAAAATTGATTAATCTAATTGCTCAATGGGAGAGACTCATGTTTGACTAAAACTGGAGAGTACTACAGATCAGTCTTTACCTGCAATGACTCCTCATTTACAGAAAGTTTTCGAGCATCTGATAGCCGCTGCGCAGAAAACGCCATCATCTCTGCCTTGCCTCTATCACAAGCATTCTTTAAAGGCGCCTATTCTGTTATCAAGACCATTATGTAAGAGGAAGAAGTACTTTCCCGAATTTCCCCAAGTTTCAGCCGATAAATTCAATCACATCAGTAAAAAATGGAAACATGGGATATCCATTTTAAAACAACAAGAAAAGGCAAACAATTTAACCTTTCATTTCATACAGATCATGATATAGTGAGAAAAGTACAAACGAAATCCAAAACTATCGCACCTTTGACATTTAATGTTTCTATTCATGAGCATAATACTGAGCAGAACAGGGACCATCACTAAACACAAATGCTCCAACGAGTGTCCGCTGATAATGAAATGATTTGCATGGTAGATTTTGTTGTCAGCAACAGATTCAAATTTGGAGAGAAGGTAAACGCCTGTAAAGAATTTGCTTTTATTTTTCACTGAAGAAAGAATTGCTTCTATACTCTGTAGTAATCAACCGTTCTCATTGGATCAGAATGATCCTTGGTGGAATGCTTTAGTAATATAGATATTATAATAAGCTACACTCACAAACGAAAAGGTTTACAACGGACAAATAAAAATACCATTTCTGTACACAGAATCACTCGTGCAGGGAGCAGTAAATGGACTGATTAACAAATCATACTATTTTTACTCAAGAAAATAAAGATTAACGAACATGGCCTACCTGCGGCCCAAAGCCAATATCTTGAGTGAGTATATTTTGGTGGGAACACAGATGACATTGTTGGAATTGCTATACACGGAATCAACTGGAACATCATGTACAGCCTGATATCATTACACGTTCTGCAAAGAAACTCATCCATACCTCCGTTAAGAGTTTAGCACAAGACCACAGCGGAGATAATACAAAACTTAAAGCACAACACTAACCTGTCATATGCAATGCTAAGAAAAGCAATGAAAAGAAGAGCAAACAGACAGCTTAAACCGATCCGTTCTCCCACTCTCTCCACTATAAAACTAGAGAAAAGAGAGGAGTATGCAATCATCATCTGCAATTCAGAATCTATGCAATCATCATCTGCAATTCAGAATCTACTTCAACACTGAAAATAAACAGAGAGAAATGGATTGTGCATGACTAGGATCCAGATACTTGGTTAACAACAAAATCATGGACCCCAACAATTGATTACTTTCTTTCACTCATGCTCTTTCCAGGAACCTCCCGTGGTAAACAATTGCACCACAACACATTCATATTTCCCTTCTGAGTGAAAATTTGATTAATCGTTAAGTACACACTTCTGATTTTGAAATTAACGGAAGGATCAACGGTGCAACAGAAGTTCAAGACTAAAGACAACAGAATCTACTCTCGAATTCATGTACAAAACTGCAACTCGGGTATATTTCAGGAATTATTTTCTCAACTAGTCATCATCAACTAATGGATATTTTTAGAGCAAGTGTCACTAATAACTCTCTCAAGCATCTCAACAAAAACGAAAACAAATGAACAAACAAACAACCAGAGCAAGTGTCACTAATAACAGCTAAAACCGAGTGATCTTGCCACTGATTGAAATACTAACCGGCAAGGTGTCCCACGCTACTCTACTACCGTCAGGCTTCAAATGATAATAAGCAGACCCAAATGCAACCCCTGCTGTTCCAGCATAGAATAGCGCCCAACCCCAAACCTCGCCTCGCAAACTAAAACCAGTTTCCAAACAACACCAACAAAAAAAAAAAAAAATCAAAACTCCATTGAAATCAATGCAACAAACAAAATCACTGCATGAAGTAATACAAAATCCAGAAAGTGCAAAACCTGATGTTGAAAAGCCCCCCTTGCACGCAGAGCACAAAACCCAGAACGCCAACAACCAAAAAGGGGAAACTTGTGATCACGTTCAAGGTATTAGGCACTCCTGTGAAAAACCCAGATCATAAAATCAATCAAAAACATAAATTTCAGTAAGAAAATGACAGAAAAATCAGAAAAATTACCCAGAAAATTGCGCATGTCAGCGTATAGATGGTGTTTGGGGGAGTGAGGAATCTTGGGACTGACCAGCATTAACAAAACCCAACACAGAAACGCTCCTCCCCATATCCGCAGTCTCCTCCCTCTGATTGCAAGCTGCTGAGTTGCCATCCACACCATCCCTCTCTCTCACCCACTCACTGCGCTTCTTTCCTCTTTCTACTAATGATTCGAATATGTTCGACGAAGTGCCAACTTTCTTTTCGAAAAAAGTTACTGACTGGCTGGTGACATGAAAATTAGGCACCTTCGCGGCGGTGGTGGTGGTGGTGGTGGAAAAAGCCCCTATCGGAATGGACTCGTCGAGTCGTTTGTTTTGTTGTTTTGGTTTGGCTACAGGCCAGACGTGTCAGGACCATAAATATCCCACATGGGATTGATGTTGGTAATCAATGGTGTAAAATTGTCTGTGATATAGCAATAGATGACAGTACGTAGAAGTCAAAAGGCAGTCGCGCCACTTCGTATCCACTCGCTTCTTTAGCAATAAATGACAGTCACGTACGGTAATAATTCACGGGGACTGTTTGTTTTTTGTTTTCTTCCTTTGGAGAAAATTTTAATTGTGATGAGAACACGGATGATACACCACGTATTTTTATGTAAGTGATGAAAAATTTTATTTTTTAAATTAGTAAATTTTTAACACACATATCCCACCATTTATATAGCGACACGTAATATACCACTCCGTGTGACGGTTATTAGGGTGAATGATAAGTCATCCAATACAATTACTGTTAAATAGTTTGTTAAAGCTAAATGTAATTAGTTCTGTTAGTAACTGTAATTAGTTAAGGTAGTTGAGGGTATTCTTGTAACTAGCCTAAGGTAGCTAATGCTATATATATTCACATCTGTGTAACTGATTTATTCAGTAAATACAATTGGAAAACTTACAGAGCAAGTTTTCTGTTTCAATATGGTATCACGCCATTCCGCTTCACAGCTTTGATCCTTCTCTTCGCTTGCTGCATCAATCGATCCTTGATCGATTTTGTGATCTTTTTCTTCTCTGATTCGTCACTTCTTCTCCTCCGATCTTGTACTATTTCTTGATTTCTGTCAGTAATGGCGGCTCAATCGACTGGTTCATCTTCTCCGGTCATCTCCCCCTCGGGCCCAAACCCTAATTTCTCTGGAAACCCTAATTCCTCTGGAAATCCAAGTCCTCTGACTTCCTACACCTCTCTCACAATTCATAACATTGGCAGTATGGTGCCGATCAAGCTCAAAAGATCCAATTACCTACCATGGCGCGCACTGTTTGGCCCGATTTTCTGGCGATACAAGCTCCTTGGAGTAATCGATGGTACTGATGTCTGTCTATCGCCATTTCTGCCTGATCGTAGCATCAATCCTGTTTTTGAGGACTGGTATGAGAAAGATCAAAATCTTTTGATCTGGTTGAATTCCACACTTTCTGAGGAAATCATCCCGTTCACGGTTGGGGTTTCATCCTCTCGAGAACTTTGGGTAAAGCTTGAACAGCGATTTGGTGGAATTTCAGAGGCTCATATCCATCAGCTGCGATCGCGCCTTCAATCTGTTCAGAAAGGATCTCGTTCTATCTCTGAATATCTTCAAGAACTCAAGGAAATTTCAGATTCTCTGCAAGCTGCTGGTGCTTCTATCTCTGATCGAGATCTTATCGCAGCCACACTACATGGCTTACCTGATGAATTTGAGTCTTTCATTGACTCTATCATGCTCTGATTGTCCTCTACCTCTCTTGATGAACTTCATGGCCTCATTCTCACAAAGGAATTGTCTATGGCAAAACGCAAACCTGTCAGTTCATCTTCTGTCACTGACACTTGTCAGGCTTTCTCAGTGCAATCTCAGCTTCCTCTACTTCCTACTCCATCTGCCTTTGCTGCTCAAAATCAACCTCTTCACTCTGCATCTCGGTTCAACTCTAATCGTGGCAGGAATACTAAGGGACAGTTCTTTTCTAATCAAGGTAATTGAGGTAATCGTGGTAATTTTACTAATAACCGTGGCAATCGAGGTTATCAAGGCTTTCGCAGTAATCAAGGCTCTTCTCACTTCAAAGTGCCTTGTCAAATATGTGGTTCCACCAGTCATGAGGCAATTGACTGCTTTGATCGTATGAATCCTGACATCTGTGGTCGTATTCCTCCAGCTAAGCTTGCTGCCATATGTGCACAGTATTCTGCTAAACCATCTCAGCCTTGGCTAATTGATTCAGGTGCAACCTCTCATATCACTAATGATGTTGCTAACATCACCTCTCTTACTCCCTACACTGGCGAGGATAAAGTGTATATTGGAGATGGTAAAGGTTTGTCCATCCTCAATGTTGGTTCATCTACTCTGCACACCTCTCATAACTCTTTTCAATTGAGAAATGTTTTACATGTTCCCCACATAAAACATAATCTCTTATCTGCTTATCAGTTTGTTAATGATAATAATTGTTCCTTGACACTTGACCCTTATGGATCGTATTTCGGGGAAGATGCTTTTACAGGGACCGGTTAGAGATGGCTTCTATCCTCTCCAAAGTTCCAGCAACCTTCATTCTTCTTCACCTACAGTTTTACTCAGTATTAAAGCTCCAGTTACAGTTTGGCACAAGCGCTTGGGTCACCCTTCCTCCTCCATTTTCAGAAAGGTAATTTCATCTAATAACCTTGCTTTAAAAGGCAAGTCTACTGTGGATTTTTTCTGTTCAGGTTGTGCTCTTGCCAAGAATCATAAGCTTCCATTTAAAGCTGCTACTTCATCAACAACTCACAGCCTTCAACTACTGCACTGTGATCTGTGGGGACCTGCCTCAGTCAAATCAAGTAGTGGTTTTCAATATTATTTGCTCATTGTTGATGACTATAGCAAATATGGTTGGTTCTTTCCTTTGAAATCCAAGTCAGATGTATCCTCTACATTTGTTGTCTTCAAATCATATGTAGAAAATTTACTTGGAAATAAAATAAAGGTTCTGCGTTCAGATTCAGGGGGTGAATTTACTAGTCATTCTTTTGCATCATATCTCAGCAAACATGGCATTCTTCATCAGTTCAATTGCCCCCACACCCCTGAGCAAAACGGTTGTGCAGAAAGAAAGCACAGTCACCTTGTTGAGACAGCTCGCACTCTGCTTGTTGCATTTCATGTCCCTCATATTTTCTGGGTAGAAGCATTCTCCACTGCTATCTATCTTATCAATCGCCTTCCTCTTTCTGGCATTTCAAAGTCCCCTTGGCAGTTGCTATTTCACAACCATCCAGACTACTCTAAGCTCAAAGTATTTGGTTGTCAATGCTTTCCTTGGCTCAAACCTTACTTTCATAGCAAATTGGATCCCAAGAGCAAAAGTTGTGCTTTCTTGGGGTATAGTCTTCAACACAAAGGCTATAGTTGTCTTAACCTTATCACTAATCGAATCTACATCTCTCGTCATGTTGTGTTCGATGAAAGTACTTATCCATTTCAGTTGTTACACACTCAACACTCTTTTCCTGTCCCAAGTCATCCATCTTCCTCACCAACAATTTCATCCTCTCTGGATCTTCAATTTAGCAAACACATTCCTCCTGTTTTAAGTCAGCCATCTATATCACCATTATGTGCTTCTGCGCCTGTTTCCATTTCTTCACCTTCATCCTTCACTGAACCTGTCTCTGTTGGTTCTTCTTCCAGTTTTGTTCCCCCTTCAACACATTCATCTTTGTCCCAAAATCAACCAAGTCATCCGCATGCCCCTGTTAATTCCCATCCTATGATTACTCGATCCAAGGCTGGGATACTCACATCGAGAGCCTGTGCAGCAACTAAGCACCCACTTTCAGTTGATATTGATTATGTTCTTACAACATACTTGCAAGCTTCTAAGCACACTCATTGAAGGCAAGCTATGCAAGATGAATACAATGCCTTGCTAACCACTGGTACTTGGTCTCTTGTTCATTCTCACCATTCTCAAAACTTAGTGGGCTGCAAGTGGGTTTTCCGGATTAAGAAGAAGCCAGATGGTACTGTTGACAGATATAAAGCCCGGCTTGTGGCCAAGGGTTTTCATCAACAAGAAGGTATTGACTTTCAAGAAACCTTCAGTCCAGTTGCCAAACCGGTTACAATTCGGATACTTCTTACTCTTGATGTGCAATATAATTGGTTTCTCAATCAATTGGACATTAGTAATGCCTTTCTTCATGGAGATTTAAAGGAGGATGTCTACATGCAACAACCCCCTGGTTTTGTTGATCCCTTACATCCTACATTTGTGTGTAAGTTGAGAAAATCTTTGTATGGCCTCAAACAAGCTCCTCGAGCTTGGTTTGATAAACTGTTCCAAGCTCTTCACTCTCTTGGATTCACCCAATCCTCCTCAGATGCTTCTTTATTTGTTCACAGTGGTCCTCAATTAGTCATTGTTCTTGTCTATGTTGATGACATTCTTGTCACTGGACCCTATCCTCAACTTTGTCAACACTTTATTCAGCAACTTGGTGCTCAATTTCCAGTAAAAGACCTTGGTCTTCTCCATTATTTCTTGGGATTAGAAGTACACCGATCTTCACAGGGTATATTTCTCCATCAAACAAAGTACTTATTGGATTTTCTCAAGAAAACAAACATGGAGGGTGCAAAACCTTGTTGCACTCCTCTTGTATCTAAGAAATTGGATCACAGTGGGCCTCTTCTGTCCAATCCTACTGAATATCGTTCCATTGCTGGAGGATTACAATATCTCACTTGGACTAGACCCGATCTTGCTTTTGCTGTGAACCAAATTTGCCAATTCATGCATGCTCCCAAGGAACAACATCTTCAGGCAGCAAAAAGGGTTCTTACATTTCTCAAAGGCTCTATTTCCCATGGTTTGTGGTTTACTAAAGGTCCTGTCCATCTTTCTGCCTACTCGGATGCTGACTGGGCTGGTTGCACAATTGACGGGAGATCAACAACTGGTTATTGTGTATTTTTGGGCTCCAATCTTATCAGCTGGAGTGCCAAGAAACAAAGTACTGTTGCAAGGTCTTCTACAGAGGCTGAATATCGCTCTTTAGCTCACACTGCTGCTGAAATAACTTGGGTTCGCAAGATTCTTAAAGATCTACACTATCCTCTATCTACATTGCCTACTCTTTGGTGTGACAATATATCAGCAATATCATTAGCATCTAATCCTGTCTTTCATGCTAGAACAAAGCATGTTGAGATCGATTATCACTATATTAGAGAATTGGTTTTGGCTAAACTTCTCAAAGTCCAGTTCGTCTGCAGTGAAGACCAATTAGCTGATCTTCACACCAAGTCTCTGTCTAAAAACAGATTCACTTATCTGTGTTCCGAGTTTCCCATTGGCATCATTTTTGATCCCCCTTCTCGCTTAAGGGGGTGTATTAGGGAGAATGATAAGTCATCCAATACAATTACTGTTAAATAGTTTGTTAAAGCTAAATGTAATTAGTTCTGTTAGTAACTGTAATTAGTTAAGGTAGTTGAGGGTATTCTTGTAACTAGCCTAAGGTAGCTAAGGCTATATATATTCACATCTGTGTAACTGATTTATTCAGTAAATACAATTGGAAAACTTACAGAGGAAGTTTTCTGTTTCAATAACGGTTACACTGAAAAATCTCTCATTCCTTTCTAATATTCAACACATTATCAGCATGTTTTTTTTTTTTTTCAAAAAAAAGTTTGAGCTAGAATCCCCAACTTGGTATAAAGCTTTCTCTGTATTTTATCTCTTTCATTACATGCGAGATGACGTATAGTTGGTAACACGCTGAAGTTAAATGCCTTTATTTTTGCGTAAAAGATTTAACTCAAGTGATATAAGATTAATAAAATTAATGTCAGATTTATAATTAGTTTAAAAATTTTACACATATTGCTCTGAAATTTTTAGCCAAAAATTAAGATCTTAAGACAAATCATATGACGATATGTGAAAAATTAGAACAAATTAGAACACGTAGCCTCAAATTATTAGTTTAGAATATATGATCTTTCCGTGAATGAAAGTTTAGATGGAGGAGAAGCTACCCCATCACAGGGTCAAGGTATACCACAAACCTTTTTGAGGATTTATAGAGGAGTCAGTGTCCCTTTTTTTGGTTTTATAAGATCGCCCACTAACACAAAATTATTGGCAGCGAAACTCAAATCTTCGTAGAGTGACATACAAGACAACAACCTTACCAATTGAACTAGATTAGAATATACGTTTCATAATAGTATTTGTGTGCATGTACACTAGGAGTAGAGCATCTTCAATGGGAGTCCCTATTTAGGGACTCCCATCACCATCTTTGAGTACTCATTTAAGGACTTAAAGGGAATCTGTGTGTCTCTAAAGGAATATTGCCTCCAAAGGGAGAGTCCTTATAATAGAATACCTAAATTTGAGGTTTTTAAGTGATTGGGACTCATTTATGCTTTTCCACTTAAATTGTCCTATTAGATCCACCATTCCAGTCCCTATAAACTCCCTATATGTGGATACATTCACCAAGTATCCGACAAGTCTCTATACTTTAGGGACTCACTTTTCGATACATTGAAGATTCATTTTATCTCTATATTAGTTTTATACTTATTTTTTGTGATAGTTATTCTTATATAGAGACTCTACTGAAGATGCTTGTAGGAGGTGTGAGAAGCCACATATTTGTGGAAGTGTATGTGATTTTCCATCCAAAATCCAACACATTTATGCTACAGTGAGAATCCGACACTTGCCATCAGACTCACTGCAGAAACTAATCATTTCCAATCAAGAGGCATTCAATCAGGCAGAATATGCATAAAATATTCCCACAACTTTTGCTTAATCTGTCCTAATTTTAAAGAAAATAATTTTAGATTTTAAAACCACTTGAAAACTTTCTACAAGGTTTTTATCAAAGGAAATTACTTGGCTCCTGCAAAACCTTCAGCAGCCAAGCAGGGTTCTTTATCAAATACTTTAAGTACTTTTTTATGATTCATTGTTTTTTGTGTAAAAGAAAGTTTGAGGGAAGGGAAAGCTCCCTCATCCCATAGCTAGGGCACGCCACAAGTATCTTTGAGGATTTACAGAGAGGTATGTGCCCCCTTTGTTAGTTTTTACCGATTGCCCACCAACACATGACTGCTAGCAGTGAGATTCGAACCTTGGTGGGGCAAGACACAATACATGGACCTTACCAACAAAACCAACTTGTGCTAACTTTTCAGGATTCACTTTCATTTTTACTACAGAATTGTTTTTAAAATATTTTCATCAAAAGAGTTTTTAGTCATTTTAAAAGTACTTCTAAACGAACCATTAAGCTTTGATCCTATGCAACTTCCCAAGTACATTTTTTTTTCTGCTTGTTATTTATATTTACATTTTTTATTATTTATTTTTATGGTTTTGATTAAGTATTTTAACAACTTGGTTATTTAATTAAATAATAATCATCAAGTTGAGCATCTTAGTAGACCTATCCATAAAACCACTGGTTAAAGTTGTCAAGTTTGTGAGACTCAAAGGTATCTCTGTGTGTGTTCCAAAATTACAATTAATTAATTATTGTATTGAGCTATAACACCTACAAACGACAATGCTTTGCTTCCACAACAATTGGAGCATCTCATCCTTTCAATTTGTTTAATTCCCAAGCATCAAACTTCACAATCTCATTACAAACCCCGATGTCAAACTATAAAACTTTCATAATCTAGTTGTTGGAACTTTTCTCGAGAAGGTATCGACCATACAGGTTCGAGAACGATATACGTTTGTTATGAATTCGATATCTGGTTGTTAATCTCATCGTAACTCTATTGTGAGTGCGTTATTATACCGATACATCTCAAATAATTATCTAGTGATCAAAGGTAGATATTAATAGTAATGATGGAGATTAAAAAGGATAATTTAGATCCGTTGTCGCTAAAAGTGCTTAAGTTAAAGATTAAAAGTGGTGTGTTTACCCTCTAATGTGGTCCCTTTGATGATCCGCATTCAGAGGTGAATATAAGATATCCGGATTCAAATTATAGAGATCATAGGGAACCTCACATCTTAGCCGTTTATCGTACATCGTGCGGTCAGAAATTATTTTGAATTTTTTTATTTAATATTAAACATAAATAGTACCTAACGAAAACTGACTGCACAATGTATGATGAACGGTCATGATATGAGGATCCCTAAAATCCTCACAAAGTGAATCCAAAGAGGATCATCATCCTATTAGTAGTAAATCCTAACAAATTATATATCCACATATTATCTTAAATTTGGAAGAACCAAAATGCACATAACGGAACAAAATCCCCCACGTGTTACACAACCTAAATATGCGGATAAGCACAAAGGAAGAAAACCAATCTGATTTGCCCAAACTGCCCCATACATATGTATAAAGAGACCGATCTATAACACTACTTTTTTTATAAATTTTTTACATACATTTTAGTAGGCTTCACTTTGTAATGTATTTGAACAATACAAATTGTCTATCGTTTAGGTTTTCTCTTAAAGGTCATGTCTACCAAAAATCAACCAAATCTGAAACCATGTAATTGTTGGATTAAGGGTTTAGAGTTTCGATGTATAACCGTATTCCTTCATTTTCTTCACCACAAATAAATGTCTTAATTGTTTTTTGTTTGTCTAATTTTGTGCAAGAATGGTTTATGAATAGTGTTCTTTAAGATAGACAGTTCAGATCGTTTCTAAACTGTAATAAAATAAAACTAACTAGTCTTTAGTTTAATGATGTTCGTTCCTACATGGTTAAAGGATGCCTCACGTTGGCAAAAATGATGTATATTTGTGATGAGTTTGATACATAATTATGAATAGTCATGTTGCAACTGTGTTGCCTTATTCTGGCAGTCTTTGTAAATATGAAAAAAGGTCATAAAATAATAGGAACTCAATTTTTGCTACAAGCGACATTGGGGGAGGAGTATTCTTCGTTTTGGTATAGATTCGTAAATGAAATCTCAATATCCTGTGGGCAGCAATATGTATATAGTCATATATCACCACCACTATATCAAACCCAACTCTGCAAGACAAGACTGCAACCAAAGCCAATGAGAGTTAGAGTTGGTAAGAATTGTTCTCATCGTTAAATTAAAGTTTAGGTTTGAGTTCCGTTGTCGACAATCTTTCTTGTGGAACAATTTGTAAAAACCAAAATATGAACGGAAGAGGCTTGTGATATGTTTGATATCCTCTCATTTCATAAACTTTACGGAAAACAAAGACTGCAACCAACAAATGCCAGCTACCACTCCTTACACAACACCCCAAAACCCACATGGGGTACGACAAAGTGGAAAGTTAGAAAAACAAACACGACATTTTCAATCAATTTTTCAGAATTATTGAAAAATTGGAAAAATAATCGGTGAAGATTGAACATCGATTCTAAAAAATCAAATGACAACATGACATTTTCAATCAATTTTTCTTCAATAGACAGAATTACTAAGAGGCCGAAAATGATCGGTGAAGATTAAGTATCGATTTTAAAAAATCAAATGGTAAAGATTGTTTAAAATCCTTGGTAGGCTGAAATGCATAAGACAAATATTTTCATCACCAAATTTGCATGAATAGACTTGCTTCATCATTTCTTCTTACATATAAATCACAGTTCCGTGACGTAGTAGCTGCGAATTAATATGAGAAATACAAGTTTGAACAAATAGTTCAACAGAGAAAGCTGCAGAGTAGTAGTGAGCAGATCTACATCATCAAATAAACCCCTAAATTTACTCAGCCCACCCCAACATTAACAAAAATTAAAAATCGACCCAAATCCATGAAAATAATTAAAATTCTCTCTCACTTATCAGTCCCTCTAGTGATCATGTCCTTGTACTTGAGGATCGAATCCAACCGCTGCAGCTTCAGCTGGTTCTTGAATTTGTTGATGAAATCATCCGCCTTGGCGTCCACCTCCTCGTCGTCCTCCGCCATCTTCGCCACCTTTATCTCCCTCACGGTCGCCGGCCGGCAAATCTCAACGATTTCATCCTCTTGGAAATGACCAAAAGCAGACTTGGAGCTCGCAGATTTCTTCATCTTCTGCGGGAGCTTGACGGGCACCTCGCCGGACGCCGGCTTGGTGTCGGACTTGGTCCGGTTCACATGGCGGTTCCGTAACGGCTTCAGCTGGTTGAAAATCTCCTCCAGGCTGCTCTGTTTATCCCCTGCTTCTGAAAAATCTGGAGTTTCTGGTTCTGGGTGCTCGTGTTCTTCCAAACGGTCGTCATCTGGGAACTCCTCGTGCTCGGAAGCTTGCTCGAAATGGGATTCCGGCTCATGGGTTTTATGCGGAGGGGTTGCGGCCGCGATGGGCTGAGATGGGTTGTCGGATAAATCTTGTGGAATGTGGAAATTGAAGGACTTGAGCCGCTGCAGCAGAGAAGGGGATCTGGTGAACTGTGGCCGTTCAAGCTCGTGGGTGTGCTCAATGGCGTAATGGATATCCTCAGTAGTTTCCGGGTGTTTCTCGAAAGTGGCGGCGTGTGGCTCCGGGGATCTGTACTGGTAGAGGTTGATGGATTTGAGCCTCTGCAGCATAGACGGAGATCTGGCGAGGCCTCCGCCTTGGTGGTGGTTCTGGTGGTGCTGCTGCTCTGGGTCCTGGTGTTTCTGGGTGGAACCCAAGTTTGAAGCAATGGCGATGGTGCCAATCATCACATTGAGGATGAGGAAGAGAACAGTGGGAGTGAACCAGCTGTTCATCGAAGCCCAAATTGACGGCACGGATGTCACGGATTCTTCAAACATGGCTGGCAGTGTTAGAGAGAGAGAGAGAGAGAGAGAGAGAGAGAGAGGAAGGTGAAAAATGGGGAGATTAAAGAAGAAGGGCAGATTAGAAAGCTGCTGTGTGGTGTGTGCTTCTCTGCCTCCTTTATTTGGGTGGAGATTTTCATCATCTTGTCTTGTGTAGGGTTCTTGGTGTTTTGTGTGGAAATTTGCTTCTTGATTTATTTATTATTATTATTTTTAAGATAATGTTCGGAAGATTAAATTTGTAAATTAAATGTTGGAAATTCAATGACATAGAAGTTGATGATTGATTTATTACTTAGACGTTGATAAACGTGCCAATTTCTATTAGTGACACATTATTTAGTTTGTAAATTTAGTCTCCAAATTTAATCTCTCTAACATTATCCTTATTTTTATTGTTATGGTCTCGAGGGAACGTGAGGGTGAGTGATGGGTGTGTGTGAGAAACGGACAGAAAAGAAGTGGTTGTGACAAAATTTGAGGTTGTGGTTGGATTAAATTGAGGCTAATCTACTTGGGACTTACAGCGTTTGTTATTTTACGTTAGCGTTCAAGATTCTGAGTTCGATTTATCTCTTTTCATTGTCGTTTACATATTTTCAACAAAAAAATTATGTTTGTGTAGAAAATAAGGAATATGCGGGATCAACGGGCTTTGTAGTGGAGTTGACAAGAGTATTCAGTCTTTGCTCCTGATGTTCTGAGTTTGACATGGCAACGGCATGCATCTATGGCATTTGCTTGTGCACTTGAAACGACTGCGTTTATGGAGGGTCTTTATCAACTTTATCAGTCAAGGGTTCTCCCCATTCTTTACGGATAGTGGCGTACAATTGAAGTGGAGTTTCCTTAAAACAAATACCAAATCTATGTAGGAAGAAAGAACAGTTGGGCTATAGGATATTCTTCTTCTATGTACTATTTTGCATGTCTAAAATGTACTAAATTAGTGAACTTGATGTAACATAAAGTGAATAAAATGAGCGTTGGATTCTTTATTTCTTTTGCAATTACTAATACACACAAAGGTCGAGATAAATCAACATCTAGGTTTCACTTTACAATCCGTAATTTAATGCTCGAAAATTTGAGAATTAGCTAGATTGGTTGAGTGTAGTGTTTTTTGTACAATTTCATTTCCTTTCACGTTCTAACTTTCACGACTCATTTCGACCTCTCACTTTCAAGCAGGCTTGGCCTAGGTCCAATGCTGGCAGGGCGACCGTCTGGGGCCCTGCATAATTGGGGGTACCAAAATTATTAGAATGGTATATTTATATATGTTTTCATAAGAGTATAATTTATAAAATTTGGTTCAATGACAAAGAAATTTGGGAGTTTTAACGAAAAGCTCGCGGTACTCTTCACTTTAACAATAAACCACATTTTTACACTAAAAATCAATCCTGGTACTATTCACTTTACCTTTTATTTTGTCCTTATCGTTAAAACGTTAATCCTTATTGTTGTTTGAAATTAATGAGGAGGTCTTGGTGTCACATCCCGGCTCGGGGCGGACCACTTCCCGGGCCCGCTCCACCACCGTAGCACGATATTGTCCGCTTTGGGCTTACCATTCCCTCACGGTTTTGTTTCTAGGTGACCCACTGGGAAATTGCTCGTGAGTTCCCAAAAACAAAACCGTGAGGGAATGGTAAGCCCAAAGCGGACAATATCGTGCTACGGTGGTGGAGCGGGCCCGGGAAGTGGTCCGCCCCGAGCCGGGATGTGACACTTGGGTTCAAAACACCATGTGTGCTTATTTGCCTTTCAATTTTTACAAATTTATTTTCATAAGAGTATAAATATATAAAATTTGGCTAAATGATCAAGAAGTTTAATTAGAATCAATGGTTTTTGTTGTTTAAAATTAAAGAGAGGCCCTACGTTTGAAATGCTAAGTGCATGTTTATTCTTTTCAATTTTTACGAATTTTTGTTTGGTTGTTAATTTATTTTTAATTAGTAGCTAGTAACTATGTGGGTTGTTATTTTTAAACATTTGTTCCAATTCAAGTCTATTCTTCAACAAATAGTAATGTGTTGACCAAATTTTTAGATCAAATTTGTAAATCATATGATGTGTCATCAAAAAGTTTAATTTAGTACCCATTTATTACTTATACATATCAATTAAAGACTCAAAAACATCATTATTTTTTTAATCCCATATTGACAAGGTTAGTAAATAAGAAAAAACACCTCACGATTTATACAAAAACACTTTAAAAGTTCAGATGGAAAACAAAATTCATATTTATCTACTTATAAACTCGAAGTTTTTTGGTTTCATTCTCACGATACAAAATAAATTAGTTTTTCCGTGTTTCTAAATTATTAAGTTTGAAGTGATTTTCAAAGTATAATTTTATCGATGTGTTACATGTGAAAACAAATAATTTTCTTATATAAAGTGAGAGCACATTTTTTAGTGTCGTCCCGGGCCTAAAAAATCTCTAGATCGGCCCTGCTTTCAAGTAAGTAAACATGTTGATCGTTCACAACTCTTATCAGTGATTAGGGTAGTTTCAATGGGTCACATTAAAGATAGTGGAAGCGTTTGAAGTGTAAAGTTACATTTTTAATCATTTTTGCGGGAAGTAGGGGCAACATGGGCAATGGGCATGGCTGGCGTTGTCTATTAAATTTTGAATGTCAACACATAGCATGGTAACATGCTAACATGGCCCTTCCCCCTCCACCTTTTCTTTTCTTTACTCCAAACAGTTGGTAGCAGTCTAGCAGGCATACACAATACAAATGGGCTCGTTTCTCATTGGATTGGCCCAACTTGCTAGAAACCCGCTGGACTCGGTTCGTGTCGAGCCTGTCTAATTATCAGAGAGACAGACTAAATGTTTACTTCTAAACATCAATATTATTCCCAACTTATTAATTGTCACCTGCACAATTTGACATGTGTGAGGTTTTATTACAAAAAGTCTCGGTATTAGTTGGAATTGAGTTAGAATATTTAAACTCTTCTTTCTCAAAGATATGGTCGATATGAAATATTTCAACATGGATCCATACTGCCAAAGGGGCTCACCCTATATGCGGGGCCAAGGGACCCACTCCATGGCTTTGATACCATGTCCAATTATCAGAGAGACGGGCCAAAGACCCACTTCCAACAACACCAATATTGTTCTCAACTTGTTAATTATCACCTGCACATTTTGATAGCTGTGTGGTTTTATCACAAAAAGCCTCGGTATTAGTTGGAGTTGGATTAAGATATTTAAACTATTCTTTTGTTAGAGATACGGCGATAAGGAATATTTCAACACAACTCAACTACAAAACTTAGTGCACATCATTTTTCACGGATGAACTATTGAGATTTAACTAAGTTTAACTAAAATCTTAACCATTCTCGTTCCTTGTTTTCTTTTTTTTGAGTCATAACTTCTTCCACTTATATAAGTAAACATGAGCGCAGTTGATTGATTAAGCAAGTAAACAGTCAATGAACAAAAATGTCGTCACCGTGTCAAATAATGTCGACACATTCTCGTTCACGATTACTTCATCTCTCTCACTGCTTTGTTCAACTGCTCTCTGTCGTCCTCACCAAGGTTTTGTATAATATATATACATATATATATATATGTATATCTACGTCTATATGGAAGATTACTCGTCCTGATAGAAACATAATGGATCGACTCATGCATTCTGTCTCTTTTCCTTCCTGCAACTTATGCCAGTTGCTTTGCCACGACGATCTCGGATTCGTGGATTCTCGGGTTTGTTAAGGTAATCGTATTACAAACCTCCACACTTCGTTTCCGAATAGACGAAATGTTTACTCAAACTGTTTTGGTTTTGGGTGCAGTGAAAATCTGTTCATTTCTTCCATATCCGAAAATGAATCAATGATGGCAACATTCGGTGGACTCCATCAACTGAGAGCGGAGATTCGAATTTGGGACATGATTATTTAATTGGTATATAAAGTTTTGATTAATGTGTAAATTTCTTGAAAGTAGATTTCTTGTAAGGGAGCGCGAGTCTTGGCGCAAACGGAAAGATTGCTTCTTTGTAACCAAAAGATCATAGGTTCGAGTTGTAGAAAAAGCTTCTTTGCAAAGTAAAGGAAGAGGTTCCTCCTGACCCTCGCGAAGCAGGGAGCCTTGTTAGCTTGGGGTCGCCGTTTTAGATTTCTTGTAAGGGTTAAGGTTTGTTTGCTATGTCCTTTTTCCATATGATTATCTTTTTTGAGCAAATGGGGATATTCGTTGACTTGTTAATAACCAAGTATATTCTTTTGTTACTCGTATAGTAGTATCATTTGTATTGAGTTCGCCTTTGACAACCAACCTATGAACGAATGAGTAACCAAAAAGAATACTTGCTGTCGAACGAGTTCACGAAAGTCCTCATTTGCTTAAAAAAAGATTGGTGTGTCGAAAATCAGACTAACGAACAAAACCTTAATTCTCACAAGAAATCTTTCTGTTTTTACTATTTTCAACTATATAAGGAATTTTGTTCTTCATGATTGATCGAACATGTTGGGAAAATCGAAATCAAGATTTCTCCTTGATTCCCAAAGATTTAGCCATTTTTTCGACAGTATTCGGGTTCTCACTACAGGAAAAGTGATTATTAGGGACATAATACTAGAGGCGGATATAGGAATTTGCCTCTAATAATTATCATTAGGGGCGAAAATATGATTTAGCCTCTACTAATGTACTAGGGATGGATAAGAAACTGCCTCTATTAGTTTTAGCAGTAACAGGGGCAGCATAAATTTCCCCTAACAATTTTTTTTTATTTGAGCGGGAGATGAAATTTTGGTGGCGTCGAATTTTTACCAAAATCAACAAGTTTTTCGCAATTAAATTGCCCATAACAATTTTTAAAAAATTTTTAGTCTCAAACAAAAAATATATTCATTTAAAAATTAAGTTAATAAATAAATAGTTAATTACTCTAAACCCTATTACTCCGTTTCTCTTCTTCATGTGCCGCATGGTCTCTATCTCCTGATTGTTTTTTTCCCCTTCTTCCTCCTTCTGCCGTCCCTCTTCCACCTCTCCTGCACTATGAATCCCCCTTTTCTCTCTTCTTTTCTTCCTAACTCATCATCATTTCATCTTTCTCTTTCTTCCTTGCCATATACCTCTGAAGTGACCAGAAAGTGAAGGAAACATCAAAAGAAAGGTTTGCATTAATTCAATCGAGAGAAAAACTCGTTCTTTATAGTTACATTCAAGGTTATTTCTCCTTTAAACTTTCTGTTTTGCAGGTTAATTTGAGGGTGGAAGAGGTTGAACTGCAGTTGGTTATAAATTCCTGAAGGCTTATTATATTAACACCCCCCAAATTATTGAATAAACCTCACATCCTTAATACACCTCACATTTACCTTTTAATTTAAAAATTATCTTAATACACCCCACGTATTTTCCCATAATACCCTATACCCCCACATTCTCAATATACACCTCTCACTAGACTTGATAGTAACCATATTATAGAGTTTCTCAGACAAAAAATAAAGCCCAAAAGATGAACAGCCGCAGGGATCATCCTTATGATGAACAGCAGCAGGGATACTTATCATGAACAGTAACCTTAGTTTAAATAGTCTAATTTCATGCCTAAGCTGATGAACAGGATCCTTGTGATCCCTAAAAGATGAATATAAATATAGATGTTTAAATAACGCAACAAACATAAGATTAAATAATTATCTATGTCGTCGAAATCACTAAAACAATATGAAACTTTTGTAACCGATGAGAACAATGAATTGTTCAAAAAAAATTATTTATTATCCAAATAAATAATATTTTATTGATTATGTATATTTTTTTATTATATTGAAAGTATTTGGGGCGGAAGTGTTTACCTTAAATGCTTGAAAGATATTAGTGGAATATTTTTAAATAAAATTTTCCAACGTGGCAGATAAGACTAATAGGTGCAGAAATTCTATATATACTAAAACTCAGTTTTGGGTTGCACTGTTTACCTATAGTGTGCGGACAGATTTGTCCCTTATTTTCTTCAGTGTTTTCTGATTTTGGTGGGATTGTATAGTGGAGTGGCCATTTTGTCCTTGGTCATGTGTGCTGCGGTGCGTGGCTGTCGGGTTTTCTGGAGAAGATGCTGGAAGCATCTTTCGTTTGCTTCTGGTCTCCGTTATCAACGTCCGTTTGCTAAATTTTGTCAATCCGGCGAATCTATTCGCAGTGTTTGTCCTTTTTTCCATTTGGGATATCCGGGTTGTGGCCGGAATTTTGGCCGATTTCCACCCCTTTGGGCGTGGCCTATCTTCAGATCTCTGCAGAATCAATCTTATTTACCTAAGATGTGTTTTATAATGATTGTTTAGGATTTTTTCCAATTTGGATGAAACCCTAACGATTTCGTTTTGCTGCTTTGTTGGGGCTTTCCCGGCTAAAAGAGTGTAAATTTCCCAGAAACTCTGGACTTAGAAAAAGCAGTTGCAGTAGCTCTGACTACTATTTGTTTCTCTCTTGAAAATGGTATGAACTCTGATTACTCTGTCTCGATCAAATCTTACAAAGTCTTCAGCTTTTTCCGATTTTAACTTCTGGGTTACTGTTCTTTCATAATTTTCGTCATCTGGGCAATCTCCAATTTCCGTATTTTTATGCGGTCGTTTGGTTTCCGTTTTCGGTCTGAAATATTCAAATTTTTATTTGAGTTTGCTGTGATTTATTCAATTGAACTGGGGTGGGTTTTTCACAGATGGGAAAGAAGATATGAACAGAGAAAAAAAAAAGGAGTTGAAAGGGAAAGAGAGAGGAGACAGAGATGGGGAAGTTGGAAAGAAGAAAAATGTTTTCGAAATAGGCAGAGAGGGTGAGGAAAACGTGGGTTCCTCCTAGCCTAACCTTTTATTTTGTTGGGAAATTGATTGAGATGATTCATTTTTCACGATTCGGTTTCCGCCCTTTTTTTTTTTTTTTCAATTATTATTATTATTATTTATTTTTTATGAAATGCTGTTCAGTGAACTTATTTTCTAGGCGATTCAATTACCCAGATTGCCCAAATATAGATATACTGTTTGAGAAGGCAATTAAAAATTTACTCATTTCTAGAATATGACGAAAAATAGATTGTATATGGTTTGTTTTATAAGAAAGTATATTACCGTCATCATGTCATTGCCTACTCTTTGGAAAGTTTAATTGCAAGTTCCTGAGGATAAGTGTGAGATTAGGTATTCGGAATAGCAATGTTGTATAAAGAAGTCACTTATCCATAGAATTTAGAATTTTTGTAAGGTAAAAGATGCTTATTGGGGTCAAGAGATTTTAATAGTTCTCTTTGCAAATTATTTGTGGTAGATATATTGTATTGTTATAGTTTAAGAAGAACTAAAATGTGTTAGATGTCACATCCCGGCCCGGGGTGCATCACTTTCCGGGCCCGCTCCACCACCGTAGCACGATATTGTCCGCTTTGGGCCCCGACCACGCCCTCACGGTTTTGTTTCTGGGAACTCACGAGCAACTTCCCGGTGGGTCATAATGGCATCTGGGTGCCTGTGTAAATGGTTACGTCACTCTCACGTGACGGCCAGCATGCCCTCCTTCGGGACGGGGTGTGTCATTAGATCATTTGGTTCTTGATAGTTTAATTTAAGTTTTCATTTCTTTTCCCAGTTATGTAATGCTTTCAACGAAAAAAAGAAAGATCATTATAATACTATTTCCGTTTTGTGTATCTCATTTGTGACTGCATTTTCCATTGCAGATCATTATCGGAGCAATTTATAAAAGCTATAAAGTGCTTTTGCTGAAATTGAAAAAAAAAGGTTAGCCAACTTATTAAGTAGTGTTAAGTTTACAATTTATAAATTTTTATTAATTGTATTGATAATTATTGCTTTAAATAAATAAAAAATGGATTATTACAATGTTGTTGTTTTGTATGACTTATTTATACTATGTTATCTATGGCAGATTATTGTCACGACAATTTATATAAGCTACACAGTGTTTTTGCTCAAATTGGAAAAAAAAAGAAAGGTAAGTGACTGACAAGTAGTCTAAACTTTAGAATTTACAAATTTGTATTAATCATGTTGATAACTGTTTGTACCTATATATAAATATGTTCTGGTATTTGTATCACCTTTTAAAAATTTATGTATATCAAATATCATCATGTGTTAAAGTTGTATTTGTATTTATGTCTTTTATACTGTGATTAAGTCGGTTCTTTCTTTTTTACAAAGAGATGTGATATATCTTTCTCTAAAATGTGTATTCATTGGTCGTAATTGAAGTTATGGTGTGAAAAAAAATTGGAAAAGTAAAGAGCCGGTCGAAAATGACACTAAAAATATACAATCAATAATAGTGATTAATAGATTTATATAAGTGCTTATTAAGCTTCGTTAACCGAGCGCTTTCTTTTGTTAGGACTTACTTTGGTAGTTTCATGTTAATTTTATTCTTTTTAATGCTTGGCTAAGTAAGATCACGAAGCCGACCTACTTTCTTTCAACTATTTTTTACTGTATTGTTGCTGCTCTATAGATCTAATTCACTTAATATTTTTTAATTAGTTATGTGTGTGCTGAGTCAAAACTGTTTATACAGATTTGGTGTTGCCTTGAATACAAATTATACGTGACTAAGGTTGATTTTTTTTTTAATATTTTTTTTGCAGCCTTCGAAAAATCTTGGTTAGTCCAGAATTCAGGCAGTTTATTCTTGATTTCCAAGGCACTCAATCCTCAAGAGTTTAGATATACGTTTTTAGTTTTTTATGGTTCAAATCAATCTGGCTTGACCGTTTGCATTTTGGTTCAGTTCTGTCGTTGGTTTTAGGGTGATGATTGTTGTTTTTGTATATGTCATTAGTTTTTATCAATTTCGTTTTTATTGCTGTTTTGTTTTTAAATCTGTTTTGCAGTTGTTTCTTTTCAAGTAGGTGTGCACTTTTGTTTCCATAATGTCTAAAAAATGTGCAAACGATGAAACAAATAACGCTGTGAAACGAAACAAAACTGTTGCAGACAATGAATATAATGCATTGTTTGATCATAACAACCCGCGAAAAAGATCATGCAGAAAAAGTTATGTGATATGCCATACCAGAAAGTTTGGGACTCTTGTACAATTTGAAAACCCGCAGCACCGCGCGGGCATTCTTGCTAGTTTGACACTATTCGTCCCTAATAACAATAGCAACACCTCTTTTAGAGGCGAATATATTTTCCGCCGCTACTTTCTATTAGGGGCGGTTTTTAACGATATTTGTCCCTAATAAATACTTTTAGATGCAAATTTTATTGCCCCTACTATTTACTGTGAATGCAAATTTTCGCATTCTTCTTCTTGGACGAAAATGCACGTGCAAAACAATTAACATCTAAGATCAAGGTCAACAGCCTCACGCGCCCACGATGAATTGGGGGGGCTTTGGTTGAAGAATCTCCGATGCCAAAATTAGAATTTTGAGAGGGCAGTTTTTAAAGATATTTGTCCCTAATAAATGCTTTTAGATGCAAATTTTATTGCCCCTACTATTTACTGTGGATGCAAATTTTCACCTTCTTCTTCTTGGACGAAAATGCACTTGCAAAACAATTAACATCTAAGACCAAGGTCAACAGCCTCACGCGCCCACGATGAATTTTTGGGGGGGGGGGGGGCTTTGGTCGAAGAATCTCCGATGCCAAAATTAGAATTTTGAGGGAAAAATGTTTACTGAAATTTAGAGAATTTTAGAAGAGAATTTGACTTAGGTTTTTGGAGAAATGAGGGAGTATATATAGGGGTGTAGCCGGCCCTATTTGGAGAAATGGGGACCGGCCACTTATGGTGGTTTCTTGGCTCTAATTGACATAATATCTTGCAATCTGTTAGGAAATTAATCAATTAATTAGGAAATTAATCCCAATTTGAAAAAGATAATTGAGAGTAACCTTGTAGGTGAGGATTTGATGAGGAGTGACGAGAGGGTTTAAAAGAATACCATTTTGATCACCTTTGACATTGGCGGTGGATAATGTCAAGGTCTACTATTATCGATTTTAAATCTCAAAGACTAAAATAAAGAGCTTGCCATTTGACTTCATCTCATTGAGTTTGAGCTTGAGCTCAAGGTCTTTGATGCATTCGACATCATCTAATTAAGATACAAAACATATAATAAGATTCAATTAGGGAAGGTGAAAGATCATTGAAGGTAACAAATGGAGAGGTCCATAATCCGATGGCTTTTAAGATGAATATTGAATAATCCATAAAATGTTGACCAATTTTGATAGACAAATAAGGATTTGGATGTGAACAGGTGATCCAACAACTGTGATTCGATATGGAGGGCTAATGATTCAGGGTTCTTTTTACATAACAAATCCCAACATCCCGGTTCCCAAATTCTTGCTTCATCTTGATGCATTTTCTATATTCAGGTAATCGTAGACACTAATAGTATTTGATGCATAAGAAATAAATAACACACTAATCGTAAAATATGAAAACTGCGATCAAAATTGATGGTAAATTAGATCAAGCAGCAAGGAAAGGTCAATGAAACCAATCCTGAACTTTAACATAGAACCAAAATGAAGGCATATATAAACAGAGACAGTGGTAAAGAGATACCATCATGATTCATCACAACTACCACGGTCCATGGCTCACGTCACGAGTCATCAGTCTTACTTTCCATTTTCGATCTCCATGCGTCTGACTGTACCATGACTATTGAAATCCTCTCCTGAGCTAATGGAGAGGATCCTCATGACCAATCATCATGAACCGTTTGATTTTTATTCAACGGCTACAAATAGAGAAATTTTTTTAAAATTATAATAATTATAATCGTTCGATAAAAATCCAACGGTTCATGATGATTGGTCAGGAGGATCCTCTCCATTAGCTCAGGAGAGGATCCAAATCCCAAAATAACGCTTTTGCTTTTTAAAGTCCACACCTGCCATGACAAAGAGATGAACAATAAGCTTGCTCACTGACCCCACACCCTCCCGCGTCCTTTTTGGTTTTTTCAAAGCAGCAACATTAATTATTGACCCGACACTTTCCTCCGTCCAACTATTATATAAACCACCCGCATTCCTTCTTCACCACACGAAAACCAATTCCACCGTCTTCTGGGTTTTCAGCTCTCTTATAATTTCTGTGTCTTTTAAATACAACCCATCTTTTGATTTGCAGAAAGATCATCTTTCCCGTCTCTGTTTTATCATAGATATATATATATATATTTGTATATTTATACTGCAAAAGTCTTGGGTTTTTATAAACTTTATGAGTAAAATGGGTGATAACCAGATTAATCCCCGCCAAGGCTTTGTACTCTCAGTCCCTATGCCTCAAGAAGCAGGCTCCAAGTGCTATGACGACGATGGCCGTCTCAAAAGAACTGGTAAACTTCACTTCTCTAACACATTATTCATGTTCTGTTCGGTTTACGAAACTGAAGTGGGTTAGGCCGGTTGAAGAGAGCAGTGTATATCTATCTGCTTGCAATCGAGTTTCGTTGTTACTAATCTTTTGTTTATTTACCAGGAACTGTGTGGACTGCAAGTGCTCATATTATTACTGTTGTAATTGGGTCCGGAGTTTTGTCCTTGGCTTGGGCTACAGCTCAGCTTGGATGGGTGGCTGGTCCTGCTGTGATGCTCATGTTCTCCTTTGTCACTTATTACACTTCAACTCTTCTCTCTGCGTGCTATCGTTCCGGCGATTCTGTCACCGGAAAGAGAAACTATACTTACACCGATGCCGTCCGATCCAACCTTGGTAAGATTTTGTAACCTTTTTAAGCACTTTTTGCCCATGTAAAAGAGTTGGTCTGGTCTCTTGATAAAAATTCTAAAGCTCAATTTTTTATTCTTTTAATCTCAAATTTTCAGGTGGGTTCAAGGTGAAAGTTTGTGGGTTTGTTCAGTACTTGAATCTCTTATTTGGAGTTGCCATTGGCTACACTATAGTGTCATCCATAAGCATGGTGTAAGTTATCTAAATCTATGATTAATTAAAAACTTGGTGATTTGTTCAAAAAAAGAAGAGAAAAAAACTTGGTGATTTTAGTTTTATAAGACCATCTCCGACTTTTGGTCTAAAACCTAAAATTTTTAGCCTAGAAAATTTAGGTTTTAACCCATAAAAAGCTTTTATACTCCAACCATTTTGGCCTAAAATTTTAGCCTCAGATTATTAAATAATAAATTTAGGCTATTTTTTTTTAAAGTAAATTTTTTAAAAGAAAAAATTATGTAGACTATCCTAATTTAATTTTATGACCATTTTAACCTAAAAATATTTAGATTCTGACAAATATTGAAAAGTCACTAACCGACACAATGAAACTCGTTAAACATTATGAAAAAAATATGAAACACATAAAAGATTTTTTTTAATTACTTTAGCCATTACATTTAAATTTGGACAGTTAAATTTTTGTTTTTATCGTTGAATTTTATCAAATTAAATCTTAACCGTTGCATTTAATGAATTTATAAATATAAAACTAAATAAAATATACATATGTGGTGGGCCAGCATTACTAATCCTGAGCTAAATCTGGCTTTGTTTTAGTTTATAGGTTTTAGGCCCAATTTTTGAGCTTGGGTTGGGTTGGATTTGTGGGGGAATAGAAAGGGAAAAATAGGTTATAAACTAGGGTTGAAGATAGTCTAACGTTAATTAACGTTTTTTTTTTCATTAAATGACGTTTCTTTTGGCTAATTGTACTTTTTTATGATTAATTAAACAGAGCAATTAAGAGGTCTAATTGCTTCTACAAGAATGGTGACAAAGCACCTTGCCATGTAAACAGCAATCCATACATGATCGCTTTTGGCGTAGCAGAAATCCTGTTCTCTCAAATTCCAGACCTTGATCAGTTGTGGTGGCTCTCCATTGTTGCTGCAGTCATGTCCTTCACTTATTCCTCAATCGGACTTGGCCTCGGAAGCGCCAAAGTCGTAGGTACAAATTAGCAGTTAATAGTTTAGGCAACGAAACTGACATCTGTTCTTTATTAAAAAAGTAAATTGTAATAATGATCCTTCAACTTTAATCAAATTGGAGCAATGATCATATAACTAAAAATTCATTACCATTGGTCCCTCAACTTATCAAAATGTGTAGTTATAGTCATTTTCATCAATTTCGTCAAAATAAGTTATGTTGGAATGATTATTTATACAATTAGGATCCCTCAACTCATCAAAATGTGTAATTATGGTCATTTTCGTCAACTACGTCAAAATTTTTGTCAAAACAAGTTATGTTGGAAGGATCATTGCTACAATTAGGTTAAAATTAAGGGACAATTTCTCCAGTTGAATTAAAGTTGAGGGACCAATGGTAATGGATTTTTAGTTGAGAGACCATAACTACACGTTTTGATGAGTTGAGAGACCAATGGTAATGGATTTTTAGTTGAGAGACCATTGCTCCAATTGAGTTAAAGTTAAGGGAATATAGCTACAATTTACTCTTATTAAAAAAACAGACTGTTGATATATATTTACTGTTACATTGCTAGTTTTTAGATTAAAACATGTTAGCTGACTTATGATATTTTTTGCTTGCTATTACCAGAAACTGGAACTATCAGAGGAAGTATGACTGGAATAGACATTGGAACAGTGACTGAAACACAAAATATGGAGGAGATTCCAAGCACTTGGTGAGATAGCCTTTGCCTACTCATACTCTCATGTCCTTATTGAAATTCAGGACACAGTAAAATCCCCTCCATCCGAAGCCAAGACAATGAAGAAGGCAACTCTAGTCAGTGTGTCTACCACAACCCTTTTCTACATGTTGTGTGGTTGCATGGGCTACGCTGCTTTCGGAGACTCATCCCCTGGAAACCTCCTCACTGGTTTTGGCTTCTTCAACCCCTACTGGCTCATCGACATAGCCAACGCCGCCATTGTCATCCACCTTTTTGGCGCTTACCAAGTCTCTGTGCAGCCCCTCTATGCATTTGTTGAGAAAACAGCAAATGAAAAGTACCCACATAGCCAGTTCATCACCAAAGACATCAAATTCCGAATCCCCGGTTTCGGTTCTTACGATCTCAACCTCTTCAGATTGGTTTGGAGGACTTCTTTTGTGATTGTCACCACTGTGATCTCCATGATCCTGCCATTTTTCAATGATGTCGTTGGACTTCTAGGGGCTTTGGGATTTTGGCCGCTCACAGTTTACTTCCCTGTGGAGATGTATATTGCTCAAAATAGGATACCAAAGTGGAGCACAAGATGGGTTTGCCTCCAAATCTTGAGTGCTGCTTGCCTTATAATCACCATAGCAGCTGCTGCTGGATCAATTGCTGCTGTGATTAGTGATCTTAAGATCTACAAGCCATTCAAGACCAGCTACTGATGAGTTTAGCATATATGTTGTAGCACTATCTATATATATATATATATATATACACACACACACACACACTAGAAAGTACTACCCGCGCATTGCTGCGGGACAGGTCATAAGCTGGTAACCAGTGGAAGAGCAAGAAGGTGAAAGACCCTCACTCGAACTCAGTAGGAATCCAAGCACTCACGAAAGAAGCGTCCCAGTAAAGGCATATGTGGTTGTTTATGTAATGTAATGCTTTATGTAGCAGTAATGAATAAATCTTTTCGATAAATGCCATTTCCTTTCCTTGCAATGTCCAAGCCAAGGGTTTCCCCGAAAGAGAGAATGCGCTAGGGGACTGCAAGGCAAGTCATCGAATCCAATGCAATGATCACCGTCTTTCGAAACATTGGCAAGTCTGTAACAAAGATTATGTTTAAAATATAAAAAAGGTTGTGTTGTAGTAAATTGTTTCAATTTAAGTACAATGAATTGAAACTTTGAACAATCATACCTAATGTTGTGAATAAGGGTTTTGTCTGGAATAACACTGATTTTATATCTGCATTGCGGTTCCTGCTAGAATAAGAACAAATTTACAAAATGATTTGCTTGTTTTGGTAAGAGATTAACAAATCAGGTATAATTTATGAGAGTAAATGTAAGAGCGGATAAAACACTTTAAATTACTATAAGTTTTACAATAAAAGCTTTTCAATCCAACATCATCCAAAACTATGAAATAACATAATATATACCAAGATTAAAATAAATAAATAAAATCATAGATTCAACTTTCAAAACATATAAAACACAACTTTCATAATATTCAAATAATAAATAAAATTGTTGGAGAAAAGGCTGAAAGGAAAAATCCAAAATTATTTACCTTGAGCATAAAGGGCTTCAAAAGCTGTAGACAAAGCCCCAAAAAATAAAGAGCAGAGCGTTCTGTAAAACAAAAAAACAAAAGCAAATCATACAATCAAATGATCTAACGATATAAACAAAATATCCAAAATTATAAAAACAAAATTACAAAAAACGAAGAACAATCAATTTTTCAAAAGCTGTAGACAAATGCCAGCTACCACTCCTTACACAACACCCTAAAACCCACATGGGGTACAACAAAGTGGGAAATTAGAAAACAAACATGAGATTTTCAATCAATTTTTCAAATAATTATTGAAAAGTCCGAAAAATAAACTCTGAAGATTGAGCATTTTTCAATCAATTTTTCTTCAATAGACAGAATTACTAAGAAGCCGACAAATGATCGGTTAAGATTAAGCATCGATTTTAAATAATCAAATGGTAAAGATTGTTTAAAATCCTTGGTAGGCTGAAATGCCAAAGACAAATATTTTCAACACCAAATTTGCATGAAAATAGTTACTCCGTCGTTTCTTCTTATATATAAATTACAGTTACGTGACGTACTAACTGCGAATTAATCTGAAAAATACAAGTTTGAACAAATAGTTCAACAGACAGAAAGCTGCAGAGTAGTAGTGAGCAGATCTACATTACATCCATTAAACTTCTAATTTTACTCAGCCTACCCCAAAATTAAGAGAAACTAAAAATCCACCCAAATCCCGGAAAATAATTAAAATTCTCTCTCACTTATCACTCCCTCTAGTGATCATGTCCCTGTACCTTATGATCGAATCCAACCGCTGCAGCTTCAGCTGGTTCTTGAACTTGTTGATGAAATCATCCGCCTTGGCGTCCACCTCATCGTCGTCCTCCGCCATCTTCGCCACCTTTCTCTCCCTCACGATCGCCGGCCGGTGAATCTCGACGATATCATCCTCCTGAAAATGAGCAAAAGCAGACTTGGAGCTCGCGGATTTCTTCATCTTCTGCGGGAGCTTGACGGGCACCTCGCCGGAGGCCGGCTTGGTGTCCGACTTGGTCCGGTTCACGTGGCGGTCCCGTAACGGCTTCAGCTGGCTGAAAATCTCCTCCAGGCTGCTCTGTTTATCCCCTGCTTCTGAAAAATCTGGAGTTTCTGGTTCTGGGTACTCGTGTTCTTCCAAATGGTCGTCATCTGGGAACTTCTCCTGCTCGGGAGCTTGCTCGAAATGGGATTCCGGCTCATGGGTTTTTTGCGGAGGGGCTGCGGCGGCGATGGGCTGAGATGGGTTGTTGGAGAAATCCTGTGGAATGTGGAAATTGATGGACTTGAGCCGCTGCAGCAGAGAAGGGGATCTGGTGAACTGGGGCTGTTCAAGCTCGTGGGCGTGCTTAAAGGCGTAATGGGTATCCTCAGTAGTTTCCGGGGGTTTCTCGAAAATGGCGGCCTGTGGCCCCGGGGATCTGTACTGGTAGAGGTTGATGGATTTGAGCCTCTGCAGCATAGACGGAGATCTGGCGAGGCCTCCGCCTTGGTGGTGGTTTTGGTGGTGCTGCTGCTCTGGGTCCTGGTGTTTCTGGGTGGAACCCAAGTTTGAAGCAATGGCGATGGTGCCAATCATGACATTGAGGAGGAGGAAGAGAACATTGGGAGTGAACCAGCTGTTCATGGAAGCCCAAATTGAAGGCAGGGATGTCACGGATTCTTCAAACATGGCTGACTGTGTTAGAGAGAGAGAGAGAGGAAGGTGAAAAAATTGGGAGATGAAGAAGAAGGGCGGATTAGAAAGCTTCTGTGTGGTGTGTGCTTCTCTGCCTCCTTTATTTGGGTGGAGATTTTCATCATCTTGTCTTGTGTACGGTTCTTGGTGTTTTGTGTGGAAATTTTACTCGTTGATTTATTTATTATTATTATTTTTATTGTTATGATCTCGAGGGAACGTGAGGGTGAGTGATGGGTGTGTGTGTGTGAGAAACAGACAGAAAAGGAGTGGTGGTCGTGACAAAATGTGAGGTTGTGGTTGGATTAAATAGAGGCTAATCGACTTAGGACTTGTAGCATTTGTTATTTTCTGTTAGCGTTCAAGATTCTGAGTTCGATTTATCTCTTTTTAATGTCGTTTGCATATTTTCAACAAAAAAATTATGTTTGTGTAGAAAATAAGGAATATGCACGATCAACGGGCTTTGTAGTGGAGTTTGCAAGAGTGTTCAGTCTTTGCACCTGATGTTCCGAGTTTGATCCGGCTCCGACGGGCATCTATGGCATTTGCTTGTGCACTTGAAACGACTGCGTTGATGGACGGTCTTTACAGATAGTGGCGGACAATTGAAGTGGAGTTTCCTTATACCAAATCTATGTAGGAAGAAAGAACAGTTGGGCTATAGGATATTCTTCTTCTATGTACTATTTTGCATGTCTAAAATGTGCTAAATTAGTAAACTTGATGTAACATAAAGTGAATCAAATGAACGTTGGATTCTTTATTTCTTTTGCGGTTACTGATACACACAAAGGTCAAGATAAATCAACATATGGGTTCCACTTTACAATCCTTAATTTAATGATCGAAAATTTGAAAATTAGCTAGATTGGTTGAGTGTAGTTTCTTTCATACCATTTTATTCCCTTTCACGTTCTAACTTTCACGACTCGTTAACACCTCTCACTTTCAAGTAAGTAAACATGTTGATCGTTCACAACTCTTATTAGTGATTAGGGTAGTTTCAATGGGTCACATTAAAGATAGTGGAAGCGTTTGAAGTGTGAAGTTACATTTTTAATCATTTTTGCGCAACATGGGCAATGGGCATGGCCGGCGTTGTCTATTAAATTTTGAATGTCGACACACAACATGGTAACATGCTAACATGGCCCTCCCCCTCCACCTTTTCTTTTGTTTACTCCAAACAGTCGGTAGCGGTCTAGCAGGCAAACACAATACAAATGGGCTCGTTTCTCATTGGACTGGCCCAACCAGCTAGAAATCCGCTGGACTCGGTTCGTGTCAAGCCTGTCTAATTATCAGAGAGACAAATTAAAGGTTTACTTTCAAACATCAATATTATTCCCAACTTGTTAATTACCACCGGCACAATTCGACATGTGTGTGGTTTTATCACAAAAGACTTCGGTATTAATTGAAGTTGGGTTAGGATATTTAAACTCTTCTTTCTCAAAGATACAATCGATATGGAATTTTTTCAACACGGATCCATACTGCCAAGGGGCCTCACTCTATACACGAGGCCAAGGGACCCACTCCATGGCTCTAATACCATGTCGAATTATTAAAGAGACGGGCCAAGGGCCCACTTCCAACAATACCAATATTGTCCCCAACTTGTTAATTATCACCCGCACATTTCGACAGGTGTGGGGTTTTATCACAAAATATCTCGGTATTAGTTGGAGTTGGGTTAAGATATTTAAACTATTCTTTTGTCAGAGATTCAGTCGATACGGAATCTTTCAACACAACTCAACTACAAAACTTTGTGCACATCATTTTTCACGGATGAACGGTTGAGATTTAACTAAGTTTAACTAAAATGTTAATTAATTAAATCTTAACCATTCTCCTTCCTTGTTTTATTTTTTTGAGTCATAACTTCTCCCACTTATATACAAGTAAACATGAGCGCAATCGATTGATTAAGCAAGTAAATAGTCAATGAACAAAAGTGTCGTCACCGTGTCAAATAATGTCGACACATTCTCGTTCACGATTACTTCATCTCTCTCACTCCTTTGTTCAACTGCTCTCTATCGTCCTCACCAAGGTTTTGTATAATATATATACGTGTGTATATATATATATATATATATCTACGTCTATATGGATCGTCCTGATAGAAACATAATGGATCGACTCATGCATTCTGTCTCATTCCTTCCTGCAACTTATGCCAGTTGCTTTGCCACGACGATCTCGGATTCGTGGATTCTCGGGTTTGTTAAGGTAATCGTATTACAAACCTCCGCACTTCGTTTCCGAATAGACGAAATGTTTACTCAAACTGTTTTGGTTTTGGGTGCAGTGAAAATCTGTTCATTTCTTCCATGTCCGAAAATGAATCAATGATGACAACATTCGGTGGTCTCCATCAACTGAGAGCGGAGATTCGAACTTGGGACATGATTATTTAATTGGCATATAAAGTTTTGATTAATGTGTAAATGGAAAGGTTGCTTCTTTGTGACCAAAAGATCATAGGTTCGAGTCGTAGAAACAGCTTCTTTGTAAAGTAAAGGAAGACGTTCCTCCCGACCCTCGCGAAGCAGGGAGCCTTGTTAGCTTGGGCTCGCCGTTTTAGATTTCTTGTGAGGGTTAAGGTTTGTTTGCTGTGTCCTTTTTCCATATGATTATCTTTTTTGAGCAAATGGGGATATTCGTCGACTTGTTAATAACCAAGTATATTCTTTTGTTACTCAGAATATCATTTGTGTTGAGTTCGTCTTTGACAACCAACCTATGAACGAAAGAGTAACAAAAAAGAATACTTGCTATCGAATGAGTTCACGAAAGTCCTCATTTGCTTAAAAAAAGATTGTTGTGTCGAAAATCAGACTGACAAACAAAACCTTAATTCTCACAAGAAATCTTTCTGTTTTTACTATTTTCAACCATATAAGGAATTTTGTTCTTCATGATCGATCGAACATGTTGGGAAAATCGAATGCGAAGATTGCTTCATGATCGAACATGTTGGGAAAATCGAAATCAAGATTTCTCCTTGATTCCCAGAGATTTAGCCATTTTTTCGACAGTATTCGGGTTCTAACCAAATCTTTCATAGTTAATTTCGAAACAACGTAGGATAGAACACAATCAGGTAGTTTACTGATCCGGTGCCCATTAGCCTGGTCGTGCAAGCAAAATAATTACCACAACCACATTAACTAAACAAAAATTTGTACTAGGAATTTAACTAACTAGATTGAAATTGTTCGGCATTCAAAACAGACATTAAAAAAAAGTTGGTTCTGCTGTGAAGGAAGAATCGAACCCCGAAATTCATATAATTGTCCATTGTAGATATAGCAACTACTAGCGTGGAAAATTTAGATGGATTTAGGGTTAAGAAATGCAAAGTTGCATACCTCCATCATAGGTTCTTCAAACTATGAGAGAGAAGATGGAGATTTGTATTATCCTATTGAGTGATCAAATTGGAAATTTCGGATTTTTAGACGTCCAAAAAGATCTTGTCCATTTTGTTGCTCGAGACCACGAGAACAAGTCGAGCCCATATGGAGTGGCTTCTTTCCTCCTGTACTTTTTGTTTTCACCTGGGAGGAGTGAAGATCTCATATTAATTTCAGAAGTAAAAGATTTATTTAGATATAAAAGCTGGACGAGGATGACAATGGTGGTGACAAGTCCAACTCTTCGGTCACTAGGTGGTCAGCAACTATGGAAACCTACTTCTGAATTGGAAATGTAAGGGTGAGTGACCATTTTTATCACATGTATAGAATGTTTTCTAAAGTCGCATACTAACAATCAGGCAGTTTTCTACAGTCAAATAAACAACTTGTGCTTCAATAAACATACTATTGTGGTAGATGTGGGAACATAAAACATTTCAACCAATGAAAACACACTGTGTATGCCTACTTTGTTTTGGATAAAATATGTAGACCGTTAGTCAAACTCAAAAGGGGTAACGGGCCACATTCTCTAGAAGCCCACAACCAAGAAGTTCCCGAGCCCAGTTCATCGCGAATGGTCCAAATCGATCGCCACGCTATCTACCCAAATTACCATGATATGTAATGTGCTTGCGTATCAATCTCTTAGCATGACAAGACTCTTTGAAGCATGTTCCAGGAATCTTAGAAGAATATTTCTTCATTAATGTGCAGACTAGATAACACTTTACTAACAGGTTCAACGAACTTGGCTACGTTTAACTTCTCAGTTATAGTAATTATAATTATATAATGCAAAAAGTCAAAACATGAGTGTTTGTGTTTAATTTTGGGGTGTGATATCCACACACCCCATTTTACTTCTCACACAAATTTTTAATTTTCGGCCGTCGGATCGGATGAATTGAAGAAGATTAACAGACATAAATTATTAAGGAGTGTGTGAGAAGTAAAATGAGGTGTGTGGATAGCACACCTCTTAATTTTAAGGCTTTCTTTATTGGTTTTGTAATGTTTTCTAGGCGAGATTTGCATCTCTATGTATAACGGGAGTACACCAAAATTGTGAAATTTTTAATATCAAAATTGTGAAAATTTTAATATGCCTAATATACCCCTCCCTATTTAGAATTCTAAAATAAAACAAGTCAATTCTAAAATAACACAAAATTCTAAATTAATGATGAAGCTTTCAATATTTGCAAATACCTCTCCCTAATTAGAATTCTAAAATAAAATAATTCAATTCTAAAATAAATTTATCAATTAGTACTACGGTCTAGTGATATTCCTCTTCACTTGTAAGTGAGATATCTTAGGTTAGATTATCGCCAAATGCGAATTTGAACTACATTATTGCTAGCCTATTGTGAGGCTAAACTCACCCCCTCCCTTTAGTATAGACAATATCTTTTGTTCAAATAAAAAAAATAAAAACAAAATTCCATAATGGTGAAGCTTTCAATATCTTCAAATTACCCCTCCCTAATTAGAATTCTAAAATAAAACAATTCAATTTAAAAAAAAAAAAGGGAGGTGAGGTTTGGGTCGAGATTAGAACCAAAGAAGGGGCTAGGAGAACATAGAGTTTTAAGGATCTTATGAAACAGTGATGGATGATATATGATCAGTTGGTTCGTATTTGATTTGATCCTCGAAATTAGGGTTTTAGAGAAAGAAAAAATGGAAGTAGAAATACTTTTTTACAAGAGATGGAAGTTCGTCCCATAAATGCACAATAATTGAATTGTAAGAGAGAAGATTTTTTTTTCTTTCAGAGAGATGGTGAACAAACATAAGGAAATGGGCAATCCGGCAATATGCAGTGGGCATAAGGAAATTGGCAATCTATAACACATTTTTGTTTTGGTCCTTACATGTCATTTTACAATAGGGTAAAATTGACATTAAAATTTATACTAAAATGTGGTTGGGAAAGTAAGACAATGTGGTAGGTTTATCAGCACTTATAATAAAAAATGAAATGTAAAAATGCAAATTGTCACACGCATGATCGTGTGGCAAGAGGCTAGTATCATTGTATGGCCTTATGTGACTTCAGAAAACCCTAGGCACCTAGCACAATAAAATATGTCGCCGTCACCTTATTTGCAACTGTAGATATCGTTGTCTCTACACTTTTCTACAGCCCACTCTCTCTCCCTTGGTCTAATTCGCATGTTGAAAGTATATCGATGACGTATCCAAAGGTCAACTGGTCAATGGATATGTCATCAGATACGTATCTAGCGTCTATCGTATGTGATAGGATTTTTACCGTCTATACAAATAGGGTCAAAATCACATGAAATACTTGCAAGAATACAAGGATGTTGTAGTATAGATGTCCATGCAAAGTCGTTCTCCACAAAGACTATTTTAATCATTTATGTAAAAACAATTCCTAATTAACTACTTAGAATTAAAATTTGAGAAAGGTGATTTTGAATTTAGGTAATATTAAAAACGAATTTTAATTAAAAACAAATAATAAATTTGCCCACAACTAATATGATAAAAAGAAAAGAGTTTTAAATACTAATTTATAAAAGCACTAGGGTTCCACCATCACCTAGCAATCCTATGAATTTTTACCAATTACTTATGATCTACACTGCCACTTTGAATGTTAGGTTTTCTTAATTTATATTCTACTTGGAATCTGCAACATAGAACGTATATCTAACATGCAACCCGTCCAGACGTTTGGATCAAATCTGAACATGAGAGACTCATTATGCTTTATGAAAACCCTTTGAAAAACCATGCAACCCTTAAGACGTGGTGTTCATCTTAAGTGAAATTACAATTATTAATCACAAGAAGCCAACATCAATTTCAGGGAACATTCCGACCAAAATTGCATCAAATTACTTTTCTAAAGATCCTAAAGGTGATCAGGCATTAAGACAATTAGATAGTTTTAATCACGGTGATCAATAATTCAAAGCATGCATGCAATCAATCATAAGCAATTAGATAAAAATCACATTTTCATGCTAAGGCGCAAGACTTCGCCCTAGCAAAACGAATTAGTTACGCATATTCATAATTGAAATCATAGAAAATATTATTTGAATGAAAACACCTTGGAGTAGAAAATCTGAAAGCCCTTGAAAACCCTAGCAATTCTTCTGTCTCCAAAGTTGAATAAAAAAAGCGTATTCTAAAACTGAGAACGGCAAAGCAATATATCCTGCTATGCCATCGCACAATCCCTGAAACTCAGGTCTTTTATTCCAACTAGGAAACTAAATAATAATAAAATAACTTAGAAAATAAAATCCTAATTAAACTAGGAGAATCTGCCAAATACTTGTCTAGCCACGTTTTAGCCTCAAATATCCTCCAATTCTAGCCCATGATAGCTTGTTTTAAAGATTAGCACGTTCTGAACACATCTCCAGAAGGCCACAAACCCATCCGAGGCCATCTTGGTCTCCAAAAACGCAATTCAAGCCCAAAACTTCACTATTCCAACACTGCGCAATGCTCCTTTATTCTATCGCCAGAAAATCATCGCTTGGTGGAAAAATATGATATTTTGATACGATCAAGCCAAGTGACTCACGAACGTCCTTCAACTGGAATCACTCCAAAATTCGTCCATTTGACCATGTTTTACTCCAGAGGAAGTCGAAAGTCCTACATTGAAAATACAATTCAAAGTATCAAAATTCTTCCAAAATATTAACGAAAATATACTAAGAATAGGGTTAAATATGTAATATAAAATCTACTCATCAAAATACCCCCAAACTTAGCTTTTTGTTATCCTCAAGCAAAACAAATCGGAAGCCCCACCACGGGCCCAAGGTCAACAAAATGCCGCACCTAAGGGAAGAAATGTGACCCAGCAGTGTCCACCACTCGCCCCTAAAGGCCCCAAACTTCAAGAACAAGGGCAAAGCTCTCGTTCAGGCTGCTTCTACTGAACTGGACATGTGCTATCGTTGTGGATCAAGGGATCATTGGTCACGCGTATGCCGAGCTTCCCCTGAGGCTATTGCCAAGTATCATTCCTGTCGTAAGTCTAACTTTGCACATGTGGATCATCCGGAAGATGCAACTCCATCAATGGAGATATCGGATTTTCAGGAGGCGTCATCGGCTATGGATGAATAAATTAGACATGTTTTTAGGGTGTTTACCCCTAGTGGCCGAACCCACTAGTTGTGGCCGGCTCTACCCCCCTATTTTCTAGGTTTATGGTTTAATTTTGAACAATTTTTCTAAGTATTTGGAATAATTTGTTTGGTTTTGGTTTGTTTTGAATTATGGATTGTTATTTGAATGGATATTATTTTCTCGAATTGCTTAATTGAATGAATGGACTTATATTTATGCATGTGACCAATTCAATCAATTTATTTCTAGGTATGTCTAATGGGGAAGTTAGTTGTCTGGCAGATAGTGCAACCACGCACACCATCTTGCGTGAACAACACTATTTTACTAACTTAATACCTAAGAAAGCTCATTTGACAACTCTCTCATGCCCATCCAACCTGATTGAAGGATACGAAAAGGCACGTATCAAACATACTCCTTACTTTAAATATGACTATGAGCCCATGATTAGCCAATATGAATTAATTATTTGTTTAGAATAATATTAAAAGAGTTAGTATTAATTATAGAGAGTCACTAGGAGCTCACGAGAAGGATGATTGAAGTTGAAAATTTTTTTTTTCTTCCAATTCTTCTTAAATTCTAGTTAAAACTCACTTGGAGAGCTTACTGGAGCTTATTGGCCGCCAGAGTTCCACACAACCCATCCAATTCCTCTTCCAAAGTCGAGCATTGCCTCTTCAATAGCAATATCCAATCCCGATCTGCTCCCATAGCACAGCCATAAAATAAGAATAGTCGGCAACTAAACGAGAGAAGCCAACTACTTCAATAGCCAGATAACAAACAAACAAAGAGCACTCTTTGCATATGGATCTGAATTCCAAACAAAAAATTATCATGTTACTTAAAAAATTTCATATCAATTGTACACACTGGAGACAAGTCATGTTGTTGATTGAAGTCGGATCAATGGGGGAGAGTTGAATTTCTAAGTAGGGATGGTTTGAAAACTTGCGATGGATATGAAAATTTTGAACTAGGAAGTGTACACACGTTCATGTCAGACTGAATTTTCTTTGATTTACGCTTGCAAGCTGCTCCATGAACATCTCTGCTAGCTGTTCTACATTAGTGATTATCCACCTACCTGTCACGTCTTGTGATATGAAATTGCAGCATAATTAGATGGTAAGAATACAATTATTATTTGTAAACCAACTACCCTCTAATTCATCACATGGATTATTTGAGCTCTATCCCATTGTAAAATTACTCTGAAAAATCCATTTGAATTTGAGCATACTCGCTCGAGACCTCAATTATTTAACAGACAAGTTACCGACGGTGTACTACTGCCATACTGGTTGAATCCAAAAGAACCACTCAATTTGGGCAAGCTTCCAAAAGATAGTGAAAGAAATCCAACTGTGCCTCCCGTGGAAGGGAGCATGAGATCGCATCAGAGAAGCATGGTACATGTGCCAAAGGCCCCTCCTAAAAGCAAGAACTAATAGCCTGTGAGTTGATCGTTCCAAAAACGTGGATTTTATGATATGGTTGGAAAATATTGAAGTCGAGCTTTTCATTTGTGTCAAGTGTCACTATTTTTCCTCGTTTCTTCTTTTTTTAACTTTTGTTGGTGCTGGCGTATTCATGGGTGATGCTACAAACATTCTCAGTCGGACCTTCTCGTTCTGCCATCTCGGTTCCACCTCTAATTGTGCAATGTTGCACATGATCAGAACTATGATCTTCTTTTACAGTTCATTTTATAAAGATCAACTTTGTTAAAAATCGACCAAATCAAGAATCTTACAACTTTTAAGTTAACGTTATCAAAATTTGAATGTATAATTTAATAACATGGTTCGCCATTTATTCAATTTCATATTTTGACCAAAAACAAAAGACAATTTCATATTTGGTTTTGTTTGGAGAATTGAACCAAAATCTAAATGGTACTATTTCTACTTGCCAGTTGGATGAAAACGATGAGGATGAAATGCACGTGTCAAAAGTATAGACCTCAAAAATGTCCCGATGTCAAAGAAACCAATTTTTTATTCTCTTAATTTCAGTAGACAAAGCATAGGTGTCCAACTTCTTAAGCATAGGTGTCCGACTTCCTAACCTAACTTTGGCTTTCCTTCTCTATTTGAAAACAAAAATAAAAGCTAATAAACTAAAAACTTAAATGAAACCTAGCTAAAACAAAATTTTCACTTTTAAGTTGCAATGCATAGAAAATGTTAAAAATCAGAATATCTTTTCAAAAGTTCCAACCAATCCCACCACAGAGTCTAAGCTATTTAGAATCAATTAGAAAATAATTCACAAACTTCCTTCGGTGTAAAGTGAACCATCATAGTTAAGGAGACTCGACTAAAACCCTTACCTCTCATCCCTTTTATTTAATCATTCACACACTTACATAATCATTTTTTCTTTCCTTTCGAATTTTTCTCTTTTTTTTTCATATAATAATTTTTTTTTTTTAGTAACAGTGGTAATCGTGCAATGTCGGTTCCCTTAAGCTTTCAATCCAACCCATGAAGCGAGCTTTAGGTCAATGACTCCCAAACCACTAGGGCTTTAGGGCACTAGATGTAGAACACTCCTAAGGACTTATTAACTCGAGCTGAAAAGGCTACGAAACCAACTAACCACCCTGCCCCATGCCAAAACTCTACTGTTTGACGTGAGAATCACTGCTGATTAGGCAGGACTGGTCCAGTTACTAGGCAAAGCCTCGGGTGAGACAATTATTACTTTATTTGTAACACATACTAAACTTTATTTACTTAGAACAAAAATTAAAATACACTTAGACAAAAAGTAAGTGTTTCAATCTCACTCCCCACAAACCATGTTGGTGTGATGTACAAATTTCAAAGTACAATTCATGAATTAGTGTCTAAGCAACTATAACTAGAAAAGACTCTACTATGAGATTCATCTTCACCATGTCCATTTGTTCTAACGTTTAAAACCAACTATGGATATTAACTTAAAAAGAATGAAAATTTTTAACGGACTCAAAAATTTCTTATTTCCCACTCCCAAACTTAAATCACACATTGTCCTCAAGATGTGGAAAATAAAAGAAATCAAAGAAACAACCTTAAAAAGAAAATTAAATATTTAAACGAAACCTAACTAATTCTAACAATAATTAAAAGATAGTAATGAAAAACAACAAAAACAAAATGAAAAGTGACAAAATAAATAATAAAGAAAGAAAAGAAAAGAAAGGAATGAACCTGGTTTGAAAATGTGGACCTGGCATTGGACATGGGCCTGATTCAAAGAAACATGGAGCAAGAATGGCAGCCATGGAAACCAAAAGACTGGGCCCTGATAAGGTCCATGCACTTACTTGAAAGCCAGCCCATGTGATTAAATAATGTGTGTGTATATATTACGTAGAGTCGGTGGAGGGAGAGAGAGTGTATATATTATATAGAGCCAGCCCACGGCATGGTTGAGATTAAATAAAATATATGTGTGTATATATATTTTATATATATATATATATTCGGTGGAGGGAGAGAGAGAATGGTTGTCAGTGAGAGTGTCTATCAAGAAATAAAAAAAAAGAAAAGGAAACGAATGGTTAGTGAAGATGACAGACAAAGAAAGAATAAGAATAGAAAAGGTCGTGAAGAAAGATGACTATTGGCTAGGGATGGCAACGGTTCGGTTTGAGGACGAAAATGCTATATCCATCCCTATAACCACGAAAATTAATCATATTCATAACCGTAAATTAACCATCAGGTATTATCCATAACCATACCCACCGGGTAACGGATTCCCCATCGGTTAACAGGTATATCCATCTTTGTCAATACAAAAAATATATTTGTTCAATTGAGAAATTATAAGTTAGTAGATATCAATTTCGTCATTAAACATTTGATGTATAAAATGATCCAATGAATGGATCTTGTTGAGTATAAAAATTAAAACACAGATGATGTTGGCTTATCTTCGTTATGTCCTAAAATGACCATTGAGTTCGCATTGATTTTGATTCAAAACTTTACTTTCCTACAAAATGCAACTTTTGTATTCTCAAGCTAATGGTTTGGTGAATAATAGATATACAAATACATACATACATACATACATACTTTTGTATTCTCAAGCTAATGGTTTGGTGAATAATAGATATACAAATACATACATACATACATACATACATACATACATATATATATATATATATACACACACACACACACACAAGACCCTTACCAAGAGCGATCCTCATTTTTCTAAAAAAATGGGGACACCCTCTTGACCGTTTGATTGACTTTAATGAAATTATGTGGTTGAGATTAAAACACAGGGCACACAATCTCAGCCACACAATTTCATTAAAGTCAGATCCAACGGTCAAGAAGGTGTCCCCATTTTTTTAGAAAAATGGGGATCCCTCCTGTGAAAGGATTTCTATATATATATATATATATATATATATATATATATATATATATATATATATATATCTATATATGTATTATACTATTATATTATATATAAATTATATTATTTACTAATCGGATCGGATTCGGTTATGGATACGGTTTGGGGACCTCTATAACCATATCCAAAACCATAACCGAATAATATAAACGGTTTTTCCCCATATCCAAACCATACCCGAATTTTCATATCCAAATCCAATCTATTCGGACGGTTATCTACGGTTATCGAGTTTAACGATTAGAATTGTCATCCCTACTATTGGCTAGAGGAATGGATTTCTATATATATATATATATATATATATATATGTATTATACTATTATATTATATATAAATTATATTATTTACTAATCGGATCGGATTCGGTTATGGATACGGTTTGGGGACCTCTATAACCATATCCAAAACCATAACCGAATAATATAAACGGTTTTTCCCCATATCCAAACCATACCCGAATTTTCATATCCAAATCCAATCTATTCGGACGGTTATCTACGGTTATCGAGTTTAACGATTAGAATTGTCATCCCTACTATTGGCTAGAGGAATGGTTTGGTTGAGATTAAATAATATATATGTGTGTGTGTGTGTGTGTGTGTATATTATTTCGGTTTGGGATTTGAAACAAAATTTTTTGGGATTTGTAAAGCTGGCCTTCACACTAAGCAGGAGGACCCTCAACATGCACATGTATTGTGTGCGCAGCACCAAGCTCTTGTGATTTTCTCACGCTATAAAACCTATGTATACCACGCAAACCCTGTCAAGAAAATATCCTAAATCAATAGAGATCACCATGGGAGGGGTTGATCCAGCTTTCATCCAAGATCCTGAACACAGGCCCAAACTCTCCGGTGTCACCGAAGTCGAAGGCATACCACTGATCGACCTCTCCCCAATGAACTCCCCAGACTCCACCATTTCTAACTCTGAAGCCATTGAAAGGGTTGTTAGAGAAATAGGGAATGCATGCAAGGAGTGGGGATTCTTCCAAGTGATCAACCATGGGGTGCCATCGGATACGCTCCTAAAGACCGAGATAGCTTCGAGGAAGTTCTTTGCTCTGCCTTTGGAGGACAAGAGGAAGGTTAGGAGGGATGAGAAAAACGTGTTTGGCTACTACGACGCTGATCATATTAAGAATGTCAGAGACTGGAAGGAAGTGTTTGATTTCACTGTTGAGGAGCCTACTATAGCCCCTGCTTCGCAGGATCCTGAGGATGAGAAGTTGGTAGAGTGGACTAACCGGTGTCCAGATGATTATTTTCCGGAATTAAGGTAATGTACCTAACCCCTTGTCATTTAATGGACTTTGTGTACAGCATCATTCTCCTCTTTTCTGAAAAAGAACTCGCCCTCGAATTTACGTTGATCTTCCAAGTTCCAACCAACATATTCCACAATATCCAATTTAGTACCTAATAACTGCATGCCTTGATAACCAGGGAAGCGTGTGAAGAATATACAAAAGAAGTAGGAAGGCTAGCGCTGAAGCTGATGGGATATATTGCACTGAGCCTAGGGTTACCAGAGGACAGATTCAGCAGCTTCTTTATCAAGAAGTACCAAACCAGCTTTATGAGACTCAACTACTACCCTCCTTGCCCTTCCCCCCTGACTTAGCTCTTGGTGCTGGTCGCCACAAGGACATGGGTGTTCTAACCGTGCTAGCTCAAGATGACGTTGGAGGATTGGAGGTCAAGAGAAAGACAGATGGAGGGTACTGGATTCCTCTTAAGCCTATCCCTAATGCCTATGTCGTCAATGTTGGTGACGTTCTTCAGGTTCCCACTCTTCAAACTCCATACGAAATTTACTTTACTATAAGCTTAGGGAGCTGTTATTGGTAGTCCAAAAGGTTGTCCTGCACTCGAACTTGATGAAAACACAAAGGATAAATTTGTATACGAAGTAGTGCATAATGACATTTTTACCCTAAGCTTGAGTCGGTCGTGACTTTGAACTTTGTTATGAGTACGTAACTACTGCATGGATATATGTATTAATCATGCAGGTTTAAAGCAATGAGATATATGAGAGCGTAGAACACAGGGTGGTGCTTAACTCGGAGATGGAAAGGATTTCCATTCCCTACTTCCTCGGTCCTGCACACTACACCGAAGTGAAGCCCTTGGAGGAACTTACCGATGAAGAAAACCCTGCCAAATATAAACCCTACAACTGGGGCAAATTTAGGACTCACAGAAAGCTCGCTAATTTCAATTTCGGGAAGAAGTTGAATGCTGAAAAGTTTCAGATTTCTTATTATAGGGTATCTGAGTAAGTGTGTTAGCTATAATAATCCTGTTAATTATTCCAGCTTCCTGAGTAATTACATACCATCACTAGTACAAACAAAACACTTTGCGTGACGTAGGTCCTTCGTTGCGCAAAGTCCAAAAAACGTCGCGCAAAGTGGGTTTGCGTGACGCACAATCCTACGTCATGCAAAGTCGGTTTGCGTGACGCATTTCCTTACGTCACGCAAAGACACTTTGCATGACCTATGCAACTTCTTCGTCGCGCAAACTCTTTTTTTTTTTTTTTTGGGACAAAAATATTTTTGATTTAATTTTTAATAAATATTGTAATTCAATTCTAAACAATAAATAATAAACCTAGAAACAATTTTGCGCAAATTTTCTACAAGGATTTAATAGGAGAATCGTAGCCATTGTTTATCTACATAAGTATGGCATATTTCTCAAAAATCAACCCGCTCATTATTGAACTAAAACCTTTTGTCTTAGCATTGATAATTTAATAGTGATGATAAGATTAGCTTTGAAGATCATGGCTTTTTGTAGGTTTTCTATATAATTCTTAATTACCTGCGATGCATTGGATTTACCCTCAATTCAACCGTATAGCACAAATTAAGGAAATTTCAAGGGGAAACCAACATTTCTTACAATTTCTTCTATGTAAATATATAAGTTAACCCATATGCAAAATTAATAAAGATTACTAAAGGGCATAGCAAGTGGGCAAAGGTACCTAATAGGTAAAATTAATAAAGATTACTTCAAAATTCAATCTCACAAAACTCCAACATTACCAAAAAAGGGCATAGCAAGTAGGCAAAGGTACATATACAAAAATCTCATATGCAATATGAAGAAAATACCTTCAAATTCGTTGTCGTTGACTTTGCGTGACGTAGGGCCACCTACGTCAAGCAAAACAGATTTGCGTGACGTATGTTCACGAGCGTCGCGCAAAACAGCTTTGCGTGACGTAGGTGGCGTCGCGCAAGGCTGTTTTGCGCGACGCTAGTGAACATGCGTCACGCAAATCGGTTTTGCGTGACATAGGTGGCCCTGCGTCACGCAAAGTCAACGAAAAAAGCGGCAAAGGCATCTTGGTTTGGCGCCAAAATCTTGCGTGACGCACCAAACGTCACGCAAACAGTCTTTGCGCGACGACACTTTGCGCAACGAAGAACGACGTCACGCAAAACAGTTTTGCGTGACGTCGGTGGACATACGTAGCGCAAAACGGTTTTGCGTGACGTCGGTCTTCGTCGCGCAAAGTGTCGTCGTGCAAAGGCCGTTTGTGTGACGTTTTGTGTTTAGCGTCGCGCAAACATACTTTGCACGATGAATTTGGCTGCGTCGCGCAAAGTGTTTTTTCTACTAGTGCATGCATGATCACTGATGTATCATGTATGTATGTATGTCTGCCAGCATTTGGATCATGTTGTTTTATATGGAAAGAGATTCCTCTCCGGATCTCTTCCACCAAAGTCACCGGATCAAGTGATCCGGGCCTTTGAAATTTCATCCAACACTAAAAAATTATTATAGCTTTTAAGGGATCAAAATAGGTGGATCGTTAGATGAAATTTCAAAGGTCCGGATCACTTGATCCGATTGCCTTGGTGGAAGAGATCCGGAGAAGATCTCTTTCCATTTTATTTTATGCCTGAGTGTACGAGTTATATTTGATTTAGAAATAAAAGGATTTTAATCTTTGAAAAGTTATGATCTTAAATTTTAAATTAAAGTTTAATGTCGAAACAGTCCCTAAACTTTGTCACCACTTTCGATTGGTCCATGAACTATTTTCGCTTCAGTTTAATATATACACAATCTAGTTTTTTCATGGCAAAGTTAGTCCTTGTCGTACAAGTTTTTACATTTCATCACAAAGATTAAAGGGACAGAAAAAAGCTAAGCTTCTACGTGACACTAATGGAAATTATGGAGGCAATGTAATTAACAAATTTGATAATCACTAAATTGGCCATGAAAAGTAGTTTGAGTACCAATAAATAGATGAAAAATAATTTAAGAACCAAATCCAAAATAGATTACTATTAGCACAATATTCTAATTGGTAGGGAAACTGATAAAGTTTTTTATTTTCATTTTTATTCGACAATGTATTTACATTAAAAGTGGAGAAATGAGACATTAATAGCTTTCTTGTGCAATACTCTAATGAGTTGTCTGTCTCTCATCATTTGGGGAGAAAGTTAATTCAATATACCATATTCATATTCATGAATACTATATCTTGGGTTTGCTTGATCATTGAGACTCAGATTGTTGATAATGAATCTCACATTGATGGAAGGAGGGACCCTGCGACTTATAAGTAAGTTGGGCTACTCTCTATATTTGTCAATTGGTTTTATAATGGAACCTCAACTTTCTTCAACCATGCACAGAAGAATTAGGAATTCCCACCAGCTCTTGATGAACAATGTGTGGTTCAGCGTGGTCGGAAGAGCTTGACGACGGCCTTGAGGGACAGCTGGTGTTTGGTGAGGATTCCGCCGCAGCTATACCACGAACACTACTTTATCTTGCAGCGTATAAGTGCAAAGTTAGGGCTTGCACTTCCACATTGTTTATTAAGTCTAGAGCTGTTTCAAAGTTGAAAATTGGAAATTAATTAATCGCTGATGCAACTTCAGCTAGAAATAAGTTAGTTGAACAGAATATATGACACCTTTTGTTTATAAGCATTTGTAGCCCTATGATGGCTTGCACTTCAATAAAATATCACCTCACCCTCACCTATAGACAAGGATAATGCTAGGGAGATCAAATTTTTTAAACCAAATGATGTGTCACCAATAAGAAGCAAACATATGAATCGACACATAATTAATAATCCAATAATCTACAACCACGTCATTTGAGCACAGACAAAATCTAACCCAAACAGATCCAAACAAACTTGGCCCTTCCCAACTAAGCCAAACTGAATAGGGTCACTTGGATGAGCCATACCGGTCACCCTTTGGTCGTGCTGAGTAGATTACACGAAGTTCACGTACTATCATAGAAAGTTAGCATCTCCAAGTGAGAGTACCGAACGACATATCATATGGGTGCTCTTCATTAAGTGACAAATTTTTTATCTCTTGCAAGTTTCTTTGGTATATAAGTTTTTTTTTTTTAACCACACCAAATAATGTGGAAGACCCCAAGGGCGACCATTTGAACCATTTGGGGGCATCAATTCCATTGATATTCTAAAAGATAGTAGAACATATTTGAGTCAAGGAAAAAGAAAACAGTAAAAAAGGAGGTAGAGAAACAACCTGCAGCAGCTGGAACAACAACATCCCCTGCAGAGTCCCAAACCAGGTATCCAAATCAAGAACTACTTCCACATTTATTGGAATTAATGTTGTGTTTTGTGCCACGGCCAAGGACGTCCTAGATATTAGGAAGAAGTAAAGAAAGACAGGGTTGATCATACGGTTCTTGGTCATGTTTGAATACTCTATTGGAATGTTTGGAATTCGAGGTGTTGAGAGAGACAAAGAAACTTACTGATAAGATGATGGACGGTGAGATTTTGAATATAACAACAATCAGTTTGAATATAAAAAAAAAGTAATTAAACCAGAAGGAAGTTCCCTGTTACCGCTGATGAGGAGGGAATTCAAAGAAGTTTCATCGTCATTCCTAAGAAACGAGCTTGTAAGAGAATTGACTAAATGCATTGTTATAGTAATGATATAAACACAAGAAAAATAAGCAATGGTGTATACAGACAGTGAGTGAATGACAGAGTTTCGCCATAGCTGCATCGATCGCTTCCTCTTGACCTGCATAAGTGTCAAAGATCGATATCACCTCAGCATCCCAATTAAATATCCCTTGCTGTCATGCATCAGTGCATTTGCAATAAACCCCAAATTAGCAGGAGACTTGGTCTTCTGAGTTAAATTAATCAATAGTGGATTATACTCCATAGTGATATTTTTATACTTGTAGTTTTTTTATTTTTACTTGTTTCTCAGAGGGGAAGAAAGAAGGAAGAATACCCTTGAGTTACAGTATCAGAAAGGTAAATGCAACTTGCTCAAAGAGTTGTGTAATTGCATAATTGACAATGGTAAAATAAATTTTAAAAAAAAAATTTGATTTACTGTTATCAACACAAATGTCGGCTAAAAGTTACCTTTCTGAAATCCTTAAGGTTGATGGGGATGAAAGCTGCTAAATTTACAACCAAAAACCCTCAAGCTTTAAATCTGTTGGTTGTAAAAATTTAAAACACACAGCGTCCTACAAATGGACGCTGCGTAAGTAACATCTGCATACCTCCAATGCAGCTTCTTCGTCGTGATCCATGGATATTGTAGCTTCCAGGTGCCTGTGTTAGCAATCCCACATCTGTAGGGGTAAAGAAAATCAATGACTTTAAATAGGATTACCCTATTCTAACTAATACTGTGGCCTTTATTGGATTGGTGATAAAGTTGGGGATAGTATCGTTGTCCTTAGAATGAGGTTCCCCCAGGCCCGTCGATCTAAATAATTTCAACATGGTATCAGAGCCCATGTTACGGGCCTATGTAAGCCAAAAGCTTGTCACCAAGAAGTGTGGGCTTGGAAACAAGCTTGGACTCTTAACATAGAGCCGGCCTTTGGGCTCTTAAGAGTCACTTTCTGAAGAAAAAAAAAAGATTGAAAACAAGTTTGGACTCCATTGGAGCTGAGTTCTTAAGAGTCACTTCCTGAAAAATTGAGGCTAAGAGGACTCCATTGGAGCTGAGTTTCAATTGCCGATGTGTGGATCTCCACCTGTGAACCACTAAATAGGCGGTCCCACATCGGTGGGGGTAAAGAAAAGCAATGACTTTAAATCGACACTTCTTGAAAAACAAAAATTGAAAACAAGTTTGGACTCCATTGGAGCCGAGTTTGAATTGTCGATGTGTGGATCTCCACATGTAAACCACTAAATGGGCAGTCCCACATCAGTGGGGGTAAAGAAAAGCAACGACTTTAAATAAGATTACCCCACTGTAACTAATACTGAGGCCTTTTGTAGTAAAACCCCACACCTGAGTCTTTTGTAGTAAAACTTTACATCTGACGGATTGGGCAAATAGTAAAGTTGGGGACAATATCGGTGTTGTTAGAGTGGGGTCCACTTGGGCCCGTCGATTTAAAAAATTTCAACAGGCTGAAAGGGTAATTTTTGAGGTTGTAGAAGTAGTGCTAAGTTAAGGTTCTATTTCTACTATTATCCTGTCACAACTGATAAACATTTAGTTTTTTATGGTGTACTAGATCTTGTTATAAGTCCATGGCCGACCTTGAGGGTAGTCGAGATAGGCGCCAAAAAGAATTTATATGTTGGAGTATGAAAAAAAAAAAAGAAAAAAAAAAAAGAAAAGAAAAAGAAACTGCCTATTGTCAATAGCTTCTGCTTCAAATTTTATCACAAAATGAAAATTTTGCTCATTTCCTTTATGTTCTTGATCGGGACTGTTACTCCAGTCGAAAGCAAGTGCAATGAAGATGACCAGTCATCGTTGCTCCGCTTGAAGCAAAGCCTTAACTTCAGTTCTTCTGCTTCCACCAAGCTTGTTACTTGGAATGCAAGTATCGACTGCTGTTCTTGGGTCGGAGTAAATTGCAGTGCTAATGGCTATGCAGTTGGTCTGGACCTCAGCGGGGAATGGATCCTAAGTGAGATTGATAACTCCAGCAGTCTCTTCGATCTTCAACATCTTCAAAGCCTCAAATTTGCTGATAACGATTTTCACTACTATCAAATTCCATCTTCTATCGGAAAGCTTGCAAATTTAAGGTATCTGAATCTATCCCATAATGGTCTTTTGGGGCAAATCCCAATTGAGATTTTGCGCTTGACAAGGTTGATTGTTCTTGATCTTTCTGAAAATAACCTAATACTTGAGAAACCCAATTTAAGCATGCTGGTTCGGAATCTCACCGAGCTTGAAATATTATATCTTGATTCGGTAAACATATCAAGAAAAAGGAGTGACTGGAGCCAAGTAATATCTTCTTCACTTCCAAAGCTGAGGGTGCTGAGCTTGTCCAACACTGATCTTCTGGGACCTATTAATGACTCCCTCACCAAGCTTTCATCTCTATCCGTGATTCGATTGGACTCCAACACTGATCTTCCGGTTCCATCCTTCTTCGCCAATTTTCCAAACTTGACTTCCTTGAGTCTCAGTGAATGTCAGTTGTATGGAACATTTCCCCAAGAAATCTTCCAGATATCTACACTACAGCATATTGACTTGTCCTCCAATCCGCTGCTTCAAGGTTCCTTACCAGATTTTCCGAACAACAGATCTCTTCAAACTCTGGACTTGAGCTCCACAAATTTTTTGGGGTTGTTGCCGGACTCTATTGGCAACCTCAAAATGTTGTCCATGATAGATCTCTCAACCTGCAATTTCTATGGATCAATCCCAAAGTCAATGGAAAATCTCAAACACTTGTATTATTTAGCCATGTCAGAGAACAAGATCATCGATTCCATTAATTCCACTCATTGGGAAAACCTTGTCGAGTTGGTTGTTGACTTGAGTTACAACCTGCTTGTTGGAGGAATTCCATTGTCTATGTTTTCTCTTCCCCTGCTGCAAGCATTGGTGCTTTCCAACAATAAGTTCTCGCACCAGTTCCATGAGTTCTCTAACGTCTCTTCTTCTAACCAATTAAGCTCCTTGGTTTTGGGTTTCAACAATCTCGAAGGGCCAGTACCGATGTTTATTTTTAATTTGAGAGGTCTTGAGATTCTTTCACTTAAATCAAACAACTTGGAAGGCTCTTTTCCTCTAAGTGGTCTTCAGAAGCTGAGAAATCTGATTGTTCTTGATCTTTCATACACTAGCTTGTTCATTGATCATACCGGTACCAATTCCTCGTATTCATCCTTGCCTCAATTGGAAGCAGTGAAATTACATTCTACCAAGTTGAGAACATTTCCTGGTTTCTTGAGATATCTACCCTAGTTACACAACTTGGATCTTGCAGAAAATCAAATTCATGGAGAGATACCAAACTGGATTTGGGGGATCAAATTTCTTAGTTGTCTAAATATTTCATGCAACTCCCTGGCAAGTTTTAGTCCTTTACCCAATCTCACTTCTGCTCTAAGCGTGCTCGACCTTTACTCTAACCAGCTTCAAGGACAAATCCCAGTTTTCTCAGCACCTACAATGCGGATTTTGGATTACTCCAGAAATAATTTGAGCTCTAGCATACCGACTAACATTGGTGAGTTCTTGACGACCATCAAACTCTTCTCACTTTCAAGCAATAACCTCCACGGCATCATTCCGAGATCGTTGTGCAATCTGTCAACTCTTGAGATTCTTGATCTGTCCAATAATTCACTCAGTGGTATGATTCCTCAGTGCTTGACTACAATGAAGACGCTTGCAGTGCTTAATTTACGAAGAAATGACCTTATGGACAACATTTCTTACAAATTTGATGAGCATTGCAGTTTAGAAACTCTAGACCTCAGTGGAAATCAAATCAAAGGCCGGCTTCCAGAATCTTTAGTCAACTGCACAAAATTAGTGGTATTAAACCTTGGATGCAATCAGATAATGGATACTTTTCCCTGCTATTTGAAGAGCGTTTCCACCTTGCGAGTCCTTGTTCTCCGATCCAATAAATTCTACGGAGGCATTGGATGTCCAAGTACCAACGGCACCTGGCCAGTTCTTCAAATCATAGATGTAGCTCACAACAATTTCAATGGCGAATTACCTAGAGGATTGTTGACAACATGGAAAGCTATGATGGATAACCAAGCTGATGCAAATCACCTTCAGTATGCGGGTGGAGTCTATGATGATATTTACTATCAGAACTCAGTAACAATTGTGAGCAAAGATTTGAAGACGGACCTGGTAAAGATTCTAACTATCTTCACCGCAGTTGACTTCTCTGGCAATAAATTCCATGGACAAATACCTGAAGAAATTGGAGAACTCAAATCATTTTATATTCTCAACTTCTCCAACAATGCTTTCACAGGTGAAATCCCATCATCATTGAGTAACTTGGGAAACCTCGAGTCTTTAGATCTCTCAGTGAACAACCTGAGTGGGCAGATTCCACCAGAATTTTCAAAACTCGATTTCCTTGCATTCATGAACCTCTCAAGCAATCACTTGGTTGGCAAGATCCCAAGCAGCACTCAGTTTTCAACATTTCCAAAATCTTCCTTCGAAGGTAACACGGATTTATGGGGGCCTCCTTTCACAGCATAGGACAGACCACCGATGTCGTCACCACCAATGTCAAATGGAAGTGATCCGAATTCTGGCAATGAGATTAATTGGGATATTCTATGTGTTGAAATTGGATATTTTGTCGGCCTTGGAATTGTCATCGGGTCACTCGTGTTTTGCGAGGGATGGAGGAACTGGTATTACGAGGCTGTGGAGAACATGTTCTTTAAGATGCTCCATCATCTGCACAAAAGAAATGGTAATCGGATTCGCGGAAGACGTGTCTACAGAAATCGATCCAAGGGGAAGACATTGAAATGACGATGGTAATCGGACAAAAGAAATGTTCTTTTAGATGTTATCTTTTAATTGTTTTTTGTTCTTCGCTTTGATTTCATGTTTATCCAGTACTTCAATTCAGTCATTTCAAAAGTTCATTTCAGTATTTTAGTTTCGTAATTTAGATTTAGTTTCTGCTTTGCACTTTAATTTTTATTGAGATTATTTTAGTTCATAATTGAGTTCTTTATCAAATCAATCCCCACGACCAGTACGTTCGAATTGAGACGATTCATCATACACACCCATATCACCTACCACTCCATCGATAACCTAATCTACTCACCATATCCATCACGTCAAGTGCGAGTATCTCGACGCTATCGATTTCTCGCCCATCACAAGAACATTTGAATTCACCTATCACCTTACAAGACCTGTAACGCGTTTCACAGTCAGGCACAAAGAACCTACGACCGCGGCGAGTTCCTTCCTCAGTCACAATTGTTTTGAGAGAAGTCAGACAACCGCAAATCACATTTTACTCGCTCGGCCCCCAGGCCGCGAGTTGGCACGCCGACAATACGCACATTAGAAAGACCAAGAGATCCCGAAATCCTCAGCTTGTTGGCCGACACCGATTTTGAGATCTTTATGTTCTTTATCATGACTGTTACTTCAGTCGAAAGCAATTACAATGAAGGCTACCAGTTATCCTTGTTTCACTTGAAGCAAACCCTTACCTTCAATTCTTCTGCTTCCACCAAGCTTATTACTTGGAATGCAAGTATCGACTGCTGTTCTTGATAGAGTAACTTGCAGCACTAGTGGCTATGCAGTTGGTCTTGACCTCAGCCGTGAATCCATCATTCGTGGGATTCACAACTCAAGCAGTCGCTTCGATCTTTAACATCTTCAAAGCCTCAAATTTGCTGACAACGAAGATTTTAAATCTCAAATTCCTTCTGCAATCGGAAAGCTTACAAATCCCAGTTGAGATTTCATTGATCGAGTTACTCATTGACTGCTCACTCATTCAATATTCTATATGATCAATCCCTCTGCAACTTATGCCAAAGGAAAATCCATACAAATTTCTCCAACACCAAAGATTCATCTTTTTGCAATCGACAGACAGCAGGTACCATATAATATTTTCAGTACCAAAGTCCTGCGTCAGCTTTCAGGCCACCTTGTAGTGGTCCATCTCAAGATTCTTCGACACCAAACAAGCAGGTTGCGCATGCGATCGGATTATGTCATCATGCTTTGTAGAAGTGGTGGTCACGAGAACAAAAGAAGGTGGGTAAGCAGCCAAAAGACTTTCATGTAATGGGATGCTACTGTAGAGACATGTAATGTCAGTCTCGCATAAACAATGATTTCAATGCGCGACTAATGTATACACTCTGGATTCGCAGAAGTGGCATCTCAGTTGTTGGTAAGTGAATGTAATACGTAGGCTTCAACTCAAAAGGTGAGTATCAAAACTTTGATACAAAATGACCATCTAGTATTTTTCTTTATAGCGTTAAAAAGTTTTAAATTTGACTTACATGAATAATAAACTCGATGCAAAATATTATAATTCATTTATTATTTGGCCTACAGTAAATTACTATACTTTAAACAGAATATCATTGTGTAAAACAAAATGTTAGACGAACTTTAGAAAAGGCAAGCTATGAGCAAACAATTGGGCCTTACATATGTAATTACCCTTGTTTGGGATTTATTGTTTTGCATGTCCTGGTATGAAGGTTCGTGCTCATGAGTTCTGCTCTCTTAAGGTATTCATTTCAAAGACATGTGAGGACCAAATGTACACTAGCCATAATATTATATTAGTTTATATCTAAATGTTTAAAATATTTGACAACTTAATAAAGCAAAACAAGAAAATAAGTTTTCTAAAGGTTTATAGATTTTAAGTTGGTTTTGTTTTATTAAGTTGTCAAATATAATAAAACTTTTGTTCTAAACTAATATAATCTTGTGATTAATATGCATTTCGTCCTCACATTCCTCATTTAAAGACCTTTGGAGATTAAGACTGTCGTGGTCATGGCCCTACTCCGATATAGTTGGCCCAAAATATCATGAATGTGGAAGTGGAACCAGAGCTAACATGCTAAGTAAAGAATGAGGATCATCTCCGGATCCTCTTTGTAAGGATATCGGGGATCCTCCAATCACGTTCGTTCATCGTACATTGTGCGGTAAGAAATTATTGTAATTTTTTTATTTAAAATTGAATATAAACAGTACGTGACGAAAACTGACCATACGATGTACGATGAACGAACGTGATTGGAAAGGAAGATTATTACATAAGCTTTATTAAATTTAGATTTTAAAAGATTTAATGGAGTTATAAATTTGAGTCAATTTTCACCAAATCTCAAGGGAAGAAGGTGAAGAAGATACCTTTCAAATAATGGAAATATTTTTTTTCACCATTCTTAAGTGATGGTGTTGCTCACTGCTCTATTTATTACGGTGAGATAAGCAAGGAAAAGAGCCCAAAATGATAAATCATTTTCTAATATTCTATGTACAGCAACTCACGACCTTTTCTATTACGTTACGACTTCTTATTCGGTTAAAAGTAGAAATCTCAATTTATTAAAATGTGGGGAATATGTCGACACTCTCGCGCTCTTGGTTTAGCAAAAAGCCGCACCCCCAGCCACTTCACCTTCCCACGCTCCCTCCCTCTCGTCAAAAAATGTCGACACTCTTTCTCCATCAACTCTCTCTTCTTCTTCTCTCTCTTCTCTCTTTCTCTACACTCTTCTCTCCCACCACGCCATGACTGAACTCGTGTCCTCCGCCTGATCAAAAGAAATCAACTCAATCGGGATTCGTGTTCGTCGATGAGATCATCAATTTTCACGAGATTCCATCTTTTATAAATCCACATACTATTATTCCCATGTCAATCGTTGAGGTTCTCTCTCTCTCTCTCGATTTCCCGATTTCTCTGCAATTCTCTGACTGAAACGCTGCGTTTTCTGTGCAGGATCTTTGGCTCTTGCTCTGCCCTCCAGGTTTCCTAGAAAAATCTCGGCTTTTCAAAGGTAATTACTCATTAATTTCATCTCCCACTTCAGAAATCCTTGGGATTTCTGGCAGGCGAATTGAAGTTATGATTAAAACCAAATTAGCTAATTCAAGAACAAGAACAAGTCTCGATTTTCTGAAATCTGCTTTGTTTTTGCGGTTCTGTTTTTTATTTGGGCGCTCAAAACAGAGTCCCTTTTGCAGTCCATGGCCAACACGAGCTGCGGGAGCGCGGAGCTCGACGCCTGCCGCGACGAGTCGGCGGCGCTCGTCCTCAAGCTAATCGCTGTCGCTTCGATTCTCGTGGCCGGAGTCGTCGGAGTCGCAATTCCCCTCGTAGGTAAGAACCGCAGCTTTCTCCGCACCGACGGTAGCCTCTTCGTCGCCGCCAAGGCCTTCGCCGCTGGCGTAATTCTTGCCACCGGGTTTGTCCACATGCTCCCGGACGGGTCGGCCGCCCTGAACGACCCGTGCCTGCCCGTATACCCCTGGACCAAGTTCCCCTTCTCGGGATTTTTTGCCATGATGGCCTCGCTTGCCACGTTGCTCGTTGACTTTGTTGGGACCCAGTATTACGAGAGGAAACAGGGGAAGACTCGCCCCGCCGAGGACCAGGTGCGGGTTGGGTCGGATGACCCGGAGATTGAGGCCGGTGCGGGTCCCGAACAGCCGGCGAAGGAGTGGAATGGGAAGGTGTTTGGGGAAGAGGAAGGCGGTGGGATGCACATTGTTGGGATGCATGCGCACGCGGCGCACCACAGACACAGCCACGCGAACGGCCAGGCCGGATGTGATGGGCACGTGACGAGGGAATCCGAACAGGAACACGGGCACGATTCGCACGGGCATGGGCATTCTCACGGGTTCGGGGATGATGACGAGGACGGTGGTGTCCGGCACGTGGTCGTTTCTCAGGTACTTTTTATTGGGTTTGGGAAGGGATCCTTTTCGGATCTCTTCCTCCTAATTCACTAAATTGGAGATTTCGTGCTATTAAAATTTGATTTAACGGTTATAAACAGAAGTTCACTTTAAAAATTATAATAACTTCAGTTGTTACATCAAATTTTAATGGTACGGATCCACTGATTTGGTAGATTAGGAGGATTTTTATTTCGGTTTTATTTATATTTATTTTACCGCCTTACTTTTTGTTGTTTGCGCGTAAATTATTGCTCTTTAATTTAAGGTCCTGAAAAGAATGATAGCTTTTTTAACTTGTGGCTTATGGAGTTATGCTAGTCTACTTCGCACAGTAGGTAAAAATTATGCGTCATTCTGCCACGTGTCGTGTTAAAGTACCTACTATACTTGGTTGAGTGGGGCCTACTCATGATAATGGTGTTCTTGGAGGGTCAAAATACTCATACTTTAACTGAAGGGTCGACATGAACCTTTGTGGTGGGAGGTTTTTTGATATGGGTCCAATTGAACTAAAAATTAAACCTATTTCAAAAGTCAAAAGTCATTAAAAATTGGACCTATTTCAAATATGGGGACAACTTTCACTATTTGGATTTTTTTTTTTCTTTTAAAATGAAGACAACTGATAGCAAGTCACAGTTATCCATCCATTCCAGAGGCTGAAAAGACTTACAGAGGCATTTCAGCCTCTCATGGCCATAAGTTTGGCTTCCACACCAGCAACGGGTTTCAAATCCAAGACCTTCAGTTTTTAGTTTGAATAAAACTTCGCAATCCGTCATTTACCACTTGACCAGCTCGTGATTTCAGTATTTGGATTGATTTGGACAAGTTATCTCTCTAAGTGAAGTGACACAATCGCTCATGCGCCTACACGGGGCTGATCTTAGTCGAAGCGCATATGGCACTGATCTTGACATTTTCTTTGATCAAAAGTAGGAAAACACATAAAAAGTAAGCGAAATAAAAATGAAGAACTTACTTTTGAATTTAAAAGTTAATCCCATTAAGTTGATTAAACATGTTAAAACTTTTTCGTGCCGATGCCATCCGTTTGGAAGGGTGTGGGCAGTCGAGAACTTGAGATTGGAATGTTCATGAGCTGAGCTAGACTGGGAAATAATATAACATATATTTATTTGAAATGTTGGGTCGTCATACTATTTTGGAGTACAAGTTATTGAAATTTCACCCTGTTTACTAAACGTTAGGATCAATAGCGCTCGTTGGCTGATGGGCATTCGTGCTTGCGGGTGGGTTATTGTTATTGCGGCGTTTAATATATTGTTTCTTGTGCAGATTTTGGAACTTGGGATTGTATCACATTCAGTGATCATAGGCCTATCACTGGGAGTTTCACAGAGCCCATGCACCATAAGACCCTTGGTTGCAGCATTGTCATTCCATCAGTTCTTTGAAGGTTTTGCACTTGGAGGCTGCATATCTCAAGCACAATTCAAGACCCTATCAACAACCCTAATGGCCTGTTTCTTCGCCGTCACAACCCCGCTTGGGATAGGCGTTGGGACCGCCATTTCTTCGTTCTACAACCCGTACAGTGCAGGAGCTTTGGTCACCGAAGGCATATTGGATTCCATGTCCGCCGGAATTCTAGTGTACATGGCGTTGGTTGACCTAATTGCTGCTGATTTTTTGAGTAAGAGGATGAGCTGCAATTTCAGGCTCCAAGTTGTATCTTATTGCTGTCTCTTTGTTGGAGCTGGATTGATGTCATTACTTGCAATCTGGGCTTAATTAGTTTCTTAGTTTTTTTTGGGAGGTTAATGTTTTAGTATTCCAAGTGACATTGAAATTCTTTCCACTTGTTTTCTGTGATAGGGAAGAGTTAGTTGTAGTCATTCAGATTGTGATGGCTCAAATATAATATAAAATCTCCTTTACTTTTGTCAACGATCAAACCTTATCCCACTAGGTGAAATCGGCTGTATGAATTTTAAAACGCTACTACGTTGGATTTTGTGTCAAGTCATCTTAATCGATTTTCTATTATCTTATCTTCAATTGCGGTTACTCTTACCTTACTCTATGTATCTCTGTTTTTAATTATATAATTTCTCGTGTACACATCCAACGAAGCACCTCCTTTGCGTTACTCTAATGCAATTAAAAATTGATTATTTTTAATTAACTTTTAGTCCAAACTATGTGTCACGATCACTAGTCTAGTGATTCTTAAAACAATTTAACTTATCTTGTTTTTAATTAATGAGAATTGGCTAAGATGAATTTACAAATCTCAATTGGTAGAACTGATGAAACCAAGTATTCACAACATATTGATCAAATACTAAAATGTCGTCATTTTAGCAATTAAAATTTGTGTATTTATCATTCTAAGCGGTTTTCAATTAACGTTTCATGTGATATGTCAAACAATTAACATGTCGATATTGATTGTCATTGTTATATTATCAATAATATTATTATAATGAAGAACCAAAACTGATAGAAGAAAAGTAAATGAAAAACCCAAAAAAGAAAGAAATCAAAGTGAAACTGGAAGGAACTAAAACACAAGTTGAATGGTAACTTCCAACGTCCCAAATCTCATTAAACTCACACAAAGTTTCAGACTTTGCGGCTGAATGGACTTGACTTGAGTCTCACTCTTCACCAACCCTGAGATCTAGGACACTTCGCACGCACACACTGTGAGAAGTGACAAAAATGCCACTCTTTTTCCACCGCCAATCTTCTCTCCCCACCGCCACCGCCACCGCCACCTCGCCCTCCTACTCCTCCAAGCTCCTCAAGCCCCTAAAGCCCCATCCTGCCCCTGTCCCCACCCGCACTCCCCTGCCCATTATCGTCTTTTCACTCGTCTCCCTCTTCATCGGGCTCGCCGGAACCATCTTCGCCGTCGCCGCCTTCCGCCGCCCGACCCCCATTCCCATTTTCCGATGCGGCAAATCGGACGACACATTCCGGGGGTTCTACTCTCTGTCGAAGTCTCGGCAGGTCGGTGATAAAAATGGTGGCTTGGTTGATCGGCCCAAGCTTCTTGGGTTCGTCGGAATTCAGACCGGGTTCGGCTCGGCCGATCGCCGTGCAGCGTTGCGGAACACTTGGTTTCCTTCCGACCCAGATGGCCTTTTGAGGTAAATTTCAGCTTTTTGCAGTAAAGTTACTAAATTTTGCAGTTAATCTGATGTTGGTTTTTATCAAATTTTGTTGAAGTTACTAAATTTACAGTTAATGTGCACTTGTGTGATAGCACTTCTGGGTTTTGTATGATCAATAACTTAGCAATGATTTTGATTAGATTAACTAAGATTAAGATCAACAATCTGGCTCTGATTAGAATGTCATTTAGCTCCTTGCATTGGGAGAGTAAATTTGTAACATTATCTTGTAGGTTGGAACAATCTACTGGTTTAGCATTTAGGTTCGTTATTGGGCGATCGAAAGATGCAAAGAAGATGGCGGAGCTTCAGAAGGAGATCGATAAGTACAGAGACTTTTTGGTTATTGATATCAATGAAGATTATCTAAACCTTCCGTGGAAAACGTAAGAGTCATCGGTTTTTATTGAAGTTTTTGTCATGTTGATGATGGATTTGTGTTCTTGGCAGTTCATGTCATTTTGCTTTCTCACGCTGTTTTGCAGGTTGGCATTTTTCAAAGCAGCATTTCAACTTTTCGAAGCAGATTACTATGTCAAAGCCAATGATGACATTTATTTGCGTCCAGGTATATATTATAGTGCCAGGCTATATGCTGTCATGAAGCCGTGAATATAAATACATTGGAATTTACTGATGTTTCCGTAATTTTTCAGATCGACTAGCAACGCTTCTAGCCAAAGAACGAACACATCCACAAACCTACATTGGATGCATGAAGAAAGGACCAGTAGTCACTGACCCTAAACTGAAATGGTTTGTTGATTTTCAACTTGTTGTCCCAGAGTGTTTACCTTTGTGCTCGGTTAACATTTTTTGTAATAATCTGTCCGTTTGTAATTCATCAACTGTCTGTTTATTGTTCAGGTATGAGAAATCAGGACATCTAATTGGGAATGAATACTTTCGGCATGCTTTTGGTCCTATTTATGTTCTGTCGGCAGAGGTGGTAGCTTCATTAGCAGTCGCTAGAAATAACAGGTCAGCCACCTGTTTTTTATTCGTTTTTCTTTATGTTAGCCATTGTTTCTTTCAATTGTCAGCTTTTGCCTCGTTTCAATTAGTTATATATTGAATTTTAGAACCTCCATGTGAAAAATCGCTTAGGCTTTAGTTTTAGCTTCTCAATTTCCTATGGACGTCCCTTTGTTTGATGTATTTCCTGGCTTTCAGTTTGAGAATGTTTAGCAATGAGGACGTCATGATTGGATCATGGATGCTTGCTATGAATGTCAATCATGAGGATAATCGGGCATTATGTGACCCTCGTTGCACACTCACATCCATTGCAGTGTGGGACATCCCAAAATGTTCAGGTACTTTATCCAACAGATCATATTGTCAGACACAAATATTTAAAGAAAATTCCTAGTTATACTGGAAATTCGAGAGACCAATGGTTGATTTCTGGTATGATCATGTACATAGACGGAGGCTTTTGTTACCTTTAATAAGAAAACTGGTGCAATAATTCTTCGTATGCTAAATTTGATAAGACCATAGTCTTACGTTCAAAGAATAAAACGTTTTCAAGTTGAGTGAGGATGACCTTTCCATCGAGTACTCTTTAAACAGGATTGTTGACCAGTATTTCCCTTTGAAACAAAATTTACCTAGATCTCTTGTTCTGGCTGGTGTTTGTGATAAGTAATACCAGAACTCGAGTCTTGGACATAGCAAATGAAAAGCACTAAATGTCTTGTTTACCAAAGAATTTGATTGTTAAAAAAATAACGATTTAGATAGTTTTGAACAGACCACGTGGCTTCTTCTACGTGTACTGTGTTGACCTTAGTCAGAAATAGAAATGTTTTGAAACGGGTGTTTATCTGTAAGATGCAGTGATGGAAAAAATTCTTGAAAACTTGTAGGTTTGTGCAACCCAGCTATTAGGCTGAGAGAGCTTCATGCGATGAGAATGTGCTCCAAAAGTCCAACGCTGCCTCCTGATGACAGATAATGAACTACGGCATACAATGCCCTCCATCAGCGGTAATAGAGGAAGGTCAGTTGGCTTCATTGACAGTATCTTGTTTCTTAAAAGATAAAATGAAGTCTCCTGCAGCCAGCTACGGAGAACTTGCTCCCAAAGTATTTTATCCATTTATCGGCCCTTGTTTTACAACTGATGTATTATAAAAGAGCATTTTTCTACGATCCACTCCGTCTGAGGGAAATCGAAGTGTAATCTTCGACCCCACTGCATATGTACAATACCAGTCATACAAGAAATACATGAATATACCAGTGAGTTTGTGCAGAAGACATGGATTTGAAGACTATATGTTGGTTTTGTAATTGTCCTCTGTGACTGCCCAGGTTCTGTTTTATAACATACAGAAATTGTCACTATTGATTTTTCACAGAAACTCGAAATGATAGCATTTTCTCCCAAAGCCCAAATACTCTATCTATAACATTATGACATGAGAAGTGCTAGAAACAATCGCTCGCATGACTAATCTTGGTTGTTTTTGCTTTGTGAGTCTCACAACTATGGTTGGCTGGATCACTCTGCCCCTATGGACGCACTTTTGCTTCACAAGCATGAATTGTCGGGATTAATTTCCACAGTCGTGCAAATGATTCTTGCATTTTTCCCTATTCACCTTTCCACCGCTCGATAAATTTTTAAGGGTAAATTACACTTTCATACCTCAGGTTTGAGTTATATTTCAATTCCTTACAACATCTTTAAAAAATTTCACTTTCATACATTAATTACTATTTTATTTCAAAATAATACATCTGTTACATTTTCCATCCATTGATCTGTTAAAAGCTGACGTGGCTGCCACATGTCTGCCACGTGGCAAAAAAAAAAATTTTTTTAATTTGTTTTTTTAAACCTGAATTTTTACAAAAAAACAAAAAGGAAAAAAAAATTTGAAAGCCAGCGACCCTGCAAGAAGAAGAAGAAGCCCACCCCCGCCGCCCGTCCCCCCACCCCCGGCGCGACCCTAACCCCAACCCCAGAACCCTCCCCCCTGCGTCCGCGACCCTCTTCCCGTCCCCCCTCCCCGCTGGAGACCCAGCTCCCCACCCCCGCGCGACCCTCCTCCCTCCTCGATCTGGTGATATGGTTTCAATTTTTCTTTCTTTCTTCCTCCCTCCCTCTTCCTCTTCCTCTTCCTCCTCTTCTTCTTCGTCTTCTTCTTCTTGCAGATGTGGTCGCTGGGTTTCAATTTTTTTTTTTTTTTGTAAAAATTCAGGTTTAAAAAAAAAAATTTCTTTTGCTATGTGGCAAACATTTGGCAGCCACGTCAGCATTTAAGGAATCAATGGATGGAAAATGTAACAGAGGTATTATTTTGAAATAAAATAGTACTTAAGGTATGAAAGTGAAATTTTTTAAAGATGTTGTAAGGAATTGAAATAGAGCCCAAACATGAGGTATGAAAGTGTAATTTACTCAATTTTTAATTGTGACGGAAACACGGATAGTACACTACGTTTTTTTATGTAAGTGGTAAAAAAATTTAATTTTTAAGTTATTAACCTTTTAACACACATGTATCACTATTTATATAAGACACTTAGGAGGGTGTATTCAATTGGGAATTGAAGATATTTTAATGGATTTATAAATTCATGGATTTTTATGGAGTTTAATTGATTTGTAGAGTTTCCATGTAAATTTTTGATTCAATTCCCTTGAAATCTCATGGAGAGATGAGAGATTTGTAGATGCTTAAAATATACTACAAAATATCTCCAATTCCTTCTAATTCCTCAACTTTTGAAATTCTTTAAAATCAAATTCTAATTGAATACCTGAAATGTTATAAACTTATTTAAAATCCTAATTGAATACACCTATATTTCAAAGCATTTTAATAAAATATCTTAAAATCATCATTGAATACATATTGAATTTTAGAGAATCATTTAAAATCATGATTGAATACCTCTAGTTTCATTAAAAGAATTAAAATCCTTTAAAATCCCAATTGAATACACCTTCTATAATGTACCATCTTTATATAAAACACGTAATCTACCATCTCTTATGAGGGTCGTACTGAAAAATCTTTCCCCACGCTCTCTCCCTTTCGTAAAAAAATGTCGACACTCTTTCTCCATATACTCTCTTCTTCTTCTCTCTCTTCTCTCTCTCTACACTCCCTCTCCCAGCACGCCATGACTGAACCCGTGTCCTCCGCCTGATCAAAAGAAATCAACCCAATCGGGATTCGTGTTCGTCGATCAGATCATCAATTTTCACAAGATTCCATCTTTTATAAACCCACATACTATTATTCCCATGTTACTCATTGAGGTTCGCTCTCTCTCTCTCTCTCTCTCGATTTCCCGATTTCTCTGCAATTCTCTGACTGAAACGCTGCGTTTTCTGTGCAGGATCTTTGGCCCTTGCTCTGCCCTCCAGGTTTCCTAGAAAAATCTCGGCTTTTCAAAGGTAATTACTCATTAATTTCATCTCCCACTCCGAAAATCCCAATTGGGATTTTTGCAATTGAGTTAAAGTTAAGATTAAAACCAAATTAGCTAATTGAAGAACAAGAACAAGTCTCGATTTTCTGAAATCTGCTTTGTTCTTGGGTTCGTCGGAATTCAGACCGGGTTCGGCTCGGCCGATCGCCGTGCAGCGTTGCGGAACACTTGGTTTCCTTCCGACCCAGATGGCCTTTTGAGGTAAATTTCAGTTTTTTGCAGTAAAGTTACTAAATTTTGCAGTTAATCTGATGTTGGTTTTTATCAAATTTTGTTAATTTACTAAATTTATTGTTTATATGCACTTGTGTGATAGCACTTCTAGGTTTTGTATGATCAATAACTTAGCAATGATTTTGATTAGAAACAACTTCGATTACATAATTACACGCTTGCTTCAAACCCTCAAACTTGAAAGTTAAATATGTAAACACAAAAAACGAAATACACACACACACACACACACATATATATATATATATATATATATATATATATATATTATAGCCTCTCTTCTCTTCCCCTTTCCCAGCAGCTGCTAGTTTACTCTTACTCATTGGACGAGTGGCCATTTGCAGAACCAGGGCTTGCTGCTGCTGCTCCTCCTCCTTCTGCTGATGAATATTCTTGATTTGATCTGTCACCAAATCCAAAGATGTTGGCTTTGATAAGACCTCTTTTTGGTGGGCAATTGGTCAAGTCTCTTCCCTTTCCTTTCCTCATCACTGGGTTGCTGCTGCTGCCTTCGTTTTCCATTTTTTATTTCTCAGTCAGTTACTTTTGGGCGGAAGAAAAGAAACCGAGAAGAGGGAAGTTGCAGGCCAGATGATGTATTTGATAACCGAACTATGAAATTGTTCTGTGAAGAAGGACAAACCAGAAGAGAAAGAACAATAAACCAGAAGAATGAATGCGAAAAGAAAGAGAATGGAAAAGAATGAAAATATTCTGTGTTTTGATTCTTAGAGAGAGAATGAATGAATACCATCTGTGTTTTTCAGACTTTATATATTGATTAGAATCTTAGCTAGGAAGTTATCTCACTAATTTACGAACTAACTTTGTATTGAGCTGGCAGCCATCTAACCATTGAAAACAAAATTGATCTATCATGCCATTTTAGCCGTTGGATCTCTATGCTTGTCAGTATTGAAGCGGGATTTAGAGGAGGAGGATTCTCTCCTTTTTTCCCATACACTTTCATCATTATCATGTTTGTGTGATCACGGTTAAGACACGTTAATATTTTATATTAATTTTTTTTATAGAGATAATAAGACAAAAACACGTGGCTTAACCGTGACCACACAAACATGGGAATGATGAAAGTGTATGGGAAAAAAATGGAGGAGAGAATCCTCCTCCAGATTTAGAACATGGCTTAGTGTCAAGTGATGAGTTGTATATTTGGTCAATTTTTGTTTTCTGACAGAATTACCCTTGGGGTTTTTATATGTATATTTTTGTCAGTTTTTATTTTTTGTTTGTTTGAGGGGCTTTTACGTCTACATATTTTTGGTCAAGGCTTAAGACTCAATTAATAAAAATGTCAGCCCTTGCTACACCCTCCAGGTTTCCTAGAAAGGAAAACACTTCACTGCTGAAGAATTTAGCAGCTGCTGCTGCTGAATTTGCAGCAGCCAAGTCCAGTTCTCCTAAAAAAATCTCGGCTTTTCAAAGGTAAATTACTCATTAATTTCATCTCCCACTCCGAAAATCCCAATTGGGATTTCTACAATCGAATTAAAGTTAAGATTAAAACCAAATTAGCTAATTGAAGAACAATAACAAGTCTCTAAAAAATCAACAAACCGACCAAAAAAATTCCATAGAAACCCTGCTTTGCATGACACACCCCGATCATGTTCATTCATTACTCTCTTGACAACATCATCAACAACAAGAAATATTTCAGCCGGAGTTAGGGTGTGTCATTGCAAATGAGACCCATAAATGTGGTCCTCCTGGTGGTGGTGGTAGTTCCAAGCCCATCGTTGAATTGCTCTAAAAAATCAACAAACTGACCAAAAAAAAATAAAATCAGCAATAAAAAAAATATATATATGCATATACAATAATAATTAACTAAGAATATGATAACATAAATTATTTAAAACAATCCCCTGCAGTGACGCCAATTTCTTGATATGATTTTTACCGCCTGTAAAAGTAGGGATAAAAACACTTAAAAATACTTGCAAGAGAATAAGGTAGTTGTAGCATAAACAGCTCAAGTGTGACAGCCCGTCCCGGAATAATTTATCGTTGGTGCGAAAAGACGGATTTACCCTTGGACATTGAGACGTGTTGTGTGTGATTTATATTTAAGTTGGATTTAATTATCATTTTCCTAAGTGTTGGACCTAAGTGAGCTAAAGGACTTAGTTTTGTTTGGTTGGAGACCAAACTAAGACCACACAAACACATACACACTCACAAATAGGGATAAAAACACTTAAAAATACTTGCAAGAGAACAAGGTAGTTGTAGCATAAACGGCTCAAGCAATGTCGTTTCCACAGGGATTATTTAAAACAATTTATGCAAAATCAAAATCTTAGTTAATTATTTAAAAACAAGGATTGGAAAAAGTTGATTTTGAATTTAAAAATAATAAAAACGAATTTAATTAAACGAATTTAATTAACAAAAGAAATTCCGCCGTCCCTTTAACAATCCTATGCAGATTTACTAATTACTTATGAATTACCCATGCAATTTGAAGGTTAGGTTTTCCTAATGTATATTCTACTCGTGGTATTCAAGCTAGAACGTATATCAAACATGCAATCCGTCTGTGGCATTTAGATCAAATATAAACATGCATGACTCATTATGCTTTGTGAAAACACTTTGAAAAACCATGCAACCCCTAAGACGTGGTATTCGTCCTAGGTGAAATTACAACTATCAATCACAATAAGCATTACTCAATCCTCCGGTGGTATTCCAATCGAATTGCATCCGATTATTTATCTAAATATTCTAATGGTCGCGAAGCATTAAGACACAAAAACAGTTCAAACACAGTGATTAATAATTCAAAGTATGCATGCATAATATCATAAGCAATTAAATAAAAACTACATATTCATGCTAAGGCTTAAGGCATCGCCCTAGCAAAAAGGAATTAGTTGCGAACAACCATAAAACAAAAGAAATTTAATTGAAGTAAAAAAAGGATAGAAAACACCTTGTAATACAAATTGTCAAAGCCTAGCTAAGTTCTCCAAATTGATGCGTCTCCCCGCCTTTCTAACCTAATGGCTAAATAGCCTTATTTATACTACTACAAAATAAAACCCTACCTAGAAAAGGTCTTACAATAAAACTAGAAAATATAATAAAATAATAAAACAGAAAATAAAAGGTTTCCTATTTGAACTAAAATTCAAACTTCTCAGAAAATCAGACTTTTGACCAATCAAATCAACTCCGATTTGGTCCCAAAATGTCTCTTTTGAAAGCTGAAGACGTCCCCTACAAATCCTCAGAATGAATCTTCCTCAAAATATGCCATCTTAACCTTCAAAATATCCAAAACGTCAAGAAACATCAATATGGGAAAGCTGTGCGCTGGGCCTTTATTTAATCGCCACAGTCAAACGGCTTGTTAGAAAAATCTGGAATTTTGATACAATCATCTTGAAAGGCTCACGAACATCCTTCAATTGGAATCACTCCAAAATTTATCCGTTTTGTCACTTTTTTCTTATGGGGACGTCGAATGTCCTACATTGAAAATATAAATTAAAGTATCAAAACTTCACCAAAATAACCAATAAATTATAACTAAGATCAGGGTAAATTATATAGTATAATATCGACTCATCAAATACCTCCAAACTTAGCTTTTTGCTTGTCCTCAAGCAAAATAAAACTCAAAAACAAAAGAAAAGTATCAAACTACGAACTTATACAAAACTCAACTAAGACAATTTTCACCTTCAAGTTGCAATCCATATAAATTTTAAAAATTAGAACACCTTTTCAAAAGTTCCAACTAATCCCACAACAGAGTCTAAGCCATTTAGAATCAATTAGAAAAGAATTCATGAACTTCCTTTAGTGTAAAGTGAACCAATATAGTTAAGGAGACTTAACTAAAACCCTTACCACTCGTCTTCTTATTTCACACATACTAACTTCAAACATAACTTCTCTTTTCTTTTTCTTTTTTTCTTTTTTTTTAGTAATAGTAGTGGTCGTGCAGTGTCAGTCCCATTAAGCTTTCTATTCAATCCATGTAGCAGTCCCATTAAGCTTTCTATTCAATCCATGTAGCGACCTTTAGGTTAATGACTCCCAAACCACTAAGGCATTAAGGCAGTAGGCGTAGAACACCCCTAAGAACTTATTAACTCGAGCTGAAAAAGCTACGAAACCAACTAGCTCAACCTTCAGGTGCCAGACTATATGCTGTCATGAAGCCGTGAATATGAATACATTGGAATTTACTGATGTTTCCGTAATTTTCCAGATCGACTAGCAACGCTTCTAGCCAAGGAACGAACACATCCACAAACCTATATTGGATGCATGAAGAAAGGACCAGCAGTCACTGACCCTAAAATGAAATGGTTGATTTCTGGTATGATCATGTACATAGACGGAGGCTTATGTTCCCTTTTTGTCCGTTGATCTTCTTTATTTCATCCGATCCGACGGCGGAAAATTAGAAGGGTGTGAGAAGTAAAAAAAGGTGTGTGGATATCACACCCCTAATAAGAAAACTGGTGCAATAATTCTTCTTATACTAAATTTGATAAGACCATATTCTTACGTTCAAAGAATAAAACGTTTTCAAGTGTAGTGAGGATGACCTTCTTTCCGTCAAGTACTCTTTAAACAGGATTGTTGGCCAGTATTTCCCTTTGAAACAAAATTTACCTAGATCTCTTGTTCTGGCTGGCGTTTGTGAAAAGGAATACCAGAACTCGAGCCTTGGACATAGCAAATGAAAAGCACTACATGTCTTGTTTACCAAAGAATTTGATCGTTAAAAAAAATAACATTTCTGATAGTTTTGAACAGACCACGTTGCTTCTTCTACGTGTACTGTGTTGACCTTAGTCAGAAATAGAAATGTTTTGAAAAAAGTGTTTATCTGTAAGATGCAGTGATGTGAGAAAAATCTTGAAAACTTGTAGGTTTGTGCAACCCAGCTACTAGGCTGAGAGAGATTCATGCGATGAGAATGTGCTCCAAAAGTCCGACTCTGCCTCCTGATGAAATATAATGAACTACGGCATACAATGCCCTCCAACGACGGTAATAGAAGGTGGTCAGTTGGCTTCATTGACAGTATCTTGTTTCTTAAAAGATAAAATGAAGTCTCCTGCAGCCAGCTACGGAGAACTTGCTCTCAAAGTATTTTATCCATTTATCGGCCCTTGTTGTACAAGTGATGTATTATAAACAGAGCAGTTTTCTACGATCCGCTCCGTCTGAGGGAAATCGAAGTGTAATGTTCGATTCCACTGCATATGTACAATACCAGTCATACAAGAAATACATGAATATACCAGTGTGTTTGTACAGAAGACATGGATTTGAAGACTATATGTTGGTGTTGTAATTGTCCTGTGACTGTCCAGGTTCTGTATGTTAACTGTCTTATAACATACAGAAATTGTCACTATTGATTTTGTCACGGAAACTCGAAATGATACCATTTTCTCCCAAAGACCAAATACTCTAGCTCTAACATTATGACATGAGGAGTGCCAAGAACAGTCGCTTGCATGACTAATCATGGTTGTTTTTGCTTTGTGACTCTCGCAACTATGAATGGCTGGATCTCCACCCTTACCGACACATTTTTGTTTCACAAGCAATTTGGACAATAGCTGGTACAATAATACAACATATACAAGTGCAATTGCCTTTAAATTAGAAATCTACTACCAGGCTTAATCAAGAAAGACATTGAATTTCTCAACCATGGCCTTCTTCAAAAAAAGAAAAATTTAATTTTGCTACGACAGCTTGACAAGCCGATGGTCACTTTCAAAGGAAACGTATCCCTAAATTTGGTTACCATCCGATCCTACGTAAATACAATCTTAAATGCACATCGTCCCACTCTTTGTGAGAATGACCTGATCAACTGGTTGCCCTACTTAAATTTTTTTCGGGTGAAATTCCAGGGTAACCGGTACTCAAAATGTTTTAACCGTTAGATCCTTATTTTAAAATACGAAAATCAAGATTTAACGGTTAAAACAACCACGGTACGAAGCACCAAAGAATTTTTGTTATCTGAGTTTCACCACCACAGTTTAAAGTCGTACAACTACCCCAAACACGGACCGTCGGATCCGCTTACATAAAAAGGTCAAGAAAATGTCAACGGTCGTACACAAGAGCAGCGATACAGATCAGCCGCACAGAATCACTCCCTTCACTTTCTCCCAAATCCGACTACCGAGGACAGTACTTTTGTCTGTACGTACGTCAGCTCCGATTCCTCGGTTTCAGTTTCGACTTCACCACGGCATAAAATACGTCCACGTCATCACCGCAGGTCCACGTCTCCTACGTGGCACAGCCCCTGCCAGCGTGTCACGTGCTTTTCTCCCCCATTTATAATCCATTTGTCCTCGCTTTTTCACACACACTCACTCCGCTCTCTCCTCTGTTTTACGCTTATCGGAGTCCGACCGCATGGAAGCAGCTGCCCCAAAGTTTCCTCCGCCGGAGTCTGCCGTCTCCGTCGACATCGCCGGAAAGTTTCCGGAGCTCAGTGACGAGCTCTCGCCGGAGATTCCCATAGAAGAAGAGTTGATTGAGGAGGTCATGCAAGAGCTCTACAAGGAGATAACGACCACCAACGCCCCCGCCGCTACCGCCACCACTACAGCTACTTCTGATTGCACCAAACCGTCTTCACCGGCGGCGACATTTCCGATGCCGTCGCTGTTGGTCAGGAATGGGAAGAGCGAGAGCTGCGGGGCGTCAGTTTCTGACTCCGCATCAACGGTGATGGTTGGAGTGGAGTTTGTGGGGCCGGCCGGAAAAAAGGGTGGATCGCCGGAGAATGGGGCGTGGAGAAGTGAATGCGGGAGGAGTAATAATGGGTTGGTGGCTGGGAAGGGAGGAATGGACGGCTGTGATCATGCATGGGAGGTTGATGATGAATGGCTGGAGAGAGTGCTGATGAGCACGTGGGGCCCGGTAGACCTTGATCCATGGTTCTGAATGCTCAACTGGATGTTTTGTTGTTGTAGAAAATGTCCGTACACATCAAATCAATAGTTTAAATAGTGAGGTTTTATTAAGAGTAGAAAGGAAGCTTCAAGACTCGAAAATGGTCATAAGCTACTAATATTTACGTGTGTAAGTTAGGTCAGTTGATCAAAGTATTTACGTTTTTATTTGTGTTCGAAATTTTGAATTATTAATCGTAAATTAGAGTTGATAAACAAAAAAGTAGATCTTATTAGATATTAATTTCTCTTCTTTCCTTTTCTTTCTTTTCTTTTCTTTGCTTCTTTTCTTTTTTCTTTTTTCTTTTCTTTTTCTTTTCGTAATAGTCTATTCTAGTTTTCTTGAAATGGAGAGTTCATCATTTTCTTTTTTGTTTGAATTATTTATTTTTTTAATTTATGCTTTATTATGGCACCAATTAAGCAAACACTTAAACATTATTATGGTTTGTGTGGCATTTTGCTTTTATGGCCTTAGGAAATTAAAAAATTTATTGTCATTTGAAAGAAGAATCCATCTTTATCCCTTGATATAGCATTCAATGCAATTTTTTTAGAAGAGAGACTTACATGGAACAAATTCATTGTCACTTAGCATTTTGATCTAATAATGTATTGTCACGTGTAACTTTTTCTCCATATAGCATTGTATTATTATATCGAGATGCCACATCGATGAACCTGTTCCATATAAATTGTTCTTCTTCCTTAAGAAATTTCACCAATGATACCTATTTCCATCCTTTTTCTTTTAACTTATTTACTTTTAAAACAAAATATGAGTATGGATGTGCAAAGGAAACTGCGAGAATCATTTCTTATTCTAAGGGAGATAGCAATTGAGTACCAAAATTAGATTTGTTATGCCGGAGGAAATATGTCATTTTAACGGAGGTAGCAACCCAATTAGCAAACTAAAAAAGTAGTAACTGACTTCGTAATATACAAGATTAGTTGCTACTTTTTTAAGTTAGCAAATTGAGTTCTGCAATATATTTTATTAGAAAGTATTGTTTAATAAAGAGTTTGAAAATAAAATTTAGGTTTCACAAGATAAGGTAAACCTAAAATATTAATATTCTAAAGTGAATAGTAAAATCTGAATAATTGGTTGAAAAGTGAGTTGGATGAGTAATGACATGTAGATCAACTTTTTAGACCACATTTACAAACTATGTGAAGTCTCACCAATAAGAGATAAACATTTTAATCAACACTTGAATAATAATTCAATCATCAACCATCATGTCATATAGTTTACAAAATACTGTTTAATAGAGGGTCTCCCTATCATTATCTGAATTGGAATGACAAAGTTTTAAAGTAGCATAAAATTGTCAAATAAATTAGCAAATGACGCTTTTAAAGAAAAAAATTTGTTAACTCCTTTCGAGATGATAAGCAAAGATGTGCGAGTCCACCGTCTCTATTATTTGACTGACAAAATATATAGATGGGTTACACTAGCCTGTTTTGCAGCAATGGTAAAATTAAGGGTTGGTTTGGTATTGCTGTGCTTTGAAAAAAAACTGCTTCTGCTGTGCTGTGGGAATAAGCAGCTGTGAAATAAAGCAGCAAAGTGTTTGGTAAATTTTTTTGTAAAAGTGCTTTTGAAAAAAAAAAAAGGTAGTATTATAGTGTTTACTAAACTTTTATGTAAAACAGATATGAAAAAAAAGCTGGTTTTTCAAAGCTAGGTTTTGCAGCTTCTTGTTTTTGGCTTTTTTCCACCCAAAACTGTGAAAAAAAGCTGAAGCTGAATGTTTACCAAACACCAAAAACTCTCCCAGCTTTTTTTCATAGTAGCTTTTTTTTTAAAATCACCTCAACCCCAAACTGGGGTTAAGTCTGATGAGCTAGCTTTATCTAGGCCAATTGCCAAACATGCATGTATGTAAAAGCAAACTTTAAAACAACTTCCTCTGATAAGGCCAGTTTCCGAACAAACCCACCTACTTGTCTCTTGTGCAAAATGTTGTACATGCCTACATGTGTGCTTTTTTGTTGAGTTGGAAGAAGCTAAGAAAATCTCAAATGTAAGCACTTTTATCATCTGATCAAGGTGCTTTCCATAGAAAGCATTTTTCTCAAAAAATCTGAAATAGTGATTGAGCTCCAAGGCACTTCACTTTTCTAATAAAAATGTTAGTGGTTGTGCTTTTATCAAGAGCTTGTGACTGCGGTTGAAGTCGCCAAAAGTGATTTCTGACTACGAAAAACACATATGAGTGCATTTGGTATTAAAGTCCAAAGTATTTGTATTTCTAGTCGTATAAGTGTTCCTTCGTAAAGCATTTTCAAGTGCTTTTTGAAGAAGCATTAAATTTTAATAAAAATTTCAACATGTTTATAGAATAACTTCTAGTAAAAGCGTTTATGACCAAAAAATACTTCACACAGAAGTTGACTCAAATGAGCCCGTCTATAACCAAAGTGTTTTCTACAAAAACATTTTCAAGCAGTCCCTAATAAAGTAGAACTATTAATTTAAGCTCTTATTCTAGTGAATTTGGATCTTCTCTGGACTTTAGTGTTCAGAGTTTAAGAGCCAGGAAATTTGGGCCCTTAGTGTGTTTGAAAGATAAATCGGAGTTCTTAATTTGTGTGAAGCAAAATGAGTCAATGGAGACTATTAGATTCAATTTGAGTGGTTCAGATTGCCTGTTCTTTAAGCTTCGAAGAGTGAAACCCGGAGTGGATATCTGTCCCTCTGCAGCGCATATGGTAGCATGATTAGCATCTTGAATTCATGCTTCACAGACTCACAGTACTAAGTACATGTGACATTGCTTCGGTACATATGTGTAGAGGTTGACCCACTGTCCTATATAGCATGCCAAACAGGCCTGGACGCATTCACCTAAATTGCTGCAAGAGATGTGGCCACAACATAAATGGAAAGTTGCATGCTTTACAAATACGGCACCTGTTTTCTGCACCCCAATGCAATGAAAAGAAAAGTGGTAGTAATTGTGGCTTTGCTTTTCTTCGGCTTTTGGCCTTGCAGTCTTTAAACGATAGAATCTTTGCTATATGTGTCACTTATCCTTATCAGTCTCTCTCTGCCTAGCTAACCTAGCTTTGAGTGCTCTTCAAGTGTTGGACCGTCCTCGAGAAGGACTTTTGCTGTGACGCTATCTCAAGTCAATTCAAGCATAATGTGATAAAGTTAAAACGTATGATGGTGTCTCAAGTGTGTCTTGTCTTCACATGTGGATGAGATATTAGTAATCCATCTTCAAATTAAGGAGAAAAAAAAGGTGTAATCGATTATAGTAAAACGCAACTGAGCAGATCAACAACTTTCAAATTGAAGCGACATAAAACCTGTTAGTCTAAAACCATCTCCAACCGAAGGATCCAGAGGGCTAGAGGGCTGAAAATAGCCCAAAAATCGTCTCGAACCGAGGGCTAGGCCAAAGGGCTCGTGGGCCCCACTGGACAAAAAAAAGGCCAAAGGGCCAACCAGCCGGCTCAACCCAACCAGCCTCGGGCCGGACGACAAATTTGAATGTAACGACTAGCTGACGTCAGCTAGCCGTTATATTTGATTTTTTTTTTTTACAGATTTTTTTTTTAATTTAAAAATTCAATTTTTTTCCTATGACATCCTAAGCCATTAAACAACATTAAATAACATTAAGTAACATGCAACAACATTAAACAATGTTAAACAACATAAAAATTATACAACATAAAAAAAACATTTATCAACATAAAACTTAAACGCTTACTCCATGCTTCTTTTGTCCCAAAGATGTGCAACAAGATCCTGTTGTAGGTACTTGTTTATGGCACACGAACGTATCATCCTACAACGCCTCATGTACTTATTTAAAGAGATACTACCAGTTATTGGATTCAAAGGCAAATTAGGCCCATCATATATTTTTGCACGAGCCCTTCTTGACCTATTTGAAGTAGTTGTTCATCAGATTGGCATGCGTCATCACTCTGTTTCGTGGTTTATAAGAGCGACCAGCAACAGAGCCACCCCATTGAGGTTGTTTCTCAGTTGGCTGACATACTATGGCCGCAGCCATGGCTACCACATATTGTGTGTTGCGCCATGCTTCATCTTCTTCATCAAACTCCTCATCTTTTCGTCTCATCTGCGCCCATTTTTCTTCCAATTCGGAATTGGATGAGGACCCCTAGTTGGAATCCGAAGAGGATCCAAAGTTGGAATTCATTGCAAACTTTAATTGAAAAATATTGAATTCAAAGGTGTGTAAATTATAACCCAATACCCACCCTATTTATGGCCCGGGGCTGGCTGGGTTGGGCCAGCTAGTTGGCCCTTTGGCCCTTTTTTGTCCAGTGGGGCCCACAAGCCCTTTGGCCTAGCCTTCGATTGAAGACGGTTTTTGGGCTAATTTCGGCCCTCTGGCCCTTTGTACCCTTGGGTTGGAAATGGCCGAAAATAGCCTGAAAACCGTCTCCAACCGAAGGCCAGGCCAATAGGCATGGGCCTCATTGGACAAAAAAGGGCCGAAGGGCCAACCAGCCAACCGGGTGCGGGCTGGGCTCCAATTCAAACCCCAACAGCTAGCTGACGTCAGTTACCATTGATTTTTTATTTTATTTTTTTTGGGCTAATTTTTTTTAAAAAAATTCTCATTTTTTCCTATAAATACCTAAACCATTCCTCACAAATTTTTCACCATTTCAATTCTCATATTTTCTTACCTCTTCCAATAATATTTCCTTGTTTTTTTTCAATAATTTTCAAATGGCCTCGTCTGCAATGAAAGGTAAGGCTTGGACCTGAAAAGAAGATGAAGCTCTTTGTAGGGCTTATAGATGGGTGTTGGAAGATAAGGGGGAGTTCTCAAACAAGTGAAGGTGTTTGGACTTATGTGTCCAAAAAATACTTAGAGTTTTACGAAGACACCACTCCACCGAATACCTGAAACCATGAGAGTTGTTCTTCAAGATGGAAGAAACATCTTCAACCAAGTTTGAACAAATGACATCAAGCACTATTAGCAGCCCCAAGTAGACATGAAAACGGCGCTAATTACTATGACGAAGTAAGTGTTTTCACAATGTATTTTAAATATTTTATTATATTACATTTAATTTAATAAATTAATTTCCTTTAATTTTTGTAATTATATTTAATTATATTACATTTAATTTCATAAATTAATTTTCTTTAATTTTTATAATTATATTTTCTAGGTACACAAGGCGGAGGAATTGTATATAGAGGGCAGCTTGAAACCCTTTCAGTTTCATGGTTGTTGGGAAATTTGTAAAGGGTGGGTGGTATTTGAAGATCCACCTCAACATAGAGTAGGTCCTACGCTGGTGTTCGGAACTGCATCCTCAGCTGTAGATATGGATGAAGATGGATCTCCTACCCTTCAACAAATAAGGGTAGAAAATCCGTCTTTGGGTGAAGGTTCCATACCTAGGGCTATGGGACGAAACAAGGCCCGAAGGTTGAAGGAAAAGGGCAAGGCACATGATGATTACGCCGCTCAACAGGAAGTGGCGGCCTCATTGCGATTAATGGCGGGGCAAAATGCCTTTGCTGCGGAAGAAAGGAACCGTAGGCATGAAGAACGGGCCAAACAAATACAAGAAGAGATGAATGATAAGAATATGGAATGGAACATTTCAAATTACACTCCAATGAGTAAGGCCTATTTTGATAGGAAAAAAAAGAAGACATTATGACCTGGTGGCAGTTGTTTACCTCTGACTATACTCCTACAATGGCGGATGATGAAGATAATGTTGATTATGGATATTAAATTTAAGTTGTTGTAGTTTTTAAATTTAAGTTAATGTAGTTTTTAAATTTAATTTGTAGTTTTTAAATTTAAGTTGTAGTTTTTAAATTTAAGTTGTTGTAGTTTTTAAATTTAAGCTGTTGTAGTTTTTAAATTTAAATAATAAATTATGTTTGGCCCTTTGACCCTTTGGCCCTCGGTTAGAGACGGTTTTTTGTGACAGGGCTAAAACGAGCCCTATGTCCTTCGGTTGGAGATGGTAAGAAATATGGCCATGCGCTGTTCATTAAAATATTAATTTGTTGGAGGGCCAGAGGGCTAAAACGAGCCCTCTGGCCAGCCTTCGGTTAGAGATGGCCTAAGAAATATGGCCATGCACTGTTCATTAAAATATTAATTTCTTGGAGGGCCAGAGGGCTAAAACGAGCCCTCTGATCAACCAAAGCCCTCTGACCCTCCTTCGGTTGGAGATGGCCCAAAAGACTTGTCGAGAACAACAAAATGTCTACAAACCGCCTAATTGACACCAAGGAGAAAAACCTCATTTGCTTCGAGATCCCATTGTAACAACAAAGATTGTGCTAAACACTGATCCTGAAAATTTTCTACTTTCCTCCAAGTTCAAATTTCTCTCTCTATATTTAAAAGCACAAAATGTTTTACTCGCAAAACCATCAATTACCTAGTTTTATTTTCTTCAATTTTATAACATGTCCTCCATTTTCTAGCCAAGTATTGGAGAAGAACTTGCATGAAATATGTTGCACTGTCATGTGGCGTCAGCGTTCAAATAATACAATGTCGTGTATACGTTTTTTTCTAACATGTCACTGCATTATTGGATCGGAACACCGCAGTAGCGATAAACGCGTTTCATACATGTTATCTCTCCATGTAACGAGATCATATAATTTGAAAGGGATGTGACAGAGCAAACCCCATTGCAAATTATATAGGATGTGAGTCTTTTGATGGAAAATCTGGAAATAATTATGCAGAAAGCTTTAGGAGTTTCCAACACAGCAAGTACGCACAGCAGCTTCTACTACCATTACTATTACAACCTCCACCTGCATTCAGCACTGCCGTTATTAATTAAAATTAATATTAGAGATTTGGCTTGTGATGGTCCACACTACAACAGACCAAGCCAGTAGTGGTCGCTGTCGTCGTTTCGGTGCAGGACCATCGGCCCATACTGTGGTCCTTCTCCTTCCTTCCTTTCCTATATATCTTCATTTTCTTTCAGGTTTAGGGTTTTGGGGTAGTTGAGGACACCGAGGAAATTTGTCTCTGTGTTTAGAGTGGTCTCCAAGCAATTTCCATGTTTACGAGAAATTTTTCATTGTGACCGGAATACGAGTGGTAAACCACTTGTTTTTATATACGTGGTGATAAGTTTTATTTTTTAAGTTATTAACTTTTTAACACACATATCACACTAATTATATAGTGACACGTGGTGTACCATTCCGTGTTCCGGTGAAAAATCTCCCCATGTTTACGAGAGATTTTTCAGTATGACCGTCACACGAGGTGGTATATCACGTGTTCCTATATAAATGGTGGGTTATGTGTGTTAAAAGGTTAATAACTTAAAAATTAAAAAATTTCACCATTTACATAAAAACACGTGGTGTACCATCCGTGTTTCCGTTACAACTAAAAATTTCTCAATGTTTACATCTCCACAGTAAAACCATATTTATGGTTTCTGAAGTCGGTAATGATATCAGTTTTCAGAAGCCGTAGTATAAACTCATGGTACTGGGCCCAATCTTGGTTAGGCTCGTTTGGTATTTGTGGGAATGAAGGCCAAGTATGGGCCAGGAAATGAAACTGCAGATTGTAAACTTAAAATTTGAACCCATTCTTTGAGATCCAAATACACCAAAACAGTTAACACCCCGCTAAGGCCTTCAGCCTTTCACAGTGATTTAGAGCAACTCCACCCTTATTACTTTAGAGATAGGCAACCCAATCCACTCTCTCCCTCCCAAAAACACTCCAATCCACTCGGGTAATTGGACCCAAGGCGAGTCCGATGGCGAAGTTAGACAATAATCGCCTAGCCCAGCGCCCTGCTTGTGTGACATAAGGCTAACATCATCATGATGTTAGCCACAATTTAAATTATTAAAAAATTATAGAAACTATTTGAAATTATAAAAAACTAATTAAAAATATAAAAAATATAATTTTTTTTATTTATAAATATGTAACCATGTTCTTCTACTTTACACTATATTTCAATATTTTTGAATACTTTCAACTAATCTTTTATTATTATCCAAAATTAAAAATAAAGTTATCATTTACTATACTATAAAGTAAAAAATGCTAATATTTTAATACGAATTGTTTAGGCTATTTAATTTAGGGGTGGAGATACACTTGGACAGTTACTGTTCATTGCAGGCAATTACTATTTATTTAAGGGGATTGAGTTGCCTATTACCCAAGGGACCTTCCTACACTGAAAGTGCTCTTAAGTGAATGTGATACGAATAAGGTAGTATTAGTTTAATAATGGTATGGAAGTAGTGTGAGTTCAAGGGCGGAGGCAGCTAGTTGCTGCCCTGGGGCTCTAGCACACCCCAAGTTTTATCGATGAAAATTTTTGCTGTTAAAATAAGCATGTTATGATCTAATATTGCTTGAAACAAAAATTTAGCGTACCCTCAACGCTTAAATTTCACTACACATACAAGGAAAATAAATTATCCCACCCCTATTTAAATTCCTAACTCTACCATTTGTGTGACTTTGATACTGGTGAGTTTTACTGTTTATATATTAACCTTGAAAAGAAAACCCTAAAAATTAACAAATAATAATCAGAGTTCAACAAAAACTAATAATCAGGGGGAATAAATCAAAAAATAATATAACTTAATCGAATTTTCCACTAATTTGTAAAGATAACGAATTGTGAGGTTGGAGATGAATATTTAGTTTGAGGTTTGGTGAGCTACCACAAGGTTTAAGCCAAAACACAGCGATGCATGCATGCCCACCAAGCAACGACACAAGTAGTCGTCGTGCCACGTATCTCAAATTGTCCCCTCAATAACAAAACCAAGATTTTGATGATAACTACATTCCTATATAAAACCATCCCCCATATTTTTGTTGCTTGCTAAATGATATATATTATGATCGACTGAGATCTATATATATACACATATAATATATAGATCCGTAGCCATATCATGACAATATTAATCAACCAATCAACTTCAAACATTCGTGCACACTACTAACTCACACAACTCATATTACGTAGCATGTTTCTTGATCTCATAAATTCATGATTTATTACGAAGATGTTGATTTTTTAAGCTTTTGTGATCATGATTAGGTATTTCATGGTCGTGATTTAGGAATCTTGATAGTACTATTTGTATTCTTCTTCTTCTTCTTCTCTTAGTGATCGAGATAGTGTTAAATATATAAGATGGGATCCGATCGATATGATGGCTATGGTTGAGGAAAAGAAGTATGCCATACTAGATATAGGAATCGATAACTAATTGTAAGAACAAGAAAATTTCATGGGGTGTGATCAAGATTCAAGTGATTCTAAGGATGAAAGTCTAGCATAAGTTCTCGACCTTATGTTTGGATGACAAAATTTTACCTACCAAAAAATTTTAGACTCAATTGTTAAAAATGCACAACAGTAATAGCACTAATTAATTACTTAATCACTAGAATTCTTCTACTAAAGACTACATATGCACTACAAACAAGGTAAACAAAGAACTTTTTGAACGACATCTTTATGAGAATCATTTGAAAGTTTTCTCAAATGTATTGCATCTTGGCATTTGTAAATCCCTCTATCAAATTTTTGTACTTCATTCCTAACAAATTTACATATACTAAGTTTCATGGAACTTTAAAGTCCCTCATCCAAACGCACGATTTTGAGAATATTACCACTCTTTGCCAATTAATTTTTTTTACATGCATGCAACTTGGGGTAATTTTTTGCTATATGTGTGTACTGTAGATGTGGAGTTTATACTGCTTTTTTTTAACAAAATTTATTGATTCGGGCGTAGCCAAAACAATATATTGTTAAACTGTAGAACAAACCTCATCAAGTGGTATTGTGCTCGCAGCCAGCTTGATTTAAAAGGGGTCCCCCCTGGTCCTGCACCACTGTATAAACCAATGTGATCTTATAAAATGCAGCAAAGATTTTTCGAATTAGAAACGGACAAGAATTAAAGGAAAAATCTTGTGAGACGACTAAATAAATGAATATAATGAAATTGCCTTCATATATCCTTCAGATGAAGTAATCATTGCTTGCTCCTTGCTCCACATGTGACCTGGTCATCAGTTTGAGAAAAGAAAAGGACAGAGGGAGATCGAAATATCAGAAAAATATCAGAAATTGAAAGTAAAATCAAGGGTGACGGCAGGTGTGGGGGGGCTGAGTGAGAGAGAGAGAAAGAGAGGTTGTCACTGTCTGTAGCCTGTGCCAGCATTTGATGAGTTTTGGCAAGGTTAAGGATGAGAGAGACGCTCCCATATGCAAATAGGCTATCCGTATACATTCCATTCCATACCCATCTCTTCATATATATCTGCACAGTTTTCGAGGTTTAATTTCTCTGAGTACTAATCTATTCTTCAAACTATTTATTTTTTAATCTATAGGAAGTTGAAATTTCACCTTGTTGCCGAGCATATATCAGGCTGTTACAAGATCTAATTGGACGAAACCTTCCCAGCCATCGATGTGAGACATTTCTACGTGCTCACATATTAGTTAGATTGAATTGTGAACGCTAAGAGTTTAAACTCGAAATTGGAAAAACAATAGCATATATATAAGATCTTCTAGCTATTGCCAGTTTGAGAAGAGCAATAAGTTGTATTATAAAAACGAAAAATTAAGAGATCTTATGACGTATACTCTAAACAAGAAAAAAGTGTATTGGCGGTGACTACTTGTGAGAGAATACTTAGAAGATGTTAACAGTGCACAGAGGAATAACAGTGATGAGTATAGATACTTGAGCCTCTAAAACCCTAGCTAGCTAAGACCCCACACACGCACACAACACGCACATGATAAATAAATTTTTACGTGCGGTAAAGTTTTACATGTTGTGTGTTGTATGTATTTGATGAAGTTTTTATTATCAAGTTGTACAAAATAGTGGGGGGTGAAAACCGCTGAAAATTAATAGGGTTTGTCATACATACTGGACTGGAGTGCCGTTGTGAGTAGTAGCACTCAACACCTCCTTTGTATTTGTCATTTTCTTGCAGCAGCAGCAGCTTGTTTATCTATCTATCTGAGTCCTCTTGACACTATCTCACGTGAATGCCTTTCAGCCTTTCAGCTCTCTCTCTCTCTCTCTCTTCGGGTTCTTGCTCTTTCTCTCTTATAAGACTTCAGAATATCTCAGGACCTTTTGATCAGCCTTTACCCTATCTCATATTGTCCTCCTTTGCTGGACACTCGACACACAACACCCTTTTAACCCCTCTCTTTCTCGCCCTAGATCTCTCTCCCTCTCTTTCTCTCTCTAGATCTCTCTTCCTCTCTTCTCTCTCTAGATCTCTCTCTTTCTCTCTCCCTCACATGATGACTCCAGTCTATCGGAACCCACCATCCTCTCCTTTCTCCCATGTCGAGCAAGCAAATGATCAGGATCAACGCCTGAAACTTTTTATATCATCATCATATACTAATCAAGCTGCAGCTTCGTCATGTTCTTCACTGATCTCATCATTTCCTACTTTCTTCGACTCCTTTGAAGATCAAAGAGCTGGGAGTTCTAGCACCACTACTCTTGGTCATGATCAATCACTATTATACCATCACAAGGTAAGAAAACCTAGCTATATAGACATATATATTAAACTTAATTATCTTAATTAAATTTTCATATAGCTCGATCTTCCTTTAATTGATTCTTCACAAGTCCATGATCAAACTTGGTACTTCTGTGATCTGATGATCTCGTAATTGATTAATTTTGATGGGTTTTTCTTAGATAAAAGTTAAAACTAATAGGCAAATTAATTATTCGTTCTCCAGAATTAGCTACCATCTATATATATATATATATATATATATATATATATATATATAGATAAAAGATTGATTTTTTGTCCGAGACTCCAAAAGCCATATTCATTCCCAAATTTTTAGTGTTTTGTATCATTGTATGATTGTCACATGCATGTACGACACACACTCATAATTACATTAGATAAATTGTTAATCAGTTAGTAAGTTAATGAAGACTTTTGTCCGAGACACCAAAAGCCACGTTTGTTCTCTCTTTTTTTTATTTTTTTATATTATTTTATTTTATTTTATCTCAGGCTGATAAGCACATACGGGATTGTGGAACAAGTACTTATGATCAAGCATCCTCGTCATCTTCTTTAGTTCAGCCTCATGTGGTGGACGTTATGAGCAACAAGGACCATAGATTAATGTCGGCATATGCTGATCATGAAATGGAGATCAATGGTAGAGGAGGAGAAGAGGAGGGTAAAAGTAATAATAATATTAGGCCAAGGGCAGTAGAATGGATGTCCTCCAAGATGAGGTTGATGCAAAAGATGACCAACCCGGATCTCGCGCCGGCCGGTACCACTGGAAATCATATACCTGCAGCTCCGGAGATAGCTGAGCATAAATTCCGAGTTGTTCAATATCAAGAAAACAGTGACGAAACCAGCTTTTCCAGAAATAGCAACAAAACTACTCCAGCTGTTAGGGTTTGTTCTGACTGTAACACAAACACAACGCCACTTTGGAGGAGCGGTCCTCGCGGCCCCAAGGTAGTTACTGTCTGTAAGATTTTTGTATTGTGAGACTGAATCTGAACCGCACATACTGACACATAAATAAACATGACTAATGGTTCAAATTAATTTACTGTTTGACAACAGATAAATAAGCAAATACATGTTTGGCTAGATATAATATGCTCTTGAATTAAGTATATTCATATGTGTGTATATGTGTTTGTTGCAGTCGCTGTGCAATGCATGTGGAATCCGACAGAGGAAAGCGAGAAGAGCCATGGCAGAGGCTGCGGCGGCTGCTGCAAATGGGTTTGTAGTCGGCGCCACTGACACTTCATCTGCCAAGGGTAAGGTGGCCAACAAGGAGAAGAAACCGCGGGGAAGCCATAGCAAGAACAAGAGCAAGCTCATCGTCACCGACACTCCATCAGTATCTCCCAACAACAAAATTAATAGTAATAATAATAAGATTTGTTTCAAAGGTTTGGGTTTTCAACGAGTGTTTCCTCAGGATGTTGCTGAAGCTGCAATCCTCCTTATGGAGCTGTCTTGTGGCCTAATTAATCACTCTTGATTTCCATTTACATTTTTGCTCTCCGTAATCTTTTATTTAGGAGGATTTTTTCTCTCTCTTTTATGTGGTTTTGCTGAAGAACATGAGTTTGCTGAAATTGTAACTGTAATTTATTTTACGCATTGTTAAAATGTGAGCTATTAATTAATGATAAAAATTAGCATATTTAAATACATAAATTAATAATATGTTTATTTATAGGGAATGAGATGAATGAGAATAATTCTCATTCTTTTTCCTTAAATTTCATAATCTAATACCGAAAAATTAAAAATCAAATCAATTAAGAACTCCGTACTTCTCTTATTCTTAAATTCTCGATGGGAAATTTTATTTAAATCCATATAACTTCTTTCTACACCCAACTTAAATTTTAAATGTGAATTATTTTTTTTACTTTATTGCATAATTACCATTAAGCACAAGATAAAACTAACAATAAAATTAAAATTTATCAATAAATTCACATTCAATAATCAAACCCTACCACTATGCAATCTTTATCCTATGTTCATTTTAGCTAAATGTCGCTTTAAACCCTACGCGATGGATGATGATTTTGAAGAACAATGATTTGCACAAGCTGTTAATTATTAAGGGTACAAGTGTAATACAGTTAGAAATACAATTAGCAAGGTTGTTAGTATTTGGTTAAAGTACTTAGGATTTCTCTTATAAAAACAGTGTGTGTAATCTTCATTTAGTCAGTTAATACAAATCCTATTTCTCTCTCTAAAACTCTTTGTGTTCATCCTTCTGTAATCATCTTTCTTCTTGATTTTCTCTTCAATTTCCAGACATTGCAATGTAGTTAACATTAATAATGCTGTAAATGTTACTTGTTCTGGTTAAACCACGCTATTCAGCATCTCATAAAAGAGGCCAAGAGACGTATCAGCATCTTTGTGGGATGCATTAGCTGAGATTATTGATGTCCATATGATTAAGCTCTTACATTTTGCTTGATCAAAATCCCTTTGTGCCTAGTAAAGAAAACTCGACTTTGCATGAGTATCGATGTATAATAGCACTTGCAGCACACTGATTTTTGCTTGATCAAAATCCCTTTGTGCGCAGACAAATTAAATTGTTTCTAGGGTAAATGATAAAAAACTATCTCAACTATTGGTGTCACGACACTTTCATATCTCATCTTTTAAAATTGACAATGTCATACCTCATCTTACGAATTTGTGCCAATGTCAGACCTCCGTCAGTTTTTCTGTTAATTTCTCAGTTAAGTGCTGACGTGGCTAGAGACGGGACCCATTTTTTTTATTAAAAAATTAATTAAATATTAAAAAATTAAAAATTAAAAAACTAAAAAAATAAAAAAATGGCCCAAGGGATCCGGCCTTCCCTTTCCTCCGCCCGCACCAACCTTTTTTCTTCTTCTATTCGACAGCCACCAAACCCTTTCCCGTCCCCCCAACCTTCCTCTGTCACCCTCTGTCTCTCTTCTCTCTGGGATGCGATCTCCCTCCTCCGTCCCTCTCCCCACTCGCACTCGTCCTTCCCTCACCACGACCTCCCAACCCGACCCATCCCTCCCTTGGTCCTTCCATACCTAACCTTCCTTCACCACCCCACCGCCGCCTCTCTTCCTCCATCTTCACCACCCCACTGAAGAAACCAAAAAAACCAAGCCCACACCCGTATCCCACACCAAAACAAAAAAAACAAAAAAAAAAAAAAAACCAAACCCACACCCAGATCCCTTTCCACTCCTACACACTCATCACCCTCCTACACACCCAAACCCTCAATTCCCATAATCAAGTTTCAGAAAATGGGCGAGGTTCGAGAAGGTGTATCGGAAACCCAGATCCCCTTCTATCCTCTCTAATTTCTCTATCTCTCTCCCCAAAACGCAGACTTACAAGCCATGGAACGCATGAATTCTCTCCTCCCTCACCTCATCACCTTTCTCTCTCTTCACCTCCCCATCCTCCTTTTCTCTCCGATTGCCGCCGCCAAGCTCACGAACCCTCTCGGGCTCTCCAGGTCCAGCTTCCCCTCCATGCACGCAAAACAGTTGATTAGAGCCTTCAATCTCTTCCTGAGGAAGACATCAACATCATCGACGACCCCGATTCCTCGACATAAACAGGGACCAGCTCAAGGAGCTGCGGGTGAAGCCATCGTCGGCCTCATTGGCATCAAAGATGATGGGTGGTGGAGGAAGGTTGGGGGGGGACGGGTGGGAAGGGTTTCTGGGTTTTGGGATTTTAGGGATGCAGGTTGCAGCCTTGCAGGGAGAGAAGAGAGAGAGGAGAGAGAAGGGGTTGGGTGGGAGAGAAAGGGATCTGGGTTTTTGGAAAAAGAGGGACACATGTTGATGGGTTTTTTTTTGTTTTTAAATTTTTTTTTAAATATTTAATTAATTTTTTAATAAAAAATGGGTCCCGTCTCTAGCCACGTCAGTACTTAACTGAGAAATTAATAGAAAAACTAACGGAGGTCTGATATTGGCACAAATTCGTAAGATGCGGTATGATATTGTCAATTTTAAAAGATGAGGTATAAAAGTATCGTGACACCAATAGTTGAGGTAGTTTTTTGCAAGGTTCTAAAAATCGCTAGGCGTTAGTCGGACGGCGGGCTGAGGCCTAGCGCTTAGGAGGCTAGGCGGGGCCTGGGCGGACTAGGCGGATTTAAGTAAATCAATCATATCTCATGTAAATAAGTGTCTGCTTATACTTGAAATATATATAATTTCATCATAAACTACAAAATAGAATGCATATATATATATATATATTATGAAGTATTGTAACATAATGAAAACATGTGAAATAAGGATATAATGTGTGTTCATTTAAGTATGTAACAAGTCTCTTACAATTTATTGGAAAAAAACAAAATACAAAATGAAAGTTATCTATTTTCTGTCTAAGTGAGTTGCGACCTAGGCGAGTGTTTAGGCGGGTCTAGGCGGTCTAAGCGGGTGCCTAGGTGGTCTAGGCGGTGCCTCAGCAGGTCTAGGCGGCCTTAGCATTAATTGGGACGGTGGCCAGCCGCCTAGCGCCTAGGCGGCGCTGGGCAGGGATTTTTAGAACAGTGGTTTTTTTGTAATTTACCCTTTTTTCTAACAGCATAAGCATGTACTTCCTCCCTGACTTTCAGATTTGATAAATATGATATTGTGGGAAGAATACTTGAAAATGTCACGGTATTTGGTTTGCAACCGCATGCCTACATTACGCGAATCAAATTTAATGCCTCTTCATGCCGGTTGTTCTGAACTAAACCAGAAATCACAGCATTCCAATTACTTAACTTTGGCTTCTTACTATCTCGAAAAACAACTACGGCTTTGTCAACACACCCATGAAACATGTACGCCGAAACTAATGAACCATAAGTGACCTCATCCTTTTCACTCATCTCATCAAATAATTCTTGAATGAGATGCAGAACACTGGTTTTTGAGTTTTTATTTCTAAATGGGTGCAAAGATAAATTTATAAATTAAATTGGGATTGTGAGGGTAATTTAGGTAATAAATTTGGATTTAAAGAGATATCGATAATTTAATTAAAAATTATATGAGTGTAGAGAATAATTTAGGTGTAGAAAGATGTTAGATGAGTTCAAATAAAATTTTTCATTCTCGATTTCTTACTTCCTCTCATTCTAAATAAGTAAAACATTTTCATATGAAACGGGTTGCGCTTATTGGATAAGAAAATTTGAAAAATAATAGGTCCAAAAGGAAGGTTATGAAATTGAGCCCAGAAGTGGATGTTGTGAAATGAAAGGAAACTTCTTGGCCGGCTCATGTAGTCAAAGATGATCAAACTGAACCTACCTCATGACAGTGACCTCCTTCTCCTTTACCAACTTGAAGAACTAAAATGGGAGTTTATTAATTGCACCTAAAACTTGCTGAACATTCATCAATCTTTACCGACTCGAAAACTAGATTTTGGATGTCCTACATATGTAATTTCACATTTAGTCAATAGATACTTTGTCATCTAAACTATTAGGAGGTGAATTTGTACACAAACCTCAAGTGTATGAGCGAATGCTCTTAATCAACTGAACTATAAATTATTGTTATTTTTTTCCTTCATGTCATGAGTTCAAACTTTATGCACCCAAAACTTTTTGTGGCCTCTCTCTGACATATCTACTTGAGTGACACGTGTTCTTTTGATTTAATTTATCTTTAGTGTATACATTAAGAAGTGGATCCCACAAAAACGTGTGTACAAAATTGTTTAAAAAAAAGTAATGCCACAAATATGTCCCCTTAACTTTTTAAGGAACACTTTGGAAGCGGTATCTAGCTATCAATATTCTTTGACTGAAATCTTGTTAATTTTTATTTTTTTATCGAAGTCATGATATAAATTTAATAATATATTTCTATGTAGGTTACTATATATTTTTTTAAATTAAAAATTGTAATTGTTTATATTAAGAATAAAACCCATATTTTGTGGGATTAAAAATAATAAAATATAAATTATACTCTCTAATATATTTTGTGTGCGTGTGCGTGTGTGTGTGTAAGTGTTATTAGCCCTAAAAAAATCTCATTCTATACTCCTCACAAGTGTATTTTTATTTCTAATTATAGAAAGTTTAGAGTACAAAATGAGATTTTTGAAGTGCTAATAGCAATTCCCTATACATACATATATATATATGTGTGTGTGTGTGTGTATATATAAACATGGATATATTAATCAAAATTAACAAAAAAAATATTATTGTACCAAAACATGGGTACATTCTTCAAAACCACCAAAAAAAATATATATATTAGGCTTAATAACATTAGTAAATTTCTTCAATTAAACTTGACATGGATACATTCTCTAATCAACTAAAAAGAAAGTACCCATATAAGTTTAAAAATGGATTAAAAAAATTGAATGGATTTTATATAAAGAAAAATGGGTACATTGTATATTTAAAAATAGTACATTTTACATATAACAAATTAGTATTTTAGTCATTTAGTACTTCAGTCTATTGATATTTATCTTCATTTGGAAGTAAGAGGTCCTAGGTTCAACTCTAGCCAAATGTGAATTTGAATCACATTATTGCTAACTCATTGTAAGGCTAAGCTCACCGCCCTCCCTTTAGTGTAGTTAATGTCGTTTGTTTAAAAAAAATATTTACGGATGGGTACATTTAAGATTAAAAAAATTATATGAATGGGTACATTTATGATTAAAAATTGAAAATCTTTTTATAAAAAACTAATGGGTACAAACTTATTCTAATTTTATTTTTTTTATTTGCAAAATGTTATGAATTGAAAATTAATTAGGAACTTAATAAATGTGTGAGTATTAAAACCCTAAATCAATTACTAATTTTTATTTTAAAAAAATTACGCAACTGACGTGTAAATTCATTATTACATTAATGTTAGGGACTTCGATCAAAATAAAAAAAACTAATAAGGTCTTAGTCAATGAACATTAGTAACTAGGGACCAGTATTAATTTCTTCTTCTTTTTGTTGAGGAGATAAGTTGAAGAATTAACACTGTTAAGTGAGATTTAAATGAATGATCAGATGTCAATAAATGAAATATATCACAAAAAGACCACATAATTTTTTTTGAACAATCAATATTATCTACACTAAGGGGAGGAGTGGGCTTAACCTCACAATGAGCTAGCAATAATGTGATTCAAATTTGCTTTTAGCGAAAATCGAACCTAAGATCTCTCACTTACCAATAAAGAGGAATACCATTAAGTGGCAATACCACATAAAATTTTGAATGCAGAAGATTTGAACTCGTTTTGTTTGCCCTTTTACAGCTTCCTACCATATAATGAGGACATTGAAACAATGTCCTTTTTGGCTAAGAATCAATCCAACAATGCCACTTAATGCTAATTGAAACTATTCTATATTGTGATAAAACAATGTCCATTGTAGTGGATTCCCACTCCCCAGGGATTAAAAACTAAAGGGCTGAGTCCAAGTCCTAGATTCATTCACCTACTCAATCAGGATTCCTAACATTAGCAAAAAAACATTAGCAAAAAACAATCTGGTCCGTTGATTCTGACAGTTTGACGGTCATTAATACATCACACTAATAAAACCGTCAAATATTTAACCACAATAACAGCATCTGACTCAGTTCTGTTGAAACGTACAATGTCAGCCACATACATCTTTCTCCTCTCAAAGGATGATCCGCTGTCATTCTTTACCAAAATTACACACCAACCCTGAAATTAAATCTTCTTCGGATCTCAAATCTAAGAATCAGGAAATCTAGACTTCTTGTTTATGTGAAAGAGAGATCAGAGCATTTGATTTGTGTAAGGAGAGCTAATGAAATGAGTTATTGACGAACGTTAGATTCAATTGAGTGATCTAAATTGTTTGATCCTTAAACCCCGGATAAAAAAATTTCAAATGAATCTCTGTCCCACCAACCCCCTTTCCACCAAATACAGTTGGCCCCACCAAATAGTCAATCTGGCAAATAAATCACAAGATTGGAGTCGGAATATTCAACCAAATCTCCATTACCACAAATGTGATAATTTTTTGTCTTTCATCACTATTCATTAGCTTAGATTTAAAGGGTTTGGAAAAATCTTGAGTGCAATTGTATGTATATTTGCATACATAACATAAAGAGAACGATATACATCTTGTTACATCTAAGTTCGGAGATTTGTAATATTACACGAGTCTTAAGACTCATAACCTAACCCTAGATTAATTTTCATATTTTGCTCTCATTGTGTGTGAGGTGATACATGGAGATAAGCCTATTGTGATAGAGAATCTGCCAACAAATTACAGAAAAGATTCTCAAATTCTCACTCCAAATCCAGCAGATATGCATCAAAAACTCCTTTGGTTCATGTGTTTTCTCCCTCCCCTCCTCCCTCAACACTATTTGGACAAAGACATTCATTCAGATCCATTGAAACTCAATCTCCTTTCCTCCAATCCCTCCCATACATTCATGATTTTATGAACCATAATTTTCATTATTTTTGTGGGTTTTTCATACCCTCCAAAAAAATTCTGTCCTTTTCTCAATAGGTGCCCAGTCATCCCAGTCATCCACCACCCACTACCCAGCACCCACCACCACCACCAGATCTTGAAACTCCCATCACATTTTCTCCAAATTTAATATACATTATTATATTTAAAAGGGCGAATTTGTGACTTTACTTTTTTACACAATTTTTTGCATCATACTTCTCGACGAGATGAAGAGAATGGTATCTTTCTTGATGGCTAACTCTCCGTAGTTTGGCCGAAAAACGGCTTGAAATTGGCTAACTCGAAAATGATTGTCCAATTTCGAGCCATTTTTCGGCCAAACCACAGTGAATTAGCAGTCAATAAAGGTACCATTCTCTTTGTCTCGTCGAGAAGTGTGATTTTCATTTTTGAATCACTCAATTTCGTTGAGTATTGAAGAAGTTATGAACGTTTAAAGTTTACCCAGTTTCCGGCAAGTTTTCTAGTTTTTCCGCGGACCAGTCACATTTGAGGCTATTTTCCGGCCATCTTCGTCAACCATTGGGCTTCCAAATGGTATAATTTTGTTCTACACTCTCCTATCTTCATTTTGATATATTATGGGTCGAATTTGGTTGAGAAACGATTCAGTTACAAAGTTTTGAAAATTGCCCAAAGAGTTTTTAACGGAATGATAATTTGTGATGTGTTTGATCAATCTCAGAGACCAATTCTATTGATTTTCAATGTCAGGGACCAAAATAATGTGTTTGATCAATGTCATTGACCATTTGTGATAAAAACCCTTCATAATATATTTCAATGATCCAAACGGTGTATCTTTTAGATATTTTGTCAAAGATCATGTGCCTGAAAAATCATCAAAATTCAAACCATATGACTGTAGGAGTAAATTTAGTATTTCTTTGTAGGATCTATCAATTTCCTCCCCAACAAATGAATTTCTTAATAACTTTGTATTTGTCTAATTTTTTAGACAAGGATGATCTACGAATGACATTATAAAAAATAGACGATTTGGATCGTTACAAAATGTTTATAAAAAATTAATGTCACGGATCCAGCTCATATTTAAATATTCATATATTTATATATTGACAAAAACCTCCACTCATTTCGCTTATCAAAAACAAACCCACATCCTCTCCCAACTTGTATCCTCGCTCACTCCAATGGAATAACAGAGCAACAAAAGAAAAAGGCAACAAACTTTGAAAAAGAATTCATATTTTTTCCAAGTTTCTCACCAACCCAATCTGCATTTCCAGTTTCTGCTTTCTGGGTTTTGCAAAGCGCAGTCGTTTTCGGCTTCCATGGAGCGCGCGAGGCGGCTGGCGAACCGGGCTTTCGTGAAGCGGTTGGTCTCGGAGGCCAAGCAGTTCCGCCAGAACGAGAGCTCTGTTCTGAGCTCCTCCACCTCCCCTGTTCTCTACGCTCCGTCGAGGTACGTCTCCTCACTCTCCCCATGCTCCTTCACGCGCTCGAGTCCCAGATCAGACTCGCTCCCCTCGAGAAACGCGTCCCACAATGCCGGGTTACAAACCCGGTCGATTTCCGTGGACGCATTGAAAAGCAGCGACACTTTTCCCCGCCGCCATAACTCCGCCACTCCGGAGGAGCAGATTAAAATGGCGGAGTTGTGCGGGTTCGATGGCCTCGACTCGCTGATCGACGCCACCGTGCCCAAATCGATTCGACTCGAATCGATGAAGTTTCCGAAATTCGATGAGGGGTTGACAGAGAGCCAAATGCTTGAACACATGAAGAATTTGGCCTCAAAAAACCAGATTTTCAAGAGTTTTATTGGGATGGGATATTACAACACATATGTCCCACCCGTAATTTTGAGGAATATTATGGAAAATCCAGCTTGGTACACTCAGTACACACCTTACCAGGCTGAGATTTCCCAGGGGAGGTTGGAGTCTCTGCTCAATTTCCAAACTTTGATCACTGACCTCACCGGCCTTCCCATGTCGAATGCATCACTGCTCGATGAGGGAACCGCAGCCGCGGAGGCAATGGCGATGTGTAACAACATCCAAAAGGGAAAGAAGAAGACTTTTGTCATTGCCAACAACTGCCACCCCCAGACAATTGATATTTGCAAGACTAGAGCTGATGGTTTCGATCTTAAGGTTGTTACCGCGGATCTTAAGGATGTTGATTACAGTTCCGGTGATGTTTGTGGTGTTCTTGTTCAGTATCCGGGGACTGAGGGCGAGGTTTTGGACTACGGGGAGTTTATTAAGAATGCTCATGCCAATGGGGTTAAGGTTGTGATGGCAACTGATCTGTTAGCGTTGACAGTGTTGAAGCCGCCTGGTGAGTTTGGGGCGGATATTGTTGTTGGTTCTGCGCAGAGGTTTGGTGTTCCGATGGGGTATGGAGGTCCTCATGCAGCTTTCCTGGCTACCTCACAAGAGTACAAGAGGATGATGCCGGGGAGAATTATTGGTGTTAGTGTTGATTCCTCGGGGAAGCCTGCGCTGCGTATGGCTATGCAGACAAGGGAGCAGCATATCAGGAGGGACAAGGCTACCAGCAACATTTGCACTGCTCAGGTACTATACTATGCTTTGTTTGATCTGTTTTATGATTTTTATTAGGGATGAACTGATGAAAGTTCGAAATTTTCGATCAAATGATGGAATCATATATTTCAATTTGATTGGATATTTTTTTTGTTTTATAGGCATTACTTGCAAACATGGCTGCCATGTACGCTTTATATCATGGACCCGAAGGCCTTAAAACCATTTCCCAAAGGGTTCATGGTCTTGCCGGGGCATTTGCAGTTGGATTGAAGAAACTTGGAACAGTGGAAGTTCCGAGCCTTCCCTTCTTCGACACTGTGAAGGTTAAGGTTGCCGACTCACATGCAATTTCTGATGCTGCTAACAAGCTTGGATTAAATTTGAGAGTAGTAGATTCGAGCACTGTAAGTTCTTTTTTTTTTCTGTCTCTTGCATCAGTTATTTAACTAAATATTCTCTGAGGACGGATGATGGAGTTCTTTTACTTAACGAAGTTACTGAATGTTAACTCCTTTTCAGATCACTGTTTCGTTTGATGAAACAACTACCTTGGAGGATGTTGACAAGCTTTTCAAAGCTTTTGCTTTGGGAAAACCTGTAAGTATTATATGTCTTTACCATAAAAGATGATATTTGCAATTTATTACGAAGTGCGTCCATTTAGTAAGAAATTTGTTTAATTTCCAGGTCCCTTTCACTGCTGCATCTCTTGCACCAGAAGTTCAGCCTGCAATTCCTTCTGGGTTATCGAGGGAGAGCACATTCCTTACCCATCCGATCTTCAACTCGTATGGCCCTTTCCAGATGACTGACTCTCACAGCCTACTATTTGAAAACTAAATTGACTTAAATTCATTCTCTCTATTAGGTATCATACCGAGCATGAGTTGCTACGATACATTCATAAGTTGCAATCGAAGGATCTGTCTCTATGCCACAGTATGATTCCCTTGGGATCTTGTACCATGAAATTGAACGCAACAACTGAAATGATGCCAGTAACATGGCCTAGTTTCACCGATATTCACCCTTTTGCTCCTACAGAACAGGCTGAGGGTTATCAGGTAGTTAAAAATGTTTACTTACGAATGAACTAAAACAGTTTCAAACTTTTTCCCCTGGATTTCTTTTTGTTACGTTGCTTTCCTTCATGTAAATAGGAATCTGATACTATATGCTGTAAAATAATAAATTTCAGGAAATGTTCAGAGATTTGGGTGACCTATTGTGCACCATCACTGGGTTTGACTCTTTCTCTTTGCAACCCAATGCCGGAGCTGCTGGAGAGTATGCTGGGCTAATGGTTATTCGGGCATATCATTTTGTAAGAAATCCTGACTTTTACTTCTTTTGTTTTCCCACTTTTTAATAATTGTTAGCAAGCCCTTTGCTATCGAGCTCAAAATAAGCACTCTAAATTAAGGTATTTGAGCTAAAGGTTTATCCTTGTAACTAAACCATTCACCGGTTACCCACTGTAGGCAAGAGGGGATCGCCACCGCAATGTGTGTATCATTCCTGTCTCAGCACATGGTACTAATCCTGCTAGTGCTGCAATGTGTGGAATGAAGATTGTAACTATTGGAACTGATGCTAAGGGAAACATCAACATTGAAGAGCTGAAGAAGGCTGCTGAAGCAAACAAGGATAACCTATCAGCTCTTATGGTAAGAATCCTATGTCAAAAAAGATTTGTATCATTTGAAAAAGATTGGAGAGATTTGATCATATTTCAAATTGTAGGTGACGTATCCTTCAACTCACGGAGTCTATGAAGAAGGTATTGATGAGATATGTAGGATAATTCATGACAACGGAGGTCAAGTATACATGGACGGGGCTAACATGAATGCACAGGTCTGTATCTTATCCTATCCATGCTTGATAGTTATGTCCTTAAATTCAAATAGTTTCTGCGCTGCAGGCTGTTTTTTCTTTTGCTGGCGCGTGTTCAATCTGTTGAGCTTTTTGTTCTTGCAGGTTGGTCTGACAAGCCCAGGTTGGATTGGAGCTGACGTTTGCCATCTCAATCTCCACAAAACATTTTGCATTCCACACGGAGGTGGTGGCCCTGGCATGGGTCCTATCGGTGTGAAGAAGCACTTGGCACCCTTCTTACCATCCCATCCTGTGGTAACTACTCTTTATGTTGAAGCTTTTCAACCGATTCTGTAAACTCAGAAATAATCAATTTGGTTTACATGAGAAACAATGTAATTCCTTACATGCTGGATGTCTAAGTTTCGAGCCATTGTACTGAAGGTATCTACCGGTGGCCTTCCTGTCCCCGACAAGTCTCAGCCACTTGGAACCATCTCTGCTGCACCTTGGGGCTCTGCACTTATTTTGCCAATCTCTTATACTTACATAGCCATGATGGGGTCCAAGGGACTCACTGATGCATCAAAGATAGCAATTCTGAATGCAAACTACATGGCCAAACGCTTGGAGGTTCCACTTTGCTTCTTCACTTTTGTATTGCTTTACAATTTGCGCTTATGGTTATACTCTATGTTAAATTTCCTCTGTTTGCTCATTTTGTCTGTCATTTCTTACAGAATTACTACCCCATTCTTTTCCGTGGTGTCAATGGAACTGTTGCCCATGAATTCATTGTTGACTTGAGAGGATTTAAGGTATATTCTTAACATTTGCCTTGATTTGTCCGCATTTTCGATCTCTTTCTCATTGAACTCTGCTGCTGCTTCTTTTTTCCTGTAGAATACTGCTGGGATAGAGCCTGAGGACGTCGCCAAGCGTCTTATGGACTACGGTTTCCATGGACCAACAATGTCATGGCCAGTTCCTGGCACTCTCATGATTGAGCCAACAGAAAGTGAAAGCAAGGTACACCCCAACAGAAAGATTTCCTTTGATTTTTTCTCTGATGTTTTTCTTCGAGTTCAAGTAATTATTTTTCTTGCTTGCAGGCCGAGTTAGACAGGTTTTGTGATGCTCTAATTTCCATCAGAGAAGAGATTGCTCAGATTGAGAAAGGAAAAGCCGATATTCTCAACAATGTCCTTAAAGTAAAAGCTCTGCTCATCTCTCTCCTCCAAGACTATAAGTTACTCATTTTACATAATTATAAATGGTTTTTGAACTCCTCCTGCAGGGAGCTCCTCACCCGCCATCACTGCTCATGGGAGATGCATGGACAAAGCCATATTCCCGGGAATATGCAGCCTTCCCCGCTTCCTGGCTCCGTTCTTCCAAGTTCTGGCCTACCACAGGTATGCAATTTACACCAAAAATAAAGAAACTAGAATGTCATGGAAGTTGCCAAGTGTTTGCTATACTTTCATTTTGGTACTGTCTGATTGCTTTTATTGACGATTGAATTTCGTTAACTATTGTGTCAGGACGCGTTGACAATGTGTATGGTGACCGTAACCTCGTCTGCACCCTTCAACCCGAAGCAGTGGAGGAACAAGCAGCAGCCACTGCTTAGTCTCTTCGGCTCGGTGCATTGAGCTCAACACAAAGTCTGGTCATGGATATGTTATGAAATCATCATCAATTTCTTCTTCTTACTCCCACATTGTATGTAATTTCTTCAATATAGCCCTTTATATCTGGTGACATTTTCGTTTCCTATTTATGATGATGACGATTATCTTTTCTAATAACATGTTGCTAATTGCAACTCAGATGTTGTAATTATTATTGCCCTTTTTCATTAGGTTTTTTTCCCAGTTGAGCACCGCAGTGCGTTGGCCCTTTTGCACCCAAGTTTGGATCTCTTTCTTATGTTAGATTAGTTTAGGCGTCCTATTGCCGAAAACATATTTGAAAAAAAAATCCATGTATATTATTTAGCCTCACCGTCAAACGATTATTTAGCCTCAATGTCAAACGGATGAGGTTGAGAGGCTAACCTTTAATGTGACAATCAATATCAATACGTGACATCTAAATTTTAGGAAGTGCAATGAAACCATTGTTCCCTCACGTGAATTTTAAAGAGCACATTGTAAGATCGTACGACGAGTTGATTTACTGACATTCGGTTTCCGTTTTGTTGGATGTCTTATGTGTAGTGGTGTTTCATTAAGACGAACGCAAATAAAATATATATTTGTACTGAGTTCAATAATTAAATTGGTTCATTGGGAATTGTTGTGGTTGTTTAACATTCAGTTAAAAAAGTACTTTGTAAAATCCTCTCGTTTCTGTACAAATAGCAAGAACCTCAAATTGTAACTGCCAACTTAATTATTTTAAGAGAACTTTAACGAAAAGCACTTGGTACTGTTTATTTTAACGAAAAATCAAATTTTTACACTAAAAAGTCAATCATGGTACTATTCATTTTACCTGTTATTTTGTCTTTATCGTTAAAACTTAAAATTTTCAAACCCGTTTCATTAGTTTTCCTTTATTTTAATTGATGTTTTCACACACACACACATATATATATATATATATATATATATATATCTGTGTGTGTGTGTGTGTATATATATATATGCTTTCTGAACATTAATCTAACTTGAATGCGTTCATCTGAATCAATAACTAATAAACCTCGAACACAAAAATTAAACCAAAGTACAAAAAAATGAACAAATAATCAATATTAATCAAACAAGGCTGTGCACGCATGCAATCTACTACTTTTTGAAGATCTTGAGCAACACGTCGAAGGTGGTGGTCGTACATGCAAGCTCAATTGGCCCGTCAATCTTTGCGTCGAACACATTAGGCTGCGACTTCTCGATGATATACTTCGGAGGAATCTGATATAGGTTGCGTTCTTGTCCAACGTACACATTGATATAACCTTTCTTGGGAGACTGGGACTTGCTTAAAGCTGTGTAACTTTTCTTGGAGTACTGGGGCTTGCTCAACTTCTTGATGAACATACTCGTCTTTTCTCGAATAATGTTTGCAAGGTTCATTGTTTGTACTTCTCCTTGACTAAACGAAAGAAACAAAACTAGGGTTTTCTGAAAGCTAGGGTTTAGTTGGAAACAGAAGAAACTGGAAGGATACAGACGAGAGGGAAAAAACGAGAGTTTTCTGAAAGCTAGAGCAAGTTGCGTGAAGATATTGAGAATAAGAGAAGAAATTGGAAGGTAAGAATTGAGAAAGTAAGAAAGTCTAGCAGTGTATATATAATGAGTAAAAGCGGCAAGGGTTTCCAAATACTAGTCTGCAAGGGTTTCCAAGTTGGTCCAAAAAACCATAATATTCGGAACAAAATTATAAATAAGAAAACAATATTATAGGAGTCTTGATCTTGTGTTACTTGGGGACCAAGAATTCATAGTCATTTACATTTGGATTAGATATTAAGGGTTGGGATTAAAATAATAAAAATGCATCCAAATTCAAAGATGGATGATCATTCATTCATGTGTCACTAGTAAGAAACGTGGATGAGACAATGAACTCTCAATAGTGGAGACCAAGTTTATGTCTTAGGCTTTTTAGTGAGCGTAGATATCAATTTCTTGGAGGAGTTTCAGGTATATACAGTGTGGTATTGTTCTGATTACTTTTAGTGACGATTTTCGTTAGTAGCTATACAGTATCTGGATGTCCGTGTTGACAATATGTGTAGTGACGGCAACCTCATCTACACGCTTAGGCCGTGGAGGAACAACCGGCAGCCACCTCTTAAGTCTTCAGCTTGGATTGAGAAAGGAAAAGCCGACATTTACAACAATGTTCTGAATGTTGTAGAACTTGAAAACATGTTTATATAACAAATCTCGAACACAAAAATTAATTGAAAATACTAAATAAGAAACAAATAATTAATGGTAATCAACGAAGGCAAGGCTGTGCGACGTATGCGTGCATGCAATCTACTACTCCTTGAAGATCTTGAGCAACTGATCGAAGGTGTTGGTCGTACATGCAGGCTCAATAGGCCCGTCAATCTTTGCATCGAACACATCCGGTTGCGACTTCTTGATGAGTTGTTGGAGAGTCCAAGATATATACTTGGAAGGAACTTGATTTCGCTTCCGTTCACCACAAGAAATGTGAGCAACGGTAAAGAAAGTATTGTAACTGTTACTCATTTGTGAGAAATTATATCAAGCAAAAGCCAGGTTTTTTTCAGTTGAGATAAATTGTCACTGTGATGAAGTTAAGTTGTATTTATGAAATATAATTTATGTTGGTGATATTTGATATCATGAGATATGATTGAATTACGTGTTGGTTTAGTCTTGACAAGTATCCTTAATAAGACCTATGTCCTTCCCCTTATACATTTTAGACCTTGCAGGTTCGGTGCGAAATTAATGAAGGGTAGACGGGCAGAGATTGTGTTAGAAAAGTGGCATAATATTTTTAGAGTAATGTTATTCTCACCCCAATGTCTTATCTTTCCACCCACCTTTTAATGAACTTTTTAATTACAAATTTGTCCATTTACAAAAAGACTGATAAGGAAATTAATTATCTTGTTTTGCTTAATTTAAAAAAAAAAGGTTGGGCATGAGAGACGATTTGTCTACCTTAAACCCTAACTCATATTTTCATCTCATTTCATTCAGAGAAAGTAAAAAAAATATCAATGGACTTAGAAGATGACTTTTTTATTGAACAGGTGGAAGATGACTCTTTTACAGAAGATGTAGAAGATTATGTTTCCATTGAAAAAGTAGAAGAATAATTTGTGTGTAGGTCATTTGAATTTGTCCATCATATTTTAAAATTTGTCGTTGTCGAATTCTTTGGAATTTGGATACCTTTGTCGTTTCCATTTGAATTTGCAGACCTTAGTGGTTTTTATTTACATATTATTTGTTATATTTTTTAAGAAACAATTTTATAATTTCATATGTATGTATATATTAAAGGTTACTTTGGGAATAACAGTGGGTGGGAAAATAACATTTTAATTTTTTAACTTTTTAAGGTGGGTGAGATTATAACGTGGGTGGGAAATAAGACAATGAGGTGGGTCTAGGAGCTCTCTATTTTTATTATTCTTGTACACTTGTAAAGTTTCAAGATTTATTGTACAACAAAAGTTTATTTTCGTTTTATTTTTATTTTTTCGCATTGAACACGAGGTTTTTCCTTGCTTTTTATTAGGGGTGGGCGCGGTGCGGTTCGGTGCGGTTTCGAGTGAAACCGCAACCGAAACCGAAACTTTTTGCGGTGTGGTTCGGTGCGGTTTTGAAGCCAAAACCGAAATGAAACCAAACCGTTTGGTTCGGTTCGGTGCGGTTTCAAATGGTTTTGGTTTGGTTTTTGAGAAAAAAAAAGGTACAATTTAAAATATACACCTATTTATGCATAAGACGGTCTTATTTTTCTCATATATTAATTAATGAACATGCATCAAAACTGCAGCAAAAACAGCAACAACAATGCAGCAAAACAGCAACCAAAAACTGCACCAAAAACTGCACCAAAAATGTGCATACATGAAATTTTTAGTAGACATACCTGGAATGTCCGCTCTTTCCTCTTTGAGTACCAGAAAGCTGATCTGCTTGCTTGAATAAGGCCAACTCTCTTTCCAGTGCGGCTCGTCTAAAATATAACTTTCATTAATCCTAGTATAAGCAAATTCCTTGCAAAATAAAGAAAGTATACAAAAATACATACAATTTCTTTTGCTTCTCATATTCCAAACGAACTTCCCACACATGCACAATGACTTCCAGCTCATCAAGTTACGGTCCAAGAAGTGTTTAATGGGGCAAGTGCTCCTAATGCTTGGCTTCTTCAAGAAGGCTATGCAAATCGTAAATACCAGGCCACACAGCAACCAAACTCCTGCAATCACATACCCATGGACTCCTGTAAATGCCGTAGACTGGAAAATGAAATTTAATATATGGTGCGGTTTCGGTTTCGATGCGGTTTTGAAAACCCAAAACCGAAACCAAACCGTTTTTTTGTTGCGGTTCGGTTTCGAAACCAAAACCGTCTCAAAACCGCAAAACCGAACCGTTCGGTGTGGTCCGATTCGATTCGTGTTTTGATTTCGGTTTTCAGTTCCAAGTGCCCACCCCTACTTTTTATGTAGTTTTTTTTTAATAGTCCATTTATAGAATGAGTATCTTAATGAAATTCTTTAGAGTGGGAACTACCATATCAAATATCTTGTCTACAATGCGGGAGAGATTATATATTAAACTTAGCAAACACCAATGCTGATCTAATAGCTTAGGATAGTTGTCTTCTCACTAGCATGTATAATACGCAAATCATAAATACAAAATCTATACAACATAAAAAGGAATGTTTTATTTCACCTCTCCATTAGAACATGTACTTTACAATCATCGTATTTTTATTCTTAGTACGCATGTATTACGTCTGTCAGCTTTTTAAACGCACAATATCTGATTCATAAATACACAATAAATTCATGTTTTATTTTACACCTCCAATACAAACAAACACTTTACACTCGTCGTATTTTCAGCATGCAGATCTACATGTGTTACAGCTGCCAAGTTTTGAATTATATGATATGTAGATCATAAATACCAAATCTGCACAACAACAAAGAAAATAGCAGTGAGGCCCACTTTTCTTCTTTCTATGTTTCGTTTCACCCCTCCATTTAAACATTTACGTTCATCATATTCTCATTCTCAGTACACATGTATTACGTTTGCCAGCTTCTTAAACGCACAATATCTGATTCATAAATACACAATCAACACAAAATGAAAGATGTTTATCTTCCTACTATCTTATCACTATTCGAAGAATGAACATATAAGATGGAGTGAAGTCCACTTGCATAAGGCAAATGCCATTGTTGGTCCCAAAGAGCCATAAAACACCACCATCTTGGATGTCCAACATCTCCACATTCAATCTCATCACACAAAATCAACGGTCAGGATCGAGTGAAGTCTATGGTAAGAAATTGGGGGACTCACACTAGAGGGAGAGTTCTTGCACTTGAATTGGGGGATGAGGAAAACATAAACAAACAAAAAAATGTGCCATGTACTCAAGGTATCTACCGGTGGCCATCCTGCCCTCGATAAGTCTCACCCACTCGAAACCATCTCTGCCGCACCTTGGGCTCTGCACTTATTTTGCTAATCTCTTATACTTACATAGCCATGATGGGGTCCAAGGGACTCACCGATGCATCAAAGATATCATCATAACTATTCTGAATGCAAACTGCATGGCCAAACGCTTGGAGGTTCCAGTTTGCTCCTTCACTCTTGTTTTGCTTTACAAATTGAGCTTACGGTTATACTATATGTTAAATTTCCTCTGTATGCTAAATTTGTCTGTCATTTCTTACAGAATTACTACCCCATTCTTTTCCGTGGTGTCAATGGAACTGTTGCCCATGAATTCATTGTTGACTTGAAAGGATTTAAGGTACATTCTTAACATATGCCTTGATTTGTCCGCTTTTTCAATCTCTTTCTAATTGAACTCTGCTGCTTCTTTTTTTTCCTTGTAGAATACTGCTGGGATAGAGCCTGATCAGGACGTCGCCAAGCGTCTTATGGACTACGGGTTCCATGGACCAACAATGTCATGGCCAGTTCCTGGCCCTCGCATGATTGAGCCAACAGAAAGTGAAAGCAAGGTACAATCCAACAGAAAGATTTCATTTAATTTTTTTTCTCTGATGGTTTTCTTCGAGCTAAAGTATATTAGTTTTTCTTGCTTGCAGGCCGAGTTAGACAGGTTTTGTGATGTTCTAATTTCTATCAGAGAAGAGATTGCTCAGATTGAGAAAGGAAGAGCTGATATTCTGAAGAGCTGATATTCTCAACAATGTCCTTATAGTAAAAGCTCTGTTCATCTCTCTCCTCCAAGAACTATCAGTTACTCATTTTACATATAAATGGTTTTTGAACTCCTTCTGCAGGTAGCTCCTCACCCGCCATCACTGCTCATGGAAGATGCATGGACAAAGCCATATTCCCGGGTATATGCAGCTTCCCCGCTTCCTGGCTCCGTTCTTCCAAGTTCTGGCCTACTACATGTATGCAATTTATACCAAAAATAAAATGCAATGGCATGGAAGTTGCTAAGTGTTTGCTATACTTTCATTTTGGTGCTATCTGATTGCTTTTATTGACGATTGAATTTCGTTAAATATTGTATCAGGACGCGTTGACAATGTGTATGGTGATCGTAACCTCATATGCACCCTTCAATCGGAGGCAGTGGAGGAACAAGCAGCAGCCACTACTTAGGGCCAGTTTGGGATTGTTGTGCTTTTAAAAAAAAAAAAAAACTGTTTCTGTTGTGCTTTAAGAATAATCAGCTGTAAAATTGACACATTCCAGTCTCGGCTCCGCCGTAGTACGGGCTTACTATGCCCTCACAGTTTTGTTTCTGGGAACTCACGAGCACTCCTCAATGGGTCACCCATCCTGGGAATGCTCTGGCCCATTCTCGCTTAACTTCGGAGTTCCGACGGAATCTGAAGCCAGTGAGTTCCCAAAAGGCCTCGTGCTATAGGGAGGGGAGCATGTACATATAAGTCACATCACCCCCTCTCCCACATCGACCAACGGAGAGGGGGCGATATGCCTTAAATGTGCATGCTTCCCTCCCTATAGCATAAGGCCTTTTGGGAGCTCACTGGCTTCAGATTCTATCGGAACTCCGAAGTTAAGCGAGAATTGGCCAGAGAATTCCCAGGATGGGTGACCCACTGGGAAGTGCTCGTGAGTTCTCAGAAACAAAACCGTGAGGGAATGGAAAGCCCAAAACGGATAATATCGTGCTACGGCGGAGCCGGACTGGGATGTGACAAAAATAAAGCTAATGAGCGTTTGGTTAATTGAATTTTAAAAGTGATGTGAGTATGAAAAGCAGCGCAAAAGCATTTAGTAAAATTTAATGTAAAAGTGATATAATTATATAAAATAACAAATGGACATGGTACGATAACAATGATGGAAATGGTGGTGGTGGTGCTAATAATGGGATGTGTTGGTTGGGGTGGAAAGGTAACAATGGTGGGAGGGCAGTGGCGGTTGGTTGCGGTTATGGTGGTGCTGGCGGTGGCGACAATGATAGTGGTAATGGCAGTTGTGGTTGTGGTGGCAATGGTGGGGGTTGCGGTAATGGTGGTGACAATGATGGCAATGATGACAATGGTAGCGGTTGTGGTTATGGCGGTGGTGGTGACAAAGGTATAAGGTTAGTATTTGTGGTGGTAAGTGATAACGTTTACTCTATTCTCTAAGGGATAGAATGTGTGTGGAAGGCTAAACACTGTCATTTAAAAAAAATTAATGAAGCTATTACAATAATTGAAAATAATTATGAAAGACCCAACTCTTCTTTTTTATTAAAGTAACTTTTAAAAACAACCTATATGCTGCTTTTAAAAGCTGTTGTCTAGAACTCATTACTTTTAAAATAAGCAGAATATTTTACTTTTACCAAACGGGCCTTAGTCTCCTTGGCTCGGTGCATTGAGCTCAACACGAAGTCTGGTCATGGATATGTGTTGTGAAATCATCATAATTTCTTCTTCTTACTCCCCACATTGTATATAATTTCTTCAATACAGCCCCTTATATCTGGTGACATTTTCATTTCCTATTTATGATGATGACGATTATCTTTTCTAATAACATGTGTTGCTAATTGCAACTCAGATGTTCTAATATTATTGCCCTTATATCAGTAGGTTTTTTCCCCAGTTGATCACCGCAGTGCACCAACTCTTTTGTACCTAAGTTTGAATCTCTTTCTTAGATTGTATTAGTTTAGTCGTCTTCTTGTCGGAAACATATTTGAAAAAAAAAATCTAATGTAATATAGCCTTAATGTCAAATGAATGAAATTGAGAAGGTGACCTTTACTGTCACAGTCAATGTCACATTCAATGTCAATATGTGACATTTAATGTCACATTCAATGTCAATATGTGACATCTAGATTTTAGGAAGAATTACAAAATCATTGTTCCCTCACTTGAACTTTAAAAACCACATTGCAAGACCTTACGATGAGTTGATCTAATGACATTTGATCTCCACTTAGTTGGATGTCCCTGATGAATGCAAATACGATATATATTTGTATTGAGGTTAACACTAAGATGTGGCTCATTGTGACTTGTTGTGGTTGTTTAATGTTTGGTTATAAAAATACTTCGTAAAATCCTATCATTTCTATAGAAAAAAAAAGTAAGAAAAACACACGCGATGGAAGAAGGTATTAGCTTCAAGATTAACTCTATTATGAGTAACTTTAAAGAGTCTCTATGTTTTCCTCAGAAATATAGAACCTCAAACTGTAGATGCCAACCTAAGTATTTTACTTGATGATACACACACACACACACACACAATATATTTATTTATTTTTTATTTTTTTTGAATTTTTTTTCTTGGGAAACCTCGACGGTACGAGGGTAGTTTTCTTGATAATGAAAAAATAAGTTACTCCTAGTCAGGGGGGACATAAATCTTATCCCTCAAAAAACAGAGACAACAAAAAGGAATACATGAAAAACAAAGAGGGACATAAACCTTACCCTTCTAGAAACAAAAAACGAGAATGATATAAAGAAAAAGGGGGGGGGACATGAAACCTAACCCCTCTAGAACCAAACCTAAAGGTCTAAACCTGCAAAACAAGTCAAACAACACCATAAAGTTAGCAAAAAAAAAGAAAATGAGACAAACCTGGATGCCGACATGCACATTAATTTGAAAAGCAGTAACCAGGCAAGCCAACATAGTCTGAAAACAGAGCAGCACGAACCGCAAGCTCGAATACAAAAATTAATTCAAAGTACAAAAGAATGAACAAATAATCAGTATTAATCAAACAAGGCAGTGCGCGCATGCAATCTACTACTTTTTGAAGATTTTAAGCAACTCATCGAAGGTGTTGGTCGTACATGCACGCTCAATTGGCCCGTCAATCTTTGCGTCAAACACATCCGGCTGCGACTTCTCGATGAGTTGTTGGAGAGTTGGATCCAAGAGATACTTCAAAGGAATTTGATATAACTTTCGTTCTTGTCCAACGTACACATTGATATAATCTTTCTTGGGGGCTGGGACTTGCTTAAAGCTGTGTAACTTTTCTTGGAGTACTGGGACTTGCTCAACTTCTTGATGAACATACTCGTCTTTTCTTGAAGAATGCAAGATTCATTGTTTGTACTTCTCCTTGACTAAATGAAAGAAAACAAACTAGGATTTTCTGAAAGCTAGGGTTTAGCGAGAACTGGAAAGAGAAGAAACTGGAAGGTAAGAATTGAGAAAATAAGAAAGTCTAGCACTATCTATATAATCAGTAAAAGCGGCAAGGGTGTCCAAATACTGTCTGCAAGGGTTTCCAATTTGGTCCAGAAAATCATAATATTCGGGACAAAATGATAAATAAAAAAGAATATTGGTTTTAGAAGTCTTTGATCTCTTGGTTGCTTAGGGACCAAGGATTCATAGTCATTCAAGTTTAGATTTGATATTAAGGGTTGAAATTAAATTAAACACTAAAAAAGGCATCTAAATCCAAGGATGGATGACCATTCATTCCTTGGTCACTATAGGTAAGTACGTGGATGAAACTAGCAATGAACTCTCACCAGGGGAGAGTTTATATCTTAGGTTTCCTAGTGGGCGTGGATTTCAATTTCTTGTAGGAATTTCAGGTACAGTTTGGTGTCCGTCTGATTACTTTTAGTGACGGTCGAATTTCGTCAACTATATTGTATCTTGACGTGCGTGTTGACAATGAGTGTGGTGACGGCAACCTCATCTGCACCCTTCAACTGAAGGCGCGGTACATTTGAATCAAACTTGAATACGGTACATTTGAATCAATAACTAATAAACCTCGAATACAAAAATTAATTCAGAGTACAAAAGAATGAACAAATAATCAATATTAATCAAACAAGACAGTGGCGTGCATGCAATCTACTACTTTTTGAAGATCTTGAGCAACTGATCGAAGGTGGTGGTCGTACATGCAAGCTCAATTGGCCCGTCAATCTTTGCGTCGAACACATTCGGCTGCGACTTCTCGATGAGTTGTTGGAGAGTTGGATCATAGAGATACTTCAAAGGAATCTGATATAGCTTTCGTTCTTGTCCAACGTACACATTGATATAACCTTTTTTGGGAGCCTGGAACTTCTGTCGGATATAACCGACAGAGAATTTATTAATAAGATTAAATACAATTATTTTTGTCGGATAAAACCGACAAAAAATATATTAATAATAAAAAAAATAAACCACCACTTTCTGCATTTTCCATATCCCCTGCATTAAATGCATTTTTCATATTCACAGCAAGATCAGACATAGCTTCATTAGGAAGCGGCTTAGGATGCGTCATGCTAGCCACTGTTATAGCATTGTTTGTTTCTACCTGCACACATTCACATTCCATTAGAATCACTCAATCACAGCAAGCATTGCTCATTCAAATGAATCTCTTCCCGAAATCGAATGAAAATTGAAATACTTACAGTGTTGATGAGATCTATGATAACGGAGAGCTCCTGGTGCGCCAGCTGCAAGTTCTCCACCATGCTCTGCCATTGCCACTGCGTCGCCGCGCTCTCTTTCGAGCTCTTCTTCTGCTTCTTGTTCTTGTCCTTCTCCACAGCCTAGGCGAAATCGATTCTCCGAATCAAATTTTGCCGCTTCTCGTCGTAGCCTACATCACTTTAATCAAAGAAATAGATAATTAGGGTTTCCGAGAAATCAAAAGTTGATGTCTGTTTGGTTGCCGAGAAAATAAAATCAGACAAAAAGAGGATAAATCGAGGTAGCGCAAGAGCTTCAGCCTCCCAATTGAATCTGGCAGTGTGACAACTGTGCTTGAACTCATGTCTAGCACACTCATATACGTAAGTGAATAAATTATTTCACCTTGTCATTTTCCAAAGGCTCTCAGTTGCAAGTGTTGAACCCGACAGAAGGAAGAGAGGGGAGAAAAGGGGGAAGGAAATGAGGAGAGATGAGAAGAGAAGAGAAAAGATGTAAGATCCCACTCACCTTGATAATTCGAGCTTTGACAAGACAACCTATCTAAAAATCTCTAGAACTCAAACTTACATGCATACTGACTAACTCCTTTGCATGATAACAAACGAGAGCCTTTGCTCTTATTCATACTCTCGGCCTCTCTCCCTGCTTCTCTACGTTGCTCTCTGCAACTGTCACAGCCCGTCCCGGAATTTTAATTCCGAGGATGTGAATTGACGGAATTGTCCCTAAGAGGATTGCTAAGGTATGTGACATGTTTAATTGATTAATGTTATCCTCCTTAAGTTATGGAAATTTTAATAAAATATAGGTAATGTTTGTAATTGTGTGGATAGGTTTTTATGTGGACCACATACATACAAAACTGCATTTCTCTCTCTCTCCCGCATGCTCTCGGTCACTCTCTCTTCCTTCTCCTTCGAAACCGTACGGACAACCCCAAAGACCATCAAACCTTCACGGATCGACGTGGTTGAGACCACCATCGTACTCCTAGAGACCATACGAACCCATTGGTACCCATTTCAGGTAAGGGTTCATTCGTTTTCACGTCGAAATCATGAGCACCGTGATTGTCACTATTCACCAACTTTTAAATGGTTGCATTTTAGGACAATCCAAGCTTACCACGAGCTTAAGGAGGTTCCCACGAAGCTCGGAGTGCTTCGTTTGAAGGTTTGGGACGTCGGGATCACGAGGTTCGAAGGTGGCCGGTTTTGGTGGAATTTTCCCGACGTGATTTGGAAGGTTTTGAGGCTCCAAAGAGGTATAGCCTTCTTCCTCTCATGAATTGTGACATTTTGGTGAAAATTTCATGAAAAATGGTGCAAAAACGAGCGAGAAAAGGGCAGTTGCAGGTTTGCCCAGAATCCGGCGCCGATGGCACTGTTCCGGCGTCGGGAGGTTGAAGATGATGCGCGTGGGGGGCGCGTGAGGCAATGGCCTCCTCGGCGCGTGAGGGCGCGTGGGCCCTAGGAAAATTAATTTAAAAATATCACGATGTTCGTGAGGTTATGTAGATCGCGTTGGTATATTCATATGCCAAAATTGAGCTTTGTATGATGAGTTATTTCGAATTGTTGGTTATGTGCTTACAATAACGTTTTTATAGTTGTTTCGCACATATGTGAGACCTATCCCGAGGACGAGCGCAGTCAGAGGCGTCACGGGGGTTACGACCCTTCGACATACCAGTGAGTGGGAGTTGTTTTCATTATATACCTATATACTTAATGATTTTCCCAGAAATCGAATTTAAATGAAAGTATGTTTAAAAATGCCATGCATAGCTTTATATGAGTCATATGATTTGAAATGCCATGCATAGAAATTATATGAGATGTGTGAATTGATATATGATGCATATATGTGACTTGGTGCTGCGGACGCACATGTGAGTATCAGGTGAGTTATATTTGGTTCATTGAATTGTTTGATGTGATTTATGTTAATAGCTCATAACCTGCACCCCTGGTGTTAGTGCTTATGTTATTCACCCGCATCACACGCTCACCTTAGATCCAAGTAGATGCTAGTCGTACAGACCACTAGAGGTGGTTCCGACATGCTAGTCGTACAGATCACTAGATGTGGTTCCGACTAGTAGGTGACCCTAGATTATGTGCACAGATGATTGATGAGAGAAGCACTAGAGCGTATTATTACACCATCATAGTCGTACAGACTACTATAGGTAGTTCCGACTTATGTGCAGTGTAGTGCCGTACAGGTCACAGTTGGTGACTCTGACTGGATTGGATATTGAGCTTTCGAATCGGCCGTACAGGACCACTGCAGGGTCTCCGGTTGATTTATTATTTCACCTGATTTATCTTGATGCATCCATATTATGTTTTTGGCGCATGGCATAGCATATTTCTCTGAAAAATGATAAAGAATGGTGTTTTGAGATTCTGAAGCTTTATAGATATTTATATATGCTATTTTCTGGGAAAGTATACAGGTTTTACAGTGAGGGGATATATATGTTGATAAAGGAAAGATTTTGAAAGCTTTGTTTTACTGACCCACTCACCTTGTTTTGCGCCCCTCCAGGTTGTAGTTAGGAGTGTTTGGTGGCTCTCGAGGATCTCCACGGCTATTCTGACGGACTTCACTCATGTAGGATTCACCTTCAGGTGTTGTAACTTAGTAATTGTCTTACTTGACTGCATTAGAACCTTATGCTCTGGATATGTGTATTTTACACCTAAACTCTCATTAGCATGTCATTTGGATGGTACTGCTAGTATTCGGCTTTTAATTATTCATAACTCTTTATCTTATTGCTTCCGCATTGTGTAATGGTTACGTCACGTTAGTGACGGCCAGCACGCCCTGATTCTCGGGTCGGGGTGTGTCAGTTTGGTATCAGAGCTTAGGTTTGCAGTCCTGTATAAATTGTGAGCTTTCTAATTATCTTTGGTGTCTTCTGTCAGAACTATGCCGCCTCGTAGGGATCCACGTTCTTCTTCTGAGCCCAGTTTCCCTAATGTAGCTCAGTTAGGGGAAGCCATAGCCCAGGCCTTTCAGACTTCATTCCGTCCTCCTCAGAGAACACCCCTGGAGACTGTTTATAATCTGAAGTTGGAGCATTTCTTTGGTAATGAAGGTCATGAGGGGGCAGAAAAGTGGTTAGATCGTATTGAGAAGACTTATTAGGTGATGCAAAGTCAGGGGAACCTTCCTTCTAGTAGATGGGTCAAGACTACTACATGGTTTTTAGGAAGAGAACCTGCAAGTTGGTGGGAGAATGAGACTAAGTTTATGTCGCCTAAAGCAGCAGCTGATTGGGAAACATTTAAGGAAACATTTAGGAGAAGATTCATTCCTCCAGAGTATATTGATCGCAAGAAGCAGGAGTTCACTCAGCTGAAGCAAAAGAAAATGTCGGCGAATGAGTACTACAGGAAGTTTACTGACTTATCTCGCTATGATCCAGAAGTGGCTGCTAATCAAGTGGAGATGCTTCGTCGCTTTAAGTTGGGAACGAAGAAGGGATGGAGGACATTTGCTAGTGCTGTTCCTTGCACCACTTATCATGAGTTTTCCGAGATTTTGGTTCGGATTGAGGATTCCGAAAACTTGCCTAGTGAAAGTGAAGAAGAAGAAGATAAGAATGTTGATAATCAGATGAGAGATGATAAGGGTAAATGTGCTTTGACTTCGGGACCCCGTAAGACTCAGAATTTCAAGAAAAGTGGAATGAGCTCGAGTTTTTCTAGCGGGGGATTTAGTGCCAGTGGTCCGAGGAGAGGTGGAAGATTCACTGGTGGACCCAGGTTTCAGAGGCAGAGAGATTTTGGTGGTGCTGGTGGTTCAGGCCCTCCATTCTGCCGTCGTTGTAATTCCAGACATTTTGGGGAGTGCAGGAGAAGTAGCGGTGCTTGCTACACATGTGGACAGGCAGGTCATAGAGCTGCACAGTGTCCCCAAAGTCAGCAGAGGCCTCAGCAGTCTGTTATGCCTCCTCCAGCACCGATTCAGCAGAATCCCAAGGCAGGCAGTTATGGTCAGATGAGTCAGGGTGGTGCTGCTTACCACTATCAGGGTGATGCCGCTCCCTATGCTTCAGGACAATATCAGTATTCCCAGGATCCTTATTATCAGAGTGGGTATTCCCAAAATCCTGGAGGTTATACTTCTTATCCTTCTATGCCAGCTGGTGGATCGTAATGGTATCAGGGAGGTCAGTTCCAGCAGGGAGAGGTTGCTGCTAGTAGTGCAGGACTATCTAGGCAGTCTAGCCAGACAGGTCAGGGACGTAGTTCTCAGGGGCGTGGTAGTCAGAGTAGCAGAGGTCGTGGATGACGACAGCAAAACCAGGGACGTGTTAACAACATCTCACTGCAGGATGCTCAAAACCATCCGGACTTGATTATGGGTACGTTAAACATCCTTGGTCACTTTGCTAGAGTTTTGATTGATTGTGGTGCTACGCACTCTGTGATTTCTCATACTTTTGCTCAAATGACACAACCTCATCCTACACCTCTAGGGTTTGATTTAGAGTTTGCTATGCCTAGAGGGGACAAATGTTATGTTGATAGTGTTTATCCAGGGTGTCCAGTGATGATAGAGGATGTAGCTATGCTAGCTAATCTTATCCCGTTAGATATTGTGGATTTTGATGTGATTTTAGGGGCAGATTGGTTGCATTATAATCGTGCCCATATAGATTGTTACGGGAAATCAGTCACTTTTCATCGTCCTGGACTACCTGAGGTTATGTTTGTGGGCGAGAGAAGTGGGGTGAGGCATGGTGTTATTTCTGCCATGAGGGCAAAGAAGTTGTTATCGAAAGGTTGTCAGGGATACTTAGCACATGTGATGTTAAATGATGTGGCTCCTAGTAGCGTGGAGGAAGTTGGAGTGGTCAGACATTATCCTGATGTATTTCCCGATGATTTGCCTGGATTGCCACCAGACAGAGATGTGGAGTTTTCTATTGATTTGCTTCCAGGTACGAATCCTATATCTTTGACTCCATATAGGATAGCTCCAGCTGAATTAAGAGAGTTGAAAATTTAGTTGCAGGAATTGATTGATAAAGGTTTTATTCAACCTAGTAGTTCGCCTTGGGGAGCCCCGGTATTGTTTGTGAGAAAGAAAGATGGAACTCTGAGGTTATGCATTGATTATAGGCAATTGAATCGGGTAACGATTAAAAACCGTTATCCATTACCTCGTATTGATGATTTGTTTGATCAGCTTAAGGGTGCACGTGTATTCTCTAAGATTGATTTGAGATCTGGCTATTATCAGTTGAAGATCAAAGAGGAGGATGTCCCTAAAACGGCTTTTAGGACCCGTTATGGACATTATGAGTTTTTGGTGATGCCTTTTGGATTGACTAATGCACCAGCAGCTTTTATGAGGTTGATGAATGAAGTATTCCAGCAATATCTTGATAGGTTTGTCATTGTTTTCATCGATGATATTCTGGTATACTCTAAGTCGAAATCAGAGCATATTCGACATCTTCATTTGGTTTTGGAGAAATTGAGGGAGCATCGGTTGTATGCCAAGTTTAGTAAATGTCAGTTTTGGTTGAATCAAGTGGCATTTTTGGGGCATGTGGTGTCGGCACAAGGAATTCAAGTAGATCCTCAAAAGATTGCAGCAGTGGGGAGCAACCACGAACCGTCACCGAGGTACGGAGTTTCCTTGGTCTAGCAGGGTACTATCGACGATTCGTGCAAGATTTCTCTATGATTGCTTTGCCACTAACGAGGCTAACCAGGAAGGATGTTAAGTTCGAGTGGGATGATAATTGTGAGCAAAGTTTCTAGCGGTTGAAGTATTGTCTCACTCATGCGCCTGTATTGGTACTTCCTGACGATAGCGGTAACTTTGAGATTTACAGTGATGCTTCATTGAATGGTTTGGGATGTGTTTTGATGCAGCATAATAGAGTGATTGCCTATGCTTCTCGGCAATTGAAAATTCATGAAAGGAATTATCCTACTCACGACCTTGAGTTGGCAGCTATTGTTTTTGCTTTGAAGATTTGGAGGCATTATCTATATGGTGAGAAATGTAAGATCTTTACAGATCATAAGAGTCTTCAGTATCTTTTTACTCAACATGATCTTAATCTTCGTTAGCGAAGATGGTTGGAATTGCTAAGCGATTATGACTGCACGATTGAGTATCATCCGGGTCGTGCAAATGTAGTAGCTGATGCACTGAGTAGGAAACCTCAAGGACGACTTAATGCTTTGTATGCTTGTCGTGTTCCTCTTCTTGCAGATTTGAGGTCTACTGGAGTGAAACTGAAAATGGAAGATCGAATGGAAGCATTTCTTGCTAGTTTCCAAGTCAGGCCGATGTTGGTTGATCGGGTACGTGAAGCTCAGGTGAATGATGAGGAATCTCAAGAGATAATCGAGGCTATTGAGAAAGGTAAGAAAAAGGATTTCAGAATCAGGGAATCAGACGGTATGCTTATGCAAGAGAACCGGATGTATGTGCCTAATAATGAGGAATTAAGGAAATGAATTTTGGATGAAGCACATTGTTCGGCTTATGCTATGCACCCAGGAGGAACTAAGATGTATCATACCATTCGACCATTTTATTATTGGCCGGGTATGAAGAGGGAAATTACAGAATATGTAAGTAGGTGCATCGTTTGTCAACAGGTCAAAGCAGAAAGGAAGAAGCCGTTTGGGTTGATGCAGCCGCTTCCCGTTCCTCAGTGGAAGTGGGAAAACATTACTATGGATTTTGTATATAAGCTTCCTCGTACACAGAATGGTTTTGATGGTGTTTGGGTGGTCGTAGATCGGCTTACCAAGTCAACGTATTTCATTCCAGTGAGGGAGAAGTATCCTTTGAACAAGTTGGCTAAATTGTTCATTAGGATGATTATGAAGTATCATGGGGTACCAGTGAGTATTATTTCTGATCGAGACCCAAGATTTACTTCTAAGTTTTGGGTGGCTTTTCAAGAAGCTCTTGGTACGAAATTGCTTTACAGCACTGCTTATCATCCTCAGACAGATGGTCAATCTGAGAGGACCATTCAGACGTTGGAAGATATGTTAAGGTCTTCAGTGTTGCAGTTTGGTGATTCTTGGCATGACCGCTTGGATTTGATGGAATTTGCCTACAATAATAGTTTTCATTCGAGTATTGGTATGTCACCTTTTGAGGCGCTTTATGGTAGAGCTTGTCGTACTCCTTTATGTTGGTCAGAGGTAGGTGAACGAGCTTTGGTAGGCCCTGAGATAGTGGAGGAGACTACTCAGAATGTTCAAGTGATTAAGTCTAACTTGAAAGCGGCCCAAGATCAGCAAAAGAGTTTGGCGGATAGGCATGCCACTGATCGAGTTTATAATGTGGGTGATTTGGTATTTTTGAAATTATCACCTTGGAGAGGTGTGGTTCAATTTGGGAAAAGAGGCAAGTTAAGTCCTAGGTACATAGGACCTTATGTGATTACTGAAAAGGTTGGTGAAGTGGCCTACAGGTTGGAGTTGCCTCCAGAGTTATCCAAGGTGCATAATGTGTTTCATGTCTCAATGCTTCGACATTATGTTGCGGATCCTTCACATGTGATTCCTCTTCAACCTTTGGAGATTAATCCGGATTTGACGTATGATGAAGAACCAGTGACTATCTTGGATTGGAAGGACAAGGTTCTAAGGAATAAGTCAGTGAGCATGGTGAAAGTATTGTGGAGGAACCACTCGGTGGAAGAGGCTACTTGGGAGACTGAAGATCAAATGAGAGAGATGTATCCGAGGTTGTTTTATGGATACTAGTATTGGTTTGGTTATGCGAATTTCGAGGACGAAATTCTATAAGGAGGGTAGATTGTCACAGCCCGTCCCGGAATTTTAATTCTGAGGATGTGAATTGACGGAATTGTCCCTAAGAGGATTGCTAAGGTATGTGACATGTTTAATTGATTAATGTTATCCTCCCTAAGTTATGGAAATTTTAATAAAATATAGGTAATGTTTGTAATTGTGTGGATAGGGTTTTATGTGGACCACATACATACAAAACTGCATTTCTCTCTCTCTCTCTCTCCCGCATGCTCTCGGTCACTCTCTTTTCCTTCTCATTCGAAACCATACGGACAACCCCAAAGACCATCAAACCTTCACGGATCGACGTGGTTGAGACCACCATCGTACTCCTAGAGACCATACGAACCCATTGGTACCCATTTCAGGTAAGGGTTCATTCGTTTTCACGTCGAAATCACGAGCACCGTGATTGTCACTATTCACCAACTTTTAAATGGTTGCATTTTAGGACAATCCAAGCTTACCACGAGCTTAAGGAGGTTCCCACGAAGCTCGGAGTGCTTCGTTTGAAGGTTTGGGACGTCGGGATCACGAGGTTCGAAGGTGGCCGGTTTTGGTGGAATTTTCCCGACGTGATTTGGAAGGTTTTGAGGCTCCAAAGAGGTATAGCCTTCTTCCTCTCATGAATTGTGACATTTTGGTGAAAATTTCATGAAAAATGGTGCAAAAACGAGCGAGAAAAGGGCAGTTGCAGGTTTGCCCAGAATCCGGCGCCGGTGGCACTGTTCCGAAGTCGGGAGGTTGAAGATGATGCGCATAGGGGGCGCGTGAGGCAATGGCCTCCTCGGCGCGTAAGGGCGCGTGGGCCCTAGGAAAATTAATTTTAAAATATCACGATGTTCGTGAGGTTATGTAGATCGCGTTGGTATATTCATATGCCAAAATTGAGCTTTGTATGATGAGTTATTTCGAATTGTTGGTTATATTCTTAAAATAACGTTTTTATAGTTGTTTCGCATATAGGTGAGACCTATCCCGAGGACGAGCGCAGTCAGAGGCGTCACGGGGGTTACGACCCTTCGATATACCAGTGAGTGGGCAGTTGTTTTCATTATATACCTATATACTTAATGATTTTCCCAGAAATCGAATTTAAATGAAAGTATGTTTGCATAGCTTTATATGAGTCATATGATTTGAAATGCCATGCATAGAAATTATATGAGATGTGTGAATTGATATATGATGCATATATGTGACTTGGTGCTGCGAACGCACATGTGAGTATCAGGTGAGTTATATTTGGTTCATTGAATTGTTTGATGTGATTTATGTTGATAGCTCATAACCTGCACCCCTGGTGTTATTGCTTATGTTATTTACCCGCATCACACGCTCACCTTGGATCCAAGTAGATGCTAGTCGTACAGACCACTAGAGGTGGTTCCGACATGCTAGTCGTACAGATCACTAGAGGTGGTTCCGACTAGTAGGTGACCCTAGATTATGTGCACAGATGATTGATGAGAGAAGCACTAGAGCGTCTTATTACACCATCCTAGTCGTACAGACTACTATAGGTAGTTCCGACTTATGTGCAGTGTAGTGCCGTACAGGTCACAGTTGGTGACTCCGGCTGGATTGGATATTGAGCTTTCGAATCGGCCGTACAGGACCACTGCAGGGTCTCCGGTTGATTTATTATTTCACCTGATTTATGTTGATGCATCCATATTATGTTTTTGGCGCATGGCATGGCATATTTCTTTGAAAAATGATAAAGAATGGTGTTTTGAGATTCTGAAGCTATATAGATATTTATATATGCTATTTTCTGGGAAAGTATACAGGTTTTACAGTGAGGGGATATATATGTTGATAAAGGAAAGATTTTGAAAGCTTTGTTTTACTGACCCACTCACCTTGTTTTGCGCCCCTCCAGGTTGTAGTTAGGAGTGTTTGGTGGCTCTCGAGGATCTCCACGGCTATTCTGACGGACTTCACTCAGTAGGATTCACCTTCGGGTGTTGTAACTTAGTAATTGTCCTACTTGACTGCATTAGAACCTTATGCTCTGGTTATGTGTATTTTACACCTAAACTTTCACTAGCATGTCATTTGGATGGTACTGCTAGTATTCGGCTTTTAATTATTCATAACTCTTTATCTTATTGCTTCCGCATTGCGTAATGGTTACATCACGTTAGTGACGGCCAGCACGCCCTGATTCTCGGGTCGAGGTGTGTCAGCAACACTGCTCTCTGTGCATGCAGATGAAATGAAAGAGTTTGAGGGAAAAAGAGATATAAAATGGAGAGAGATTGAGTGGCTTAGAAGGAGTGACGTGAGGGAGGGGAGAGTGCACAGGACAGTTGGGTGTGTGTCAGAGAGAGAAAGATGTGAAGGAAGAAAACCAGCTGCTATGGGGAGAAGAAATAAAATAAAATTGGGAGGATGGGACATGAGAGAAGAAGTGAGAGAGATTTAATAAAAAGTAATGATGGTGCTGTTGAAAAGATAAAAAGATCATGATGATGTTTGTAGAAAAAGAAAGAAGATCGACAGAAACATTTTTTAAAATATAAACCGACATAAAATTTTCATTACTGTCTATAACCGACAGAAAAAAAATGGCAGCAAAATTCCCTCCCAAAATTTTAAATTTCCCCCCAAAATTTTGTTACAATTTTAAAAAATAAAATAATTATTGTCTGCTTTAATAAATAAATAATATGTATTTAAATAGAATACGTTTTTAAAAATTAAATAAATAATTGTTTGGTTTAATAGATAATAACCCATGTAAAATATGTAATAAAGAAACAAAAAGATAATTGTACAATGAAAATGTCATCACACAAACTAAATATTGTCTAATCAATACTTGAAAAACATAAATAAAAATTTAGGATAAATTACACTTTTATACATCAAGTTTGGAGTCTATTTCAATTCCTTACAACATCTTCAAAACATTTCACTTTCATACCTCACGTACTATTTTATTTCAAAATAATACATTCGTTACATTTTCCATCCATTGGTCTATTAAATGCTGACGTGGCTGCCACATTTGTGCCACGTGGCTAAAAAATAAATTTTTTATGCATTTAAAAATAATTCACTTTTCAATTTTTTTTTTTTAAAAAAAAACACAAACTAAAACCCACCTCCCCGCAACCCCCCACCCCCATAAACAAACCCAAAAAACTTCCCTACCCCGAGCATTCTTTCTGCTCTATTTCTCTCCTAATTTTTCTGTTTGTTTCCCCAAAAAATGATTCTGTAGCGGGTATCGTTTGAACTGCTCTATTTTGGGGAAACCCAGTTGGGGATTAGGGTTTATAGGCGATTTGGGAATTGGGTTTTTTACAAAATCAAAAGGGTTTTTTGGATGTTAATGCTACAGTGAAAAGATTTCACCTTTTGGTTTATGGGATTCATCGATTCGTGGAGTTTGTGAGTTTTGATTTTCTGATACAATGATTATCAAGAAGAATCTTAAATCCCAAATGCCAAGTCTGAAACGGTACAGACTCGGACAGTCACCGGGTGAGGACGACGATAACTCGGGCAGGAAGAAAAGGAAAACTAATGAGTATTACCTTCTCAATCTGCTCGGCAAGGTCGCCGCTGGTATTGTCCCCATCAACCTCCACGGCTTGCTCGGCTCGATTGGGGCCGCCGATATTATCCTCGAAGTCTCCTGCTCCCCCGAGGATGAGTCGAAATCGAAGTACAAAAAGTCAGCCGCCACAGCGAAGACGGAGGTTTCGCGGCCGCCACTAGTGAGGACGTCGCGGGGCCGAGTTCAGGTACTTCCTTCCCGGTTTAATGACTCGGTTATTGAGAATTGGAAGAAAGTGGAGAAGAGGGAGGTAGGTCCGGGGGGGGGAGGGGTAAGGTTTCTGGGTTTGTTCAGTTTTTTTTTTTTTTGATAAGATTCAGGTTTTTTTTTTAAATTAAAAAAAAAAAAAAATTGCCACGTGGCACACATTTGGCAACCACGTGGCACAAATATGGCAGACACGTCAGCTCTTAACGGATAAATGGACGAAAAATGTAACGGATGTATTATATTGAAATAAAATAGTACTTGAGGTATGAAAGTGAAATGTTTTGAAGATGTTGTAAGGAATTGAAATAGACCCCAAACCTGAGGTATGAAAGTGTAATTTACCCAAAAATTTAGCACAAATTACTTTTCCCACTTCAAAATTTAGGCAACGGAAATATGCATTCTACGAAACTAGTTTCAATAATATAACTGTCAAACTTGTTTGTAGATACTACATGATCGCATACATAAAAAATCGCAAAAAAAAAAAAAAAAAAAAAAAAACATTCAGTGATTAGTAGCGGAACAAAAGTTTTCGACGGTTATAAACGAAAAATCACAATTTAACGGTTATTTTAGCTCCGATTTTGATGATTTTTTGCAGCTACACTCCTCGATCCTATAAGAATGCAATGAATGAATTCGATCTTCAATTTAAAATATTTACACTAGTGGATAAATCTTATTTTATACTTAATGGAAGCATAACATTAACTCTTAAGTGTTTGTTAAATCTATCAATTTGATAGGATATGCATTCTATGAAACTAGTTTCAACGATCCAACCGTCAAATATGTTTGTATAAAATCCGAGATAGCATGTGTAAAAAATCGCAAAAAAAAAACATTAAGAGATTATTCTGGCGGCCATCCAAAATTTTACTTTGTTCGTGTCGGTTATATCAGACTGGGCCATGAGTGAAAAAAAAAATATTTAAAACATGTGTTTATTTATTTATTTTTAATCAATATAACATTTTAAAATAATAAAATTAGACATAATAAAGTACACCAGATGTTCATGTGTGTTTATGTGCTAGACAATGTGCTTTGTGACGCATTGAAAAATTTTGTTTGAATTTCTTTGTATCTTTTTGCTTGCTTGTGAGGGAGCATAATCCTTATTATAAAACTGATAGAGCTTCAGATTGTAATTTGTTGTTATTATTTTCTCAGAAAATTTATGGCTCATGGGAATTGGGTTCATTAGACATTAGAGTCATGAGTGAAAAAAAATATTTAAAATGTGTTTATTTATTTTGTTTTTAATCAATATAACATTTTAAAATAATAAAATTTTCATTTCTGTCAGTTATAACCGCCAGAATACTAAAATAATAACCGCTAGAAAGTAAAATAATAAAATAGCCAATTTCTGTCGTTTATAACCGTCAGAATCTGTCAAAAATATTATAAAAAAAAAGGATTCAAAAATGAGGCGCCAGGATTTTTTTGACATCCGCTAGGACTTTATGTCGGATATAAGTGACAAGATTTTTCTAATATCCGCCACTAATTAAATGATGTGTCGAATATAATTTGTCCGACATGATTTTTCTAATATCCGTCACCATCATCCACCACCTAAAGCTAATATTGTAGTAGTGCTTGACTAAACGAAAGAAACAAAACTAGGGTTTTCTGAAAGCTAGGGTTTAGTTGGAAACAGAAGGAACTGGAAGGTTATAGACGAGAGGAAAAAAACTAAGGTTTTGTGAAAGCTTGAGCAAGTTGGACGTGAAGATATTGAGAAGAAGAGAAGAAACAGGAAGGTAAGAATTGAGAAACTAAGAAAGTCTAGCAGTGTATATATAATGAGTAAAAGCGGCAAGGGTTTCCAAATACTAGTCTGCAAGGGTTTCCAAGTTGGTCCAGAAAACCATAATATTCGGAACAAAATTATAAATAAGAAAACAATATTATAGGAGTCTTGATCTTGTGTTACTTGGGGATCAAGAATTCATAGTCATTTACCTTTGGATTTGATATTAAGGGTTGGGATTAAAATAATAACAACACATCCAAATTTAAAGATGGATGATCATTCACTCCTTGGTCACTAGTAAAAAACGTGGATGCGATTATGAACTCTCAATAGTGGAGACCAAGTTTATGTCTTAGGTTTTTTTTTTAATGAGCGTAGATTTCAATTTCTTGGAGGAGTTTTGTGAAGATTGAAGTAGTATGATCGAAGAAACCAAACTGTAGAGAGAGAGAGAGAAAGATTGAGAGTTGAGAGAAGTTTTCTTTGTATTTCTTGAGAGACAAGTTATCTTCTTACACCTTAGCTATATCTATTAGTCTAATTACGTAGCTTGTAGCATAAGCTACGATACGGATAATATTCTAACAATCTAACAACCTTAGCACCATACTCTAACAGCCTTGTAACTTCCCTTGAATCTTGTGACATTTGTCATCATCTAGACCCTTGAATTCCATTCACTTGAATTCTCATCTTTGTGCTTGTTGTCTTTACTTAAATCCTCATCTTTGTGTTTGTCAACACTCTTACAAGTTTCAGGTACAATGTGGTATTGTTCTGATTACTACCCTTAGGCGGTGGAGGAACAAGCGGCAGCCACCTCTTAAGTCTTTAGCTATTGAGAAAGGAAAAGCCGACATTTACAACAATGTTCTGAATGTTGTAGAACTTGAATACATGTTAAATAACAAATCTCGAACACAAAAATTAATTGAAAATACTAAATAATAAACAAATAATTAATGGTAATCAACGAAGGCAAGGCTGTGCGACGTATGCGTGCATGCAAGCTACTACTCCTTGGAGATCTTGAGCAAACTGATCGAAGGTGTGTTGGTCGTACGTGCAGGCTCAATAGGCCCGTCAATCTTTGCATCGAACACATCCGGTTGCGACTTCTTATGGGTTGTTGGATAGTTGGATCCAAGAGATATACTTCGAAGGAACTTGAAATCGCTTCCATTTGCTACAAGAAAAGTGAGCAACAGTAAAGATCGTATTGAACTGTTACTCATTTGTGAGAAAAGCAAAAGGCAGGTTTTTAGCTTGAGATAAATTGTCACTGTAATGAAGTTAAGCTGTATTTATGAAATATAATTTATATTGGTGATATTTGATATCATGAGATATGGTTGAATTATGTGTTGCCAGACAATTGGTTTAGTCTTTACAATATAAGACTTATGTCCCTCCCCTTATCAATTTTAGACCTTACAGGTTCGGTACAAAATTAATGAAGGATAGAAGAGCGGAGATTGTGTCAGAAGAGCGCATAATATTTTTATTATTCTTGTACATTTGTAAAGTTTCGAGATTTATTTGTACAATAGAAGTTTATTTTCGTTTATTTTTTTCATTTTTTTCGCACTGAACACGGGGTTAATTTTTTCACCGTCCTAAATTTGAGACGCAACAAGCTTTTTCGTCTCCTTGCTTTTTTTTTAGTAGTCGTAATAAAATTATAATCAAACTTGTAGTCCTTGTGGGTTGTGAGGGTGCAAAACTTTGCTTAATTGGACCCTCTAAACATGTTTTGTAATGAAAAATAAAACCATAGAATGAGTAGATGGATGGTAACATGGACTATTTATAGAATGAGTATCTTAATGAGGTCATTAATCACATAAGCAGAGTGGGAGCTACCATATCAAATATCTTGTCTACAATGTGAGAGAGGTTACATATTAAACTTAAGCAAACACTAATGCTGATCTAATAGTCTACTATTCATAAATACAAAATCTACACAAAATAAAAAGGAATGTTTTATTTCACCTCTCCATTTGAACAAATACTTTACAATCATCGTATTCTCGTTCTCAGTATGCATGTGTTACGTCTGTCAGCTTCTTAAACGCACAATATATGATTCATAAATACACAATAAATGCATGTTTTATTTTACACTTCCAATTCCAACAAACACTATACACTCGTCGTATTTTCAGTATGCAGATCTGCATACGTTACGGCTGTCAAGTTTTGAATTATATGATATGCAGATCATAAATACCGAATTTGCACAACAAGAAGAAAATAGCGGTGAGTCCCACTTTTCTTCTTTCTATGTTTTGTTTTACCCCTCCATTTAAACAAATATTTTACAGTCGTCGTTGTCTCATTCTCGGTACACATTTGTTACTCAGTCAGCTTCTTAAACACACAATATCTGATTTATAAATACAAAGGAAATATGTTTATCTTCTTATCTTATCACTATTTGAAGAATGAACATATAAGATGGAGTGAGGTCCACTTGCATAAGGCAAATGCCATTTTTGGTCCCAAAGAGCCATAAAACACCACCACCATCATCATCACAATCCCAACCGTTGAATGTCTAACACCTCCACATTCAATCTCATCACACCAAATCAACGGTCAGGATCGAGTGAAGTCCATGGTAAGAGGGACTTACGCTAGAGGGAGAGTTCTTGCACTTGACTTGGGGATGAGGAAAATATAAACAAAACAAAAAAATTGTGCCATTGTACTGAAGGTATCTACAGGCTGGTGGCCTTCCTGCCCTCGACAAGTCTCAGCCACTCGGAACCATCTCTGCTGCACCTTGGGGCACTGCACTTATTTTGCCAATCTCTTATACTTACATAGCCATGATGGGGTCCAAGGGACTCAACGATATATCAAAGATAGCAATTCTGAATGAAAACTGCATGGCCAAACGCTTGGAGGTTCCACCTTGCTCCTACACTCTTGTTTTGCTTTACAAATTGAGCTTACGGTTATACTCTATGTTAAATTTCCTCTTTATGCTAAATTTGTCTGTCATTTCTTACAGAATTACAACCCCATTCTTTTCCGTGGTGTCAATGGAACTGTTGCCCATGAATTCATTGTTGACTTTATTAACTACATTGAAGAAGTAGCCGAGACCATGAACAATCATCAAATCAAGAAATGAAGTTTTACATAGAGGAGAAATGTGAGAGAAGAATGAACGAAGCTTTTGTTAAAGAAATCAACCCCATCTCGTTGAAAGACCTACACGAATCTAGAATAAAGAATTCTAGAACATTCACTAAAGTTGGTTAGCTAGATTATCCAAGTTAAAGTAGTCATTTGTAGAAAGGACTAGAAGGTTGTTTCTTAAGTTGGTGGAAGAGTCTAGAAGAATGGTGAGGTTTCCACCAACATGCAAGATTAGTGTAGATAATTCTAGCTTAGGAAGGTAGTGGAATTATCTTGGTATCTCTGGCATGATACTTCCATGCTTCTCCAAGGTTCCATCCATGCCTATAAAAGGAGAAGGCATCCACACCATTTGTATCAACCAACCAAGAAATCAAGTAGCCAAGAAGCAAGTAGGCAATCAAGTGAGAGTGAGAAGCAAGAATAGTCTTGTAGGAGTGTGAGTGTTCTAGAGTGTGTCTCTAGAAAGTGAGAGTGTGTCATTGCTTCTAAAGTGTGTCTTTGAGAGTTTTGAGTGTTGTAATATTTTGTGTGTGTAATACAAGTAATTTGTTTACTTGTGTTGTCTCTCCAACACTTGTGTTAGAGTTGTGTACTCTAATTTTTTCCTCAACAGCTTTTGTATTGACCTCAATGAACTGACTTTACGATCTGTTTACAAATAGCTATATATAGTTGACTATAGGACTTAGCTCTTAAGCTTTGAGTAACAAACTCTAACTAACTCTTTCAACTAACTATTACATCATCCAATCCTTTACAACTGTTTTGATGAGTTGGCAGTGATATATTCAACATACCCCCTTAATCTCAACTGGGTAAGTTTGAGATTGGACGAACATCTGCAATTACCGTTATGAAGGCCAGAAAACAAAACATTGTTGAACCATCTGCAATCTTGCAATCCTGCTGGATGATTGAATTCATCCACCTCAGATTCACTCCGTGTCATTATATCCTCATGTATATCACCTTGTTCCATATGATAATCATTCCCATTTGAATTCTGGAGCATATGAAAAGTATCATTAGTGCCAACATCAATCAGATTTTGCATAGTTTCCAAAACTCTATCGGTGTACCGAAATCATGACACCCTTGCTCTGCCTCTAACAGGAGCTTCACAAAGAACAACCTTCTATAAAGTTCATGCCGGTTATAGCAATTTCTTGCTGGATTAGCCTTCGAGTGATTTACCGTCAACTACTGCGTTTAACAATGGCTTCGTGCCCACAATGAAAAACTACAATGTCCTTAAAGTAAAAGCTCTGCTCATCTCTCTCCTCTAAGACTATAAGTTACTCATTTTAATAATCATAGATGGTTTTTGAACTCATCCTGCAGGGAGCTCCACACCCGCCATCACTGCTCGTGGGAGATGCATGGACAAAACCATATTCCCGGGAATATGCAGCCTTCCCCGCTTCCTGGCTCTGTTCTTCCAAGTTCTGGCCTACTACAGGTATGCAATTGCCACCAAAAATAAAGAAACTACAATGGCATGGAAGTCGCTAAGTGTTTGCTATACTTTCATTTTGGTACTGCCTGATTGCTTTTATTGACGATTGAATTTTGTTAACTACTGTATCAGGACGCGTTGACAATGTGTATGTGGTGACCGTAACCTCATCTGCACCCTTCAACCGGAGGGCAGTGGAGGAACAAGCAACAGCCACTGCTTAGTCTCTTCGGCTTGGTGCATTGAGCTCAACACAGTCTGGTCATGGATATGTTATGAAATCATCATCAATTTCTTCTTCTAACTCCCACATTGCATATAATTTCTTCAATACAGCCCTTTATATCTGGTGACATTTTCATTTCCTATTTATGATGATGACGATTATCTTTTCTGGTAAGTACAAGTGTTGCTAATTGCAACTCAGATGTAATTATTATTGCCCTTCTTCATTAATTAGGTTAATTCCCCATTAAGCACCGCAGTGCGTCGGCCCTATAGCACTTAAGTTTAAATCTCTTTCTTATGTTAGATTAGTTTAGGCATCCTTTTTCTAAAAACATATTTGAAAAAAAAAATTTTAAAAATCCATGTATATTATTTTGCCTCGAGAATGAGTTTGAAAAGCTGACCCTTAATGTGACAGTCAATGTCAATACGTGATAGCTAGATTTTAAGAAGAACAACAAGATCATTGTTCCCTCGCTTGAATTTTAAATAGCACATTGCAAGAGCGTATGATGTGTTGATCTAATGGCATTCGGTCTCCGCTGAGTTGGATGTCTTATGTTTAATTCAAATGAGCGCAAATTGTATTGTATCGTTTCTATATAAAACTGCAAGAAAAACACATGTGATGTAAGAAGGTTTTAGCTTCAGGATTAACTTTACTTTGCGTCGAACACATCCGGCTGCGACTTCTTGATGAGTTGTTGGAGAGTTGGATCCAAGAGATACTTCAAAGCAATTTGATATAGCTTTCGTTCTTGTCCAACGTACACACTGATATAACCTTTCTTGGGGGGCTGGGACTTGCTTAAAGCTGTATAACTTTTCCTGGAGTATTGGGACTTGCTCAACTTCTTGATCTTTTCTTGAAGAGTGCTTGCAAGTTTCATTGTTTGTACTTCTCCTTGACTAAACTAAAGGAAAAACAAACTAGGGTTTTCTGAAAGCTGGGGTTTGGTGAGAACTGGAAAGAGAAAAAACTGGAAGGTAATGATTAGAGAGATGAGAGGGGAAAAACTAGGGTTTTCTGAAAGCTAGTTGGACGTGAAGAAATTGAGAGTTTGGAAGAGAAGAAATTGGCAGGTAAGAATTGAGAAGCTAAGAAAGTCTAGCAGTCTCTCTCTCTCTCTCTCTCTCTCTCTCTCTCTCTACATATATATATATATATATAGTCAGTGAAAGCGGCAAGGGTTTCCAAGTTGGTCCAAAAAATCATAATATTCGGAACAAAATGATAAATAAAAAACAATATAATATTGATTGTACGAGTCTTGATCTCTTGGTTACTTGGGGACCAAGATTCATAGTTATTCACCTTTCAATATGATACTAAGGGTTGAGATTAAAACACTAAAAACACATCCAAATTCAAGAGTGGATGACCATTCATTCCTTGGTCACTAGGTAAAAAAAATGTGGAACTCTCAGTAGTAGGAGATCGAGTTTATACCTTAGGTTTTCTAGAAGGCGTGGATTTCAATTTCTTGAAGGAGTTTCAGGTACAGTTTGGTATTCGTCTGATTACTTCTAGTGACGATTGAAATTCGTTTCCTTTACTGTATATAGACGTGTGTGTTGATAATGTGTGGTGACGGCAACCTCATCTGCGCCCTTAGGCGGTGGAGGAACAGGCAGCAGCCACCTCTTAAGTCTTCAGCTCGGACTGAGAAAGGAAAAGCCGACGTTTACAACAATGTTACGAGCGTCGTAGAACTTGAATACATGTTTATATAACAAATCTCGAACACAAAAATTAACTGAAAGTAGTAAAGAATAAACAAACAATCAATGGTAATCAACGAACGCAAGGCTGTGCGACGTATGCGTGCATGCAATCTGCCACTCCTTTAAGATCTTGAGAAACTGATGTCAAAAGTGTTGGTCGTATATGCATGCTCAATTTGCCCGTCAATCTTTGCATCGAACACATCCGGTTGCGATTTCTTGACGAGTTGTTGGAAAGTTGGATCCAAATTTGAGATAAATTGTCACTCTAATGAAATTGAGCTGTATTCCTGAAATATAATTTATGTTGTTGATATTAGATATAATGAGATATGATTGATTTACGAGTTATCTTACACTTGGTTTAGCCTTGACAATACTAATCACATAAGCAGAGTGGGAGCTACCTTATTAAATATCTTCTCTACAATGTGAGAGAGATTATTAAACTTAATTAAACACTAAAGCTCATCTAATATCTTACAATAGTTGAACAAATACTTTACAAACGTCGTATTCTCATTTTTAGTACGCATGTGTTACGTCTGTCAACTTCTTAAACGCATTCAATAAATACACAATAAACGCATGTTTTATCTTACACCTCCCTTTCAAACAAAAACTTTACACTCGTCGTATTTTCAGTATGCAATTCTGCATGTGTTACATATGTCAAGTTTTGAATTATATGATATGTTGATCATAAATACCGAGAACAGAAAAAAGTAGTGGTGAGTCCCACTTTTCTTCTTTCTATGTTTTGTTTCACCTCTCCGTTTAAACAAATACTTTACGGTCGTCGTATTCTCATTCTCAATACGTATGTGTAAACTTCTTAAACGCACAATATCTTATTCATAAATACACAATCAACCCAAAAGGAAAGATGTTTATCTTATCACTAATTGAAGAATGAACATATAGGATGGAATAAAGTCACTTGCATAAGGCAATGCAATTTTTGGTCACAAAGAACCATAAAAACGCCACCACAGGTCCACAATCATCACAATCCCAACCGTTGGATGTCCAACATCTCCACATTCAAATCTCATCACACACAATCAACGGTCAAGATCGAGTGAAGTCCATGGTAAAGAAATTGTGTGACTCACACTAGCGGGGAGAGTTCTTGCATGACTTGGGGCTTAGGGGGCAAAAAAAAAAAAAAAAAAAAAAAAGTACAAAAATTGTTGCAAAATTGTTTATTGGCTTCATGGGGTGGGCGGTTAAGTTTTAACACACTCTCTCTCTCTCTCTCTCTCTCTCTCACTAAGCGGTGGTAGCTTGACGAAGAAGGGTGCGCAGGTTAAGCGAATCTGCTTTGTTTCCTAGTGGGCGTAGTTTAATCCAGTCGAGTCGACAGGGAGGAAAGAGAGAGAGAGAGAGAGAGAGAGGGGAGGATTTCGGAATTTCCATTGATGATCGATGTCGAAGATGAAGCACCTACTGCGAAAGCTTCACATCGGTGGCGGACTCAATGAGCATGAGAGACTCGCCGAGACCCGACCCGTGACGAGTCCGAACACGAATCTCAACCCGCTTGCTTCTTCTCCGGACTCGTCCACGGGCTCCGCTACAATGGGGAGAATCGCCGCCGTCGAATCGGTGAGTGATCGGACGGCTGGGGGGGAGAGTGGTGTTAGCGGTAGCGGCGGGGGCGGGGGCGTGGATTTCAATTTCTTGGAGGAGGAGTTTCAGGTTCAGTTGGCCCTGGCGATCAGCGCTTCGGATCCCGATTCGCTCGATGACCCCGAGACGGCTCAGATCGACGCCGCTAAGCGGATTAGCCTCGGCTGCTCGGCTTCTACTGTCGCTGACACTCAAGCTCCCTGCGACATGCTCTCGCTTCGCTACTGGGTACGTTTTTCTCACAGAAATATTTCTAGGGTTCTTAATTTTCTCGCATTTAACGACTTAGCCTGTGCCAATTGGAATGAGTTAGGTTTTCTGTGAACTTAGGATCTCAATTTCTATGCTTCTATGGTTTGTCATTTTCTTTCGGGATCATTTTCTAGCTAGGGGGAGATGGTACTAGTGATTGATAGCTTGAATTGTGGAATGCTTTGTATTGCTTATGGTGACATTTTCGTAACAATTTCATGTTGAATCATTTTGGTAGTTTCGTCACCTAATGATGTCGTAAGACTGGTAAATTCGGTTCAAGGATAACGGCTGGGTTCATATTGAAATTACTTTATGTTGCATATTGTTGTTTAGTATTGTCAATTGTGATGGTTTTTAGGTTTTTAACTGATTGTATATCTATAACTTGCAGAGCCACAATATTGTAGATTATAATGAAAAGGTTGTCGATGGATTTTATGACGTGTATGGAATGACCACAAATTTGCTTAGACAAGGGAAGATGCCATTGTTGGTGGATCTTCGAGCTGTATCTGTTTCAGAGAATGTTGATTATGACATCATATTAGTGAACCGTTTGGTTGATCCGGATCTGCAACAACTTGAGAAAAGAGCATATGCTGTATCTCTAGAGTCACGGATTTCTCAACATGGTGTCCTTTTAAGCGGTTTAATTCAGAAAATTGCTGACATTGTTGTTGATAGAATGGGTGGTCCGGTTGCCGATGCTGATGAAATTTTGAGAAGGTGGAAAGTGAGAAGGTATGAGTTACGGAGTTCGATGAAAACTATCATTCTTCCCCTCGGACTTATTGATGTTGGACTTTCACGCCACAGGGCCCTGCTCTTTAAGGTTGTGGTGGTTTTCGTAACTTACTTTCTACATTGTGCACCATGTAACTTACTAGCATCTTCATTGATTTTTCTCAAAATCTGACTATCGTCCTATTGTTTTTCTATTGGAAAAAGTTATTGACATTATGGAAAAGATTTGTGAAGTTTTCTTGTCCTTTTGGGGAATTTTTCTGTAGCTAATGTTTCGTATTTCTGGTTCTAGGTACTGGCTGATAAGATAAACCTTCCATGTATGCTGGTCAAAGGTAGCTACTACACTGGCACTGATGATGGAGCTGTAAATTTGATTAAAATTGACAGTGCAAGGTAGTGGCCTCCAGCTCAAAATTTCTCTTTTTATGCATAGTTCTCTGATAACTTTGGTGCATGTAAATTTTGTGATGTAGTCCCTTTTAGATGACAATTTTTGTGTCTTATGCTTGCCGCTGAATTGTTAGTTTTACATAACGTCATGCTTGGTCAATTGGGATTTCAAATAACAGTGGTGAAGTCCCTGGGCGTGTTTATGAGGGTTTCAGTTTATCAGGTGCGGTGGGGGGGTGCCATGGGTAAGGAGAGCACCATAGGTGAGAGCTGCAAGTTCAATCTGTAGCAACTATCACTTTTTTAGAACAGCTCTTATTCTTATAATGGAAAATCTGGAGGCTTAATAGACAGATTACCTGTGTCCGATTCTGATATCGTAGGAGGCACTCTTTTATCGTTCAAAATCTGTTAACACCAAGAGGCCCAGACATATTTACTATTATCTAGGTTGTTTTTTATGTGACTTGCTTTGGTATGTGAATGAAGCGTGAAAATCTATCCGTACACGTTAGAGCTGTGTCCTTGCGTCTGAACATTCAATGGCTACTCTGGGGCTGCCCAACACCCAATGTATTTGTCCACAAACTGTAGGTGCTTGGCTGTTCCTATAAGACACGGGAACCAAATTAAAGTAGGACAATAAAATTCAACATACACCTATTTTTCTCTTCTTGAAACTGCTGATGTTATTAATGAAGTTTCTTGGAGTCTTGGATTAAAAGGAATTATGTTGTTTTTGTCCCCATGGGAAAGGTAAATTGATATGTCATTGCGATATGTTCTCTGCAGTTCTTTTCATTTCGTATGCACCTCTCATTTTAAGCTGTTGGATTTGAATTTACTATCATGTTTAAGTAATGGATATTAGAATTAAGGGAGTTTTAACGAAAAGCTCGTGGTACTGTTCACTTTAACGAAAAACCACATTTTTACACTAAAAAGTCAATCCTGGTACTATTCACTTTACCCTTTATTTTGTCCTTATCGTTAAAACTCAAAGTTTTCAAGCCCTTTTCATTAGTTTTCCTTAGAAGGGGTTAAAGGTGCATGCTCTTGTTTGTTGCTTTGCTCCTATAATTCTGTGCACATTTTTCATCTTTCTAAGGTGAATTAGTGCAGGTCGTAAGTTGTCCTGAATTTATGATGATTATGGGTTTGTTACTCTGTGCAGTGAGTATATTATTGATCTGATGGGTGCACCTGGGACACTGATTCCTGCCGAGGTACCCACTAGTCAGCTCCCAAATTCTTTCTTTGCAATAAGGAGCTTTCAAGATGCCACCGAAATGCCCAAAGATGCGTGTTTGGCTCAAGCTGAGGGCAGTGGAATGTTAGTAGTTCCTCCCAATCTTGACAGAGTTTCTAGAGCTGGCAGCTCACGGTCAGAAGAAGCATCATATACAGGAGTTCAAACAAATGATGATAGAAGAATCATTGTTGATGAAAACCAAATGGAGAATTTGGGCAGTGGTATGGGAACTCCCCTCATATTACTTCCTAAATCATGTGAAAGTTCATTGGGTACAACTGAAAAAGCCACGTCTGCGCAAAAAAGGAAGGTGAAAAATGTATCAAAATATGTCATCAGTGCAGCAAAGAACCCAGAGTTTGCACAAAAACTACATGCTGTCTTGTTGGAAAGTGGTGCATCACCTCCTGCAGATTTATTTTCAGATATGAATCCTCAATATCTGCATGAAGACAAGTTGCTTGGTCAAATGAATGCAGATGGGAAACTTGTAGACGATGGGATTCATAATTATTTGGTACAGTTATTATCAGGCAACGAGCAATCCACTCAAACTTCTGCTGCAGTGAGCAACGCCAATTTTAATAACCTGCTGAAACAATCTTCTGTGGATTTAGCTGAGCAACGAAATGAATCAGAGACAAACATGTTTTTGCTTCCCTCAGATACTGGTGGAACTAGTGAAACAACCCAAATTAGTGCTAAAAATTTAGATCCTGCTCTTGTTAATCCCCCAAAAATGAATTCAGAAGCTTTTAACGAGGATAAAGAATCAGTGAGTAAACCAATGGACGCATGCAATAGTGGCCTGTGTACTAGTTGTGATAGTCACTACGAGAGGTACCCAGCACTGGGAGAAGTGGCAGAGTGGGAAATTCTATGGGAGGATCTTCAGATTGGTGAACGCATTGGCATTGGTAAACACGGATCTGTTGGTTAAATTTGGTATATTGTGTAAAAACAGGTTCAATATAATTTGTGGTTTTGTAGGTTCCTATGGCGAGGTATACCATGCAGAGTGGAATGGCACTGTAAGTATTCTTTCCAACACTAGCAATTATTTATCCTATATCTTCCCAGATTTTCTTTGTATATCTAGCTCTCAAATTTCTCGTATGATTTCTCTCAAACAGCGACATTTTGTCAATAATTCGTTGAGATGTCTACTTTGAAGTGTGATACTTTTCTGAACATCAATGCTTCATATGTTGGTTGTTCACGGCCTGAGACTTGTTATTAAAATTCTGGACTATGGTCTGCTATTGGGTCCTATTATTACAAATTGCTTATTGGTCTGTGTTGACATTTTGTATGACAGGAAGTAGCTGTGAAAAAATTTTTAGATCAAGATTTTTCTGGTGATGCATTAGTTCAGTTTAAATGTGAAGTAAGCACCAATACTTAACCTTTATATATGATTTTATTAATGTATTATGAGCCTAAAATTCAAATACATTGGTTTTGTATTAATTGATTCTTGGTGTTTGTTCATGCAGGTAGAAATTATGTTGAGACTTAGACATCCCAATGTTGTCCTTTTTATGGGGGCAGTTACTCGCCCTCCACATTTTTCTATCCTGACAGAGTTTCTTCCCAGGTTAATTTCTTTATCACTTGTTTTCTTTCCTTTTTTTTATTTTATCAGATTCTATATAATTCTGAAAGTTGAATGAACATGATTTAAATTGCATCATACAAAAAAGTAAATACATGGATGTGCATATAACTAGGCAACTAATAGGCCTTTCAAGCAACATATTCATATACAAACTAGACATCTACATTACAACCCTGTTCCATTATCTCTTTCATCTCATTCTCATCTTGTTACACAATTCACTTGGTGTACAGGGGGAGTTTATATAGATTGCTGCATCGTCCCAATTCTCAACTTGATGAAAGGAGGCGAATGCGAATGGCCTTTGATGTGGTAAAAACTTTTTTATTTCTTATGTTGCAGTTCTTCATCATTTCTGGTTTCCTTTCGATTCTTAATCAGAGCTCCGTAAAATTATGCAGGCCAAGGGAATGAATTACCTGCATACTAGCCATCCTACTGTTGTGCATCGAGACCTAAAGTCTCCAAACCTCCTTGTTGATAAGAATTGGAATGTGAAGGTCGACTCAATCCAAAACTTACATTCTTTAAGTTATCCCTTGATGATGCTTTTTTGTTTTATTATTATTTTTTCCAACTTAGATTGATATCTCTATTGTTAGAAAAATTGATTTGCTTTTTCTCAAGTATATTGGTTATATTATGGTGCAGGTTTGTGACTTTGGGTTGTCGCGTACAAAGCACCATACTTATCTGTCATCTAAGTCTACCGCTGGAACGGTAATATTTGTTAAATGTGAATGTTCAAACAATATCTGTGCCCTCTCATACAATCCTACCCAGTTATAGTCTGTTATCTTTTAAATGGAACCCTTTTGTTTTATGTGCTCATCACACTATTGGGTTGCAGCCGGAATGGATGGCACCGGAGGTTTTGAGGAATGAACCAGCTAATGAGAAGTAAGTTGCCGGAAGGTGGATGCATTTTGATTTTATTTTTTATTTTTTCCTTTCTGGAGGTTTTCATAAGCTTTGCGTGTTGCTTGCAGGTGTGATGTGTACAGCTTTGGCGTTATCTTATGGGAACTGGCTACTTGCTGTGTCCCATGGAAAGGTTTGAACCCAATGCAGGTTGTTGGAGCTGTTGGATTCCAAAACAGACGTCTTGAAATTCCAGAGGACGTTGATCCAGTGGTGGCCGAGATAATACGTGATTGTTGGCAAATGTAAGTTGTAGGACTCCATTGACTTGTACCATAACTGGGTTTGGCAACTCCTCTTAATTTCAATTCCTTTTAATTACTACTTGGTTGTGCAGAGAGCCAAATCTACGGCCGTCATTTTCGCAACTCATGGTCCGCCTGCGACGCCTTCAACGTTTTGTTGGAAGAACAAACTCTACAAATCAAATGACTGAATAACCCAAAAAACAAAAAGCAAAAGAAAAAAAGCTGACCACCGTGTTAATAATCGGAAGTTGCTCCTTGTCTCGAAGAGCCTGGGCAGCAGCAGCGTAATTTTTTTCTCGATGCCGGATTCGGAGGTGTTGGCTCAGTCAAAGTGGGAGCTCAGCACAACCAGTATACTGAACAGAGTGGGAAAATCCTCCTTGAATTTATACTGCAAAAGGGGCAGTTGGGGAGGTTCCCGTCGAAGATGTTCGATCAGTCTCTAGTAAAAAGTTGTAGGAAAGAAAAAAGAAAAAAAAAAAAGGAAAGAAAGGAACTAATAATTGTTAATTGTGTTAGTGTGGAGATCTCATTTGGGAAAATTGTATACATATGATCTCTGCATATGATATTGTGCAAAAAAAAGAAAGAAAAAAGTAAATACATTTGGAAGAAGAAAGAAAAAAAAAATTCTTGGGCACTACCGTTGTTGATTATTTTCACTCTTGAAGTAAATTTTTTGAGATAATAATCAGGTAAGATTTTTCAATGTGATCGGAACATAGAGCGGCACTTCAAATGTCATTATACAATTAGAGAGGCATATATAAAAAAATCAATTTAATTGTACAATAAAATGTGATGTACTGCTCCATATTCTGATCAGACTGAAAAATCCATCCAAGAGAAGGTGAATGTTCTCAAAATAACACTACTATTGCTGTATTATTTAAAAAAAAAAAACCCGAAAAAGAGTTTTATTATTCTAAAATAGCACTTGAAATATGAATTGATACTCTCATTATATTGGTATCATCTCGATACACAAATATGTTGTAGACATTATCGATTTGTTGTTATTTTTCAAAGTACTATCCTACTCACATGTTGGGAGTGTGTACTAACTCGAGACTTAAAATGCGTATAATTTGACCTTAATGTTTTGTGATAATGAATCATTCACCTATTTTTTCTTTCCATTTGATTGTCTTTACTTGCTTACAAGCTCACGCTAAATCAATTTTTGCTATTGTGTCAAATAATATTTTTTTAATATTTCACCATAACAGTTCTAATTTTGGAAACTTCAACCAAGAAATAAAATATTATGAAAATATGAGTAAATTGGATTGAGATAGAGCGCACGAGTCCGAACAGAACAGAGTCAACAGAGAGAGAGATCGCCACCATGGCCTCTGCAGTTCTTCACATTTCTTTCCCTCCACCCCCAACGGCTCATTTCTTTCCCTCCACCCCCAACTTCCTCCGGCCAATAATTCCCGCCCAAAAACCCGAACTCCACCGCAGCCGCCGTCGAGATAGAATTCCCAAGAAACCCCTATCTTCATCGTTCAGAAGCGGAAGCAACAGCCCAGCAGAGGCAGGCTGCCCTGTTCCGCCGGAGCAGCAGCCGATAAACGAGTACCAGAATCTCTCCACCTCCTTCCCCTTCTCCTGGGCAGCCGGCGACCTAGTCGAGTACTGCTCTCGACTGATCGCAACCGGGTCCTCTTTCGCTCTCCTCGTCGGCCTCCCGGTCGCCTCCTTCGGCGCCCTGGGTGGGCCCCAATCGGACCCACTGAGTCAGTCCCTGTACGCGGTTTCAAGTGGGTTTTTGGTGGTCACTCTCGCCGTCGTGAGGATGTACCTGGGTTGGGCTTACGTCGGCAATAGACTGCTCAGCGCCACCGTTGAATGTAATTCCTCTGTTTCAGTTGGGTCTTTATTATTTATTTTTTTTATTGCTGCGAAAATTCACATCTTTAATTTAATTAATTCTTCTTTTTTTAATACCTTTTTTGCTTTCTTGTTCCAGATGAAGAGACTGGATGGTATGATGGTCAGGTACACAATTTTAATTTAATTTGTTTTAGTTGTAAGAATTAATTTGTGATAGCAGAGAAAGAGGTGAGCAAGTTGAATGGTTTAAGAGTGCGAGCCTTGGCGCAACGGAAAAGTTGTTTCTTCAAGTCGTGAAAACAGCCTCTTTGCAAAGCAGGGTAAAGCTGCTTACCATAGAGGTTTCTCCGACCCTTGCAAAGCGCGAGCCTTGTTGGCTTGGGGTCGCCCTTTTTATTTGACATCATCTTAGAATTAGACAAGGAATTTGTTTTGGGAGTTTGAAGTTTGGTATTGCAAAGTTATGGCCTCACTGAGACTTTTTTTTCTAAGCAGATGTGGGTGAAGACTGCTGAAGTTTTGGCGCGGGATCGGCTACTCGGTTCATTCTCTGTGAGTGATTGATATCGAACCAATAGCGTAATTTCATTGTTTTGCAGTTCGAAGCTGCGACCCTTGTCAATTATATGAAATTAGGGAATAATTTTGTATGTTTCTGTGTCCGTCCAAGTGAAAGGCTCATGAACTCTGAAGTGATCATATTCAAAAGAAAATATAGATCATAACTTGTAGGGCTCGCTGGTCGTTCGACTTGGACCGGACTATTTCAATCAAAATTGAACCAATGTCATCGCTGTTTGGTGAACTTACAAGTCTCTCGAGAGGGTGGAACATGGTACCAAATGTGCCTGTAGTGCTCATTCAACTCGCGAAATGGCTTGTCGAGTCATCATTTTTCTCGCATCCTTTCGAAAAGAAATGGACTGGCTAGTTCTTTTTAGCAAATAAAATGACTGGGGTAGTTGTTTTGCATTGCAGAGCGATCGATTGTTGTGACTTACTCAGTTGCCTTGATTTTGTTCAACAGGTTAAGCCAGTGCTGAGCAGATTAAAGACTACACTCGTATTTCTGGCAGCGTCGATACTGTCATGTGTTCTTCTCCTCGTTTCCCTTGACAGAGGCCAAATTGAAGAAGCCGGGAATAGGGTGATACCCGGAGTTTACAATGATGATTCTGCGAGATCGTTCGAGCCTGACGCCTTTTGCGGTGAACGTGGTCTTCCCTAATTCTCAGTCACTGAAAAACTGCAGTTACTGAAAAACTGCAGTGCGAAATACGCAACATGTATATAGATACTGTCTACGCAAGGATGTAGAATTAATCCCCTTGCTGTACATAGTAATGATATAAATTGTAAATCTTTGACACATATCAAAATGTCTCGTTAAAATCACAAAGAGAAGTTTTTATGTACATTTCAAATTCTGATTTGTCTGCTAAAAATCACAAAGAGAAGTTTTTATGTACGTTTCAAATTCTGATTTGTCTGCTAAAACGAAAGACTTCTTACATCTAAGTAACGAAATATTTTCAACGAGAGCAGTTCGATGAGTCCATGACCATCTCGCTGAACCCATAGGCACTCAAAGGTGTCTGCATGGAGGACTTCATCACTCTGGACTCTGGACACCTGTATACGGCCCATAATATGGTATTTTGGTGGTCAGACCGATATATGGTCTAGTCGTCCGTACTTAAGAATTTTTAAAAGATGTGGATCAGAGATTCTCTTGTAAATTCAAAATTCAAGATACCGTGTCTAGTGCTAATTCTTGACAAATATGATGAGCCAAAACCATGTCATGTCATAACTTAACGAAAAACGTGACGAAAGATCTAATGAAAGATTTAAAGTGTCAGACCAATCAAAGTTTAGGTACGAAACTGAGTCTCTCTCTTCTCTTCCTCTAGTTCCTCGTTTCTGGTTTCTGGTTTCTAGTGTCGGTGCCAACCTCAATGTTTACAAATCTGCAATCCCAGAGCATTGCCCTCCCATGCCATACATTGTCTTCCAAAAGTTGATCAGAATAATACAACATATGACCATCACATTCTTCAAATAAAGTTAGGGTTCGGATGGAGTCGATAACAGGGCTGGTCCTGGGGAGAGACGGGTGAGGGGGACCTCAAGATAAGTACAACAAAACGAAGGGTTTCGATTATTGTTTGAGGAAGAGAGTGGGGAGAGTCGGGAGGGAGGGAGTGAGGTTTGTTTTTTATTATTTTTTTGATATTTTTTTTCAAAATTAAAGATGATAAAATCACATGTAGCTGAAGTTTAAACAAATAACAGTAAAATTTTATTTTGTAAAATTACGTTATTGTCCTTAACTTTGTTGTTGTGATAGAAGACAAAAATATTTTTTCACTCTCTTTTGATTCGTAAAGAATGTTTTCATTAACATGTAGTTTAAATAATCTAACTCATACATGTTAACCCTTAATTGGCTCTTGTGATCGCCAATTTGTCCACTTACAAAATAAAAAATAGGGGTCTTTTGATATGGGTCCAATTGGACTAAAAATTAAACCTATTTCAAAAGGTATGCTATAAAATTGGACCTATTTCAAATTTTTCCTAAAAAATAATGCTAAGGATATCAACTTTTGGATCCAAATTAATGCGACAATTTCTTATTTACTGAAAAACGAATAATTAACGTAACCGTAGGGCCTAGACATAAAAGGGGTGTAGTGTAACTAGTGTTTAAAATATTCACAAAATTATTGATATTTTTGTTGAAATATCCGAAAAATTAAGAATCGATAAGAAAACAAGGTGCGAAATGCAAACTCCACTCTATATTGACGAGATACAGGAAAATCAATAAATATAAATGATATTTACCTGATTCACTACATAATTGGTCTGAACTCATTGCAAATTCCGAACTTTAAAAAAAAAAAATTTGGAGAAATTTTAATTAAATAGGAATGAGTTGATATTTCATAATTTCCCGCTGAAGACATCCGATATCAATATATCAGTCGACATTTTTCATAAATTAACATTTTGATATTTTTACCTATATCTATATTTTAAACACCGAGCACAACAATTAATATTACTATGAAATAAAATCCCTTACAACTAGCTTTGGCCGGTTTAGAACAATGAAGAAGTAGGCTACAGTTAACAGACTTAAAACAAATAAACGACACCGTTTCCATCAAGCGAGGCTGCGACGGAGTGACGGAAAAAGATTCAAGAGGAAAATATTAGAAAAACAGACATGGGAAAGAGGCAAGAGAGTATTAAATGAATGAGATGGTCATGGGGTGGGGCCCACCCAAGGGGCATGAATCTCAGAGAGGTTCATGCACCTGCCTCTGCCTCCTCCTCCTCCTCCTTCATTTCCAAAGCAGGAAAAATAAAGTCCATAAACAAATATTAATTAATTTAAAAAATCGAAAGTTTCTTCCATTTATTCAGGTTGTTCTTTCCTCTCAAAACTTCAACTTTGTTCCCTCACCGACTTCACTTTCTGCCCAGATATCGAAATCATCTGCAGGTCAGTTGGCATACAAATATGTGCTTAAAGCTCCAACCTTTGTCGACCCAAATGCATTTTGTGTGGTTTGGATCTTGTTTTCTTTCAATGTTTCAGCAGATTTTATGGAAAACCCAATTGGGTATTTGTCTGTTTAGCAATTTCCCAGCTTAAAGTTGCATTCTTGGAAGCTGATATTTCAATTTTTTGAGCTAAACTTAAGCAGTTAGGTGCTTTTTTGGGCTGCAATATATATGTTCTAGGAACTAGAAGATCAAAACTATTGGCAGGTGTGAGTTAGGCCGGTTGGCGCCCGCCCCTTGCATCCAAATTTGAATTCCCCTCTCGTCGTAAATTAGAGTAGTTTAGAATTTGTCAAAAAGAAAAAAAAAAATTGATCAAATCATTGAAGTTCACAATGTTCTTAATAATCCCACATAATCTTTAATCTTTTGTGCCTAGTACTTTCCAATTTTTAGTTTGTGCATCCTAGATTGGATAATCTTTATGTTGTCCTGAAGGTGCCTTTGTTTTCTTTTACCGGCAGATTGAACTGATATGCTAATTGTATTCGGAGACGGAATCAGTATTCTGAAGGTGTAGTTTGACATTTGGGATGCTTTGAAAGAAAAGATTGAACAAAGTTTTATGCGGCACTTTAGATTTCGTATGATGGAGCTGAAAGAAGCGTATGACATCGAGCATTTGACCTCTATGCAGAATATTGAGCATGAGCTGTGGCCTCTCACTGAAATTGATCCGAAGAAGGCAAAGTTTCCCTGCTGTATAGTTTGGAATCCGCTCCCGGTAGTCTCCTGGTTGGCACCATTCATCGGACATCTTGGCATTTGCAGGGAGGATGGAGCTATTTTAGATTTTTCTGGTTCCAATTTTGTGAATGTTGATAACTTTGCATTTGGTGCCGTAGCCAGATATCTCCAAATTGATCGAAAACAGGTAATGTGTCGTGTTGTTCTCCTTCCTCCTGGCTCCCTTAATTCTTGTGAGCTCACAGTCGCACTCTTAAGTATATTCGTTAGTTTGGTCTTAACTAGTTTGCGGTAAGTATTTTAGTGCATCTTTTATCCCATTGTCTGTCAATCGATGCGTGAAGAACAATGCTTATGAGGTCACAAGACGCATTTGTAGGAACGCTTTATATTGATCTGTTTCACTTTAAACGTCAGTTTTTTGTGCCCTTTCTGAGCTAGATGAATAAACAGTTACGAGATGTAGGCGAATCTTGTTTTCTTACCGTCTTTTTGGTTGTTGCGTACAGTGTTGTTTTGCCGCAAATCTGGGTAGCCACACTTGCAACCATGGGTACAAGCATTCAGAGTTTGGGACTGCATTAACGTGGGATGATGCCTTGCAGTCAAGTTCGCGGTACTTTGAACACAAAACCTACAACCTCTTCACTTGCAACAGCCATTCATTTGTAGCCAACTGTCTCAATCGGCTCTGCTATGGCGGATCAATGAGTTGGAACATGATCAACGTGGCAGGCTTAGTACTGCTCAAGGGGCATTGGGTTGATGCCACATCCGTCTTGAGGTCATTCCTCCCTTTTGTATTGGTGCTCGCTCTTGGTGTTGCCATGGTTGGATGGCCATTCATTGTTGCGCTTTTCTCCTTCTCACTCCTCCTTCTGGTGTGGTTTATACTGGGCAGTTATTGTTTCAAGACCTTGCTGGAGTGCTAGTTCCGATTGCCACAATGTCGAAAAGTTTAAGGGGGTAAGCAGGATGTTATGGGGTAATTTTCCTCTGCACGTCTCTAGTTCCTGATGCAATTTTGCTAAATGTTTGTTTGTGAATAACGCTTCTGATGTCAACTGGGTTGATTTATACAATTGTAGATGAATGATTTAGAAAGCTTATCGACTTTGTGCAGTCTGTGACATGCTCGAGTTATGATTTCCGAACGAGTCAGGGAAACCCATGTCTGGGGAGTGTTAGGTTCTTTTTATGGACTTTAGGTTATGGAAAACAATGTATTTGTTGCAGTTCTGCTTCAAATCAATAAAATTCTCTAATTTTACGTCACATACATCATCGTGCCCCTTTTGCCGTGGGGCGATCGAAACATCATCCAGTTTTAGGTCACATACAGACTAGTCTTATTACATGTAGAGTCCGGTAAGGCAAGGCGCAGTTAAGAGTTGCTTTGAAAAACACTGGGGCAGCATTGGAGACGAGCAACGGCAAGCTCTGACCCTCCGGTTTATCTTCCGTGCTTATGTGAAGAAACTCATGCACCGTCTGGTATGCCTTCTCTGCCCTTTATCTCATGCTCCGTACTTGGGGGCCTTCCAGAGCTTAAAGGCCACTTCGTGCAGAAACCTATCTGCCGGTATTACAAGATTTCCACCATGCTGCCCGGAAAAGAACAAGTTTCAGAATTCATTTGTAAAAATGCACTAAGCCATTCTGGTTAAGTGAAATTCGAAATCTTTGAACTCGACGTGATAATATAGCCGGACAATTCAAAGCTAGTTATCAGTAAATCCCTTACGAAATCCAGCATTGTCATGTAGTAGACTCAACATCTGATAAGCTAAACTGTACCTCCTTGAAGTCTTTAAACGAGAATGTCTCGGCCATGTCCTTGCGGGTTACGGCATATTGCCGCTGAGCTATTAACATCGGGCAATGGTCCCTGTTCACACAAAGAATGCTGGAGTTAGAAGGTATATCGAATGGCGCAAGAAACCACTAAGTCTTCACTCACCTAACATCCTCCCGAGGATTCTCTCCTTTCACGGTGTAACTTTGACGAGGAACGAGCTTCGAAAGATTAGAGTTTTCATCATCCCTTCTAACCGAGACTGACAAGTTGGTAGCTTCGTTTTCTGAGACATTCCCATAGCTCAACACAACAGACAAGTGCAAGCGGGAACTGACCTCAGATCCAGGCTGGTCTATTTGTGATATACCACCAACCAAAGCATTGAGATACTCCACCTCACCAGCCCCAACATGAACAAAAACCAAATCATACTGACTCGATTCCGCTGCCTTCCCTTCTTGAAATCCAAGCAGCTTAAGTAATTCAGATGCCCCGAAATCAACTGGCTGTTCAGCGCCGGCTGGACTGTTTTTAAGAAAACCGTCAATTTGGAACACGCTGAGACCAAGTTTGGTACCAAAAGATTTCAAACTTGAATTGTTTGTAAATATAGCAGCTTTCATCCCCATGAACCTGAAGCATTATAAAAGACAACTTATAAACTATTTGACATTGGGTTATCGAAAGTTAATAACTTTTCGCAACAATCCAAAAGGGCAGCCCCAAGCCAACAAGGCTCCCTGCTTTGCTTTGCGAGGGTCAGGGGGAATGTATGTCGTACGCAACCTTATTCTTGATTTGCAAAGAGGCTATTTCCACGACTTGATCCCGTGATATTTCGGTCACAAAGGAGCAACCTTTCTGTTGCGCCAAGGTTTTCGAAACATTGGAAAAACCGAAAATTGTAGTACCTTTCTGATATGGGAATCACGGATTTCTTCCCTCTTTCTTCTTCATACACATCCAACAGCACTGCAAACTCTCTAACTATTCTCTCATCCTCGCTTTCTGCAATCTAAACTCAAGTAAATCCCAGTGCTGAAAAAGCAGTAAAAAGCATGCCAAAATAACTTGAACAAAAAAATAAGTAAAAACAAACTTCCACTGCAATGTATGGGCAATCAAATTTTACCAATTTGGTAAATACATATAGGGTTCTAAGTTCTAACTGCCTAGAAAACTTCAGCATTTGAAAAATTAACAAACTTGATTAAACCCACAAAAGCAAAGCTAAAATCCATGATTATCTACGTTTTTAATTAGTGTTTTAATAAGAAATCAATTGGGATTATTCCTTAATGATGACAATTACTGTATCTATTGTTCAAAGATAAGAATTTGCACAGAAAGAGATGGAGAGTGAAAACCTGAGGGAGGGGCAATGGGGAGGCTCAAGAATCCACAGTAAGCTTTGGAAGCGAGAGAGTGGAGATGGGTATGTGACGGGTCGATGAACCGGGCCGACCCATCTCCGTACAGAACCAGAGCTCGGCTGGGTTTGTCCGCCATTGCTGTATCCGCGAGAGGAAGATGAAAGATGCGATTTTTGGGAAAGCGTAGGAGTCTGATTCCTGAATTATGAAATATGAAGAGTACATCATAAATAATCTCTCAACTTTTAACTCAATTAGAACAATAGTTTTTCAATTAAAATTTCATTAACATTGATCTCTTAATTCATCAAAACGTGCAACTATGGTCATTTTTGTCAATTCCGTTAGAACTTTCGTCAAAATGAGTCACGTACCATGCACGTGAGGTTGAACTAATGGGCAAATATAGAAAATCAAATAAGAAAAATTGTATCAATAGTTTCTTAACTTTAATCCAACTGAATAAATAGTCCCTTAATTTTAATCTAATTGGAGCAATGATCCCTCAACTTTAACCCAATTGTAGCAATGATCATTCTAACATAACTCATTTTGACAGAGTTGACGAAAATAACTATAATTACACGTTTTGATGAGTTGAGAGACTATTACTTCAATTTAATTAAAATTTAGAAACTATTGCTACAATTACTCAAATATGAGTGAATGGCAGGGGAATATTTAGCTTGTGGCTAGAGATGGGCATAAAAACTGTCAAACCACAAAACCGCATCGAACCGTATGGAAAAAAAATCGAAAAGAATCGTGTTGACCGAAAAAGTAAACTTTAAGTCAAAAATTGAACCAGACCAATTCAAACCAGTTCCGGTTCCGGTTTTGAAGGAACAAGAACTAGTGGGAACCGAATCAAACCGATTTATTAATAATAAGTTAATTAATTTTATACATATATACACACACACGTCATGGTATAATAGGTTAAAAATTAGGGTTTACCCACCCTCAAATCTTTTTGCTTGCTGTTGTTGCTGCTGCTGCCAATATCAGGGGACCAATATAGGAGACCGATGCTGCTTAAGTTCTTGATTTTTTTTGTTTGTTGACCGACTAATGCATATTTCTTTTAAATTAAGGTTCTAAAAGACGTTAGGCGCTAGTCGGGCGGCGGGTTGAGGTCTAGCGCCTAGGCAGATTTAAGTAAATCCATTATATTTTGTGTAAATAAATGTCTGTTTATACTTAATATATATAATTTCATCATAAACTACAAAATAGAATGACATATGTATTATGAAGTATTAGAACATAATGAAAACATAGGGAACAAACATATAGTGTGTGCTCATTTAAGTATTCAACAAGTCTCTTACAATTTATTGAAAAAAATTATATACAAATTGAAAGTTATTTATTTTCTATCTAAGTGAGTCGCAACCTAGGCAGGTGCCTAGGTGGGTTTGGACGGGCTAGGCGGTCTAGGCGGACACCTCGGTTGGTATAGGCGCCCTTTCTTAATTTTCAAACGCCTAGGCATTAATCGGGACGGTGGCCAGCCGCCTAGCGCCTAGGCGAGGATTTTTAGAACAGTGTTAATTGTCTATTTTTGTTAACTTAGTGCCACTGCCAAAGGCATTTGCATTAAAAAGGATTTGTGTTGTATGCAACTTTATATAATCATTTCAGAAGATGTATGTGAATGCATGATGATTTGGTGTTCGAATAATTTAGTATTCGGAACCGTAAACCGGCAAGAACCAAATTGAAACCTGTGTAGACTGAACCATACGATTCTAGTAATAAATTTAAGCGGAACCGCATCAAATCGAACCATACATATTTTTCGATTCCGATTCTAGTTTAGGGGTGGAACCGCACCGTGCCCACCCCTACTCATGGCGTGATTTGGAGGTGGTAGCAGCAAAATCTAGATGCCTCTCAAGGCGAGATAATGGTAAAAATGCTACCTTTATTCACAAATAGAAAGCTTCAGTCGAGGTAACTTTTAGTTGACATTGTGTTGGTAACACTTTATCATATTTTTTTGCCATTGTCAATCACAGGCTCGTTTGGAAGTGTTTTTAAAATGACTAAAAACACTTTTACATAAAATACTGGGTTTCAAAAGTACTTTAATTGCTTTTTAGGATTCACATGTGTTTTTACTAAGTATTAGTTCTAAAAACATTATCATTAAAAACCCTCTCAGTTATTTTGAGACCACTTCCAAACAAGCCCTACAACTGTTTGAGCAAAACCTTGAAATTGCATTTACCTTGCTGATACTGTAATCAAACCTCCGAATGGCTTGTACTGAGTTGGACTATTCTATTGCCCATTAATTTTACCGTAAAACTTAAGGGCCTGTTTGGGATCCTATTTGAAAATTTTTATCATTTCTCAACACATTTCTTAAGAACATTTCTTGAAAATAATTTTCTTTAAGACTAAAAAACTTGATAGGTTTGCAATTTAAAAATTTTAAATCTTACGACTTAAACTAGACAAAGAGATCTTAAAAGAAGGGGTCGCATGAGAGGGAGAAAGATGAGAGAGGAGGAAAGAAAGTAAAAGATGATTGAAGGAAAGAGAAAGAAGAGAGAGGATCGGACGAGATAGAGAAGAAAAAGAGCAAGAGAAAGAACTGAGACGATGAAGAGAGCGGATTAGAGAAGAGAGGAAAAAGGTAAAAAAAAAGAGGAGAGAAAGAATAAAAAAGAGAGAGAGAGGGGAGATTTGGAGTGAGAGGGGAGGAAGGAGAGAAAAGAAAGAAGTGAGTTTAAGTTTAAAACCTCTAAAAACTCACTTTTTATGTTTTTAGATAATAGACTATATTTTTGAGTTAGTCTTGAGTTCGGTATTTGAAAATAGTCATATCAAACAAGTTTTTAAGGCCTAAAACTTGAAAATTGTTTTTTAGTTTAAAAAATTAGATTCAAGTAGAGTACCAAACAGCAATTTCACAAAGTAACAAGGGCATTCCTAAAAGAACGGATAGTGGGGAAAATGTGAATATGATGCAAACAGAAAGTAATTATTAAGATAAATTCACCAAAGTTGGAAGACACCCACCCCCCCCCCCCCCCAAAAACAAAAACAAAAAAAAGTACTAGAAAACTACTTAGTACAAAAAATATCATTTTTTACCTATTTGTACTTCTTACACATCATTTTTAATTTTTAATCGTTTGATCAAATGAACTGAAGAAGATCAAGGGAAAAATATTAACAAGAGTGTGTGGGAAATAAAAATGAGTGTATGAATCCTTTATTATGAAAGCTAAAGGAAAATTGAAATTCTAAAAGCGAGAAATGCTAAGGAGACTCTTGTAAAAGTGAGGTTATGGGCTTGCTGCCACCTCATGTTTTAACACAATTTTTTATAATATTGGCACATAAATTGATGTTAAAATGTGAGGTGACAGCGTATCAATGGACTCTCCATACATTCTTCATCGATCTTCTCATCACCTCCAATCGCCATACATTCTGCAACTACGAAACAATTACCGATCCACTTCACTCACACTGTATCGACACATTGACTCATTACACAAGGTTTCATACTTTTTCAAATAGCATTTTCTTACAAGAAGATTTGAACTCTGAAAATATATTGTTTAGATAATATTTTTGTACAACGATACATTTACATTAAGATGATAGATAAATATAATGGTTGTGAACTCGTCATTCTGATATTTAAACCTAAGACTTCTCACTTACAAGTGAAAAAAATATCACCAGACCCGAGAGTGCCCAATTTTAATTTATAACTGCATTTTATAAAAGGGAACTTTAACGAAAAACTCCCGGTACTATTTATTTTAACGAAAAACCACATTTTTACGCTAAAAAGTTAATTCTTGTACTATTCATTTTACCCTTTATTTTGTCCTTATCGTTAAAACTCAAAGTTTTCAAATCATTTTCATTAGTTTTCCTTTTATAAAATTCGGCACCCTAAGAGCCGAACAATATATTGGCAATCAATCTAATTTTTAGTTTTTCATGATTAGGTTTTCACAATTTTCTTCATCTAGGGGGTTTAGGAGAGCAAGACTCCAACCATCTCTTTAGTGTATCTCTTTCCACAAAAGGTCTAAAAATTCCAAAGAGTACAACGTAAACACTGTAACACTGTATCAATCGAACTCATTTATAATTTGTCGGGAAGACAACCCAAGCTGAAGAAAAAAATACGTTGTATTTTTTTTTTCTTACACGCCTATTTTTATATTGTTCATTATTTTTTGTTTAATTATTTAATTTAATAGTCAAATATAAAATAAAATATGTGAAAAGCTAAAAATGACGGGTGATAATTAGCTTCCCAAGCAAAATTGTGATTCAAGGCTGCAGTGGAACAAGGATCGTTTTGGGTAAGCTTGAAAAGATGAGAAGACTTTAGAATAGTGATTATGTTGTTGTTGTAGAAAGTTTTCAAAGAACACTCATTTCACCTTTGTAAGTTTTTACGGGAGTGGCTCTATTTAAAGAGCACTCTGTGTGTAATCACAACACACTGCAAAAGAAAAGAACTGAAAGCAATAATATCAGTATCCCTCACTTCCTCTTTTTACTTGCAATCATTTTGTGTTATAGTTACGAAACTAAACAGTGTAATATTTTGCACCCGCTTCGCTTATGTCCCTATCAAAGGTTATCTCTCTAACTTTTGCCTATTTATAACACGTTATCAACACGACTCTCTAACCTTAACTAGTTATCATCTCCTTCACCAAAAAATGCTTCCTCCAAGGATTTTCCTGTTCTTCTTCCTCCTATGCCTCACCTGCTTGATGTACCTTCTCAAAGAACTGCTAGCACCATGTCTGCTTCTAGTTCTCAATATAACTACTACTTATATATTTGATTTCTTGTTTGGTATAGCTCCTAATTACTAACCCAATATTTATTTCTGTTAATTTTACTGCAATTTTAGGTGGTGCGGTATAATCGCTCATCCTGCTCTGCATATTTAAATTTTCTTGCTGCTTGAGTGGTGCGGTATAATCGCCCATCCTGTGCTATTTTGTTTCAATAAGAGTGGTATGGTACAATCGCCCTCCTCATTAAGCATGTAAATCTGGAGCCTGAAGTTTCGAGTGCTTATCATTTTGGCCTGAAGATCAAAATGAAAAATATGTAAGAACCAGAAGTTCTAACACTACATTGCTCCATAATACATATTATTGCAAGTTTTTACACATCTTATTTTTCTTTCAGAAAAGAAAATGGCGAACTTGACAAAGCTTGATTTTGTTGCCTTGGACATTACTGGGAAGAACTACCTGACCTGGGTAGTGGATACCAAGATCCATCTAGAGGCAGGGAATCTTAGAGAAACCATCAAGGAAGAAAACAGTGCATCCTCTCAAGATCGGGTGAATGCCCATGATCTTTATCTGCCGCCACCTTGATGAATGACTGAAGAGTGAGTACCTAACGGTTGAAGATCCATTAGCCATCTGGAAGGCATTGAGAAATAGATACAATCACCAAAAAACGGTGATTCTTCCAATGGCTCGTTATGAGTGGCTGCACCTAAGGATTCAGGATTTCAAGTCGGCGGCTGAGTATGATTCCATAATGTTCAGAATTAGCTCCTAGATGAAGCTTTATGGGGAGACCATCACTGAGGAAGATAAGCTGGAAAAGACTTTTAGCACATTTCATGCCTCCAACGTGCTCTTGCAGCAGCAGTATAAAAAGTGAGACTTTACTGAGTACAACCAGCTGATATCGATGCTCCTTATGGCTGAACAAAACAATGAGCTTTTGATGAAAATTCATCAGTCCCGACCTACTAAATCGGCACCATTCCCAGAAGTGAATGCTGCTTACCTCGAAGTGAACACCACATCTTCTCATGGCAATAATTACAAATGAGGATGTGACCACAAGTGAGGTCGGTGGAACGGGATTTGCAAGAATCATGGTGTCTAGTTTTACAACCAAGTTCCAAGGCATAATTCAGTCCCAAGCTTCAAAAATGTAAATCACCACAAAAGTAAAGCTCATATGAACAACACTCCTAGAAACCCTGAATGAGATTGTCATAAGTGTGGTGGCAACGGGCACTGGGCGCGTACATATTGTACCCCAAAATATCTGGTGGACCTGTATCAAGCCTCCCTTAAGGAGAAGAGTGTCGAAACCAATTTCCTCGACCAGGCTAAATCGATGGATATACCTGATCCAATGTTCGATTTATCAGGTCAATTGAACACAACCCACCTAGATGTCTTCAACTTTATTATGGAAAGAGGGAATGAAGTGTATCTGTCTAATTGAATTATTTCTATTTGATGTACTCTTATTATTCTGAACTTGTAATTTAAAGCTCGCATTTCAATTTAATAAAAGTGGCATTTCAATTTCCTTTTATTATGAATAAACTGTTTTTAACTGTGATTCATTTACTCAGAGAGCATGGAAAAAAAACTATGGTTATTCTCAAAACAAGAGCAATGGCGGAGATATTTGTCTTGCAAACAGCACAGCCACACATACAATACTTTGAGATCAAAAATATTTCTCAAGTTTTATGCTTACAAAAGTAAAGGTAACAACAATATTAGGCCAATCATATGTAATTGAAGGCTCAGGAAAAGTTCAAATCATGTTACCAAATAGAACAATAATGTCCATACAAAATGCGCTGTACGCTACTCGATTTACTCGAAATTTATTGAGTTTTAAAGACATACGTTTAAATGAATACCACATTGAAACGAAAAGTGCAGAAAATGTGGAATATCTATGCATTACCTCCAATGATACCCAGAAGCGTACATTGGAGACATTGCGTATTTTATCGAGTTGATTGTATTATACATACATAAAGACAATTGAAGCACATACTGTCATGAACCAGAAGTTCATTGATTCAAAAATTTACATGCTTTGGCAAGACCGTCTAGGTCATCCAGGATCCACCATGATGCGTACAATCATTACCAACTTTAATGGACATCCATTATTGAGCAGACACATTGCTATATCAAATGATAACCCTTGCAATGCTTGTTCTCAAGGAAAGTTGGTAATTAGACCATTACAACTAAAGATTGATGTTGAATCCCTATCATTTTCTCAAAGAATTCAAGGGGATATTTGAGGGCCTATTCAACCACCTTGTGGACCATTTCGATATTTTATGGTTTTGGTTTATGCAGCCACCCGATGGTCACATTTTTGCCTCTTGAAATGTAGCTTTTGCGAGACTTCTTGCTCAGATAATTAAGTTGCGAGCACAGTTCCCAAATTACCCTATCAAGTCAATCTGACTTGATAATGCTGGTGAATTTACGTCTCAAACCTTTGATGATTACTGCATGATACTAGGCATTGATGTTGAACACCTAGGTCCTCATGTCCATACTCAAAATGGTCTAGCAGAAACATTTATCAAACGGCTTCAATTAATATCTCGCACTCTGCTCATGAAAACAAAATTACTAGTCTCTTCATGGGGACATGTCATCTTACATGCTGCATCATTGGTTCGATTGAGACCTATAGCCAACCACCAATACTCCTCAGTCCAACTCGTGTTTGGGCATCAGCCAAACATTTCACATTTACGAGTTTTTGGTTGTGTTGTTTATGTGCCTATTGCACCGCCACAACGCGCTAAAATGGGACTTCAGCGTAGACTGGGAATTTATGTGGGTTTTGATTCACCATCTATCATTAGATATTTGGAACCCTTAACAGGTGATATGTTTACAACTTGTTTTGCGGATTGTCACTTTGATGAGACAATATTCCCGTCGTTAGGGGGAGAAAAGACAATTCTAGAATAACGGCAAGAGCTGATATGGGTTGTACCCACCTTATCTTATTTTGATCCACGAAGCACTTAATGTGAAAATAAAGTGAAAATGATCGTTCATCTTCAAAGAATTGCTAATCAAATGCCAGATGCATTTAATAATACTACGAAAGTGACAAAATCACATAGACCAACTGCAAATGCTCCTGCAAGAATTGATGTCCCCATTGGACAAAATAAAGTGGCAACGAATGATTCATCTGGTGCACGCTTGAAGCATGGTAGACCCTCAAGTTCAAAAGATTCAGCCCCTCGAAAGAAAAAGATGAGGGCACAGCTGAATCCAAATAAAATCATTCAGGAAGAGAAAATGAATGAAAAATCCACAATTCATTATTCTGTACTTTCAGAAAAGAAAAATGTCTTTGATGAGACACGTGTCCTTGAAGAGACAGAAGTACATGAAAGCAAATAAATCTCCATAAATTATGCATGTATTAACGAATTGTGGGATCAAAATGAAATAATCATCGACGACATGTTCGCATTCCCAGTAGTCATTGAAATCATATTAAGCGATGATATTGAGCCTCGCTCTGTTGACGAATGAAAGCAGAGACAAGATTGGCCAAAGTAGAAAGATGCAATCCAAGCATAATTAAATTCCTTGGAAAGACGAAGTGTTTTTGGACCGGTAGTCCAAACTTGGCCTGGTGTAAATCCCGTAGGTTACAAATGGGTATTCACAAGAAAGCGCAATGAGAAAAACAAGATTGCAAGTTATAAAGCATGACTCGTTGCACAAGGTTTTTCACAAAGACTTGGAATTGATCATGAAGAGACATACTCTCATGTAATGGACGCAATTATGTTCTGTTACTTAATAAGTTTAGTGGTTTCATGAAAACTTGACATGCGACTTATGAATGTCATCACCACGTATCTATATGGAGAATTAGATATTGACATATATATATGAAGGTCCCAGAAGGATTTAAGTTGCCTAAAATGACTAACAAACCACGAGGTATGCTCTAAATCAAATTAAGGCGATCATTATGTGGCTTGAAGCAATCTGGATAAATGTGGTATAATCGTCCAAGTGAGTATTTGATCAAAGAAGTATATACCAATAATGTCATTTGCCCTAGTGTGTTCATTAAGAAATCAAATTCTGAATTTGCTATAGTGGCAGTATATGTCGATGATATGAACTTAGTTGGAACCCCTGAAGAGCTCAATAAAACTGCTGAATATTTGAAAAACAAATTTGAAATGAAAGACCTTGGGAAAACAAAATATTGTCTCGGCCTGCAGATCAAGCATTGTGTTAATGGAATTTTGGTCTATCAATCAGCTTACATTGAAAAAATCTGAAGCAATTTGGCATAGACAAAGCTTATCCACTTAGCACGCCAATGGTCATTCGTTCTCTGGACATTAAGAAAGATCCATTTCGTCCAAAAGAAGATAATGAAATGGTCATTGGTCCAGAAGTACCATATCTGAGTGCAATAAGTGCTTTATTGTATTTAGCACAATGTACTAGACCAGATATAGCTTTTTCAGTCAACTTGTTAGCAAGGTATAGCTATGCTCCAACAATTCGTCATTGGAAGGGAGTCAAAGGTGTTTTACGATACCTTCATGTGACAATAGACATGGGTTTCTTCTACTAAGAGAAATCCACAAATGACCAGATTCTTGTTGGATATGTAGATGTTGGTTTTCTCTCTAATCTGCATAAAGCCCGCTCACAAACTGGATATGTGTTCACTAATGGAGATACAACAATCTCATGGCGCTCAACAAAGCAAACATTAGTTGCTACCTCTTCCAACCACTCGAAAATACTTGCTTTACATAAAGCAAGTCGTGAATGTTCTTGGTTAAGATCAATGATCTATCATTTCTCCAAAGTTTTTCAATGCACATGAGCTTCAGAAGGCTAAAGTTATTGAAGTCAGACAAATCCGTTCCAATGAAAATCTGGCAGACCTGTTCACCAAATCTCTACCCAAATGCACGTTTTAGAAGCTAGTGCAGGGAATCAAATTACGTTAGCTTACCAATTAGTTAAATGTGGAATCAAGGGGAGATACATATCAGGGGGAGCATCCATGATACATGCCTGTTGTACTCTTTTTCCTTTGACTAGGATTTTTCCCACTGGGTTTGTCATATCAAGGTTTTAACAAGGCAACATAAGCATGCTTAACACTATATCAACAATCCAGGTAAAGTTGTACTTTTTTTCCTTCGCTATGGTTTTTTCCCACTGGGTTTTTCTGAGCAAAGTTTTAATGAGGCAACTGATGTTGATATTGTGGCATCCAAGGGGGAGTGTTGTAAAAGTTGTGGGTGAATGCCCACATGCTTTTGGCAAAAGGTGAGAAGACTTTAGAATGGTGATCATGTTGTTGTTGTATGAAGTTTTCAAAGAACACTCATTTCACCTTTGTAAGTTTTCACATGGGTGGCTCTATTTAAAAAGCATTCTGTGTGTGATCACAACACACTGCAAAAGAAAACAACTGAAAGCAATAATATCAGTGTCCCTCACTTCCTTTTTTTACTTGCTATCATTTTGTGTTATAGTTACGAAACTAAGCAGTGTGATATTTTGCACCCGTTTCGCTCATGTCCCTGGCAAAGGTTATGTCTCTAACTTTTGCCTATTTATAACATTTTGTCTTTATGTATGTTATATTCCAAATAATTCTGTTCTCTATCTTTTTATTTTAAAAAGAAAAAAAACTAACGTCTTGCTACAAGCATACGAATGTAGCAATTGACTTTTTTTATTGCTTTAATCGTATTTATTTTATGTTTATAGTTTTTTTCATTGAAATATACTTTGAACACTGATGAACTTACTAACCATCTCCATTTTTGCCTTCTCCATTTATATATATGGATTATCTTCTTGTTGTTTTAGCTACTTATTCAACGTGAATTCAACTGTCTTTATTTGCATTTTCAAATAGATGAAATTACGAAAAAAAACCAATACATGCACAAGAAAATTTAAAAAAAAAAAATTTGACTTTGCAGTCTAATGAAATATGAAAGAAAAAAACAATAAAAAAAGAATCGGTAAAAGTTTCTGAGAAAATGTGGAAGTCAACTGTTGAGGTCATTAGGGTTTTTTTTTTTAACAAACGATATTATTTATACTAAGCAGGAACAGGTGGGCTTATCTCTCAATGGGTTAGCAATAATATGGTTTAAACTTACATTTGGCGATAATCAAACATAAAACATCTCACTTACAAGTGAAGATGAATATCACTAGATCGTAGTACTAAGTAATATTAATGCCTTTAGGTTTGTTAAACGCAAAGGTAAGTTTAGAAATTAAGTTTTGTGGCATGGGATGATAAGCCTTAATGCATGCCGACCCGACAGCACAGCGGGACGACGACCAGCTGCCCATGAATACTATGATTTAAGAGAGACAGAAAGTGATCGAGAAGGAGGAGGAGGACGCGGCTACTCAAAACCAAAATTTGACATGGGATGGGAATCAACGTACGTATAAAGTCATGCAACGTTGCGTTGCCTCGGTTGCGTCGGATGCCTCAGTTGCCTGGGTGAGTGGGTGTTGCGTTGTCGGGTTGACGACGATGAGGTTCTGGTACTCCAACACTCGTACATTAATTACGCGTTTTACAAGCAAGACATTAGACTTTTTATACAAATTGCTTCGTGAAAAAAAAAAAGTGTAAAAGGTAAGGTCAAGAATATGAGAGAATGAATAACTCGTCTTTCTGGCAAATTACTTCCGTTTAGGCGCGGTCTGCTTGGTTTTGAAATTTTTGTAGTTTTGCTTGTTTTATGGGAAAATGTGTGGGCACATAAGAAATGATAAGATTATGAATGAGAATATCTGAGGTAAAGTAGGAGTAGCAGAAATTGAAGGAAAGATGAAAAAAATCGGTTATGGTGGTTTGGACATGTAAAACGAAGGCCTACTGACGCTCCAGTTAGAAGATACGATTACGGGACAGAGGTTTAGGGCCGAAGGGGTATAGGACCTAGGAAGACCTTGGAAGAGACTCTAAGAAAAGACTTAGAGTACTTGAATCTAACGGAAGCCGTGGCACAGAACCGAACGTAATAACGTTCTAGGATTCATACCGCCGACTCCACTTAGTGGAAAAATGCTTTGTTGCTGTTGTTGCTGCTTGTTTTATGGGGTTTTTTCTTTATAGTTGTTCATTTTCTTATTGGGAAAAAAAATATGAGATTTTTTTTTTTTTTTGTAACGCATAATATGAGAAAATTAATAAGCACGAACTACCCACACAATCAATCAAATTTTTAGTTTGGGAGGTATTAAATTCCATATTGTGATGTGAGACTTACATAATGGAAATTACATATTGTGATGTGAGACTTGCAAAGCGGTTGATTCGACCAGTTGTTTAGTGCATATGGTTATCAAAAAACACACATTATTAATAAATGTTAAGAATTTGACAAAAAGATAATTTTGAGAGACGTTAATATGTTTTCCTTACATTGAGAGACTAGTATTGATTTTGAGTAAATACACATGTTTTATATGGTCCAAAATACCTAAGACTTTTCTTTTGACCAAAGAACATTTTAAATTACTCTAATCTATTACAATGAGATTCAAACTCCTTCATTCGAATAAGAAGACGATAAACTATCGATCAAATTTCTTTATGCCAAAAACAACGTACATGATACGAATACGCCGTCACATGACGTTCTGTATTAATAAAATAAGAATACGTAGGTAAAAACTTACATATATTTATTATCAAAGAACACCGCTAGAACGACATACACGTATCATAGTATTTCTCCTATGTAAGTCTCCCTCTATCCACAAAAGATTTAAAACGTCGAAGAAGAACACAGTAAAACAGCGTAACACGGTATCAACCGGACTGCAAAAAGATCAAATCCAAGTCCTTTTTCACATGTCCATTGACAAAGTCCTCCTCCTCCTCCCCTCAGCTGAGTCCGCTCCTCGAACTCAACTCGACTACGCCTTGCAGTATGCATACGGCGTATCTTAGCTTTCGTCACCATCTTTATTCCTTAAAAAAACATTTACCTTCAAGAGCTCGAGAAATTTTTAATTGTAAAGGTACATCACGTGTTTTCATGTGATAAGAAATTTTATTTTTTAAAATCATTCCTAAAAGAGATATCAAATCCTAGGTGAAATGTTATGTAATCAAATTTGAAAGTACGAGCGTATTTTAATTGATTTTTTAAAAAAATATGTCCTACAAATATCATTTATAACAAAGAAACATACCGGTTAGAAAAAGAGAAAATCTGACATTACCACGTCAACCATCAAATTAATATTTGACATTTATATTTTGACAAGTTATTAACTTTTTAACACACATATTCCATCATTTGTATAATAAATACCATCTCGTGTGTCGTGAAGATTCAGCAGCATCTCCTGCTGCCAACCAATCAGGGTTAGACACACGTTCAAGTTGTGAAATTTTTAATACAACTTGGACACGTGTTCAGTCGTGATTGGTTGGCAGCAGGAGGTGCTGCTGAATCTTTCAGCGGTCCAGTATTTTCCAAAAAAAAATATCTCCCAAAGCACCAACAACGTCAGTACTTTCAAATATTAATGAATCTAAATGAAATTAAATTAAATTAAAGAGAATAAAAAAGGAAGAACCAGAAGGTCGTCGCATGCCTTGACGTTGTGAACACACCCACATTATTCGTTGGGTCGTCGTCGTCTTCTTCTTCTTCTTCTTATCGGACTCCCCAAACCCTCCAACACCACCGACGACAACCTCGAACCTCAAAAGTCTCCCATTTAGTCATCTCCTAATCGCATGATTATGTCTTAAACTCGAAGGATTATTGTTTTTTCCAAGTACTTTTTTTTTATGTTTTAAAAAAATTCAACATGTTTGAATTTTGAATTTTAATTCCCAAGGAAATTCAGATCAAAGCAAGCGAGAAACGACGCAGCTGCTTCCTCTTCCACATGTGTAAAAAAGAAAAATATCTGAGTTTCTGATACTTCAAGACGACGGCTTTTGGCTTAAGCTTCTGCTACAAGTGCTTTTCTCGAAAGCCCAAATGCCTTCTTCTTCGTTTCCTCTTCACAAACCCTGCAGAACTACAACCTCCTCCTCCCCTGGCTGCTCTTCTTCTGCTACTTCCTCTGTTCCTGCTCTGAAACAGGACAGTGGTGGGGGCAGCTGCGACCAGAGCCCGCGGAAGCTCACCCGGCAGAGGAAGCTCCGCCACCTCAACAGCCAGTACCTGGGTTCTACCCTCACTGAAAAATCTTACTCCTCGCCTACTTCTCCGGAATATTCGACCCAGAAGTCAAGATCGCCGGGTCGCGGGTCCAAGTCAATCCACTGGTCTTCTGCGCCTGCTGCTCCGCAGCCCTTGCCCCTCCCTGAATCGCCCGTGATCCGGAAACCCGAATTTGCTAAAGATGGGTGTGGCCGCAGGTAAAAGAGAAGCCTTTAGAATTCATCGATTTTTTGTTTGTGGGTGTTTGATAAGTGCTTACTATGTGTTTGTTAAAATGCCGCACTGGGGTGGTTTTTTACTGTTTGAACTATCAGGAAGACCTCAGGATCTGCAGCGCCGAGTTCTTATTCGAATCAAGTTGCCACAACCTCAGGAGGATCAGCAGCACCAGCGAGTGCCTATTCGAACAATCGTCGAGGGACACTCTCCCAAGATGGTAACAGTGGTGGTGGTTTCTTTAATAACTTTGGTCTGAATATTCTTTCTAGGAAAGCTCAGGCGAATGGTGTATCAAGCCATCCTTTTGGCCCCCAAAGATCGAAAACGGTCGATAGTTATCCTATACTTGTTGCCCCCACTTCACCCGTTAATTGTTCAAGCAACTGCCATAGGGGAACGCCACACGAATATGAAACTTGCAACACCAGCAGGAGTGCCCCAACAAGTCCTTTTGCAAGTCCTGCAGTTAGTCCCAGGAGATCAAATCCCACGGGGGATTTTTTTATTTCTTTTGGGGCTCCCCACGAACAAAATCAGGACGCCTTTCCTCCAAGATTATCACCAAATAGACCTGGTCATAGCCCCAGCCATTCTCCTACATCTCGAAGTCCACGCGTCAACCGGAAAATTTCAAATGGAAATGCATTTCCTTTGCATTCTTTAGAGAGGGCTGAAAGTATTAGTCAAGTCAGTGCCCACCCTTTGCCTCTGCCGCCTCCACCACAGCAATCTGTCATGCAGTACAATGCAGAAGCTCTATCCACATCATCAATGAAAGGTCAATGGCAGAAGGGAAAACTTATTGGGCGCGGCACCTTTGGTAGTGTTTATCTCGCAACCAACCGGTATGCTAGTCCCCGGAAGCTTTGTGCTACTTTCTCTTGACTTTATTCTGCAATGATCATTATTTTGTTTTGTTCTTTTGAATTTAGCTCTTTTAAAATTTTCTGATTATATGGCAGTGAAACCGGGGCCTTATGTGCAATGAAGGAAGTTGATCTCATTCCTGATGATCCTAAAGCTGCTGAATGTATAAGGCAATTGGAGCAGGTCTTTTTCTGGAGTCCTTTACTAGTTTCAATTCATAGAGCAGTTGTAGCTTATTGTTGTCTACCTTTAGATTTCTCTGGACCAACCAATTCTGCAGATTTAGGGAAAGTTTTGCATGTACTTGCACTGTGTCTGCTTGTATCGATCATAGGAAGGAATGAGTCGGTCGATATTTTCTGTAGGATAGAAGGTCAAAACCCTTCATAGTACATCTCTTCACGTATGATCAAATTACATATCAGATGTGCTCAACTATGCTACTGTACATTCTGGGGTAGCTTTTTATGTTTCCCATTTGTCTATAGTATGTTCTAGAACCGTTCTTACTAGCTACCTGTTGCAGGAAATCAAAGTCCTCCGCACGCTAAAGCATCCAAATATTGTGCAGTATTATGGTAGTGAGATGGTGAGTATCTTTCTTACATGTGAAAGTTTATTAAAATCTAATCTTTGCAAGTTTTGCTAAATTGGGGAGTATTGTTTATGCATATGCAGACTGATGATCACTTCTACATATATTTGGAATATGTTCATCCTGGATCGATTAATAAATATGTCCAAGACCATATTGGAGTTATGACAGAATCTGTAGTTCGCAATTTTACTCGCCATATCCTCTCTGGGTTGGCTTTTTTGCACAACACGAAGACAGTTCACAGGTGATAATAATGCTTGGTAGCAGATTTATATAACATATTGTGACATCACGTATCTGTTAAAAGGAGCTTGTTACTTTACACATTGCCACGGCTCAACAAATGATGAGACAAGAAGAACCTTAGGAAAAATGTTGTTCTTCAAAGAGAATATTTGGATATACTGTAGAGAGTCTTAATATCTTTCCAGCTGGTTAAAATGGGAACGTTTGGAGAATCACTGTTGCATTCCTTCCGAGCTTTCTTTGCCTTATTAATGATGGTCCAATGACTATTCTAATGAAAGGTTATTTGCTGATCATGTTGTATTCCTTCGGAGCTTACTTTGCTTTATTGACGATGTTTCGATGTTTGTTCTAGGGATATAAAGGGTGCGAATTTGCTTGTTGATGCATCAGGTGTTGTTAAACTTGCTGATTTTGGGATGGCAAAACTTGTGAGTAATAAATTGTAAACACCTTCAATTTGCTTTGTCTCCTGACATAAACTTGACAAATCAATTTTTGAACAATCCAATTCATATGACTCTGAGCACTCCCTGCAGTACTTTCGGGGTTTCATATTTAACTTACTTTTTGTATTCAGCTCAATGGGCAATCGTACAATCTTTCTTTGAAGGGGAGTCCATACTGGATGGCTCCTGAGGTAAGCACATCATCATTATATACAAAATCGTAGATGGCCTGTAAACACTGTATATCAATTATATTCGCTTGGTTTGTTTCGTGCAGGTCATAAGGGCTGCAATGCAGAACAATGCTGATCCTGATCTTGCTTTGGCTGTCGATATATGGAGCTTGGGTTGTACCGTCATTGAGATGTTCAATGGAAAACCTCCGTGGAGTGACCTTACAGGAGTAAGTTCATGTTGAAACTTGTTATGTTTTATTCATCATAGCTTTGGATTTTTTCAGAATATTGTCAACTACCCCTAGTTTCATGTGTACAGAGAATAGCTTTATTGCTTTATAAGTTTTTAACATCATGTTGTCTTCCTTCTGCCAGCCTCAAGCTATGTTCAAGGTTCTAAACACCATCCCGGATATACCAGAAACATTGTCTGCAGAGGGAAAGGACTTCCTCCAATGGTGCTTCCGTAGGAACCCTATGGAGAGACTATCAGCTAGTGACCTACTTGAGCATCCGTTTGTACGAAATTCACACGTCAGACCTTTTCAATCGTAAACCTAATAGTAAGTTTTCAATTCAACATCCATAGGTCAATGAAGTTTGGAAAACTAAATTTCAATGGAAACTAGAGCCTGAGAGTTTTTTATATATGACCACTAAGTAGATATCTTGGCATGTTGTGTGTGCACCATTGCAGGATAAATTGCATATATCGATCTCTCCACACACCTCTAATTGATAGGTGGCTTTGCATCATTCTTCATCCTTGTCCCGAATTGCATCCCTTGTTCAAAGTCTCCAGCCATAAGCGTTTAAAGGAACCATGGAGCGGAAGTCCCAAAACCTCTGAAATCGGATGAAATGGAACCAAATTTTATCTCACGTTCCATTTGGAAGAAGCCCTTTTCTTCGGAAATGCCAATGCGCAGCTCCAGCAGAGATTTTCCATTGCTTGGTGTGCCTCTGATGAAGTTGCATAAGCTTCACCGGTGAATCAACTGAGCGGGATTTGGAAGCTGGTGTCGAGTTGAGGACTTCGAGCTAACACGGCGGGTTCATAGTCGGGGAGAGGATCGATTTTTCCGTGGAGTTAAGATTATTAGTAGGGAATGCAGATAGAGACTGTATACTCACTCACTTAGAACAGGTGATGGGAGTTGGTCATCATTAATTTGTAAATACCAATTTCTGTGGATTCTCCAAATATGAACTTTAAAACTTTGTTTCCCATGTTTATGAAGATGTCAAAAGATATGTATCTAATTTGTATTTGATGGTTGAGTTTTTGTTCTTCAATGAAGACGTTAGGCCATCTCTAACCGAAGGGTTCAGAGGGCCAGAGGGTCAAAACTAATCCGAAAATTATCTCCAACCGAGGGTCAGGCCAAAGGGTTTGTGAGCTTCGCTGGACAAAAAAAGGCCAAAGGGCCAACCGGCGGGCCCAAAGCAGCCAGCCAGCCGGGCCACATGCTAATGTCATATTTGAAAAAAAAAATTTACAGTTTTTTCTTTTTTTTTTTTACAAAATTTAAAATTCTTTTTTTTTTTTTCCTTTAACTTCCTAAGTCATTAAACAACATTAAACAACATTAAGTAACATGAAACAACATTAAATAATATTAAACAACATTAAATAGCATTAAGTAACATTAAAGAACATAAAAAAAAATTTAACGACATAAAACTTAAACAACATTTTTAAAAACATTTAACAACATGAAAATTATTGACAATCCATAACATAAAATTATTAAGGTAATTTAATTTAACCATAGTAGTTCAATTAAAATAATAAATTATGTTTGACTCTATGATCCTTTTGCCCTCGGTTGGAGATGGTTTTTCTTTTTCACATGACTATGTTTGGCCTATGGCCCTCTGGCCCCTCGGTTGGAGATGGTAAGAAATATGGCCCTGCATTGTTTATTAAAATATTAATTTCTTGGAAGGCCATAGGGCTAAAACAAGTCCTCTGGCCAGCCTTCTGTTGGAAATGACCTTAGATTTTTAATTATTTTTTGCTAAAGTGGGACCCATAGATATAAATACAATATGTTATATTCACTTTTTGGTGGAACTCAGGCCAATGAAAAGAATGTGGATTCTCGCCTGATCTTCTTTGTGAGGATCTTGGAGATTCGTGAATTATATCCGTTCATCGTACATCGTTCGGTCAGAAATTATTTTAAATATTTTTATTTAAAAATAAATATAAACAGTATTTGACAAAAACTGATCATACGATGTACGATGAACGGACACGATTTACGATTATCTGAAATCCTCACTAAAAAGATTCGGAGAGGATCCAGTTGGCAGTGAAAAATAAATAAGTTGCTTTTAAAGTGATGAAAAATATTTAAATAACATCTTTTAAGTTTTCATTTTCCAATGAAGATGTTTTGAATTTTTTTGCTCGACTGGAACCCAAACATATATATAAAAACATTACTTTTTAGTGGAACTGAGTCAAACCAGTGAAAAATAAATAAGTTACTTTGAAAGTGGTGGAAACTATTGAAAAAATCAAAATAAAGCAATCGATGCTAGAAGCTTGATATCAATTCCACATCAACTTTAATAAATTGGTTGAAGAAACATTTGCAGTCAAAAAGTAACGCAGAAGCCTCCACCGTAAAATCAAAGTCTCGGTTGAATAGAATCCGGATCCTTACCGGATTCTCTTTACGAGAATCTCAAGAATTCGTCAATTCTGTCTGTTTATAGTATAATATGTGGTTATAAATTATTTTAAATATTTTTATTTAAAATTAAACAGTACTTGAAAAAAACTAACCGAATAATATACGATAAACGAACATAAAAAAAGCGGGTACACGTGTTAACGGGTAAAGTATTGCGCGCTTCCCTTTTAAAATAATTGGATTTATTTTATTTCTTTTCTTTTCGAATTTAATCGGTTTAATCTCACATTCTCACTGGGTAACGGGCATGATGCTTCAGCTGCTGCAACACCGACACAATAGCTCCAACCAGCCATCTAGCGGCCGCTGCTGGCAGCCCGAACCCTAAATTCGCCACCGTAAGCCCCAAATTCTCCGATGGGGAAGCCTCTTTGCTACGGTATTCGACTCCCTTTTCCTTTCCGTTCCTAACTTCATCGCCGTCGTAGTTTTCACGGAATCCATTTCGTGCTTTGATTTTTCGGCAGATGTAGGGAGTGCTGAAGTTTATCAAGGTCTGATCAATCGGCTTTACAGCGTCTTCTCCGAAGGCATACATTTTGCAACGCCGGCTTCCTCCTTGAGGGCCAGTGAACTTGAATTGGTAATCTTGCCTCTTGCTGTTAAATTTCTTAGGTTTTAGTTTTCCTACTCAATGCACGATTTAGGGACTGTTTGGAAATGCTTTTTTAGGAAGCACTTCTGCTCAGAAGCACGTTTGGTGGACGTGCTTTTATTTGGAAGTTTTTAATCCTGGGAAAGCACTTCCTGAAGGACTCTCCCGAGCAGATTACTTTTACTGTACATATACTCGTATATTATCCCATAATTAGTAGGAGAGGATTAGAGGTAACAAGAAAAATCCAAAGGCAATTAGGAATTCGGTTCCCATTTTGTACTTAGTTAATTAGGACAGACAGGAAGGAAGGGAGATGACAAAAAAGAAAGACGTTGCCACGGGAAGGAGCCGCCCGCCACAGGCAGAGAATAACGGAGAAGCCGCCTTGGAGGGCGGCGCTGCCGGAGCTTCTCTGTCTAGAACTCATGCATCCATGCATGCACCTGCATCATGCTCCAAGAAAACATGTATCTTGCCGTATAATTGAGAAATTTGCAGAAAATTAAAGTATTTTTCTTTTGTGTCAAGAAAATTAAAGTATTTTTCAAAAATACATATTTATGTTTGTAATATTCAAATTTATTGACTAATGGTAGAACTAAACAATAACAGCAACCACAATAGAACTTTATCTCACTAAGTGGACTGGGGTCTGCGTCGGCGGTACGAATCTTAGAACGTCAATGTTCTCATTAAGTAAGGTTGGCTCAGTTTTGGGTATAACTAAACAACATAAAAAAATTTATTCTAAAAGATAACACATAAATTAAAGACTAAAAACTAAATTCAAAAAGCCACTTAACACTACAGTCGACTAGTCACTCAGTACTACGATCTGGTGGTATTCTTCTTCACTTAAAGTGAAATGTCTTAGGTTTGAATTTCATAAATGGCGAATTCGATACCAAATTAGGCTGACCATTGTGTGGCTTAGCCGAACTCTTCCTCCCCTTAATGTAAAAATATCGATGTACTCAAAATAAAAAATAAAAAAACACTACAGTCGACTAGTATTCCTCCACTCTTTTGGATAAATATATATTTTATTTAAAAAGATCAGAAAATAAATAAAATATAACAAAAATAAAGGATTCATGGTTTAAAATGTTTGCATTTGCCTTTGAGTGGATTTAAAAAGTCCCGATATTGTAAATGTGACGCGTGTTTCCAAAGTGAAACGACAAGTCGTTGATGGGGTTTACAAACACCTTCGTTCCCGCTCCCGCGCGCCCCCACTGCCTCTCTCACTCCCTCTCCTCCGAAAGAGCTCTACAGTTCTCTCACTCCACGTCAATGGAAAATGTGAGAATTCTCACAGTCGCAGAGCTACTCGCGCGCGGCCGTCCCCTCACCGCCACGTCCTCCATCTCTCCCAACTCGAACCAAAAGGCAAAGCTCCCCACGCGCTCCGTTCCCACCCACTCAAACCCTATCCCCAATCCCAACCCTAGCCCTAAGTTTCTCACTCCTCTCGACCACTTCGCCGTCATCGTCGGAACCCTAGCCCTCCCCACTACCACCACCGCATCCGATTCTCGGTGCTCCTACAACACTTGCTTCCAATTCTCCGACGGCTCCGCCGCTTCCATCTGCTGCGATATTCTCGATTTTGACGCTCGGATTATCGGGAAGAAAATCAATGTTCTCGCTTGGAATTTCATTCCCTTGAAACGCACCGGCGGGTTCTTGGAGATTATCAGATGGAGCTTTCAAGATTCCAATGGCGGACTACGTCCCTGCAGTTCGAATTTCATGTATGTTCCTCTGGCTCTAGGCTCTTCGACTGGCCGCGGAGATGGATCCAGAGCTCGGCATGGTATATTTGGCACATTGGATTCGGTTAGCCCTTTGTCCACTGTTCCGTGTACAGCCGGTGAGAACAATTCGAACACCAATAAGGCTTTGGATTTGAGCCATTCCTCGAATTTCCGAGGCTTTTTACTCCAATTTATGGTCTGTGAGTGTAAATTTTGTAGTTCAAAGGAATCAGTTCTGGCCCTGAAGGATTCAGTTCGAGGGAAAGATACACATTCTTTTACCAAACCAGTGTTTGTATATTGTTCCGGTTCTGCTTCATGTTGGCATCCTGTATTTACGAAACTTGTAGGAAATGTTGTTGCTTTGTCGGGCTTGAAAAAGAAGGTGGTTTTTATAGGAAAGAAAGAGTCTAAACTAATGTATGTAACTACGGAAACTTCTGCATTGCATCTGCTTAGATTGTCCAAAAACTGGTTGCCGAAATGTACAGCTGTTACTAAAGGAAAAGGTGAATGTGGCACGTATAGAGGGCTAGTCAAAGGGGTGTATATGCACGGGATGGTTGTCGAGCTGGACAAGGAGGTGTGGCTTTTATTAACTGATCAACTGCTTACTCCACCACATAGTCTAAGGGCGGGTGCTCTCGTAAGTCCTATAAATTTTGTTCCTTTCCTGGACTTGAAATATTTTGATCTATACTATTTGTCTATTTATTTTCTTTTAATTCGTGGCTTCTCTATAGGTTACTGTGAGAAATACCCATTTTGTGAACCCCAGATTTTCTTGGACAAGAATGCTTATACTTGGTGCTTGCTTTAAGACTAATGTTATTGTGGAATCTTTCTCTCCATTGGAAACTGGGTAAAGCCATGTCTTTTGAATTGTACTTGAGATTCCCAGAAATCCATGTTCACAAAGTTATCTAATTGTGAGCTGCAGGTGTCATGTACTTTTACATTCACAGAGTTCGTTGGAGAAGTTCGTTGAGTCCTTAGCATTTTCTGCCAGATTATGGTATTGGTTTCGTTGATTTTGTGTGTTTGGATGGGAAATTTTGTGGTTTGGTGTTCAATGTTTAGAGTATATTACTTTCCTGTTTGGTTTACTAAGTAAGATGGTTGGGTTTCAGGGTATTGCTTGTTGCCACATGTTTCCGGAAAAAGTTTGCTGGTATCTTATCTGAAAAGGAGATTTTGGGAACAAAATATGTAATTTACTTCTGAGCTGGAATTCTTGTTTTCTTGCATAGTAGTTGTTATGTTATATCTAAAAGGTGAGTTGGATGGTTGGAAGGTGCTGCCAGAAGGAAGGGTTGGTTCAGATGTATGCTAGTTCACATTTTCCTTCTTCGATGCATAAAACTCGGGTAAATTGGTTTTGCTTTGGTAGAAACAAACTTGGTCTTTTTAAAGTTTCTGTCAAGATCTTAAATAGTTTCTTTTTGCAGCATGGAGTATTCACAGAACTTTGCAACCATGATTCATGTGTCTGCAGTTGTGAACCGTACATTGGCAACCTGAATTTGGTATGTCCATGGCCAGAATCATTTATGCAATCCACTTTTGCATTGACTTGCTCTGTTTTATATTGGCACATTCAATCTAATATATATTTTTCAATTTCTTATGGTTTTTTTATGTTAGGTTAGTACTGAAAAGTAACTTTCATATTCTTTTCTTAAGTTCAGGTGGTGCCCTTATCTATTTTCATATGCCGTTGTGAGGCCTTATGGATGAAAGCAGTGCAGTTGGAAAGTAACTGTGGAAATTTGCACGATAACAAGAAATATAGCCTTCAGTTCTGTGAAGGAACATCTCATGTTCAGTCAGTTAGAAAGATTTTTTCAAGTGAAGATCTAGGTGTAACTTTGATTGGAAGTTTGAAGGTTCGTGGTTGGTTTTGTATTTCCTAATGTCTTTAGTAATACTGCTGATACCTATGCCAGCTATCTAAACTGTATTTGAGTTTTTACACAACAACAATACATGATAATATCTGAGTACAAAATGCTGGTGAAGTAATCGAAAGGTGTAGGTCATTGTGACAGAATATGATTTACTATATTGACACTCAATGTTCAGGTGTTAGCATTAAGGAGTTGAATCTCATAAATAAAAGAAGCAATTTTATAGTCCAAATTTGCACAACTTTGGTTGTTTTACCATCTCTATCATTGTATAATACTATAATGTATGTGTAATTCAACAAATTATTATTTATTGCAGTTGATTTATTCTTCATTTCATATTCGATTATACAGACTTCTCCATCTTCTGGAAGACTGCAGTTGGTTGATGCAACTGGAAGCATTGATGTTCTTGTACCAGACCTTCCATCAACTCAGGATGCCAGTAGGATATACAAGGTCTTGATTGACAATAGTGTTACCACTCATTCTCCATTAGAAATAACCACCTTTCTGGAATGAGATAGCTATTGATCGGTACATGTCCAAAATACCTTTTGTATCTGGACTCACTTAGTTCTGTTTGGCTTTCCAGGTAGTTGACTACAGTCTTGTTATCGAAGGAATGCCCCGGTCTGAGGATTGTACAGGATTGCTTGACAGTGATTTATTTTCATGCAGAAACATCTTTCATCTGATACCGTTGATAAGAAAGATGAACTTAACAGTTTATGTTTACTTTCGCCTGAGGAATTCTATTTGCAGAAATCTTCCCTTTTATCCTTGTACTGGACTTGGAGAAGATGTGAAGAGACTTGAAAGTGAAACGTTTGACCTGCTTTTGGTTACCCACAAATTTCCGGTTCTACAGAAGGTATATTCCAAATTTGGCCTTTTAAATAATTTCTGTAATGTTTTTAAAGCTGCGTCTAGGAGCTCCATGTGTGTTTTCACAAACCCCAAAATGGAAGAGTGGGACCTTAATAGTAGACGTGGAAATGCTTTCCGTTTTCACTCTACTTATTAGTTATCCATTTATATGAATTTTAACAGTTTTCAGGTGATTTGGTGATAGCGAACCCTTCAAGTATGTTTGTGGAGGCCATATTCTTGCCTTGGAAATTAATTTTTTCTGGAGGTGATCAAATTTCATATCCAACTAAGGTTTTAGGGGATAATCCGAAGAATTCCATGGAACCTTCTTCCAAGAAACGGAAGGTTGATAACTCATCAAGCAGGGGTTCAAGTTCCAGTATAATAGGCACTTCCAGTGAGCCAACCAGAGAACTGAGTTCTTGTTCTATTTACATGGAATCTAGTGAGAAACAGAGATATCGTGACTTGAGTTCTCGTGAGATATCTTGTTCAGCTATGATTAGTGGAGTTAACAGTCACAGTCTAGGTTCAGTTATCTTGCATTGCACAAGTGCCAAATCAAGTAATGGCGGCTTTTCCAGACCAAGTGGACAGAAGGTATTGCTGGAGTTTACATCTGAAAGTTTTTATAAGTATCAGGTACGCCAGATTTCTCCTTTTCCTGGCTAGTAGATGCTTGAGTAAATAATTTTGTAAAATAACTTGTACTAATTTTTATTTTCTTACATTTCAGTTGTTGCAGATTGGTCGTTATTATATGGCAAAGCATGATGGAGAAGATTCCTTTTGTAATCTCAGGGATTCTAGCTTTTCCAGCAGTGATTATATTCTTATCCCTTCCAAGACCCATCTGTGGAGCCTTTCATTTACTCCTGATGAGAACTGTCAAAATAGTTCATCCAAAAGTCTTCCATTAGATAATTCTCTGATAAATGATGAGGTGTCTGAAGACCGTGATGAAGTACTTCTTCAGATGTCCCCTGGAAATGTATCAGATATATCTCTCTGTCTCCCTGAAAATGCAATCCGTTTTGGAGAGGTAATCCTGACCGAATTGGAAGAGGGCCTGATCAAACCAGTCGTGACACCTGAAGAGATTTTAATGACTCTGCCTCTACTGTCACTTGATTTGAACTGCCTATTTCCTCAGGGAAATCTATCATCTTTGTGTGGACAAGTGGCTGCTGTTCATAGTGTTAAAGAGAATTCTGTCGATTCATTTTTGAACTATCAGAACATTGGTGATCCTCTGCAGCTGAGATTATTGCAGAGAGCTACAAGCAGCTGTATTCATGTTTTGGTGGACCATCAGATTGTAATTCTCTTCTCCTAGTTGTTAACTTCTTATTAAAATAAGATAAAATAGTGTGCCTATCTCATTTCATCATTTTAATCAAATAGGTAAGGCTATCTGGTTCTTGGAGTAAACATTCCTTTCCCGTCGGGTTCGGACCTGGTGTGGATGCAACGTTTCACCGGGTTCTTGAATTGCGGTATGCAATCTAATTAGTCTTTTCAAACATAATTAATTATCAGTTTACTTATTTAATGTTGCACTGCTATATATTAGTTTGACGGCTTGATGTCTATTATTTGATTTCCAGGGGGCAAAATAGATGGATGTTGACATCTGCATCATTTATTGTAATCAATTCCATAAAGGCAGTATGCTTTAACAAAAATTCAGTAAGGGTAGTCAATGAATCGTGCAGTGACAAGCGCTCCAGTCCTGCTTCATATGTTCAGAATGATGGGCCTCTAGACATTGTTTCTTCAGGTTTGATTTCTGAGTTGGTACAGTGCTTGGATTCCAAGCCAATGCAGTTTCATTGCAGGGTAAGTCTTAAATTGTCTTGTTTCTCTTTACGATTGAATCTTGTATCTCCTTTTCTGCTTTTCACAATCGTGTTCCTGGACGGATGAAGCTTATTCTTGTGTATCAACATTGGCCATTGAACAGGTTGTTGCTATCCATATCGTGGTTTTGGAGAGGAAAATTAGAAATGCCAGTTATCAGCCTACAGATCACTTCAGGCCATATCTTGTCAACATCCCGCTTGCTGGTTTTGTTTTGGGTAATCTGTTTCTTTCTTCAGAAAGATGATCATATACAGCATTTTCGGCGTTTTAAAGTTTAACACTCCGTTCTACATGAATGGATGAACAAGATTTCGATTTGCTATCCTTGTACTTCTTTTGGGCTTATCTTGTTTCCTTGTTCTAGTTTATGATTCTACTTCTCTATTCTTACGTGTAGACGACGGTTCATCCCCATGTTGTTGCTGGGCTAATTCCGAAAGAGCAGCAACCTTGCTAAGGCTGTATGAAGAATTCCCAGTGTCGGCTTTTGATACCAGTGGGTGGACCTTCAAATGGATTAGAAAAAACAACAATGCATCTAGTGCCACCGTCTACCATCTTGATAGAATTTTAAAGAACCATGACCGGATTACAGTGAAGAACTTCGGATCAATGTTTGAGTCTTCCTATCAAGATCTCACTGTCTCTGTGAGTTCAGAAAACGCCCTCAGCAGCTACGACGAAAACCTCCTAAAGTTCATAATCTTTCACGCTTGCTTCAGCAAAATTTGGGTGAGTTAGGAACTGGTTGACGCAGTAACTCTTCACTAAATTGCTTAATTATCAACTGCTTACGAAACTTCTACTTCGACTTTGCAGACGATTGTGGGGAGGATGATGGATTCGAATGCAATCGAGCGGTTGAAGACGGCGAACGTTTTGGAAACGGAGGCGTCTGTGCATTCCATGCAACATGTATGGGCCAGAGAAGTTCACTACACAAGTCCTCTCACCGAGGCCAGGAATGTTTTACAACAACTGCGCGACGGGTGATTGTAAAATGTCAAAGACCAAATTTATCATGTTCATAAACTCCATATATTATAGCTCCCTTTTCTAATTGGTTTTTCGAATTTATACATATATCATATATTTTCTTAAAATTCAGGCAAACACATTTTAAAGAAATCTCAACTTAGCATTTTTCACAAAACTATTAATTTTGCAAATTTCAACATTTTTTTTTTTTTTTTTGGTGGAATTATCCTGACTTTTATTTATTTATTTTAAGGACTTGTAACATTTTCCTTCATGTGAATCAGTATTTTATAAACCCGCCTTAAGACGTGCCTAGGCAGCTTCGAAGGCAGGGCGACCATGAAAACGCCTTTGCCTAGCAAGAGTAGGTTTAAACTTGCCTAGACGTGGTCGAGGCGGGCTTGAGGAGTTCAATTGGGCGTCTATTTTGTTTATAATTACCGAAATCTAAAAAAAATTTAGTTGAAATCAGCAACTTTGTTGCGAGTTTTGTCACTTTAAATTGAGCCACTTTTGCTAACAGTTGTTACCTCACCATATTCTTTTCTGTTACACTTTTTGTTTTTAATATTATGTTACGGATATCAAAAGACTCAAAATAAGACATTTCTATAAAAGCATGTTGTTACCTCAAGGCTTCTGCGGCTATTATGAAACGCTTCGCCTAAGCCTTCGTCTTTTAAAACAGTATTGAGAATGCGAAAGATCACACGAAATCTTGACAATTGCATAAAATTTTGTGGAAAACGCAAGTTTTTAGTTTTTACACTAAGAAGGTGCATTAGCTTGACCATGAGCAATCAAAGCATCCAGAATCTAATCAACTTTCTGCCTATACAGACACTTAGTTCCATGAGAAAAAACAAAATAATCACAAAAACATGGGACACCATTTGTGCTCTGAACTCTGGCTATTAGTTTTGCGAGGACGCTTCATCTTGAGAAGATGAGAGAGGCCTGCTATTACGTGCAGTCGACTGCTCGGAATCCCCGTCTTTGCCGGTGCCCTCCCCTTCTTGTCCACTGTAACAAAGCAAGGCACATATCTGATGTCGTAATGGAGGAGCTGCATTTGCATTTCCAGCGACGGAAAAACTATCAGACAATCTATTAGCTTCAACGTGTATTCAAGCGCGGTTTCAAACCCAAATCGGTTATGTAATTTTCATAGCATTTCCTTGACACTACAAGCTCCAAAGTAACAAGAACCAGTGTGTTTTCATATTACAAAGTCGAAAAATTCAAACATATAACATGCATATGGAGAAAATGTTGAGGATGAAGGCTACCTCGGGAAGCCATTTCTCGTTCTCTGCATCTGCCATGACAATGTTAAGCCGCTCCGAGTTCCTACTCTCAACCTCCACAACAGAATTAAGCAAAGAATTGCACAGCCTGCATTTGGCTGAATAAAACTCAACCACCGTAGCCTCTTTCGCACTTGCCAATGCCAAGGCAAATGCTCGGTGCTCCGCCTCCCCCTGCTCTTCCCGACTCAAGATTGTTTTCGACTTCACATTCGTATCTTGGCGGGTTCCTGCATCGAATTGGAGGGGATTAAACGTATTGGCCAACGAAAACGAGGATTGCGAAACTGAGCTTTAAATAGAGCCACTCCCGTGAAAACTTACAAAGATGAAATGATTGTCACTTTTGAAAACATCACACAACAACAAATACATCACTATTCTTCTCACCTTTTGCCAAAAGCATGTGGGCATTCACCCAATAACTTTTACAACAGAGATTACTTTTTATCTTATTTTATTTTTTGTTAGAAACAAACGGTAATAAGTAGAGTGTCCTTAACTAACTGAGTTACAATTTTTTTGCAAGTTACTTTTCCGTTGAATTCTCTAGGTTAATGGTGGTCCGCCACGCACCAACCCACGTTTAGTTGTTTCTAGAGGTCATCCCTCCCTAATCATACCCATAAACATGTTTTTCTCCCTCTAAGTGGAGTTTTGCCAAAATTCTGACCACAAGCCCACTCGTCAACATTTTGACACCCTCCCCCCTCTTAGTTTTCCCATCCTACCAACTCTAAATGGTTGAAAAACGACATTGGCATGAGGAGAAAGCCAAAAGCCACCATAAAATATTTGACAAATCTTACATTTTACACCAAATAAACTGTTAATTTAGAACTCACTCAAAATCTCAACACCTTTTTTGCCACTTTATACCCAACTCTAGTGAGAAAAGAAGGCGATTTCCTGCCGATTTGCTTCATTACATGTGACCAAAATGTACCATATAAACCCACCAATCTGCTCAAACCCCCCATCACCTCCATCTCATTAGTCACGAATTCCACCTTAATTACATTTCTCTAATCTCCCGCCCCTATTCAGGAATTTGAAGATGGGTTTCAGTTTCTCTTCACAAGGCGTTGTTTTGATTGTCATAGCTGTCTCTTTGTTGGCGGTTTGCCAAGCCAAAACTGTCGTCGTAGGAGGCTCTCAAGGTTGGCGTTTCGGCTTCAATTACACTGACTGGACTCTCAAAAATGGCCCGTTTTACATCAAGGACACGCTAGGTAAGTCAACCCGATGTACTGTGCCGATCAACCAGTTACTCACATCCCGCAACTATCTTGCGTTAGAGAAAATTCCAGCTATTCACAATGTGTATCTTATATTTCCCATTTTATTGATGTGCAGTTTTCAAGTACAGTCCACCAAGCAACGCCGGCGCTCATGACGTGTACTTGCTGCCGGACCTGTGGAGCTACATAACATGTGATTTCCGTAGGGCAAAGCTGGTGGCAAAAGCTACGCAGGGAGGCGGCCAGGGGTTTAAGTTTGTGCTGAACCAGTGGCGGCCACACTACTTTGCTTGCAGTCAGGGAGCCAACAGGTCTCACTGCAAACAGGGGATGATGAAGTTCTTCGCCGTGCCATGGCCACACTGGTAGTTATAGTCGATGCCAGGGACGAGCTAGGCCTCGGGCCAGGGAAGAAGCAGTGCTTTAATTTTGCTGTTTTTGTGTGATTTGATATATGTATTCAATAAAAATGGAGTCAGAACCGATGAATGTTTTGTTCAAATAAATGTTTCCAACGATATGAACTTCGTACGGACGTAAGTATTACAATCTCTGTTATGTATTCGATGTATAACCCGGAGATGGCCCTGATTCTGCAGATGCTTATTTTACAAGATCTCAGTCAAATATGGTCATAACTGTTTAATTATCAGGCTCACCAAAATTTTCGACGCCTCTTTCGGACTTGTATGCCAGCTAATCAAAGTTGCTTCAACTAACATTGTGGTACGAATCAATGATGGCATCCGAGAGGTATTCACATTTCGCCAAAGATAATCCTGCCAGGGAAATCCTCCCGTCCTTTGTCATGTATACGTGCCACTTGTTTGTCATGTTTTCGGTCTGACCAGACAAAACGGAAGGAGATCAGTTTAAATCAAGGAGCTGTGCAGAGAAATATATATCAAATCACAGGACTTAAAAGAATGAGGATTTACCTGAGCTTTGTTTAAGCCGGTGAATGAAAACATGCCGATCTGCTTAAGTATAAATGACCAATCCTTTCCACTCTTATCTGTTGCAGTCAGGCTATCGTATAGTTTTTGTCTTACGCCCTTTATCCTTCCAGCCATCATCTCCATCTCTGCTTTCCACTCGTTGAAGAGTGCTGGATCTCCAACTACATTGGCCACAATTCTAGCACCGTGGATTGGAGGATTTGAGTACATAGGTCGAGCGATCCTCTTCAATTGGCTCTTTACCCTGAACATAAAAGCTTTAATCACTAGCACATCCCAAAAACTCAGGTACGAGTCGCAACGGATATGTCAAAGTACTCCCTAGCAGAAGTGATTACGCTCATAGACTCAAATAACCACAATACTTTAACCACTTACAGGAACTTGGATTATACCCAAGCCATTAAATTAAAACCTCAAATAAGATTAAGCAACTTTGTTACTTGGAAAATTATGCGTTATGAGTGACGTTTATGCATATTGATGGTTATTATACCTTGTTGCTGCATCAGATGATGCGCAGACAACATTGATCGCTCCAATTCTTTCTGCATAGAGCCCAAGGTTTTTACTGTATGACTGAGCAACCAGAAGCTCTAGACCACGTGCAGCAAACAATCTGACAGATGCTGCATCAGTATCCAAGCTTCCACTAGCAAATCCCTACAGCACGATACCATATCAACATAAGTTCATTTATGAATAAACGAATGAAAATATATTTATTAATACGAAATATAACATCAAAACTTTGATTCTAAAGATTCTAAATTATCATTTCCATTTCTGTAAATACCTGGTATGCAACATCAAAAAAGGGGATATGGTTTTTTTCTTGAATGACATCAGCAATTTTTTCCCACTGTTCAGGGGTTGGATCTATGCCGGTAGGGTTGTGAGCACAGCCATGAAGCAACACAAAAGATCCTTCAGGTGCTGCCTATAAGATAGAACGGTATACAAATTAGTGGTTACTCCAGAACAGCAGACAGAGAGAGAAGATATAAACACATCAGAATTGTAGTTATTGAAAAACATGTCTGCTCAAGATCCAGAGCCTAGCATCAATGAGCATACCGATTCCAAAAATCCAAAACTACAACGTATATGTACATGGTTACACGATTCCTGCACAAAGCCATCTTACCTTTATGTCTGCTATCATCCCCTCGAAATCCAAACCAACTGTTTTTGGATCATAGTATCGGTACTCTGACCATGGAACTCTAGAGTCATTGAAAATGTTTTTATGATTACCTGCAACACAATTATGTTAGACTTAGACATGACAAATTAGTAATCTTGAGACAGTCTTATAATAATACAGAAGTGACAATACAGACCCCAGGTTGGAGAGGATATTAAAACTTTTGCCCCTGGAAAATATCGTTCGATAAAAGCCCCAGCAAGGCGAAGAGAACCAGTTCCTGATAGACCTTGAACAGTTGCTAGCTTCAAAAAATGAAAAATAAACAATTAATAGACGGAGATAAGATCAAAGAGATGTACTGCATGATTTATTTTATGAGTTCCGATTTCTTGCTTACTCTCTGTTGCTTTATTACTGGGTTGTCTGCTCCAAATAATAACTCTGCAGTCACTTTGTTGAACGCCGCCAAACCTTCTATTGGGAGGTACTACATGATTGTAAATATATTGAAGTTAGTAAATCTTAATTGTACGAAGAAAAAATTCAGATCACTTACATTGTTGAGTATGCTTACCTCTTTGTTTTCCCCCCTCTCAATCATAAGATTCTCTGCCTACAAAAGCAAATCATGTCGCTTTGAATCGGAATCTCAGATTGAACAGCAAGAACAAAAACAAGGACAATAGTTAGCTTTCGATTCCTAGGAGTATCAAGTGGAATCTCATAACTCATTAGCGAAAGATTTTTGCATTTTGTGGAGGATAGCGATCTGACCTTCTTAACAACATCAAGCACGTATGGCTGAAGATCTTCCGTTCGATATGCCCCAACTCCAAGGTTGAGCTTTGACTCGTTTGTGCTAGCCTTGAATGCTTCAGAAACTCCGAGAATTGGATCAGGCGGGGCCATCATTACACCCTCGAATTTAGAGACATTCACGGCAGCTACCATAGATACCCTACCAAAAGACTACAGAAACCAAAACAACACCGCATTAGCATCAATGTCAAAGCGAAAAGTCGATAAATGCCCGCGAAATAGCCATAGCAGCTCACAGCACATACCTCTGTCTTCGCAAACAGACAGTTTCTTTCCTTGTTCAAGCTCCAAGAAGTACTCCCAAGCTTCAACTTCCCCTGTCCAAAATACACACTAAACACGTTCAGTACTTCGATTTCGATTTCGATTTCCGAGATTCCGAGAACAAAATCACACACCATCTCAGTTTTCCCGGAAACTTAACATTTTCTCGGCAACCAAACAGTAAGATCAAAGAAGAAGACGAACGTCGGAATTAATTACGAAACGATTAAAAGAGCGGTAGTACCTTGGGAGTCTCGTGATGGGACAGAGAAGCCGACGGCGAGACGGAAGCTAAGGACAGCATCGCTGAAGCCATCTGAATTCAGCAATCGAGATAAGATAACAAACACCAGAAAAAATGATGAGCCAAAAAAATTGATTAATTACGTGTTCCAGGAGCAAATCAAGAGCTAAAGAGATGATGATTAAGATGTGATTACCCAGATTCAGGCGGATTAAAACAAATGAGTATAATCGGATGTGGTTGGAATCCAGGAAGATGATGAGATTAAGTTAAAATGCGAGTGATTAGGCGAACTCACCGAGAGAGAGAGAGGAGGCGATGAACACGAAGATGAGGACTCAGTTGATTGATAACTTGTGTGTATGTTATTTTAAAATGATTGGAACCGTTTTAGCGAAAATATTTTTAAAATTAATCTTTAGTAAAAATACAAGTGAATTTTGAAAAATTATTTAAAATGTTTGCTAGAAGAAACACATAATTGATACTTATTACAAAAAGCACTTTAAATACTTTTAAAAAAAATTTAAAAACAAAACGCTTTCAATTATTTTAAAATGTCATTCAAATGAATGTGATATTTTTGGTTTGCTTCTATCGGCTGGGATAAGTGGGTTTTGCGAGCGAATCAGGGTGAGATTTTTTGTCGTTTTATATTTGGTATTGTTGTTGATAGAGTCCAAATCTTCTGCATCCAAAAACTCATTTGGCCTTTTTGTGCCTTTAATTTTATTGAGCATTTCTTTGATTTGATTGGGTGTGACTGTTGACATGCTCAATAAAATCAAAGGCACAAAGAGGCCACATGGATTTTTGGATGCAGAAAACTCTCTCTCGTTGTTGTGGGTAAGAACGGAACTTCACTACGTCACTTCAATATTTCGTCAACTATGTTGTTGGATTTTCGTTAAAATGAAATATGTTTGAAGATTTATTGTTATAATTCATAAAATTGCGGGATCATTTCTTTAATTAGATTAAAAGTGAGGGATTTTTCGAATTAAATTAAGATTGAGGGACCGTTGCTACAAATTTCTCATTTCGTTTTCCATATTTGTTTTTTAATTCAGCCTCACGTGCGCGTCATGTGATTCATTTGACGAAAGTTGTAACGGTGTTGACAAAAAAAACCATACATGCAAGGTTTGATAACTTAAGGAACCAATAATCACATATTTTTAGTTGACAGATCATTACTCCAATTATGTTAAAGTTAAGAGACCATTGCTACAATTTCCTCTTACAATTAAATATCACACTCCAAAGCACACAAGAAAATGCCCAGGGAGGTTGAAATGCTAGGGGACGGAATTTCACACTGCACAATATGAGCTCAATTTCCGAAGTGTAAAAATCACACGATGATGACTAAAAGAAGACTGAAATGCCCCTGATACTATTTTACGTTTGTAGACCATAAGCTAATTTCAATATCTATATATAGCGAGCTCAAAGCTTATTGTATGCTTAGCATAAATCTCCTACTTCCAAAATCGTCGTTCTAATGAAATACTTCACCATTACAATTTACAAATTGATCTTTCAACATCCCTTCTCTTACTTTAAACTACAAGCCCCTTCGTTATAATTCTGACCACCATCAAATACATAATCATTTCCACTTCCGCGCCCTTCGAAATATTTTTAAAATAACTACAAACGTTTTTAATGAAAATATTTTTAGAACCAATCCTTAGTACAATCCTTAATAAAATGACAATGAATCTTGAAAAAACAATTGCTTTTAGAATCAAATGCGATTTTGTACCTGACCTTCTAAAGATTGGAAAGAAAATGAATAAATTTAACTACAAAATTTGGATATTTAGGATCGGATACTTGTGGGCAACATGAATTCAAGGTATGTTAAAGCGAGAGGCGAATGATTTTCATTTGGAGAAGATTAACAGGCGATTAGTCGTGAAGGAAATTTATTCTTTCTAATCCCAAATTCCGGAAATTAAAAGGTATAAGTTTACACCCCAAATGAAAAATCAATTCAACAGCGTACCTTGAATTTTATATTTATCCACTCCGATCCACCCTAATTACCAAATTACCAATCAAGCACTTGTTGTATATACCAAGTTCATAGAACCCAAGCAAAGGGAAAACAAGATTCTCCAGCAGATAGATTTAATCGAGAATTCAAGGAGAAGCTAAAAGCACTTCTGAAATTTAAAGAGGGGAAGATAAAAGCACTTCTGAGATTTAAAGACTCTTATGAGTTCTTACAACTCGATGGATTCTCAAGAAGGTCAGAACCAAAAACTAAAACCCCTAAATAAAAAATACAAAATATGCTAAATTGCCATTGAAAATTTGGGAGCAAAGCACCTCAGAATCCGAGCTTGGTGCGGCGCCAGTGCCTGCGTTTCGCATTGTACCTGATCCACAACACGGAAAAAAACCGAAAAATTATAAGCATCTGAGAACCGATCAAGAACCAAATCAAAATTAAGAGAAAATTAAACGAAAATTAGAGTAAATGAAGAAGTATTGATGGACCTGATGGTGTTGTCGGTCCTCATACGGATCCAGTGAGGGATGGGCCTGTTCTGCCTCATCTTCTTCGCCAGCTTCTTCTTGATCATGAAGCTCTTGTGCGACGGCTGCGCATATTTACCAAAAAAAACCCATCAGAAACTTAATCATTTTCCACTAATGGGAGTTAGAGAGCAAGAGAGAGAGAGAGAGAGGGGGAGTCACCATTTTTGCGAGCTTGGAGATCCGCCGCGAAGTTTACAGCAGAGAGCAAAACAGCGAAAACCCTAACAGCGCGAAGACTGGCGAAAACCGGCGCTATTTCAGTTTTAATATAAGGGAAGGGTAAAAATGGAATTCTATCATTTGTGGCCCAAACCAAAACCATCGTCTCGGTGAATGTTGGTTTCAAGGCCCAGATTACAAGGAATTCAAGCCCAATGTCCCCGAAGGTTCGTATGGGTTAATTGGATCAACTCAGTTGTAAAACGTTATTCTTCGTCACAATCTTAAAACTTATTTGGAAGTGCTTTTAAAATGACTGAATATGTTTTTGGTGAAATGGTTTTTGGGTTTCAAAAGTACTTGATCTGCTTTCTGAAGCACCAGCTTTGTACTTCTTATAGGAAACACTTCGGGTGCTTTTTTAGGATTCAATTGCATTTTTATTGAGGATTAGTTTCAAAAGCACTTTCTTCAAAATTGTTTTCAATCATCTTAAAATCACTTCCAAACGAACCTTTATTTTACATTTGACGATACCATATTAAGAATACTTGAGTTAATTAAGGAGATTCGAACTCGGATGCAAAGAAAAAAAAAATCAATAACTGATCTAATTCACATATGCATTTTGTAGCATTTGCACATTCGAATTGAGGATCGAACCAACCACAACAAAAACTAACAAGATTCATGGAAATGGGAGTCGGAATACAACTAGAGAATCTAGTAAACGTCGTTGTAGCAGTATTCCAAATCAATCGTTATGAGTAAATTTCTCTTCGCTAAAAGGAAAAAGTAGCAGCGGAGGTGCATGGTCGCTACCAAAAGTCTTCGCCACTCAGCGTACGAAGGGAATGAGGAAGTACTCGGCATAAAACAGCTGCATTCGACAACAATATTAAGTTTAGCGTTAAACTAACAAAACCTTGTATTTAGATTACGAAAAAACGAGATCAAGAAATCACTCAACCTTCCAGATGAACATGTAAAACGAAGTGAGTGACGCTTTATTGGCTATGTCGACGGACCGAGCTCGAATCCACAGAAGGGAGGCGAGTGCACTGTGCCCTATTATCTGCAATTCTAGCCATATCAGTAAAACAGTAAATAAAAATGGATAGGATAGGAGAGCAACGTACATGACACGGAACGCAACTTTGTACCGGTGCCATGTAAGTTATTTCTCGTAAGTTAGACATGCAGACATACAGTGAAAAGCTTGCATGGCAAGAATGAGGAAGAAGCTCCTATGGCCAAGGCAGCTCCGTATGCCATTAACAGCATATTTACGCATACCCAATATACCTGCAGAAGAAGGATATATATACTTCAGGTTTTGACTTCATTGTTTAACTGAGAATTGCACAATATGTCCTAGAAAAAAAATAAAAAAATAAACACAATAACGAAATTCAGTAACCTTCTCTTGCCCAAGGCTAACACTGAATGATTGAATGCCAAAATCTCTATCACCATCCACATCTGGTATATCCTTTAAAAAAATGTCAAGCAAATTGTAAATTCGTAACTACGATTGTTCCAGTCGAAGATAGTATATCGGTTGTAAGGTTTGAATGCTCTGAATCACTTGAGCTATAATTAACCGCATTGCTGTTTTCGTTATATATGATTAAATCTGTTATAGTAATTAGTTAAGTTGCAGTAGGTCTAACCTTGAATAGAGCAATGACGGAGGAGAAGATGCACATGAAAAACACCGCAAACGCCAGTGATCTTGTAAGTATAACTGGTCTACCGAGGACAAATTTCTGTAAATACAAACAGTTAACTTCTTCAACGCCGATGGATGACAAATTAACAAGCACATGTAACCTGTTTCGTTCGGATTGAGTCACCATTTTATGCAAGTATACCTGGATGTGCACGTAGAAAGCAAGCTGGACAACGATAGCCCTCACGATTAGGATGCAAGTAGCTGCAAGAAATGCATGCCTCTTCCACCTAAGCAAGGGAAGCTACTCAAGACAGAGAGACAAAGAAATTCAGATGTTGATTGGTTTGATGGTCACATTTTATTCGTCAGAAGTCGGTAAGAGATTATATGAGCAAGCATAAGTAACTCACCTCAACGGAATAAGCAGTTCCGAGCAGAAAACTAATCACAAGCGCAGAAAACAGCGGCGGAGACTTGAACATAAATCCCATTGCAAAACTCTTGAAAGTTAACAGAAAACAATTATTAGACGGTAAGGAAAAATTGGAAAAGAGTGTATATGCTAGGTCCACATGACAACAAGAAATAAGACATGGTTGATTTATCTGCCGGTCAACTACCATCAGCAAAACTGTGGAAACAATTGTGATCCCAGTTCCCATGGAGAATTCACCCGAAGCAAGCGGGAGCTCGGGTTTGTTAACCTGAGCAACAAGCAAAAGAATACAGAATCAACACTACATATTAAGATTTTCACTATTTTAGAAACTCCCGAAGCAAGCGGGAGCTCGGGTTTGTTAACCTAATAAGTACCTTGTCTATTTCGACGTCGTACACTTGATTCAATCCCACGACATAGATGTTCATTAGTATTGACGGCACCAATGCCTGCAGAGAGATATGATCAACTGGGGGAAAAAATGTAACATATATATGTACCGAATTAGCTATGGCATCAAAGAGTGCTATTTTGAATTTTTACCTTCAACAGCCCTACAAAAAATGCAGTGGACAGGTCAGTAACATTTTCTAATGGAAGAAGAGAGACCGACGATATTCCTATAACCTGAAAACAAACCAAACAAGATGAATTCGTGAAGCTTGCAATTGTTCGATATCCGAGTGTGATTATATTGATAACTGAAAGGAAAATGTACATATATGTGGAACTCACGGTGCCAATTACAGTGTGAGGACGACTAAATCGGCGAAAAGCATCCCATTGTTTACAAAGGCCAGCTTGAAAGCGAGTCAGAAATTCATCACCATTCTCTGGTTTTGTTGATGCGTAGCCATGTTGAAAAGAAATAGGTAGGCAATACCATTTCTTGAATCTTTTACCACGGTTTCTGCTGGCGACTGTGATCTTCTGATCACAATTTGGATTTGCATTTGTGGGAACAGATAATATCGTTGATCCGGAACAACATCGCGGGAATGGCTTCTTGTTCTTGGTTAAGTTGCAATGTGTTAGCTTCAGTACTGCCACTTGAACTGGCATTACGCAGTTACGATAATTTCAAACGAGAAAAGATCATTATATCAAATAAAAAAAGTAAAGAAAATCAACCAGGAGATTAAAACTAGTTGCTGCATCTGCATGTATATATATTTACAGCAAAAAAATAATAATAATAATAAAATATAATATTAAAAATTATTTGCGAAACGAACTCCAAATTTCGCTGAACAGATAATCTTTCGAGGTTTGTCAATATATAAAAAAAATAAAAATAAATTCAAAAGTTAACCACTACAGTTGAGAACCGGAGAGAAATGTGCTTACCACTTGTTTGCTTATTCAACTGTTTTACTTCTCTCGAAATCGCACTTGGTAAAAGTAAATCAAGAAAAGTTTGATCATCGACTCGTGCACACGTTTGTTTATTTTTTTATTTTTAAATTGAATAAAGTGACCGAGAATCAAATAAGAGATTTAAACAAAGCCTGCAAAAATCATTTTTTATTTTTTTTATCAGATAAAAGAGACGGAAACTAACCATGAGGACAAGACCATGAACGTGGAGACTTGTACTGAAGCATCTCTCTTCCTCCTCTTTGCACTTCCAATCAGATTGACAAAAAAATGATAAATGTATTCAAACAATTAATCTCCATTTTTTTTTGGTTCAAAATGGTAAAAATATTTTGATGGTGGTAATCTGTGCTAACATTTGAAAGTATTAAAAACCGAGAGATTTTGCCTATTTAGCTCCTCAATAATTATTTACCGAGAAAAGATAAATGATTGTTTGACCTTCCAAATGTACTTACGTTGCATTTTAACATGAGTTTTGTTTTGGGCCAAATTGTATTCCTGTCGGGCTTAATCTTCAATTTCAAAGCGCAGTCTGTGAAGCAAATAAGCCCAAACTTGAATCTGCATAATTCTAACATGGAGGCCTGTTACTATCAAGCCTAAACTTTGTAACAACCAAACCCAAAGAAACGGCCACACTCACACATGGAGTACAACTTGTCTAAAATCAAAGAAAGTTTTAGATTGGGGACGAATTTCAGGCTTGTATGTCACACGACACGTAGTAGGATTGATTTCTGGCATTGGTGAATCACACGATGGTGGCCTCGGAAGGGTAGACTGTTGTGGTGAAGCCACTAGCTAGTCACCTTTTAAAAATGTTATTAATTCAAAAGTTATAACATGGTTAATATGTCATAGATTTAGAGTATATATTGCCCAAAAAAAGAAGATATACACACACATATATATACATACATATATATATACATATATACATATGCATATACATATATAGGCCCTTTAAGGAAAGGGATCTCAATTTTTTTTCAAAAATTATATATATAATATTTTGTGATGATCGCTCTGAAAAACTTATCCGACCCACCCAAATTTCATTTTTTGTAATAAGGGTTTAAATGAAAGGGTAGTTCGTTTTAGGAATGTTAATTTTGCATAATTTGTGCAGCACATGGCTTCGAAAGGGACTGATATTTGATGGTTGAATAACTTTCCTATTCTATTGATCGATTGACATCTTGTAAGTTTCTACTGAATTGAACCATATGCATGCATGGCAGCCGAGCCTCAACTCTCCTTCTACGCAACTCACACAGCACGCCAACAACATGTGCTTGAGCTTGACTAATTTTTGTGGGCTTGCAACCTTGCCCGGATCGTGTTCAGAGGCTCAAACGGAGACCCTTCACCTGAGGTTTTATGTTTGAATCTCCTCATCCGATATCTCGGGTTTGAATCTCCGGTAATAATCCAATCAACAACACGGTGTGGGATTGGTTAGAAAGCTCAGTTTTTGATGCTGCAAACAGGGACACGGACATATATGTCATTTTCGTTGCAATGTTGCTTGCCAATGAGTAATGTTGTGATGAGGTTGTCGTTCAAAGTTTGAAATGAAGCAAGAAGACAGTGGGGCAAAAATCCCATGGGATGCGGGCGAAATCTGGAGCTGGACGACGACACACATTTATACCTATCACAATCACAAAAACCGCGTCGAAGACTTGATGCATGTTATTTGTATCCAAACCAAACCACAAAACAAAAGAAACTAGTAATGTTTCATGTATATAGGGCTATTGGTTAGCCTAGTACATCATAAATGTGGGGGTGCAAAGCTGGTTACCAACTACCAAACCACATGACATATTTGATGTTTGGGATTCATACACGAATTAATTAATAATACAGGAGGCGATTATGTGACATCGTATTTTTTACACAATTTTTGACACATGTTTTTGTGAGATCCACTCGGTAATGTATTTTAATGATCTGAACCATCTATCTTTTAGAGCATCATTCGTAGATCATCCTTGCAAAAAATTAGACAAATCCAAAACAATTAAGACATTTATTTTTAGGGGAGAAAATATACGAATACGGTTCTAAAAAAAACAAAACTCTAAACTCTTAATACAACGATCATATAGTTTCAGATTTGGTTGATTTTGTGTAGACATAATCATTAAGGAAAGACCTAAAAGATAGACTATTCAAATCGTTGAAATACAAGACTGAGTGGGCCCCACAAATACATGTGTCAAAAATTGTGTTTAAAAAATGGTGTCACATTGAAAAATTAAGCACTTGTATGTGCATGTAAAGAATGGGATTACTCTTTCGATTGTCATTAAGAATGTGAAATATCATCCTTGTGTTTAGGTTACTAATATATACGAAATCAAAAACATGCGACTCCCACACTACAATTTGTTATGAAATACGAAAATCAGTAATTAGATTAATTAAGTTAGTACATGATCTTATACACATTCATTTTCACCTCGATCCAACCGCTTACCTCATTCGAAGTAAGTAACGTTTCAATAAACACTCAATCTATCTTTGGTTACGAACTTAATAATCACACTCTGACATATATACGTAAAACCATGTAATAACTTCTTCGTACACGTATCAGTTTTTTGTCTTGTCTGGAAGGAGGAATAAGATTTTCCTTGATTAAATTCAATGTATTAACATTTTCTTAACCTTTATAATAATGGTCACCGGATTAAACGTTATCGTTTGTTAAAAAAAATAATTAAAAAACTTATGTTTGCATGTGACTCGGGGAGGGTTAGTCCAAAACTGACAAATTGACAAATTGACATGTATGGACTGGACCGTGTCATGGGCCACAAAAACCGTGGAGGGAAGGTTTCCAGTTTTTCCTTCGTCTCCCATCACCCATGTTCGTCTTATACCATCGCGGGTCCCACATCACGCGCTTTTTATCTGGGTCCCGCCTCTTTCCCGCGTTAATTAAAAAAAAAAATCAAGCCAAAGGTTTAGCTGTAAACCAGGATGATTTGGGACAAAGATTTATGCTAACATGCTGTTTGTTCTTTTGTCTTTGCCCGTCACCTCTTCCCCTTCTTTTTCTTGCTCTTTTCACTAAATGTCTTGTCTTCTTTCTTCTTTTCGAAATCCGATCGAGGAAATTCGTTACGGTGAAAAATCTTTAAAAGCCTATATATGGGCGAGCGAAATCAAACGAATCGGATGATCTTTATGCTTTTGTGTTTATTTGTGTACGTGGTGTCGATTTTTGTGACCGAAATGCTACTGGAATCAGTCTCGTAGGCACGTGAAGTCTTACTCCGATCAATCATATTTGTTGAATTTATGTAGCAGACAAGATTCGCTGTCTTTGACACTCCTCTTTTGGTTAATCCATATTGTTATTGTGGATAAAGCTTATTGTACTGCTAAAGTAAGTTTTACCGTGAGACTAAACCGATTAACACAACTTGAATGTCTAAGACCAACTCTAATGGTTGAGTTAAAACTTTTTTAAACCCTTGAAATCTCCTCCAACAATTGGGCTAAAATTTGGGTTTGGAATAAAACATAAAATTTGGGCAGATTTAGCCCAAAAAATAAGTCAGGTTAACGGCTACCCTCAATGATGCTGACAGCTTTGTCTGCCACCTTATACCATCCCAACGACTATTTTGTAATATGATGGCTGTAAAGATTGGGCCGTTGATTAATCCAATCGTCCAGATTCAAACTTTTATTTTAAATATAATTTACAAATACATTAAATCCAACTGGTAAGATCGAATATGATCAAATCTAAGAATAAAAAAAAGATCTAACGATCCAAACTTCAACGTCTAAAACAAATTTAAAAAAATTATTGAAATAATCACTCAAAATTGAAGTCTTTTTAATGATTTTTTTTATTATTTATCGAAATCTAAATATTTTCAGGTTAAAATGTTCATAAAAATAAATTAAGATAATGTTCATAAATTTTACTTTTTAAACAAGTTATTGAAAAAAACATTTAGCCTAAATTCAAATTTCAGTAATCTCAGACTAAAATTTAACCCTAAAACATTGGAAGAAAAAAGTTGATTTTGAGTTAAAACCTAAATTTTATGGGTTACAAATTTAGGTTTTTTTTTTTTTTTTTTTAATTTTAAGGGGAACAACTGATAGCAAGTCACGGTCATTGGAGTTTGTCTAACGTTAACACTAAGTAATACCTGCAAAATGTGATCTCTCTCACATTACTACTTACGTTATCGCTTCCACCATCCGCGTGGAAATGCAAGAGGTCTTGACAAACACTAATTGGGATGCCACAAAATTGTAACCTGAAACTGCAAGTAAAGTGGAAAGTGGTTTCCAATAGGCATGCTCACTCCTGATGCCTCCAAAAAAGGAAACCAAAAGTCACAAATAGCTGCAGCAACTTGAGAGAGAGAGAGAGAGAGAGAGAGAGAGAGAGAGAGAGAAAGAGAGAGAGAGAGAGATAAGCATGGAAAATAATACTCCTCACAAAAATCAAGTTAAATTAATACCTTACACAAGTTAATCCTCTGATACTTTTGCAGAAAACCTGGAAGAAATCTCTAAAAAGCAGTTATAGCAGCTTATGTCACAAGCCACAAGCCACAAGCCACAAGCTTTTCCCTGCATCCGAGCATGGAGAATCCAGGATTTATAGCTACCCAAAAACACCAACACATTGGGTTTGCCTGCTCCGAAAACACCACTACTTATTTTACACAACATGTGACGCAAGTTGTTGTGAGTTTACTCTGTAATGTATTTTAACTATATGAATAGTTTATCTTTTAGAACATCATTGAAGATCATCTTTGTAAAATATTAGACAAATCCAAAACCACAAGATATTCATTTGTAGTGAAGAAAATTGACGACTACAGTTTTAAAAGAAACATTAAACCCTTAATCCAACTGTCATATGACTTCATATTTCGGTGATTTTGGTAGACATAATCTTTGAGGAAATACCTAAAAAATAAACGGTTCAGATCATTAAAATAATTACGAAATTGGCTCTACAACAACTTGTGTTAAAAATTGTAAAAATAAGTTGTGTCACGGAACTGTTCTATATATATATATATATATATATATATATATATATATATATCCAATACCACTTATGAAGTAGCACACCATATTTTGTAGATGGCTCCAACGATCTCCCCTGTTTTGCAAGCGTCATCACCGTAAGTTCTAAGAAATTTCAACGAGGATTCAGGAGGGTACAAATCACATGACAAAAATATCAAGTTGGCCCTCTCTTACTGCAAATCGATCTTTGAAATAGCAACAAAACATATCGTTACTGAGATTGCTACACGTTTGATATCAATTGATTTTTTGTTAGATTTTCACACTCGAAAATGCTATCAAAGCAAACTAGTCGGGTATGTTACGTTAGATTCTCATATTCTAAACTCAGCTACAGGATATTTATTTTGGTTCATGAATCTTTAATCTGTGTGTCACATGCGAAGATTTGACCCAATCATATTGCTGTACCAATATTTTTACTGTTTACCCTCCAAAAACAGAGCATGCAAAACCCATCAGTTTTGATCATTGCATATAAGCAATCAGTTCCAAGTTTTTGCAACTTTATATTATCAAGGAGTTCCGAGGCTTAGTCCATTTTCTCATCTTCTTAGTGTAGATACTATCATCTGTTTAAAAATAATAATAAAATAATGCTTGGTAGACCAGATCTTTAGACGAATTTTGTAAATCATGTGATGTGTCACCAATATGAAATATGCATGTTAATCAACAGTTAAGTAATAATTCAATCAACTACCACGTCATATAGTTTACAAAACTTTGGTTAAATAGTTTGTTGTTTCCCTAGCATTACCTATTATCAAATAATAGTGCTACACTTACCATCTATTTGTACCATCATTCGTATCATTTTTCAAATAGAGGTAGAATCCACCACCACATATAAGTTCTATCTCCATTAGAAAGATGTTACAAATAAACAATAAGAATAACATTTTTTATTATCAAAACATACATGAAACTCAAACCCCAAGATTCCTTAGAAAAAATAATCTTACAATAATTAATATTTTAGAGTTCACGACCATAAAAAAAGGAGCTACACTGTAATTATTTGCATACATGTAAAAATATATATGTGTGTGTGTCTATATATATATATATGAATTTTTTTGTCTGCTTACACCAAACTCACATGAAGAATCTGTGGGGACTATGACCTTGGATTTTCTTGAGGAATAGAAGGTCCAAAAAAGCAACAGAATTATAATCTAATCCAATTTACAATATTACAATATTTCTGAGACCAAAAAATAATATCAAAGCCATGTGAACTGAATTGGGTCCAGTTTGAAAATTTCCCCTCAAATATTTATTCAAAAAATCATCCCAGTTTGCAGCAAAAGTTTAAAGCCAACTGTTAACTAATAACATACAGAGAAAAAAAAAGGAACTGTTATTAGTACTCTAAAAATCTTATTTTACACTCCTCACAAATATATTTTTTTAATTATAGAAAATTTAGAGTGTAAAATGAGATTTTTTGAATGACAATAACAGTTCTCATCAAAGAACCCTAGACTCCCAATTCTTGTGGGACCCAAGTCCTTAGAGAGAGAGCCTCCAAAGTCCGAACTGTCCTTATATCTGTCAGACAAACCCCAACTACAAAAACCAATCTCACCCCTCAAACTTCACTTACCATTTCTTCTCTGATGCATTTTCACACACACTTTCTAAAAGAAACGTTTCTTTTGCACAGCAATGGCGAGACCGCAACAGCGATATCGAGGCGTCCGACAAAGGCATTGGGGCTCTTGGGTTTCCGAAATCCGCCACCCTTTATTGTAAGTCCACCCTTCAAAACATCGCAGTTTTTTGCATTCGCGTTTCGGCATTGTGACTTGGAAACTAAACGAAACGTTTCTCTTTCTGTTCTTCTGCAGGAAGACTAGAATTTGGCTGGGAACGTTCGAAACGGCGGAGGACGCGGCGAGAGCTTACGACGAAGCGGCGAGGCTAATGTGCGGGCCTAGAGCAAGAACAAACTTCCCTTATAACCCGAATGCGTCTCAGTCCTCGGCCTCGAAACTTCTCTCGGCAACTTTGACAGCAAAACTGCACAGATGCTACATGGCTTCACTCCAGATGACCAAAACTTCACTGCAAGAGCCAAAAAAGCCGCAAACTTTAGCGTTATCGGGAGTGAAAATGCCGGATATCAAACCGGAAATTCATCAACCAGTAGCAGAGGAAAATTGGGTTGTGAGGGAAGTAAAAGTAGAGAGCAGCAGCCAGCAGTTCAAGCCACTTGAAGATGATCACATTGAGCAGATGATTGAGGAGTTGCTGCATTACGGGTCCATTGAGTTATGCTCTGTTGTGCCACCACAAGCTACCTAAAGTGTACTTCTTTACTCCGCCCGCCGGTTCGCCTGGCAGTGGTCTCGCTGGATTAGTAGAAGGAACCGTGAAAATCTCGTTAATCAATTCATGCACGTTACTGATTAGAATCATTTCAAAAACTCCGACCCGATCGAGAGCCTTGATTTAGAGCCCTATTTTTATTTCTCTGCCAATGCAAACTCATTCAGCAGATTTAACCCAATTTTCTCAAACTTTGCTAGAAATTGTAGTCCTCAGCTGCATTATTAGCTTAGAACCCCATTAGGACTACCAGATAACCCTTTGATGATGCTATGTGTACATTATTATTATGTATGATATTATTATTATCATTATTATTATTATTATTAATTTTATGCTTAAATATTCATGGTTTTTAATTTTTTCCAGTTCATCTTCTCCGCAATAAGCGCAAGTGATTTGGGTTTCTTCTGAAAGTTACAGAATTGATGTTTTTAATCAGCCACTCCTTTTATTTGAAAGTACATGGAAAATTCGAAGATCATAAAAAAGTGAATGCAGTAAATTCAACTAATTAGAATTCCCTGTACATACAAATATCACTCTCAATGTCCGCATCAAAAGTGAAAACCTCGATGAGTAAAATCATGCGTTTGTATTTAACTAGACTATTATTTCTTCTACACAGTTGTGGAGCCAGTAGGGGTCATCGGTTGAGGTCATTGGTTGTCTTTATGGCCCCAACAACTTCAAAAATGCTATGTACATTTGTATGTGGATTTTATCATCCGTCTTTCTTTCCTCTCTTCTTGTGTGCGACTCTACTTTGCTCTTCAAATGCTCGATGAAATGCCTCAGTTGACAAGTTTTGGCAGTTTTCAACATTACTTTACAGTTTGTTGTAGCCACCATTGACAAGTCTCTACACATCATTGTAATTGTTGACATACATTGACATAAGCCTTCAACAAATATTGACAAGTATCAACATATTAATACCAAATGCTCAACGAAATAGTCTAATAAATTTTTTTTAGTCAAAATCATAACCCAAAATTCTAATTTTGTCGCTGCTTTGCACCTTATATCTTTCGAAGAAAATAAATAATAAAATTGCTCAATGCTGTGCTAGTGCGCTCACGGGACTGTAATCTCATCCAAAAAGGACACATTGAGCAGGTGAAAAGTAATGCTTAAAATTAGGCACTTCCGACAACATATGGTTTTGTGGCTTCTTTATGTTAAAATTTACGAGGCAAAAAGAATTAAAAGTGTGTTTAAAACCATAAAATTTCGACCCTTATGTAAAATTTCAATCTTCTGATAACTGATGGGACTAAAAATGGTTTCTGGGTTTATATCATTTTTAACTTCTGACTTATGAACCCTAGCAAAAACAACTTATGAGCAGCATTTTTGTTGGGGATTTACCGATTTTGGACACACTTTTGTCATAGCTTGCTATTTGAATCCACCAAAAATTTGGTGTATATATAAGGAGCCCTTCACAAGAAGTGAGACTTCCCTCATGCACACTGGGATGTCACTGTGAGTTTTAAACCAATGATATAACGCTATGTGACAAAGTTAAAATGCATGACATTATACTATTTGTCCGAGACAACACAATGACATTTAAAAAGTGTAGGTACGTCATTCCCATTTAGACTTTATAGAATAAACCGGGAAGTGACTAATTTGGAAGCACAATATGTAAAGTTTTTCCAACATTTGTTCCATGAATTTGGAAATAACATAGTAACTTGCTATTAACAGAAAGTTTAATTATAAATCACATATAAACGCCTGGCGTTGCCATAAAAACATAAGAAATTATGTGATAATAATTATAGACATAGTTAGAAATCTTACAAATTAGGTGACTACAACCATTGGAGAATGATCGCTATCACGCTTATGAGATCAAGTAACTATAATTCAGTAACTTTTGCTATAGCTATCTCTAGATTCTTTACTGCTGTTATTTTCAAATTCCTTTTGTAGGATGCTATCTACCTAGGTTAGTTGAGACATAAGCATGATCTGAAGAAGAGAATATTCGGTTTTTCTAGCCTTTTCATTTCAATTTCAAAGAGAATAATAATGCTCGCGTTCCATCCATATGATAACTTACTTGTCCCCCACTTATAACTAACATATCTTCACTTTACGAACATCATAATCTAAACTGTTCATTCTCTTTGTCATCATCAAAAGATCATTTATGAGAAAAATCATTCAATTTGGAGATCGTTTAGCCATTTATTCGTGTCAAACTAATTGACGGTTTTTATAACAAGGAGTATCCTCATAATGAACCCTTAATTTGTTTGATACAAATGAATGGCTAAACAATATTCAAATTGAATAATTTTTCCCATATATGATATTTAGACAATGATAATGAGAATGAACGGTTCGGATTATGATGTTTGTATGGTGAAGATACTTTAAGCATAGGCGGGGGGACAAGTAACCTTGGTTTTTTTTTTTTTTTTATTTAAATTCATATGATTTCGTACTATGTCTAACCTTAGTTATTTATATAAACGCAAACTTCTAAATAGTAAAAGTTGGATAAAACAATGTGATATCTCCTTTATATTCAAGTTTGAATCTCTCTTTTTCTAGTTTAAATAAATAAATTAATGTAAAATATCATTGATACAAAAATAAAAAATAAACCCTTTTTTGGATAAACAAAAAACAATTCAACCCTCTCCCTAAGTAATTTGAACCCCAGTTTAGCCCTAATGGCATTTTTTTTTTCCTATTCCTAGTCCAACCCTAATTTGAGTGCTTGTAGCTAAATAAGTTCATCTTAATTATACTTATTGTCACTTAGTAATACAGTCTAGTGATATTTTTCTTCACTTGTAAGTGAGAAATCTTATGTTCAAATTTCGTCAAAGACGAATTTAAACCACATTATTGCTAGCCTATTGTGAGGCTAAGCTCATCCCCTCATTCTTAGCGTAGATAATATCAATTGTTCAAAAAAAAATTATAATATTTACTGGGATTAAAAAAAAAAAGGCAATCCCGACTTTTTTGTTTAATTTGTGCAACAAAATGCATGTGTGTTGCTAGTTTTGAGTTTTTGGTGTCCCATCTCTATCAGTGAAAACTTCATGATTGTTCACCTGTTTGGGAATTGATTTTGCTCCCCACAACCATCAAAAACTAAAGTTGTTTACTCTCATTATATTGTTTTAACTTTTGATCAAAGTGCTTAAATAATGACCAAAGTTAGTGAGTTCACCATCATCAATTGTTTGAAACTTGAGACCTCTCCTGGGGACCATGATCAATTTTCCACCTGAACTAAAACTGCTTTCCCCATTTCCTCAAAATCCCCGTGCATTGAATACAACTATGACAATATTTTAAATCAATCACGCACTAACATATGAGAAAGTTAAAACGCATAAGAGCGTAATTAACTTAAAATAGCATCACAGTGACCATCTTATTGTGAGTTTCTCCCCATATTGACCATGTTGCAAAATTACCAGTTGAACAAGAACAAATCATTTTGTTTTCTGGGAAAATTCCCATTTAGACGACAAACGCTTCTTTTCTGAATATTGATCTGATAACCTGATTAGATATTGAAATGGACGGGTTTTGGCTCTGAACTTTTTCATCGTTTTTGCACGTTACATAGCATTTGTCCAGGTAAAAAGTAGAAAACGATGGATTAATTAAGCAGTAATTCTTCTGTTCTTTCTTCCAGAAAACCAACTGATTAGGGTTTTGGTAAAAACATGCAACATACGGAATTTGTGTGACCGCAATGATCAAACTTGCATTTTGGAGAACAGAACAGAGGCATTCACTTGAATTTCACACCAGAAGAGAGAGAAAGAGACAGAGGACTACAAGAGTCAAAGGAAAGATCTTGATCAGAAGCAAAAGCAGTCAAACAAATGATGGTGTATCCAATCATGGTGGTGTATAGAATCTCATGAAGGAATAGTTTTTGGAAGAGACAATCATATTTGGTGCTCAATCTTTTCGTGACCCAACACGAAAATTTACAAGTAATCGATTATTTCAGTTTTCTTTCTAATTAATAGGAATTATAATTTATTTTAGCTTTTTAGGTGCCTCTTGGATCAAGTGCAAAGCATGCAAAAATATCCAAAAGGCAAATTGCTTTGTTGTAAGGGAGTAGGGAGTGAGAAAAGTCTGGAAGTGAGAGGTTTGGTGGGTGGCCTACTCTCCCTGCCAAGCCAAAATACTTTGAACCTGTTTTCAAGCACATAACTCATATTATACTGAAACACCGTTACGAATTATAATTGGTTTATTTTATTATAATATATAAATTGATTATTAACCTTAAAATGTAAACTCGTTATCTTAAGTGATTATGAACTCTTCCCTCATATTATAAAGTGTGAGTTAAATAGATTACAGTTTTGATATCATAATAATTTTTCGTTAAAATGTCGTAGCACCTAATCCGCACATACTGAATTTGATTATTTCTATCACATTAGGTATATGAACTCATTATCCACTCATACTATAAAGCGTGAGTTAAACATATAGCAGTTCTGATATCCCAATAACTTTCGTAAATATGGCAACACCTAATCGACACATACTGAATTTGATTATTTCTATCACATTAGCTAGGTATATGAATTCCTTGTCCACTCATCTTATAAAGAGTAAGTTAAACATATTACAATTATGATATCGCAATAATTCTTGTAAACGTGGCAGCACCTAATTGTCACATACTGAATTTGATCATTTCTATCACATTAGGTATATGTCTCATTCTTCATTTCTTCTTGTTTCCCCATCCAATTAATGTTCACATGGCTGGGCATGTGCAGCATTGCATGTTTAAATAAGTTGTTGACATATCCACATGGTGCTAACCGCACTTACTCTTTAAACTAATCTAATGAGACAAAATATGGCATGATAATCTCAGCCTCAAGCGCTACTAATCATCTCTGTTAATTAATTATTTTGTCATTTATTCACGTAATTATCTGTTCAGTAGGCGATGGGCCAGGCAAAGGTTTCACCATATTAATTCGGACATAATCTAGCAGCTTTGAGACTGCTTAAGAAGAAGGGCTGAATCTGGATACTTCACATGTGGAGGTTCATCAACTATATATTACCTAATTTGTCAAGCGTTACAGTGCTTGATTGAACATGTCATCCAGTAGAAGGATCTGGAAAAACAAAACTGAACGTATGAAAATATTGACATAGTATGGAGATTGATTATCTTATATCGAAGGATAGAAGTCTGACGTAAAGCCGTGCATTGTAAGTGATGACATTTGTTTTTAGGGTTGACCCTTTCACTTATTTTATTATATACTCTTAGCGAAAAAGAATGTTTATATGTAAAACACATTTGTTTATACATTGTGAATGTACTTTAAACTAATCAAAACTATAATGAGGAAAATTTAAGTGTACATAGAAAGCACATCCGTTATGAGCGATGTGACTATATCCATGTCTGCATGCATTAAACACATTTTATTTCTCTTTACTCCTACAAAACTCTTTTTGGGTTGGAGCTTGGGGATACAATTAACATGTACATAAGGAATATGGATACAAATCAATAGTCTAGCACGTGGCAGCAACCTATTGGGCGATTCCTTAAGTTTACAGAAGTTCTTACAAGTCATTGTTTGAAAAGATTTTTCATTGTGTTCGGAACACATAGTGGAACACTACATGTCAATATACAATTGGAGAAAAGTTTTTTTTCTTTAAAATGTCTCTCAATGGTATAATAGCATGTGATATTCCGTCATGTAATCCCAACACACTAAAAAATCTCTCTGTTGTTCGATACAAGATCACATGATGTGAGAGCTAAAGGAAAGTTATTTTCGTCACAGGCTGTTGGGCCGTTAGTTTGGTAATACTTTTTTCCGCCTATATAAGGTTGGGTTGAAATGGGTTAGGGCTAACTTGATTTTGGACACTGGGCTTCTAAGTAGCCCTATCATACATTAAGAGACCCAACAAACTATGTTTGTAGTTCATGACCTCTAGGCTTTTTCTAGTGCGCATAAAAAAGTACACATTTAAGTTAAAAACGTTATATCTTTTTAGGTTAAATAATTTAACGGCTTTTATTCGTATGTATAACCTGAACATTCACTACTGAAATTTCATCATAAACTCACTGCATACTCGTAAATTAGGCCTATTTGAAACGCTTGTTTATAAGGTACTTCATTTATAAGAACTTCTGTGTGGGAAGCACTTTTATTAAAAGCACGTTGAATTTTTTAATATTTCTACCCCAAACCATCTTCAAGTGGTTTTATTATCCATAAGCACTTTTATCATTTCCGAGTGGTTTTATAGTCTGTAAGTACTTTCATATTTTATTGTCAATCATTGTTGCTTGTTAGAAGCGTTGTTATTTAAATAGTTTTAAGGTATCTTAAACCGTTTTTAGTCATTTCAAAAGTAGTTTCAAACACGCCAAATGTTTTGTCATTTTGTTTATTTTGAAGTAGTCTCTACTCAGTTGTTGCAAATATGAATTCATTCAACTTGAGGACCACCCACTATGGAACCTAAACACCTAACGTTGACAATTTAAATTCATAAAAAATAAAACCCAAACCTAATATATATATATATATATATATGTCACATCCCGGTCCGGGGCGGATCACTTCCCGGACCTGCTCCACCACCGTAGCACGATATTGTCCGCTTTGGATCCCGACTACGCCCTCACGGTTTTGTTTCTGGAAACTCACGAGCAACTTCCCAGTGGGTCACCCATCCTGGGAGTGCTCTAGCCCCCTTCTCGCTTAACTTCAGAATTCCTACGGAACCTGAAGCCAGTGAGCTCCCAAAAGGTCTCGTGCTAGGTAGGGATGAGAATATACATTTAAGGATCACTTCCCTGGGCGATGTGGGATGTCACAATATATATATAAGAAACCTTTAAAGGAATAGATCTCTATTTTTTTTTTATAAAAATGGGGATAACGTTGACAATTTAAATTCATAAAAAATAAAACCCAAACCTAATATATATAAGAAACCTTTAAAGGAAGGGATCTCTATTTTTTATATAAAAATAGGGATTAGTTGTAGAGTCCACACCACATCAAACTTTAACGATCCGAACCATTTTTTTTTTTAAGTTGCACCTCATAGATCATCCTTGCAAAGTATTAGCCAAATCGGAAATGTTTAAGACATTTATTGAGTTCAAAGAAATTAACAAATACTTTGTTATATAAGAAATAATGAAATTTTATCTTGATAATTAAATAGGTAAATGATTCCGAATTGAATTGAATTTTGTAAGGATGATCTATGAAACGAGACTTACAAAATAGACGGTTCGGATTGTTGAAGTTCAATGTGGAGGGATTCTCAATTTTTGAAAAAAAAATGGAAATCCCTTTGCATAAAGGGCTTGTATATATGGATAAATTTGGAAATTAAAATAGGAGTAGATTCTAAAGGGAAAGCACAACTTAACTCTGTTTTTTTGGAGCAGAGGTTGAAGTGTATTGGATTGGATTAGCTACTCTTAATTTAAGGATTTAGGGTTCGTTAGGGTGGTAAGCGTGCTTAATCCAAGATTCAGATACCCACGAAAAATAAAGACAACAAAATTAGGTGTGGACTGTTTTGTAGGGTATGCTTAAAGTTAAAGGGAATATTTGCACATGGTGATGGGGTGGGGGGAGGTCCTTCTGCTTTTTTCTACTCTGTTTAGGTTAACCTCTACACTCTCTGTGATCGTTCGTAGCCTAGTGCAGATGTTAAAAATTTCAGAGTCGGTTTAGCAGTTCACTACTAATCAATATTGATATTATCTTTAACTTAATCAGATGTTAAAATTTTAAAACAATAACACTGTTCGTTAACGTTGTAATTGTCGTGAACTTAACCACCTACCAATACAAGCGAAGGTGAGGTTCTATAGAAATAGATAATAATAAATATTAAAAAAAAGACTTCTTGTGAACCCTTTTGTGTAGGAAATTGCAAGAAAAAGAGTGGTTAGGACTTTCGTTTGGACTCTAGTCACTCTGTACCGAGTCTTCTCCTTCAAGTCTACTTTGTCTTTGTTAGCATTTATTTTGACGAGTTTTCTTAAGAAAATATGAAGACTTTAAAGTGGCGGAAATCAATCATGATTATGCATTATGCACTTCAATGCAGGTTTGATATTCATCGATTCTCTTTCTCTCTAGCAACTAACAATTTAACCACTAACGCTATCGTTTATAAAAAAAAAAAAAAAATGCTACACTTGTTTTTTCCCCAGAAAAAAAACGTACATTTTAGTAGGACATTTTAGTGCAAGTTCAAATCAAATTCAATATGGTCAATGCAACTGAACTTGATTTGCATTTACTGCCATTTCCCTATATTTCTTATGGCCATTTCCCTACGTTTTCTCAAGTTTGACACTTTTCATGATAAGCAACTCAAATAAAATATAAAACTCCTTGAGTCCGTAACATAGTACAATATTACAGAACGACGCTAAACATCTAATAAATAGTAATATAATATATCACGATTTTGTGTCTTTTCATTAACTGTTTATCGTTCTTTCAGTCTTACTCTTGACTAAGAGCAGGATCCTTATCAAGAAGGATTTTCATTTTTCTAAAAAAATAGGGACGTTCTCTTGATCGTTTAATTGATTTTAATGAAATTGTGTGGTTGAGATTAAAACACATGCCACACAATTTCATTAAAATCAAATCCAACGATTAAGATGATGTTCTCATTTTTAAAAAAAAATGGAAATCCCTTTTGTGAAAGTTTCCTGACTAAGAGACTATAAGTAACCGGCTCTATCCGAGCATCTTCCCTTCTTTTTTTTTACTAAAATACTTGTATTAGGCAGTGTAGGACAGTTTTGAAAAAAGTAACAACCCTACATTTTCATATGCCACAATTTCCTGGAAATTCCACAACAACAAAAAAAAAAAGGTAAGTTACATTTTATCTTCTTAAGTTTGAGGTCGATTTCAATTCCTTACAACATCTTTAAAACATTTCAATTTCATACATTTACTTATCATTTTATTTCAATTTCGTACATCTAGTAGAAAATCTGTTAAGTAAACCGTTAAGTGATGACGTGGAATATAGGGTTCCCATTTGTGCTGACGTGACTGTCACATTTGTGACACGTGGCTAAAAACTGAATAAAATATTTAAAATAATTATTTAAAGAAAATTTAAAAATAAAAAAAACCAGATCCCTTTCTTCCCCAAATCCCCATCCTCATCCCCCATCACCTGCAATGGCATCTAACTGACACGAAGGGAAGGCAATGGCATCAGATTCAGCAACTCGAACCCCGCAGCTGAGGAAAGACTCGGTGACGAAGCGGTGGGTGATATTCTCACCCGCCAGAGCCAAGCGACCTTCCGACTTCAAATCCAAGTCCCCCATCAACCCCAACTCCGACCAACAACAACAGTGGCCCCTTCTGCATCGGCCACAACCACAAATGTGGCAGCCACGTTAGCATAAATGGGGATCTTATATTTGTCACGTCATCACTTAACAGTTTATTTAACAAATTTTCTAGCGGAGGTATGAAATTAAAATAAAATAATAAGTAAATGTATGAAATTGAAATGTTTTAAAGATGTTATAAGGAATTGAAATCGATCTCAAATCTGAGAAGGTAAAATGTAATTTACCCAATAAAAAATCATCAGAAAAAACCTTACAATCACATTAATTTGAGGTGCATTTGTAAAGATAAAGTACAATTAAAAGGAACGGTCAAGTACCTAATGTACCAGCTGGCCATTTTAAAGCAAAGACCAAGCAAGGAGACAAAATAAAGGATGACATCTGCCAAGCACAAAATGCTTCGATTTCTATGGTTGTTTGATGACAAAAGAAAAAGAATTGGGTCACGCCTGTCTGATACTGTTAAGTCTATCAAAAGCATCCCGTTTAATCGTGGCGGAGGAAGGACGAGCGGCGGGTTTCTGGGTGTAATGGTTTTAACTTTTTTGGGAGAGGATAAATCCCTTGCACGTAATTATTGTTGAAGAGCTCATCTCGCTTAATCTTTTTTCATTTAAAAATAAAAAGCATCTTGCTCTCTTTGTCACTTGACCCTTTAGTCCAAGTTTATTCCTTTCATTAGGCCCTTTAAAGGGAGGGATTCTTAATTTTTTTTAAATGAGGATTAGTTGTGAGACTCATTCTACATTTAACTTCAATGATCCGAACCGTCTATTTTTTAAGTCTCGATTCATAGATCATTCTTGTAAAATTTCAATTCAATCCGAAATCATTTGGTTATTTAATTATCACATGAAACTTCACTGTTTCTTATAGAACAAAGTGTTTGTCAATTTCTTTGAACTCAACTAGATGTCTCAAATACTTCCGATTTTGTTAATATTTTGTAAAGATGATTTAAGAGGTGCAGCTTGAAAAATAAACGTTTCTGATCGTAAAAGTTCGATGTGTTTTGATCCCACAACTAATCCCCATTTAAAAAAAATGAAGATTTCTTCCTTTTAAAACCTTCTTCATTTTATTATAAATGAAATGTTTTAAATTTAAAATTTTTTTATATAAAAAACGAATTCGATATCAACTTAGAAATTTTGATTTAAACTCGACCGTTTAAATTACTAGGAATTTTGTCCTGTGGCTTTTTGATTTCTAGGACCCCATAAGTAGGAAAAAGGAATATGAAACTATGGATTGTGCAAATTGTGGCGCCGTTAACCAGATGGTTTTGTATTGTGTTAAAGTGTGCATCTGGCATATCGTATGAAGTGTCAGGATTTTGTGGCTGCTCTGATTTGCTATGCAACTTGGATCATGGTTTTCTTTATTAAATAACACATGCCATGTTTCAATCTAAAAATAGATTTCTAACTTATTAAGGTTTGGCTAACTGATGTCAGCCTCCCGATGTATGTCCCCACTACCTGACTAATGTCGTTTGCCGTTTTTACCTTTCATGCATTCTTGTTATTTTTTTGTTATTGATTTTCTTCTATTCATATGATTCAACAACCAAAAAAGTAATAAAGATGTGTAAAAAGTAAAAATGGATGCAGATAGCACCACCCTTCTCAAATTTGTCTAGATGAATAAATTTGTGACAGTATTCCAAGATGAAATAGTAATTAATTGCGAGAAAAAAAAACAGTAAGGCCTTTCATTCTATAGTAGACCGGAAAACTGAGTATGATTCCAATAATATAGAAATTAAACTTCTACAATTATAAATGAGAGATCTTAGATTCGATTATCGCCAAATGCGAGTTTGAACCATATTATTGCTAGCCTATTGTGAGGCTAAGTCCACCCCCTCCTCCTTAGTGTAGATAATATCGTTTGTTCATAAAAAAACTTCTACAATAGGTCGGAAAATTTGAATGCTCCGAAAGTGATTTTTATTTTTTACTTCAATATATTGAACTTATGAGTGTGATACCTAATCAATAAATAAAAAGAGAAAGAAAATAGGTAACAAATTATAAAATAGAGAAAAAAAAAGAATGGATCCCACATTTAATATATAAAACTCATGTATCAAACTCACAACATTATGATAATAGTGTAATACAAATTAAACATTTTTTTTAAACGATATTATATACCTAACGGGGTGAGGAAGTGGGCTAAGCCTTACAATGAACTTGCCATAATAATGTGGTTCAACTTCGCTTTTGGTGAAAATCGAACCTAAGGCCTCTCACTTATAAGTGAAGAGGAATACTACTAGATTGTAGTACTAAGTGACTAATACAAATTAAACTTACGATGTCTAATTCTTACATATAAATATCATACTCACCAAAACACCGCAAATTGTCTAATTAATTAAATATAAGAAATGGGCTGAGAAAGTGGGATAAAATCATAAAAGCTATGAATTGTCCGGTTAGCTCGAGGAATATAAAGTGATAGGAACTTGAATGACAGTAATAGAATCATATGCTGTGAAAGGAACTTACCTTCTTAGTCCAAGATAAAAATTAAGGAATAATTCAACTTGTCCAATTTTCTTTGTTCTTTTTATAAGGGATATGATACTTACTAAGATATTTTCACAATCAGTCGTTAATTAACTCACAACAAGCCCTAATATGTTACAATATAGTATCAAACTCACGTTCTCATATCATTTTGTGTCGAACATGATACCTGCTTCAGTTAAGCAACGACCAATTATCATTTTGCTATGTTTTTTTTTATACAATAAGATACTTACGAAGATACTTTTACAACTGGTCGTAATTCACTCACAACATCACAACAAGCCACAAATGTGACTTACTATCGAACTCATTATACATATATACAATCATGATGTTAGCTTAAGACAACATTTGAGACACTCCAATTAAGTAAAGACCGAATATCGCTAAATTTGTCGGTAATGTACAAAAAATTGTTATAAGTTGATCAATTTGGTCGTTAATTCACTCATAACAAGCCACAAATGTGATTCACTACCAAACTCATTATACATACATAGAATCATCATGTTAGCTTAAGACGAACTTTGAGACATTCTTCAATTAAGTAAAGATCAAATATCGCTAAACTTGTCGGTAATGTACAAAAAAGGGTTCTAAGTTGATAAATTTTGTTCTTGACACGCTTTAGGGAGAGACTTTGGCCATTCCAAATTTTGATTTCAAATTTCAAAGGGGCCAAAATAATGGCTAACTTCGAATATTCTAAATGCCTTGCCTTGACTTTTATGTGTGATCATAATGTTTGAGATTTAATAATGACAGGAAGAATTTGCAGGGTTTACCACAAATCACATAGCGTGGGCGTTGCTTCAGGCTTTTTCTTGGCCTTTTCTTCCTCCTTGCCGTGCTTCTTCCTTCTCTTTTACTTCCCCAGTTCCCCTCCCAGCTGTGTAAATTAAAGGACTTCTACCATAAATGGTTTCTAGAATTGACCCGTCCATTAAAATGATTTTTGAAATTGGAAATTGGTGGATGTTGTTATTGAAAATGGGTATCGTAAATCAACGTGATCATTCCATCACAATTTCGTTACAAATTCTATGATGTATGCCGATGTGGCACATAACTGAATTCTACAAGTCTAATTAAATATTAACATGCAGATTAAATAAACTTACTATTTATTTACTAAAAAATTTCAATGCTGTGCTGTAAAAGTACTCAATCTGCAAACAATCTAATAGTAAATGGTAAGTAAGTTATGCAAAAATATGACAAATTTGGGAGGGGAAAAAAGGAGTATTGAGAAGAAGATTTATTTACAGGTCCATAATTAAAAAATAAATATACGTAATATTTAAAAGAAAAAGAAAAAGAAAATATTACTGCACTTTTGACTCGAGTATGTCGACCAATTGGAAACCGTCCAATTTACAGTTCGCAGTGCACGACTTCAACATGCGTGTGGATTTGTAACAAGTGGTTTTTCTTTACGAGTCAATCACAGTTTTGCATGTGCATAGATTTTTCTTATTTTGTACTTTCAGTTGATAATTTTGCATACATGTAAAACGTTGATTTTGATTATTTTGAAACGGCTCGTTATGGTAAAATAATGTTCATATTTACACTAACTTTTCTCGTCTAAAACATTTTTTTCGTTATTGAAAGCATGCAGAAACAAAATCGTCTCGATACCGTTATAATATGCACTAAACAGATAATGAATCGTATAGAAATCCTCGGATTTAATACCACATCCACATCCACTCATTAAAACGTTGTGATCCATTCTATTTGTTCATGCTAAAGAGGAAGTACAAATAGAAGACCCTTTTGTTTCAAAAAAAAAAAAAGAAAAAAAAATAGAAGACCCTTTACATGTGTTCCTTGAAGGAAAGGAAAGTCCAATATTTCTCTGGACGGTCTCTGTTTTCCCTTCCTTTGTCCCTCCCAATTGCATCTGTGAAATCTCTGACAGACCCTTCTCTCTCTCTCCCTCCCTCTCCCTCTCCCGCCTCCCAATATTCCACCATAAAACCCCATCCCCTTTCCACCTCCTCTCTCCATCTCTCTCTCTCTCTCTCTCTCTCTCTCCCTCTCTCTCCCTCTCCCCCCTCCCAATATTCCACCATAAAACCCCATGCCCTTTCCACCTCCTCTCTCCATCTCTCTCTCTCCCTCTCTCTCTCTCTCTCCCCAAAAAAGCACCAAAACCCTTCAAAGATTCCCTTAAAACACAATCCAACACTACAATCTAAGTAGGCTCTTAAACTTCACCACCCAAATGTCCCGCCACAACTCCTCCTCCGCTTTTCCTTATTGCTTCCGCCCCTCCACCTCCACCAACCGCCGCCTCCCACCACCGTCTCCGCCGCCTCTTCCGCCGCCCAGCTCCGGGCACCCCAACCTCACCACCTGCCTCTACCACACCGACCTCGCCCTCTTCTCCCTCACCTGGTCCCGCTCCTTCCTCGGCCGCTCCCTCCACCTCAACCTCCTCCGCCACTCCTTCGATTCCCCCCTCCCTCCGTCGCTATCCTCCCCTTCTTTCCACCTCCACATCAAGCCATTCCTCTTCTGGAAGAAGCACGGCTCCAAGAAGCTCTCCCCCAACATTCTCCTCTACTGGGACCTCTCCAAAGCCCGGTTCGGCTCCGGACCCGAACCCCAATCCGGGTTCTACATCGCCGTCGTCGTCGACAACGAGATGACCCTCCTCGTCGGCGATTTGACCCGCGAAGCCAACGCCAAGACCCGGGCCAACAAATCAGAGACCTCTCAAATCCAAATCTTGAAACGAGAGCACGTCGTTGCCAAGAAAATCTACACCACGAAAGCCCGGTTCGGCGGAAAATTGCGGGAGATCCGAATCGATTGCGGGTCAAGCGCCGACCCGACCCGGCTCTGCTTCAGCGTCGACGGCCAAATTGTCCTGCAGATAAAGCGGTTGAAGTGGAAATTCAGAGGGAACGAGCGAATCGAAGTCGACGGGACTCCGCTGCAGATCTCGTGGGACGTCTACAACTGGCTTTTCGAGAGCGACGGCGACGACGGACACGCAGTGTTCATGTTCAGATTCGAAGAAGACGAGGAGATTAAAGAGAACAATTACCAATCGGGTCATCTGAATTCGTGGAATTTCGGGATGAGCGGGATTGAGTGGCGAAAGATGGGGAAGAGCTTCTCTTCTTCGTCGGTATCGATGTCGTCGGCGGGGTCCTCCGGCGGAAGCTCGTCGGTGATGGAGTGGGCAAGTACGGAGGAGAGCGAGCTCAACGGCGGTCCTGCTGGTTTTTCTCTGCAGATTTATGCTTGGAAAAGGTGAAGTCCAATCCAGTCCAGTCCAATCCAATCCAATCCAATCCAGTCCAATTCAATTGAATTCATGAAACTAGTACTATAGTGTGTTTGAGATGTTAAATCTTGGTGGGATTGGATTATATAATGGTATTACTGATTAGCTAGTAATCTCTTACTAACCCATTTGTTTGTTGAACATAAATCGTATAAATTCCGATTTAATTGAAGCATATATACAAAATTCATAGATAATTAGAGCTAGCCATTTACTAGGCAAGTAAAAGAGAAAACCCAGCTGGTTTTTTGTTGTTGATTTTTTGTATTGGGAGAATTGGTGTAATTTTCGTATTTTTTGCGTAATGAAGTTTGTGAAAGGTGAAGAAAAACATAAGCATTTGCTCTCCCTTCATGAATCATGCTAGTAGCTCAAGCACTTAAGAGCGTTTATTCGTTGAATGCGGTTAAGAGCATTTATTCGAAGTTCATTTGTTGGAAGGAAATTCCCACTCAATCTTTGGGACTTTTGATTGTTTTAGTGGTTTGGACGTTATTTTTCAATTCACTACATATCGGTTAATAGTTTAAGCATTTAAAAGAATTTATCTGCTAAATGCAGTTAAGAGCGTTTATTTGAGGTTCGGTTGTTGGAAGGAAATTTCCACTCATTGTTTTATACGAAGTGGTTGATTGTGAACCCGGATTCTCTTCGGATCCCAATATCCTAGGCCTAGGGATCAAATCATCCCGATTGTTGAAATTTGATCAAACGGTTACAAATATGAGATTTTTCTAAAAGTTATAATAATTGTAATCGTTAGATCAAATATCAACGGTCCGGATTAAATGATCCCTAGGCTTAAGATATTGGGATCCGAAGAGGATCTGGGTTTGTTGATTGTTTTAGTGGTGTGTACATTATTTTTCAATTCAGTACATTTCGGGTTTAAATTCTTAAGCATGATATATTTTTGGATGAAGTGCCGATTTAGTCCTTGAATTATTACCTCAGTGAAAATTAGGTCCCTAAATTATTTTTTCGGTAAAATAAGTCCCTAAATTCATTAAAAATTGCTAATTTCATCCCTACTATTATATTCAAAGCTATTTTATCCAATTTTTCGTCAACTTAAGTCACTTGACATACTTGAGAGTGTAATACCATCATTTTCTCGTCTATAAGTGCTTAACATTTCATATGGGTTGCGAATCTAATGTCTAATTTACCCTCAAAAGTTAACTTACACTATTTTTTTATGAAAAACTACCAATTTCTCTTCCAAAGTTAACTCCATACACTATTTCTTTATGAAAAACTACTAATCTATCCTCCAATGTGTATCACATGCAAGTAACATGACTTAAATTGATGGAAAATTGAATATAGTAGCTTCGAATATAACATTAGGGATGTAATTGGCAGATTTTTATAATTTAGGGACTAATTTTTCTGAAAAAATAGTTTAGAGACCTAATTTTCACTAAGGTGATAATTCAAGGACTAAATTAGCAGTTTACCCTATATTTTTTATGTTAACAAAAGCAAAGAGAATAAAAAAGCGCAGAAATACGAACAAAAAGCCTTAAGATTTTAAGATTCTGACATCTGGTGGTGAGCTGTGAGATTTTGTTTGGGACTCTGGTAGAGTAGTTCAGATGAAATTTTCCAAAGTTTGCGACATGTTGCATGTAATTTATTTATTTATATTTCTACTATTTAGTCCATTTTCTTGGTGTTTTTTGGTTTTAACAAACAATATTATTACTGAAGCAACGAGAAGAATGCCATTAGCCAATAGGATCCTTTCCAGATTCTTTTTGTGAGAATCCTGGGAATCCGTAAATAGCGTATGTTCATTGTATATCGTGTGGTCAGTTTTTATCAAGTACTATTGTGTTTAATTTTAAATAAAAAATTTAAAATAATGTCTGACAGTACGATGTACGATAAACGGACACGATTTATACATTCCGGAATCCTCACAAGGAGGATTCAAATTCTTCCACTAGGTACTAAGCGGTTATTTTTTTATTTTTTTTGTGGTTGTAAATTAAATAAAAGCAATATATTGGTCATTTAGGCGCAACTAGCAATTGAGCCATGTGCGATGCTGCGGGTTTCAAAACTATTTTAAACGTGTAAAAAGTAGGACTTATATACATGAGAAAATATGTGCCAAAGAGAAGGGTTATATACATATATTACATGACAAAAATTGGGATGGTCACTCACTTCCTTTTTTCTTTGTTAACAATAAGTAAACTAAAATGAAGCAAAACACATAACACCGAATGCAGAAACCAATATAAATAACGATTCAAAGAACCTCAAATTACTATCTTTTACAATTGAAACTATATTATAGGATGTTAAATCTTTAGGCTATTTTCTTATGATAGAAAATAAAATAATTTGAAGCTAAATTGATTAAGTGTTAAATTTTTAGGCATTACCAATATACCATATCAACAGTCATCACTTAAAGTAACCTTTACAATTATGCTATGCAACTGCAAAAAACTAAGAGAATGAAACTTCTAAGAGTTTGAACCCTACCAAAAGTTGGTTAGTAATTAGTTCCTGGGCAATTTACTAATCATAACCATGCCATTCCAAATACTACTTTTGGTATGACCACGAACAAAAGGATGCCTAATACTACCTTTCCAAAGTGCAGAAAGTGAGAGAATACAATTGGGGTAAATTTCGAAAATCCTCGTCACAATCGTAATGAATCGGGACATGAAACAGGTGTTTCTTGTTCCTGAGATTAAAGGGAAACGATTGGCAAAACATCAAAAACTCCCACACAGATTCATTCATCAAACCCCACCCCCCCCCCCCCCCCCCAAAAAAAAAAACCGCAAACGTAAAGCAAGGTAGGCGTGCCATGAATAGATGTGATCTCCGGGCTTCAGAAGGTCCCTCTGGATCTTGTTCGACAGCACTCCCATTCCTTCCTTCTCTCTCGATCGAAACTGTAAAGTTGTGGGATTGGAAATGGAATGGCGAAAACTCAATTCATCCCCAAATCAGAAAGTAAGAAAACTGAAATGGGGGAGTTTTCAAGCAATCGCCTTTCCTTCGCCTGCATGCCTCTTTCTTTTTCGCGCCTGCCTTTTTCCCTTGATTTAATTCTCCCGACGTAATATGGCTTTTCCCAACTGAGGGCATCATAAACGTTGCGTTATATTTTTTTTCCCCTTTTTTTTTAAAACCTTTTGCTTTCCATTTTTTCTGATTTCGAATATTCCATATTCTTTCGTACGTGCGAGTCATGAACAAAACAATATCTCGTTATTTCATCAAATAAATAATTAGCACTAAACATTACAAAAAATGAAAACTTAAAGAATGAAAATTGAAAAAATACGGTTGTGGGTATCAAATTATTCTCTCAAATAATAATTTAGGAGAGTTTTGAGGTTTGGGTTAGTTTGATTTGAAATTAAAAATGCATTCTTTGAGGATAAATTCCAAAAATTCAAAATTATATGCGAGCGAGAGAGAAACCTTGATGATATTCGGAGTTAGAGTGAGGAGTTCTCGAATTTCCAAAGAAAATTTCCACGGGTGAAGACCCTTCCTTTTTTATATCTGTTTCACAAAAGCTTTTCTTGCTCTGAAACCTCACCTTTAGCCTTTTTAGCTTTGAAGCCTCGTATTTTCTGGATTTCCGATCTTGAGTTCTCTCTCACTTGCTAAAAACAATCGCTGCATGCCCATCAAACCAAATAAAAACCCCATTACAAAAACCAAATCCTAGAGAGAGAGCAAAAACCCACCATCCTTCAAGAGAAGCATGCAGAGAGGAAGCTCCCGCTTGAAAACTTCAATCTTTCTGAGTTCATCTTCCAATCTCTTCACGTACCCATCGAGCCTTGAAGACCTCTGAGAGCCATCTTTAATGGCGGCGAGATGGGCAAGAAAGTTGGTGATTGTTTTCGGAATTTTGAGTGAATGGATGGAAGAGTCCAGAAAAGAGGAAAAAAGCAGCAATCTCAGAGGAGATCAAAATGAAAGCAGGCAACTTGATGACAAAGAGGGGCATCCATGAAATAACAGAAAATAAGGGAGGGCAAAATCGTCAGTGCACTGTTCGTATGAACAGTGTTTCAGTATTTTCAGCTTTAGTCTAGATTGAATTTGAAGCATGCAATTTGATGGCCGTCTCTTTGGTCGATAAATAAACGGTGCATTCACACAACTCTTTTTATGTAATACACTTTTTTACTATTTTAAATTTTTTTCGAATAACATTTGGCTGTTGAAAATTCAACAGCTACTCCTGTTTACACTCAATCAAGGTTTGATACGTGTCCATACGGAATTAGATGTAAGCAGGAACTCCTGCATAATTTTTCAGCAACAAAGTATTTTTTTTTTTTTTTCAATTTATTTGATTTGATGATTAAAGAATAAAAATAGTATATAAAAAATAAATATGAGTGAGAATAACTCCGTCTAATAAACTGAGATCGGACGGTAGATCGGAGTCACGAAAATTGATAAAGTAAAAGGACAATATTGGGCGACCAGACCTGACCCAGAAAGCAATAGGTCTGAACCGGTCAAATGAAATGAATGAATATTGGGACAGAAAAAGTTCGTCTGATTCTTCAGAAGCTTTTCATGGCACAACTGGCATTGGTGGCAAGGTTGACTGCTGCCGGAAGAGACTCTGCTTTTACAGTTTCCACTGTACTCCCGCCTTGCATTTAAGTTAAAGATGGGTTGAATAATCAAATGAAAATTAAGCCACATGGACAACTAAAGGTGTACGAAATGAGAAAATATATGTATGAAAATTATTTATGTAACATTCAAAAGCCATTCACCTTGGGATGACTCACTTTTGTGAACGAATTTTAGGTTTGTATTTTATATGACTCGTTCTCTATTTGATTTTTATCGCTAGTAAATCACACGATGGTAGCCAGGGCAAGGATAAAGTGATTCTGTGAGTTTTTCCGACCCCTAAATAGGTGGACTGTCGGCGAAGCGACTATCTAATCCTCTCTCTCTCTCTCTCTCTCTCTCTCTCTCTCTCTCTCTCTATATATATATATATATGAGTAACATTCAAAAGCCTAAGTTATATTCGTTAAAGGAAGAAAATTTGAGCATTATTGTCTGATCACATTATGGATGAAATATTTTTAACTTAAACCCATTATGTCCTACCTAATGCGAAAATTGCTCTAATCAAACAACTCTACATTTACTCACATACTATGTTAATCCGAACATTGAATTCGTTTAATGGGTGGTTTCATTGACAAATACAACTCTTTATATAGGTTTCCTTTCTGTACTGGGTGTTGAAGCATCAGCTGCTGAAGTTGTCAAATTGGTGCAATAAGCCTTGTGATGTTATCCAATACGCACGTGTTTGTATGCAGTCTTTTCTGCTAATATGAAAATCCCCCACAAATACAACTCTTTATATAGGTTTCCTTTCTGTACTGGGTGTTGAAGCATCAGCTGCTGAAGTTGTCAAATTGGTGCAATAAGCCTTGTGATGTTATCCAATACGCACGTGTTTGTATGCAGTCTTTTCTGCTAATATGAAAATCCCCCACATCCTACCACAGAAAACAAGACTCGATCCACCTTAATTACTGCCCAAAGAGGTTCGCTTTCAGTCGGTATCATGCATGCATTGCCTTCTTTTGATTTTTCTTTCAGTTAACTTTTGACAAGTTTGTTTAGGGTACAATACCTTGATTAGTCAGAGAAGCGTTAAGATCCGTCGCTAGCATGTCTATGCTGGTTCTAGAATTCATGCATGTAGAACTCAAAGGGAAAGATGCTTGCGCAGGTCACAAACCATGAACGTCTAAGATCAACTCGAATGCGTTCGCCGGATTCTAGCATTTGCCTTTCTCATCATCATTTCACTTCAATACAATGTACCTTGTTGTCGGTGTCGATGAAAATTCTACAATGTACCAATGCATGAGAGTACCAGTGTAGTGAAAAGATTGGATTTGCATGAATCACTGTCATTCTAACCGTCAAAAACATCGGTGAATTCTACACACCATGTATTGTAGAAAGGGAAGTGATTTTCACACACCATTTTTAACGTTTCATGCACTTTTTTTTTTATAGCCATCAGATTGAATAAACTGAACAAAATCAATGACCATGATTAAACAGGAGTGTGTAAGAAGCTTAATCAAGGGCCACGATTCTCTCCCCTCCAAATCACCCTCTCCTTCTCTCCCATTCTATTTAAACGGTTACGATTAAGCCATATCAACATCTTATTTTAACTTTTTCTATAGAGAGAGAAAGACAAAGAGAAAAGTGTGAAAGGAGGGGAACGAGTGGGAGGAGATTAGAAGGGGAGAGATTCATACTCCGTGAAATCCTTGTAAAAAATCTCTGGTGTTGATTAATTCAAGGTGGGGTTGAATTGAAGATGCAGAGTTGTTGTCCAGATGCTTCTTGTAAAAAGAGGGCATCTCTCTCTGTCGAATCTAATAAAAAGGCACAACAGAGAGAGAGAGAGAAGGACGCAGGAGAGAGAAGTAGGGTTTCACAGTTCACATGCAGATTGTTTGTCTTGTGTTGCTCTGGACGGGAATGGGATTTGTCGATTTCTTTCGATACTAGGTATCTTTACTTAAAATTCACAAAACAGTGAACTGCTTTCAAGTAAAATTAATGGCATTCGTTTCTCCCTGTAAAAAAAACGAATGTAATCACCAAATGATTCACATTGCTTACAGCACAAGTTATAAAAATAAGTCAAAGCTTTACTTGTAACTTGCAAGCCAAGTTTCCAAGTGCTTTAAGTACGGTGGTTTGCAAGTTTCTTAGTGTTGGAATTTCTTAGGTTTATTTAGGAAATTAATTAGATATTTCATTTGATTTTGTAGTAGGATATTTTTGGCATTTACGCATTAGGGTTTCTTAGCTTTTTGCTCTATAAATAGAGCTTGTAATTTAGTTTGAGAATCAAGTTAGTCACAATGTAGCCTCTTTGGGTTTTGTAGCCGTTTCGGCATTCTTGTTTGATATCAATAATATTTCTAGTTTTGTAATCCGTTTGTTCGTTTATCGTGTATGCGCACTCTGATATTCAACTTGGTATCAGAGCAGGTTCGATTCTTCGGAATTTAATCTGTTCTAGATGGGTATCAATTTGTTCATCCGTTTGTCTGCTGCGTATCAGTTTGTCATGAAGTTTGTTCGGAAGTTCGCACTGGCATGGAAAATCTTGCACTAGCACTGGCATGGAAATCTTGCACTGGCATTGACATGGAATCTTGCATTGGCACTGGCATTGGAATCTTGCACTGGCACTGGCACTGGCATTGGAATCTTGCACTGGCACTGGCACTGGCACTGGAATTTGGAGTCTTGCATCCGCATCTGCTTGTTGGCAACCTCATGACGTGTACCGCCATGAGTTTGACGAGGGGTGTTGGAATTTATTAGGTTTATTTAGGAAATTAATTAGAGATTTGATTTGATTTTGTAGTAGGGTATTTTTGGCATTTACGCATTAGGGTTTCTTAGGTTTATTGCTCTATATATAGAGCTTGTAATTTAGTTTGAGAATCAAGTTAGTCACAATGTAGCCTCTTAGGGTTTTGTAGCCGTTTCGGCATTCTTGTTTGATATCAATAATATTTCTAGTTTTGTAATCCGTTTGTTCGTTTATCGTGTATGCGTACTCTGATATTCAACTCTTAGAACTAGGGATTTGCGGGTCCATGAACTTTGAGCAATTTTCATCATCATAGCCGGGAAACTTGACAATAAGTTGTGGTTGCTAGTTTTAGATATTTTCATTTTACTTGCTCGATTCACAGAAATGAAATAGATATTTGAGGAGTTTATTTGTGAAACAATCCGTACGAAATTGAGGTGTAAACTAATATGTAGACGCTCTATTTTTCTCTCAAGGCATATTTTAATCTAGGGTAAATTACATTTTACCTCCCCATGTTTCAGTGCAATTACAACCTCATACAACATCTCTAAAACATTTCAATCTCATACATTTAGTATTATTTTATTTCAATTTCATACAACCGTTAAAAAATCTGTTAAGTTAACTATTAAGTGATGATGTGGCAAATATGGGGTCCCCATTTGTACTAACGTGACCACCACATTTGTACCACGTGGCTAAACACTTAATAAAAAATTTAAAATATTAAAATAATTAATTAAAGAAAAGTAAAAATTAAAAAAAAAAACCAAAAATCCACTTCGTCTTCCCCACCTGAGCTCACCCCTTTCTCCCATCCCCCATCACTGTCACAGCCCGTCCCAGAATTATTTTATCGATGATGTGAAATGACGGGATTGCCCTTAAATTTGCTAAGGTATGTGACATTATCTTTGGTTTTATTGTCCTATCCTAAGTTTTGGAAAATAATTGTTATGGTTTTGTGTGGCTAGGGTTGTAGACCACACACCCAAACTACCCTCACTCACCCTCTCTCTCTCTCTTCCCCGTAAGCTCTCTCTCTCTCTCTCTCGGAACACTCACCCCGTGCACTGTGCACGTACGGACGGAGTTGGAACTCGTCCATTTCTTCACAGATCGAAGCCCAAAAGGTAAGATTCTTGATCCTTATTAACCCCTGAGTAGTTTGGTACCAAATTTGGAGCTTGTAACCCTCGGATTAGACGTGAAATCCTAACCCCGAAAATGTGCACTGTTCATGCACACGTAAAATCTTGCATTTCAGGGAATTTCAAGCTCACAGTGAGCTTAAGGAGGTCCTCACGAGTCTCGGGGTACTTCGTTGGTAGAGTTTGGACGTCGGAGGACCGAGATCGAAGGTTTTTAAAGTGTGCCGAGCTATCGAGCTTTCTCAGGTAAAATCCCGTGATTTTCAAGCCTTGAAACTTGTTTAGATGTGTTCTACATGCTTAGAGCTTCATTTTGGTACCAATTTCATGAAAAATGGATGAAAAATGAGTGAGAAACCATAGTTGGAAAAATACCTAGAATCCGGCGAACCCACCGGCGGCCGGCGAGTCGCCGGAGAAGACTACGAAATATTCCGTCAGTTGGACGGAATATTCCTGACGCCGTCAGTCAAAACTAACGGAAACTGTTAGGAGTTAACAGAATATTCTTGGAATATTCCTGACGGCGTTAACTGACACCGTCAGTGTGCCTGGCACGTGCCCGCGCGTGGCCGGCGCGTCTGGCCGTGCCTTCACCGGCGCGTGGGTGGTCGGAAAATTTTTCTAAAAATATGGGGATGTTCCTGAGATTGTGTAGGTCACGGTGGTATATTCATATACCCAATTTGAGCAATATATGAGAAGTTATTAGCGAAAGTTAGTTATGTGCTTAATTAACGTTATTTCGGTTACTTCTCATATAGGCGAGGCTTATGCGGAAGACGAGCACTGTCGAGAAAGGCTAAGGGGTTATGACCCTTCGATATAACTGTGAGTGGGCAGTTTTGTTTTCATTATATACTTATATACTTAATGCTTTTCCCATAAATCGAATTTAAATGAAAGTATGTTTAAAAATGCCATGCTTAGATTTATATGAATCATGTGATTTGAAATGCCATGCATAGAAGCTATATGAGATATGTGAATTGATATATGATGCATATATGTGAATTAGTGCTGCGGACGCACAGGTGAGTATCATGTGAGTTATATTTGGTTCATTAAATTGTTTGATGAGATTTATGTTGATAGCTCATAACCTGCATCCCTGATGTTAGTGCTTATGTTATTCACCTGCATCACACGCTCACCTTGGATCCAAGTAGATGCTAGTCGTACAGACCACTAGAGGTGGTTCCGACATGCTAGTCGTACAGACCATTAGAGACGGTTTCGACTAGTAGGTGACCCTAGATTATGTGCACAAATGATTGATGAGAGAAGCACTAGAGCGTATTATTACACCATCCGAGTCGTACAGACTACTACAGGTAGTTCCGACTCATGTGCAGCGTAGTGCCGTACAGGTCGCAGTTGGCGACTCCGGCAGTGCCGTACAGGTCACAGTTGGTGACTCCGGCTGGATTGGATATTGAGCTCTAGAATCAGCCGTACAGGACCACTGCAGGGTCTCCGGTTGATTTATTATTTCACCTGATTTATGTTGATGCATCCATATTATGTTTTTGGCACATTGCATGGCATATTTTTTTTGAAAAGTGATAAAGAATGGTGTTTTGAGATTTTTGAAGCTATATATATATTTATATATGCTATTTTCTGGGAAAGTGTACAGGTTTTACAGTGAGGGGTTAGAACTTTGATAAAGAAAAGATTTTAAAAAGACTTGTTTTGCTGACCCACTCACCTTGTTTTGCGCCCGTCCAGGTTCGAGTTAGAGCAGAGCTTTGGTGGCCACGAGGAATCCAACGGTATTCTGACAGAATTCACAAGGGTATTTTAAAGCTTCCGAACTGTGTAAATGGTTACGTCACTTTCACGTGACGGCCAGCACGCCCTCCTTCGGGACGGGGTGTGTCAATCACCCACCCCTTCCCCCATTAATTCTAAACTCTTTCTCACACCAAAAAAAAAACCCAAAAACCTATCTTCCTCATCAAAACACTAACTCTCCCTAACCTACGCTGCCGTCTGGTTTTCCAACGATTCGACCTTGTCCTTTAACCACCCTTATCCACCCACCAAGCTCATGTTCGATTGCAACGATATCGAGCCTCCTTGAATCGAGACTTCCAACATTGACACCAAGCCGATTCAGATCTGCACCACCGAGCCTCGTCCTGCTGTCGCTGTTGCCTGAAATCAAACCCCCCTCATGCAATTCCTTCATGATAGGCAAGGGACGGCTGCATCGTGCGACTTGGGGTGAGAAAGATTTGGGGCTAAGGGTTGGTGATGGCAAAAGGAAGATGAAGAAGGGGACTTATGATTAGAGAAAGGTGCAGAAGTGATGGGGGAAATGGGGTGGATCGGCCTGCGACCTGGGGTGGGAAAATTTTAGGGCAAAGGATTAGTGATAGGAGAAGGAAGATGAAAAGGCTTTATGGTTAGAGAAAGGTGCATAAGTTATGGGGGAAAGGGGTGGAGTCGTGGAGGGGATGGAGGGATGGCTCGGGTAGGGAGATGAAGATGGGTTTTTTTTTTTTTTTTCTTTAATTAATTATTGTAATATTTGAATTTTTTTTATCAAGTGTTTAGCCACATGGCACAAATGTGGTAGCCACGTCAGCACAAATGAGAATTTTATATTTGCCACGTCATCACTTAACGATTAACTTAACAGATTTTTTAACGGTTGTATGAAATTAAAATAAAATAATACTAAATGTATGAGATTAAAATGTTTGAAACATGTTGTATGAGGTTGTAATTGCACCGAAATCTGAGGGGGTAAAATGTAATTCACCCCTTAACCTACTATACTTTACGAGGAAGATCGGAGATTCAACGTAAGTACAAAAGGGGGCCATGGTCCTCTGGCCTAACCGAGATCTACCTTAGCAATCACTTTGCTATTTTGCAAGGTTCTAAAAAATGCTAGGCGCTAGTCGGGCGAGGGGCTGGCGCCTAGGCGGCCTATACGGATTTAGGTAAATTTCTTGTATATCTTGTAAATTAGTGCATATTGAGACTTATAAAAAAATTATACTTGTATGAAATCCATGGATAAGATAATAAAAGAATGATAAAACTAAAAAAGAGTATCCAACAAGTCCAAAATTTAAAAACACATTAAGCATATATGCCATATAACCATGGTGAGGAGTATTGTAGGATGACACATGTACAACAAGTTCACAATTTTAAACCACTTAGACTTAGATAGGATTTTTTTTTTTAATTTCATTAAAAAAAAAACGCCTAGCTCCACCTAGCCGCCGCCTAGAGCCCAGTCGATTTTTCCAACTGATTTGCACGAAAACGCCTTGGGTCACCACTGCCCAACGCCTAGGCCGTTTTTTAGAACACTGCTATTTTGGTGAGCCTTTAAAAAATAATTTTAATTAATGAGATCAACCGTATTATGATCTAGTAGTATTCAACTTCACTTGTATGTGAGGGTTCCTGGGTTTGATTATCGCTAAAGGCAACAAAGTTATTATGGTTGGTCCATTGTAGGACTTAACCCATTTGTCCGTTCCTTAGTTTAGATTAAAAAAATGAGACCAACCCACATAATATCTTGTAGGACTATTGTTAATTTAGAATCCATAAGCCGAAGCCCAAATAGCAATTGGGTTGTCATAATACTGTGTGAATTAGGCCTATGTAAGCCCAAACTGAAACCAAGACCAGAACAAGAACTGAGAAACCAACCACCGACATGAGAAAGTTTATCACCAACAATCGAATCAAGGCATCTCAAAAACCAGCTCCAACAAGCTGTCTTTTTACCTAATCCATAATGAAAAAACCCACTAGGGTCTCCCACCCATCTACCCTCTATAATCCATGCTTACATTTACAGAGAAACTTTCGTAGGACTGCCTGTCAATTACGGATTTTGCACTAGATGGGACCAACGTAAGATCGGATGTAATAATACAATTAAAATTGTGCTTGTTTGAGAGCCGTCATACGGCTAAATCCTAACAATCGTAGGTCTGCTCATGTGACTCAATTCTCATTTTGTATTGTCTCTTGAAGATATGAAGAGGGTGGTGCTATCCACACACATTTTTACTTCCCACACACCCCTTGTTAATTTTTGTCTTTTGACCTTCTTCGATTCATTCAATCCGAGGGCCGGAAATTGAGAGGGGTGCGTGGATAGCGTCACTTGAAGAAGAAACCAATTTGAAAACCATCAACCTTAGTTCTCACTTCTCACCAATATGTAAAAATATGAAACATTCTTTTTACAGAAAACAGATGCACTTCAACAAATTTCAAGCAGCTGTCTACATAGCAGTTTGAACAGATTACATGATGGGCAAGAATTAGAATTTGCAATTCCTCCATTCTTTTGTGCAAATGAAATTCTAAAACCCTATAAAGTCTTAAAACTAAAAAACGGTGTCAAAGCTTTAGAGTCAATGCCGAGGTTGAGGAAGAATCGATCAAAGATTGAGACGGAGGAACGCAGTGTCTTTGTCTATTACTTCTGCCTGTAGACGCTGCAGTGGAAGATTTTAATGAAGAGGACCGACGATTTGAGGATGCATTATTAGTCGAATGGCTTCTCAGTTTCTTCTTGTCTCCGTTATAAACCCTGTCTGATCTTACTTGCCGAACCTTTGTTTCGTTCAGACCAGCCGGAAGAACACAATTGCAAAAGAAACCTAAAGTTCACCAAAATGATGCATATAAATTTCTGGGGAACGAGAACAATCTCTGAGCATGAGTATGAATACTTTTCTAGTTAACATGTTCCCTAAATTCAACATTCCGATAGAAATAAGTTGTAAAGTTTGCCTTCTAACATCATAGACATCCCAAAAAGATTATACAATGGACAGATAATTAACAATATAGAATCATTTGTATCCAAATTGTTATTTTTCAATGAGTTTTGAATCCTATGTGCAGTGAACTGAATCTAAAGATGCAAATTTATGATGATGGGGTAACAATTTAAGTTTCGGGTATCCTGTGACATTGGCATTCATGGTATGCTACTAATAGTGGTTTTGTTTCGCAGTGGTGCTATACTAATAATGGCTGGACAACGAAAAACTGATAAGAGATGTTTGATTTCTTACCAAGTCGAGCAAGGCGGTTGACCCAGCGAGGAATAGGCTTCCCCGTCAATCTGGTGCAAACATCATTGCAGAAGTGGTTGCAGTTCTTGGTGATAAGATGGTATGTGTTTCCGGAGTACTCCTCTGCTAGTTTCTCCATAAAGGCACGGACGTCCTTCGGACCTAAATCCGTTCTTCCGATCAAAATCGATTTTCTAAACACAAAGCCGGGACATTGATTCGGTTCCACTTCGAAAATCCCAGTCGTTGCATGGTCATGAGCTCCAAAAGCATATTCAACGCCATGTACTACATCACATTACAATAAAGCATTTCATGCCAATTAACAAATACAAACATCTAAATAAGGTTTCATATATACATATATATATATATATTGCAATTGAGTTCATTGGAGAGTAAAGGTTCTGAATTTATCACACCCCAAAGCATGAAAACTGAATTCTAATTTACCCAAATTGCAAAATTTTCAGAATCCAATCACTCAGGAACTCTTTGATTCTTCCTAAAACATAAAACCCAAGTTCAACTGAATCGAAATTCCACAACCCACATCCAAAAATTTAGACTTTCATACCAATTTCTTCAGTCTTCATTCAACCAAAACACACAGCCAGATCCAAACTTTCTCGGCAACCAAACAGAAGCTAACCCAATAACACAAATAAACAACAAAAACCCAATAAAATCTATTACCTTGGACGCCGGAATGGTAGACTCCGAGACCAAGCCAATACGCGTACCCATTGATCGGTGTAAGATCGTACACGTTCAGATAAACCGGCACCTTCCCAATCTTCTTCTTTCTCGGCACCAATATCATATTACACAACATTCTCTCTCTCTAGAAAAAAACCAGAATCCAAAAACTCCCGAACAAAAATTGAATTCGAATACAGAGAGCTCCAGCTGCCCCAAAAGCCAGCGAGAAGTGCCAAAGCCGAGGGCGCCTCGGAAATTCTGGAGGCTTCGGGAGGGCGAAACGGGAAGAGAAGATTCGGAGAATTTTGTTTTCCAGATATTTTTTTTAATTTAATTTAATCCTTTTTCTTGGAGGACGAATCTTAGGCAGCTCCGGCGGCCGAAAGTGACTACGCCGTCAGCTCGGTTTTATAGCAAAAAGCTTAAGCTTTTTGTATAGGCGGTAAACTTGCTCCTCACAAAAAACAGCCCTACAAGTCGAGTTATTTACGGAAAACTGCCATTCAAAAACCGAAACGTACCAAAATGTAGCCGCCACGAAGACACCGCCAAGGAAGAGGAGAAAAGGAAACTTCTGTGAAAAAATAGGATTACGCTTCTAGTGCTTCTTTTTGCAACGGAAATCTCCAGCCGCTGCAAAATCCTGTCATGTTTTTTTGGATTTTTTAAGGGAGAAAATGGTGGAGTTGGGGTGATTGGTGAAGGGAAAGGGAAAGGGGGGGAAAGAAAAAGGTTGTGCCTTCAACTTTCTTCCAACCGAACGTATAAGTTAAGTCTTTGGCTTGCCTTGGTGGGTATGCTTTATGCAATATTCTTTGGATTAATTTGTTGGGAAATGGGATTGGGGGATTAAATATTTGGGATCCATTAAGTTCGGGAATTAAGATCATTGAAATTGGATCAAACGGCTAAAGTTATTATATCTTTTAAAATGGGCTCCTGTTTGTAGTTGCTGGATCAAATTTCAATGGTCCAGATCCCTGAACTTTGTGGATTAGGAGGAAGGGATCCAGAGAGGTTCCCTTTCTAGATATTTGAGTCATTTGACCTTGCTTATTGGCACTAAAGTGGGAAGGAAATGGGGAATGGGTGATGTTAGGGAGGAGAGCAATTTACATTTTGAAACGTGGTTGTATGTGGCGTTTTGATTTAGTAATAGGATTTTATGGGTTAAAAAACTTAACATGTGTTATAACTTTATTGGAACGAGACGCTACGATAATGTTAAACTCGTTTCATATAAAAAAAATTTGCTAGGGAGATGGTTTAGATGTAGGTGTGACAATAAAAATAAGTCCCATCTCTATTAAAGAGATAATTTAGATGTGATTCAAATGTAATATCTTTGTCCTTTTTCAACATGGAATTAAGGACAGATAGGAAAGAATAATCTTGTGCTCATAAATTTCTTTGATGCCAAGATGCAATCGGTTTGATAGCAGTGTTATTTCGGGTGGTGAAGATATACTTTTTAAGTTTTTGCCAAAAGTTATTTATAGTAGTGTTATTAATTGTCAGAAAACGCTTTGAATTATCAAGAAACAATTCCAATAGGTTCGAAGTTTTCCTGTTGAAGTTTACTATTTAGTAAACTAAATGACAAAATTTAGTAAATTTAATGACATGAAAATTGATGATTTGATTATTAGTCAAGCGTTGATGAACGTGTTTATTTCCATTGATGACACAATTTAGTTTGAAATTTTGTCTACAAATTTTGTCTTCCTAGCATTACCCATAGACAAATGGGGGACTTGTGAATTTTTTTTTAGTTTTATCTTACCTTGATATGTGTAATGTTAGATAGACAAATTTATAGACTGAATTTGCAAGTTAAATGATGTGCTATTCACACACTCTTTCTTAACTTCCACACAATCTTGTTAATTTTTGTCTATTAATATTTTTCAGTTCATTCAATTCGACAGTTAGAAATCAAAAAGTATGTGAGAAATAAAAATGGATATGTAGATAAAATTATCCTAAATAATTTATGGGGTGAAGAAAGTAAGAATGTATGAGGTAATTTGGGTTCCATCTTTAGCATGATTGGCTTATGTGCCCAATGCCACAAGCAACTGTCACGTACAATGGAGACAGTCATGATTTCACCCATATCTCTAAATCTAATTTTTAATCAATTAAGAAACTCAAATTTAATAATCTTTTAATAGCTTCTTAACTTTTGGTGTTATAAAATATTCGGATATAAATATACCAATTTGCGGAAACCGAAGCTACTAATTCAAGGCTTGAAATATGTGTGCCTATATATATCAGGCCCTTTATGCAAATAGATTCTTATTATTTAAAAAAACTAGAGATTAGGTGTAGGGTTTATTCTATCTTGAATTTCAACGATTTGAACCGTTTATTTTGTAAGAATCGATTCATAGATCATCTTTGCAAAAATTCAATTCAATTCAATCCGAAATCATTTGCCTATTTAATTATCAAGATAAAATTTCATTATTTCTTATATAACAAAGTATTTGTAATTTCTTTGAACCCAATTAGATGTCTTAAACATATCTGATTTGGCTAATATTTTGCAAGGATGATCTATGAGGTGCAACTTGAAAAATAGACAGTTCGGATCTTTAAAGTTCGATATAGGATGGATCCCACAACTAATCCCTATTTTTATAAAAAAAAGAGTAAACTGCCAATTTAGTCCTTAAATTATCACCTTAGTGAAAATTAGGTCTCTAAACTATTTTTTCAGAAAAATTAGTCCTTGAATTATAAAAATCTGCCAATTACATCCCTAATGTTATATTATAAGCTACTATATTCAATTTTCCGTCAATTTAAGTCATGTTACTTGCATGTGATACACATTAGAGGGTTGATTGGTAGTTTTTCATAAAGAAATAGTGTATGGAGTTAACTTTGGAGGATAAATTGGTAGTTTTTCATAAAAAAAATAGTGTAAGTTAAGTTTTGAGGGTAAATTAGACATAAAAATGCAACCTATATGAAATGTTAAGGGCTTATAGACAAGAAAATGATGGTATTACACTCTAAAGTGTGTCAAGTGACTTAAGTTGAAGAAAAATTGGATAAAATAGCTTTGAATATAATAGTAGGGATGAAATTAGCAATTTCTAATGAATTTAGAGACTTATTTTACCTAAAAAATAATTCAGGGACCTAATTTTCACTGAGGTGATAATTCAGGAACTAAATCGACACTTCATCCTGAAAAAAAAATAGGGATCCCTTTCCACGCAGAGCTCTTTGCTGCCCGTCAAGCTGTTTTGTTGGCCCAGGCTTTTTGCCCCGTTGGTAAGAGTGTAGTATTCGAAGGAGACTCAATTATGGTATTGGCTACCATGAAGGGTCAGAATGAAGACTGTTCACTTTTTGGTCCTATTATCAACGACCTTCGCTATTTACTCAAAACCTTGCCTCAGCCGTTGGTAAACCACGTTCAGCAGGAAAGTAATTCGGCAGCGCATCGCCTTGCTCTAGTGGGAATTGGTAGTAATCAACATTTTATGTGGATTGAAGAACCTCCTGATTTGCTTAGGGATATTTTATTCGAAGATGTTTTGTAATTTGCCTATGTATTGTCATTTAAGGATAGGTTTTCTTGTTGTGAGAGACACTCTTTTCCCTTCGACCAGGTTGAAAACCCTATCAAGGTTTTATCGAGACCCAGTTTGCACACTATTCTCAGTTTGTACGTTTTTTTATTTGTTAAATGAATATCGTACTTTCCTTAAAATATATATATATATATATATATATATATAATTAGTTGTATTTGGAATTATTTGCAAATCCCTTATTAGGATACTTAAGAGAACGACATAACCTTTACACTTTTTATTTTATATTGTACAGCTGCTTGTAATTTTTTAGTACTTAGTTGTACTAGGCTATTACGCTGACGTGTAATATAATTCCCACATACAAAATTACTAATGAGATTACGCACCCGCATTCTTAATATCATGAAATCATTTTAGTATTAGAATCACTAATTCCATATCATTTATGTAATAAAATATCATAAAATTATAATTTTAATATAAGAGGTATCTTGTCAGACATTAGTAACACACTAATTCCCTTTTTTGGATAGCTTTGGTCGCTCTAAACCCTTAAACATAATTAAGCCCTTGCGTGAGTAAACTTTTTAGGATGTGTTTGTTTCCCTTGACTAGGTCTTACTGGATTAGACTAGAGTAACAATTAGTCCAATCCCTTGTTTGTTATTTGGGTGGACTAACTCAAGTGGGACTAAGTTTCGCTCGTCCGGATTGGAGGACCCAATAAACGGTCTTAGCGAGACCCCCCGGAAACCCACGAGACTGCTAAGACCGTCTCTCTCTCGCCTTCTCGTCCTCGCCTTTCAAAGTTACTAAACGTCGTCGTCTTCCTAGTGTCCCCAACCATTTTCGACCGCGATGACGACGACATCCAATAAATCAGAAACGCCTCGCTCTCAACGCACCTCCCCTTCACGATCTAGCAACCACCAAAAACCCTAAATCCCCAAATCAGATAATCCTTCGAATTCCCACTCAATCCCTATCAGACCCTAACCGAATGGTCGAGCCCTAATGTTCAGACGGAATGGCCTCCGCCTATTCCTTCTCCGCTGGAATATCTGAATCTGCAATTGGAGAAAAACTGATTTGCAACTAAACCAGAGTAAGAGGGAGAAGAGGAGGGAGAGGGTTGATGGGCTTGAATCGGTGGTCGGGAAGACAAAAGCGTATTGAAGTTTGGATTTATAAATTGAAAATTAGAAGAAGAAAAGGCTTAGAGGAGGAGAGGGGAGTAGCAACTCTCCTTTGTTGCTGACGCTTATAAGTTCCAACGAAGAAGAGAGAGTCCTGCTTGATTTTGTTGTAAAATTTTGGATTTGATTGTGGGTCAGTCATGCTGTTATATTTTCATGATCGTGCTTGGTTTTGTGGTTAAATTTCTTCTAGGTTCCTTGATTATTGTAGTTTTGTTGCTAAATTTGAAGACCCACTTCTAGTGTTTTGTTCATGGGTTTTAACGGGAGCTTTAACGAAAAACGTCTGGTACTGTTTATTTTAACGAAAAACAATATTTTTAAATCTTGATACTATTCATTTCACCTTTTATTTTGTCCTTATCGTTAAAATCCAAAATTTTCAAACTTTTTTCATTAATTTTTATTTTAATGTAGCTCTGTGAATAAGCAATGTGGAAAAGGTAATGCCCTTACATTCCACTTGTAATTTTCAGCAATTTCAGATTCTGGGTTTTGCTTTAAAGCTTGAATATTTGTAGTGGGGGTAGTCTTTACAGAGCCAAATTCATGTGATTTACTGCTTTGAGCTGTGTAGTATGAAATGGTGAAATAATTTTTGTTTTTCTTTGAGGAGGAGAATCTGGTTCTTTGAAGCTCTTGAAAGTTAAAAGATTTTGCCTTTTTTGTTGGAAATTTTTTTGTTATTGTGATGAACGTTTGGGGTTCTGGATGCATGTTTGATCCAGTTGTGGTTGCAGAAAGTCCGAAAATTAGTTGAGTTTATATCCTCTCATCTTAGTCCGACACTGCATCAAACGCTTCACTAAGTTAGTCCAGCTTAGTCTATTCTAAGTCAGTCCAGCTTAGTCGATGAAGCTAATCAAGTCCAAGATAGTCCGATGCAACAAACGCACCCTTAAAGTTTGTTGGACAATATTTGACTGGTTTTGCGCCCATTTTTTTGCCCTTGACGCCAAATGTTTGCCCTCCAACCTACGAATTACCCGACCAAATTCCTTTGTCTTAAAGCCTTGGAAAAAACCAAAGCATTGACCACATTTGCCCGACCAAGAGGTATTTTTCGTTGGGTAAAGTTGATTTACCAGACGAATTACCTTTCGTCAGACTAATTTTAGTCGAAAAAATAGTAATTTCTAGTAGTGATACTTTAGGTCATCAAATCAAACAGTATAACAAAACAAAGCCAGTAAAGTTCAAACTCTTGAGTTAAGATTCTAGACTTTTGTTCGCTTTTCCATTAAACCAATTCTTTAAAGTTATACAACTAGGATTTTAGATCGACCACAATAGGACTCAAACTCACAAAAATATTTGAACCATTTCTCAATTTACGTGTGTCAACCTTGTGTAAGAACAATGCTAACCCTTTCATCATACAAGCGATATTGAAGAAAGAAAAAAATCAAGTTCAGAACCTTGTGTGCAAGAGTGAAATAAAAAACAACTGATGCTAAATAAAAAACTTTGTCACTGAGGTTTGTATTTTGCGATGCTGCCTAACCCAAACAAATTAGAAACAACCATATGCCAGAAAAACTGATGATCTGCTATGCGACAACCAAGTCTTTATCTATAATCTTTGAGGAAATTTGAAACCCTACCAATAGGCAATACCATCAATCATCAGGCAACCCAGTTTTTCATCATGTATGTTGGAGCGTGGGAGTACTGTTTCAGCATTTTCATGTCTTATAATTCAAGGGATGGCCTTATATAAATTATTACACCAACCCATGGTTCATGTCGGGTTTTTAGGACCCACATACGGGAGAAAAACTTCTGTAGTTTGAAGAGAAACGTATATATGCTCTTATATCATTAGCGTTAAATGTTACAATAATGTTGAATCAATATTAGAGGTGTCATTTTGGGGAGGGGGGAGCGAAATGTGCAATCACAAAGAGCCTTAAATTTGAAGGAATCTTTAACAAAAATTGCCATCTAAAATTTATAAGTAATAATGCTATATATTTAAAAAAGTTGCTTTTATTGGCATTTTAAAATCTCATTGTGCACTCCTTATAAATGTAAATATTGATATTTAAAGTGCCAATAACAACACCCTAAAAAATGAAATTGTTTTCCTCTCGTTTTATTATATCAATAATGTTATATATTGAAGTGAAACTTTATAGTTTAGAATTTTTTTCACACTTTTGTTCTTATTTGATTGTTTAAGATTGAATTGCTTTTGATTATTTAGCGAAAATTATATTTGTCGCTCTTTTTACTTACTATTTAATGACATTTGTAAACTTACAATCAGTTAGCCTTAGAGTTTGTTTTAATTTAAGTTATTGTTTTTTAATATCAATACACTATCCTTTTTTTTTTGGAAAATTATCGTAAAGGCGGGTCCTTTTATAATTTTACACAGGACCCCGAAAATCTCAGAGACGGTCCTGATTAATATGGTGTAATTAAGTTGTTATTCACTCATGAGATTCCAGGCCAAAATATTATTATGAGTTGATATTTTGTTGTTAGCAAGAGATGTATCCCTTTGCATTTACAAATTTATTGTGATGAAAATTGTAGATACAAGTGCATATATATCCTCGTTGTATGTAAAGCTGGCAAATCAATTCATTGAGTTGTTAATGGGTACCTATTAAGACATGTTTAATTTGATATCACCATAATAGAATGGTGAGATTGGTAGTGACGATGATGGTGAAAGAAGCAATCAAACTAAATGAGTTTTAATGGGTACGTATTAACAATCTAATAAATTGATTTGCCACCTTTATTTGCACGTAAAAAGCATTATACATTAATGTATGGTATACTTAGGGCTGGTTTGGTATTGCTGTGCTTTGAAAAAAAGCTGCTTCTGCTGTGCTGTGAGAATAAGCAGCTGTGAAATAAAGCAGTAGAGTGTTTGGTAAACTTTTTTGTAAAAGTGCTTTTGAAAAAAAAAAAGCAGTATTATAGTGTTTGGTAAACTTTTATGTAAAACAGATGTGAAAAAAAGCCGGTTTTTCAAAGCTGGGTTTTGCAGCTTCTTGTTTTTGGCTTTTTTTTCACCCAAAACTGTGAAAAAAAGCTGAAGCTGAACGTTTACCAAACACCAAAAACTGTCCCAGCTTTTTTTCACAGCAGCTTTTTTTAAAATCACCTCAACCCCAAACTGGGACTTAGTCTATTCAGACCCACGAAATTTTCTAAAAATTTCAGCACACAATTAACCATTAAATCCACTCTAGAGTTTTTATTTCTCGAATAGTGGAGCTATCCAGTTTTTTTGCCATTGCTTTCACTCTTTTTCAAGCTTTTAATTAGGGGGCATGTTGCCACTAGTATTATGGTCTAGTGGTATTCGTCTTCACTGATAAGTGAGAGGTCTTAGGTTCAAGTCTCGCCAAAGGCGAATTTGCACCAATTTATTGCTAGCCCATTGTGAGGCTAAGCCTACCCCCTCCCCTTAGTGTAGATAATATCGATTGTTTAAAAAAAAAAAAAAAAAAAATTAGGGGGCATGTTGGGTGGTTTACAAACCAAGTTGTGGCATGAATTTGAGCATAAGATGGGATCTACAAAAAAGACACCTACAAGAGGGACAAGTAATTAAGAAGGTACAAACCTCTGAAGTTCATTCATATCTTGCATTTCAACTTTGAAGCAGACCAGACGAACCAACGAGTTATTAGTCTGGTGAAATTTCTCCTTCATAACTTTGAAATAGGTCACAAATTTGACTTTCTGTCACCATAGTTTATTTTAAATAATAATAATAATATTTATACGTGGGTTAGGGTAATTAATCAGACCAGCATTTCCATCTTCTTTTCTATCCAAGTTTGAATTTCCACTCCGATAGCATGAGAACCCGAATCTTAGTTTTGAATTAGTCAATATTTGAAGGCCCAAAATGCAATCTTTGCTGTTTGTATCCACCTATCCTGGGCAGGCCAACTCATGAATTTTATCTGGGGTTGAAACTTCTTCATCCTAATTTGAATGGGCCTAATTTAAGGCCCATTCAACGTTTATACACATTTGAACGTTCAAAGCCCAATTCACAAATCCATCTTCTTCTTCTTCTTCCCAATTATGTTCCACTGTTAACCTAAAACCCCCAAAATCCTTAAACCCTAAATTCAAAAATCCGATTCCCAACCCCCAATGGCTCGACTGATTCAAACTGCTCGAAGCGTGCTTCCAGTTTTTTCCTCTTCCGCATCCAAATCCATAATGAAAGGCGTTCAGCGCCACCCAAATCTTCCGCTGCGGAAGGCAGTCTCAGCCTTTCTCTTCCACAGCAGACACAACGCTTCTGAAGCACTTTCCTAGTCGCCCATGGAAGCTAACATTCTTAGAATTCTCAAGAACGAGGTGGAGTACCAGTCCGAGTATGCTCCTCCTCAGCAGGTTGGTCATCCTCCTTTGTTATTCTTAGCTTCTGTTTGGTTTCCGAGGAAATTGCAGGAATAGAAACTCAGAAAGAAACAATCTTTATCAAATTGATTGTTCGGGTTTTTTTTCTTTCTAATTTCTCAAGTTGTGTCGAACTGTAGTGATTATTTGATATTTAGAGTTTGAGACCGCTTCTGTAACAATGAAAAGCGCTTCTATGATCTAGGAGCACTTTCTGGGGAAGTACCTGACGTATGTTTCTTCAGAATGTACAGCGGAGTGCTTTTTCAGGATGCACTTCCGAATGCTTCCAGTGCTTCACTTGGATTTTTAACAAAAGATTCAACGTCATTCTAATAAAAGCACTTATATAGCAAAAACCGCTTCGTAGCAAAAATGCTTTGTGTATAAGTAATCTCAAATGAGCCCTTATAAGTGTTGATTCTGAATTTCTCATCCACATTCATTTTTGTGATGGCATTTTTAACAAGAACTATAATCATTACAGCCTGCTACGAAATTCGAATCGTTTACGGTGCAGGATCGACCGGGAGAGCAGTGGATTACAATGAGAGGGAAACTCGGAGAGACTGAAGATATTAAAATTGAAGTCACTATGTTTGATGGGTATGAAACTGTTCGTAAAACTGGAGATGATAGCTCCGGGGAAGACGTGCGTCTTCACCTTAGCATGCTTGTTGATATTATAAAGGGGGGGTGGTTCCAAGGATTTGGAGGTTCTGTGCTCGGCCTGGCCGGATCGGTTGGAGGTTCAGAAAGTTTATGTTCTTGAGCGTGATCGAATGCCAGCTAAGCCTTATATGGGACCTGATTTCAGGTACAATTTCATGCCTCCCACATTGTATTTTCTGCTTGTTGTATTGTAAAGCCGTTGTTTCATTTTTGCGATCATGTATATGAAGCACCAAATTGTTTCACTTTTGCATTGTAACGCCCTTGTTTCATTTTTTCAATCATGTATATGAACTATGAAGCACCAAATTGTTTCACTTTTGTATTGTAACGCCGTTGTTTCATTTCTGCGATCATTTTTCGATCATGTATATGAAGCACCCTATTTACAATTCATTTTTTCTATCTCATCAGTCCTTATTTACTATATCAGCCTATCGATTTACCCTTAGCCTATTATTTTTGGTTTGCGGTCTTGGGTTTGGTGGCGAGGTGACCTTGTTTTCTTGTTTTTATGGGCAGGAGTTTGAATGGAAGGCTTCAACAGAGGCTGAGAGAGTATTTAGAAGCAAGGGGAGTGAATGATGAGCTTTCTGTTTTCTTGCATCAGTACATGATGAAAAAGATAGAATAGAACTGATCAAATGGCTGGGTAAAGTTCAGTCGTTCGTGGAAAAATAGAGCGGTAAATATCTGATAACTCAAATTAGATTTTCGGTCATTCTTTTCTTCTTGCTTAAAGAAATCTACCATTGATAAGATAGCAGGTTCTGCCCAAGTCACCCATTAAAGTTTAAAATGTGTGCAGCTCCTGAATGCTGTAGTATTTACTTAAGTCCGCAAGGGAAATTGACATTTGAGATGCATCTGTGATTGATAGGCAGATTTGGAGTATTCACGTGTTTGTTTTCTGGATTTCTCATTAGCCAAGCTGCAGATGAAGTTTGACACAGCCGGAGGCTATCGGCTATGCATCCTTCGTTGGTTTTCGAAGTGTGATGAATTAATCGAGTAAGGATTAGTGTTTCGAAACGTCACTATTTCGTGGAGTTTGGCGAAGAAACCAAACCCACACTTAAATTTTACTTAGTTTAGTTTCGATGACAACTGATAATGTTAGTGAGAAACACTTAAATAATCAAATTATACCCATTGTGTAATAACAGTGCAATAATAGTTGAGTCTACAGTTTTCCTCTTAGGTTTTGACGATGAAATGGAGTTTGGATGAGCTTACCCTGAATAACCCATTTTAAAATCATTTTTTTGGTAAATTCAAGTTCGATTTCTTCTCTTTATAATTTACTAGCCTTCGTGCAAGCGCTCACGCACGTGCAGAAGGCATTTTTTGAATCACGGCGTATTACGCGCGACTTACACATTTTAAATGTATTTATATGCGTAAATTGACAAAAGGAAAGTCAATTATTTAAAGTAAATGAATAATCTTAGATTATGCTAGAATAAACCTCTCATAAATCAATTAAAGTAGTTGAATTCACATAATAAAGTCGGTCTCTATATAATTTACATTAAGAATAGAGAAAATAATATTTAATAAACAATTGATTGAATCATATTATTGCTAGCCCATTGTGAGGCTAAGCCCGCCCCCTCCCTCTTAGTGTAGATAATATTGTTTAAAAAAAAATCATTTGACAACTAATTTAATCACATTATTATCTGTGTGCGAAAGACTTTTTTATAACTGGCATTACACGCCTCTTAAGATGTTTTGAACGTATTTAAAATAGAGAAAATAATATTTAATAAACAACTGATTGAATCACATTGTTGCTAACCCATTGTAAGGCTAAGCCCACCCCTTTCTCTCTCACTTTAGTGTAGATAATATCGGTTGTTAAAAAAAACAATCATTTGATAACTAATTTAATCACATTATTATTCACGTGCGAATGATTTTTTTTATAACCAGCATTACACGCCTCTTAAGATGTTTTGAACGTGTTTAAAAATAGAGAAATTGAATCACATTATTGCTAGCCTATTGTGAGGTACTAATTTAAAAAAACAAAAAAACAAACAAAAAAACCACAAAAAAAATTAATCATTAAAAAAATACTATTAAAATGACTAAAATGCCCTTGCCATATTTGATGCATTATTTTGGGATGCCTTTGAAGTTTTTTGTTTTGGTAGCATTTTTGTCCAATTTTTTTTACTGAAGCACATGACACCAAAAAGCACTATTCATCTTTATTGTTGGCTTTATATATAAGATTAAGATTAATTTAAAAATCACAGGAGGGTAAATATTAATTAATTTCTACATGAATAATCAAATCGATTAAGAAATGTGCATGCACATGTGAAAGATTTATGAATATGACATGTTACGGGGCAACTCTACGAAAAAGTTCTTTAATTGGAGAAATTTTTTAATAGATCAGAAATACAGTTTGGTACATCAAGTATCATAATACAAGTGGTTAAAAGTTTTTTCTTTTAAGTATACAACCAATTGTACAATAGTACTTGGTGTATGATTCATGTTTCTGATATGCTGAAAACAATTTTAATAAAAAAATTTGTTTGTGATAGGAACTTAGCAGGTTATGTAAAATGTGGCACATAAATTAATAATATAAGTTTGTAACTAAATCTTTTGTAGATTTTTCAGATCAATTAAGGACAGTGACTCAGTACACGCTCTTCAAAAAAGGACAAAGATACTACCATTAGCTCAATAAATATAAGGGTTTATCCAAAAAAAGTTGAATAAATATAAAATTAAAAGAAAAGGCAAAATCATTTTATATTTTCTTAAACCATCTCCAACCTTGGGCTATTTGCCAAATTTCCCCCCAAAATTTCCCCCCAAAGCCAACCCAACCCAAGGGAAATCTTTGGGCTAAATGCTAAATGCTAAACCTAGGCCAAATTCCCCCCAGAATTTAGCCCAGAAAATGGTGTGGGCACCACCAGCAGGACCCCACCCACATGGGCATGTCTTCCATGATTTATTGAATCCAACGGCTGAGATCGAATATAATTAAATTTAACGATAAAAAAAAATCTAATGGCCCAAATTTAAATCCATCAGCTAAAATAATTAAAAAAATTATTTAACTCAAAATTCACTCAAATTTAGTGATTTTTCAATATTTATCGGAATTTAAATATTTTTAGGCTAAAATGTTCATAAAATTAAATTATGATAGTGTACATAATTTTTTTAAAAAAAAAAATCACTTTAAAAGAAAAAATTAACCTAAATTTATTCTTTAATAATCTTAGGCTAAAAAATTTAGGCCAGAAGGATTAGAGCAGAAAAGCTGTTTTTGGGCTAAAAGTTAAATTTTTCAGGCTAAAAAATTTAGCTTTTAGCCCAAGAGTTGGAGATGGTCTTAGAAGGACAAAAAAAACATCATCAATCTAATGGTCATAAGTATGACTTGGTTTCTTTGGGTTTCTTGTAATGGCAAGTTGACAACTTTACATGTATTTCATGATCCATCTAATCTTAATCTCTTTTTTGTGAGTGGATCTTTGTCTAAGGGTTTATTTAAGAACCACTTCAGATTTTAATTTTCAGTTTTTAAGTTCTAGTTTTCGATTTTAGCCTATTTCCTAACTCATAATATTGTTTGTTCAAAAAAAAAAAAAAATCGAAATGGTTATCAAAAAACTTTTAAGTTGCTCATAATTCAATTGTGTGAAAAGTTATTAACAAATTACAGGTTTATGATTTTTTCAAAAATTGTTTCAAATTTTAAGCCATGTGAAAAGAAAAGTAGAGAGAGAGCGTATACAACATGTTACAAGATTATCCAATCAATTTGTCCCAATGTATACAGCATATTGCTCTTAATTAAATTGTTTGTTTTGTTTGGATCGACGTAGACACATTAATCATAAATTATTTGGAACAAATTTCACAACCCTCACATGTTCTTCTACTTGCAAACATAACTTTATGTTTAAAATTGTTGGACTAAACCAGAGGAGGTCAGTTTGTGATTGTTGATTATCAAATCTCACCATTTGATTTGAAGTGCAGATTCTTAAATTAGAAAAAACTTGTGAATATATGTTACCCCATGGCTTCGCTTACAATTTTATATTTTTCCAAAATATAAATTCCTTTCGTCGTCCACTTTTATAGATGAGATTCTCAACTGATGCAAAAAATTTTGGAGGTTCAGAATTATTTTTTAGGACATCAAATGGTTGCCGACCTCTTTTGATTCTATTCAGTGGCAACATACTTATAGAGAAGCCAACTTCCTCGCAGATGCTATTACATCCATTAGTCACAGTGTTGACAACATTTGTATTTGGGATAGGACGCTTTCTAATGAGGCACGCCAAGCATTTATATTTGACTGTATGAGTTCCGGGTGTTCTCAGGAATTTTCTTTATCTTAATAAAAAAAATTCCTAGCCAAAAAAAGAAAGTAAGAGTCGTGCATAAGGAGAAAAAATTAATTTGAAATTCACTACCCAAAAGAAAAACAAAAGTTCTTGTTGTTGAACTAAAATGTGGAGTACAAAAGTTGGAAAAATGAAAAATTCTAATGGATTTGGGACAAGTTAAAAGCAAACCAAAAGAGATCAAATGCTCTTGCTATTCTCAAAAATCAAATTTACACAAACCATATTCGAAATGTGAAACGAGAATTTTAAACCACATCTCAATACTGACATAAAAAAAATTCAAAAAAAGAAAAGAAAAAAACGAGGATCATATATGATACAATGAAATGAAGAAGAATTTTGCCGTCTCGATACTACTAACTAGTTAGAGCTTGAGCGACAAGTCAAGCTTCTTCATTTCCTCCTGATCACTACTACTCTTGAAACGACTGTCGTTTCCCAACCAACATTTTCCAATTTCTTCACTGCTTTGTGAAACCATGTTGCTCTTTGCCATGTCAAATCTCCCAGCACCACCAACACCTCTAGCTGCTGAAGCCGCAAGCTTTCCGACCGCCGGTTGCTGATCAAAAAGCGACCTTGACCCAAAACTCCGATGTCCATACGAACCACCAAACCTGATCGCAGACGAAGACATCATGGAACTAGGCTTGTGAATCATGGAGTGAGCCTGAATGTCCAGTGCCCTAAAAGCACCACCATGGAGAGGCAGAGAAGCCAAACTTGAGTAATAAGGGTACCCAAAACCTGCAGCTGAGGCCATTATGTGGGACCCCAACATCCTCTGCCCTCTCTTTGCTAGGGTTCTCTCTCGTTTGTGGGCATTCTGGTGACCTCCGAGCGCCTGCGAGCTGTAAAATTTTCTTTGGCAGTAGTTGCATGAGAAAACCCTAGGCTCTGCCGCATCAGAAACAAGGGTGGTGGTGGTGGTGGTGCCTTCTGATGAGCCCGTTTCGAGGCATTCGAGTAGATTGAGCTCCGGATTATCGAAGCTGAACCCGCGATTCGAATTGCTATCCGAAGCCTCTAGATCGATTATTCGGATGCTGGGTTTCTTCTCTTTTTCTTGATCTTTCATCTCCTCTTCATCTTCTTCAACTCTTAGTTTCTGTTTGGTTTCTTTTGGGTCTTGAAGTGGAGTGTTTGGACATGGAGGAGCTTCTGCTACTGAGAAGATATTTGTTTCATAATTCTTAGCTGGTTCCATTGCAGAAATCTTGATGGATGTTTTCTGATTTTTTTTCAAGTGGGATTATGAAAATTTGAGTTGACAGAAAGTTGTAAGCAAAAACTCAAAAGGATAAAAAGTGTGTTTATTGGACTGAGGGAAAGTAAATGTTTTTTGTGGTATATATGGATAATGGAAGAATCCACTGTTGTTAGAAGCTTTTTAAAAAAAAAAAAATGTTAAGATCTTTAAAGTTTATTCAACTTTATATTGGTAGGTTTACTTAATGTGATTTGTCACGTACTTTGATTGGATCAATGGAAGTTTTACACCGTTCTTCTATCTATCCATAAATCAACAAAAAAATAAAAGGTATTTTAGTTTTGACACCAACATATCGTTTTTTTCTTTTTAATTTCTTGTTTTTTATGAGGATTGTGTTTTACTCATTGCATGCATAAACAAATGCATGCCTCATTTGCAAGTGTACTATACATAGATGTTCTTAATTACTTGAGTTACAAGTATTTTACGAGTTTTGATTTTTTATTTTTTGAAAAAAGGACCGAATTGAAGCGATTGATGTTCCCGGCAATGTCACCCTAGCTAGGGCATGAAATACATCTCAGTACATGGCACTGTCACCCTTGCAACATTCTGTGGGGGACCTCACTCTTATTGGATGTTCAATAATCATCTCATTTTTATGTGTGTTGTGGACAGAACATTATTGACATCTACTTGTAATTTCATTGACTTATTTTCCCTACGAGGGTACTTTCCTATCATCTTTTTGAAATGCGGTCGACGAGAGAAACTTATCACATTAAGTGTTTATTAATTAGAGTAGTTTGGTTAGAACGCATCTGATACTGAATAAAATCACGTAGAGTGAATATACGAATTATGGTGGTTCATAAACTCTATACAAGTTTTTTTCCGATTTCATATAGATTGAATATATGTTAGGTGAAGTAAATTATTAACAAACTAAAAAGGGCATGCATTTCGAGAATTACTGGTTTATAATTTAACAATTAACTATCATTGCGAATAAGTGCATGTTTATTTTTTGGTTTAATTTTAATCGTTTTGAGCTTAGCTGTTGTCAACTGGCTTAACCCTAATATAAAAAACCCTAAAAAGTTAAAACCCTCATTATCCTTAAAACCTAGAGTCCATGTTACTACAGTAATAGATTATTAGGACGCAATGCATCCACTTAAACATAAATTAGTCTCGCAGGTAAAAGCTAATTTGGTTCACTGGCACAAAAGCTAGCTAATATTCTTATTTTCTATTCTTTTAAAAAAAAAAAAAAAAACTAAAAGATGATATGTCAATGGTGGAATGGCGACAAATGGCCGACAAATAAAATAGGGGGCAAGCTGATGTGGAGTTCCTCATGCTAATGTGCCATGATAGTGCCGTTTCATGCTGCATTATTAATATTTAATCACGGTTAAATCTGCAAAGTTAACCCCTAAAGATAAGTATAATCTTTTGAGCAACTTCTAGGTACACCTGAAACACGATCACTTTTATTGTAACAAATAAAATAATACACTTAGTGGAGGATTTTAGAATTCAAATATTAGGGAGTCCCAGTGTTAAAGGTTTAAGTTTTTTAATAGCAACAGGATGCGAAGCATGTAAAAAAGTTTCAGTTTATTTACTGAGGCATTTGGTCTAACAATTTGTACGCTTGTTATTGTCATTCAAACCATGTTACGCACATGTCAACATATATCGATATATGCCGAAACATAAATGGATGAGTGTTATCGAGAAAATTTGTCTAGTGCTCTCGACACAACTACCAAGATATGCCTAGCGGGCATTACCTTTTTTTTAGTACATCAATATTTGTATACTAAGGGGAGGGGGAGTTCGGCTAAGCCACACAATGAGCAGCCTAATTTGGTATCGAATTCGCCATCCACGAGATTCGAACCTAAGACCTCTCACAACGGGCATTACTTAAACACTTGTTGGGCACAAAAGGAATTTGAACAAACATTCAAAGAGTCATCAGAAGATTTTTCGAACTCCAGATGGTCTTGAGACTACCTTTGATTCTAATGTGCCGTCACTAATACACCGTGTGATTTGTGTACTAAGTAACTATAACAATTTCTCTAATCTTTGGATTTATTTATTTACATGTTATTTTTATAGAATTATTGCACGGGCATAAAGTCATTGTAGGAAACTTTCTCTTCTTTCACCCAATCATAACCCCACATAAAAGTTTGGTGAGAATAAAATTGAGTGACTCACACTGACTTGAGTGGAGTTTGGTATTTTACCTTCTAATTGGTTTAATCAACTCATATGATTCCATGTTTAAACATTCATAGTCAAATCAAATATGGGACCAAATCTCCTTTTGAGATCTCCCTGTCTGTCCAGTCTCCAAACTAGTTCGACATACGAACTACTCCAAAAGAAGAAACCCATGAAAGTTCCATAAATCCATCACCTCCTCCACCTAAAATGTTTTTCAAAGATTTGAACTCTATTTCAAACATTTCAAAGGGGGGCAACTTTATCGGAGAAAAACTTATATATTGTGGTGATGTGACTCTTCGTTCATAATATAAGTCATGCGATTAGTGTTGTAGATGTGAATGTCATATCAACTCGTGAGATGTGAATTTTTCTTCATTTACAGACTACAGTCACCTACTTAAAATAGTACTACCCATCAAGGAAACAAGAGAAAAATGAAAAACAACTCAATGGCTCATGAGATTCAAAAGCATGGGATGCAATATGAAAACTTCTCGAAAAGTCACTTATAGTACTACTATTGATTGAACTTAAAACTTTCAAAAGACAAAATCAAAATTAGGGGTCGCAATGAGTCGTATTGATCAAGTTTACCAATTTTTGTTTGGATCGTGTGTTAGTGTCAACCCACGAGTTGATCCACAAAGAAGAAGTTATCAATTCATAAATAATATGCCAAATGAACATCGTTAGTCCGATTTTAATCATGAAGACCTAATTCAAGTTGCGTAAGGTGTCACATTCGAAATTGACAATCCTGCTTTAAAACAATTAGAATCAATGATTTAAAGGGAAGGCTCTCAAGCCCAAGTGCGCTCTAGAAGTACCATAGACAATGTTAGCGGGTTTATCTAGTCACTAGGCAGCCCTAATTTCATCCCAAACTAATCCTAAGGTATAGACCATTAACTCTTTCAGGTTGGCCCAAAAATCCATACCCAGTTGCCCTACACATGCAGGATATGAGTGCCAAGTAGGAACTACTAATTACTACAAAGAACAAAAGGATTGCTTCTCAGGTTTTGACTTTCACACACCCAGTAATTGTATTTTATAACATTTGACAGTTTAAGTGGAAATGGATAATATTAATCCATTATATATATAATATATGTACTATTATTCAGAGAACCCTCATTGTCAATTTTTTTTTCTTATTTTGCCCTCAATTTTGATACACACTCTTGACAAAAAGGAGGGTAAAATAGTAATTTTGTACCTTTTGACAAAATGACAATCATATCTCTATTTTTCCTATTTTACCCTCTTTTTTGAGAAAATTCATATACTTATTTTTCCAATTTTACCCTCACTTTTAATATACAATATTTACATAAGAAGGACAAAACAGTAATTATGTAATACTAAAAAAATATACACTTATTAAGAGAAATTGTTCATACACACAAAGTGTGTGCTCTCTGCTAGTGTGTGTGTGTGTGTGTCTATATATATATATATAGGAATTGCTTAAGGGGAGGGATCCCCATTTTTTCAAAAAAATGGGGACACACTCCCCACCGTTGGATTTAACTTTAATGAAATTGTGTGGTTGAGATTGTGTGACCTGTGTTTTAATCTCAACCACACAATTTCATTAAAGTCAATCTAACGGTGGGAAGCGTGTCCCCATTTTTTTGAAAAAATAGGGATCCCTCCCCTTAAGCAACCTGTATATATATATATATATATATATATATATATATATATATATATATATATATATATATATGTGAGGTTTACTTACTTTGAAGCTGAAGCATTCGACTTAGTGATTGAAAATTCATTGAACCCTAAAATAAACAACCTAAATTAAAAACATTAAAAGGTAATTATGTGCTTCCAAAGTCTTAGTGGGTTGCTTTCTGCACCAATCACCACTAAATGTATCTCCAATGGTCCAATGGATGTACATAATTATACAATATATAAAACTTGATCAATTTCATATGTGGCTTACGAGGACCTCAATAATTTTATCGGTGCATGTGAGATCACGAGTGTATGCTTTAAATGATGAAAATTACTGGCTACCCCATAATTAAGAACAAAGAACATGACCCTTCTAAGAATTATCTGAATTGGATTGAAAACAATGTCCAACTTTTCTATTTATCTTTAGGTTTCACCTATTATAGAGACGTTTTAATACACGGTAACCCTTTCACGAGAAATGAAGTGCTGCAACCTTCTCACAAGGGGTGGAGTAGACTTCCGCCCGCGAGCATTTTATATACATACGTAAGTCTCATCCCTTTATGAGAAGGCCTATCGCAACTAGGCTCATTGCCATCAGGGCAACTGTCTGGGCCCAAGATTGACAGGGGCACCAAAAGTTAAAAATCTTAGGAAACAACTATTTGGTAATATGAAAAGGAAAAAAAAAGGCAATGATAATGAAATTACGGAAAGTTTAAGAGGATCTCTTAAAAAAAAAATTTCTACAAAGAATGAGTCGGTTGAAAATTTGAGAGAAATTGATGTTGGTGAAGAATCACAATATGTTGTTGGGGAGTCTCATGATCATGAAATTGGTGGTTATGTGGAGAAAGATGTTAATGACGAGTCTCATGACCATGAAAATGGTGGTGATTTGGAGGAAAATGTTGGTGATGAGTCTCAAGACCATGAAAATGGTGGTGATGTGGATTTAAATGTTGATAATGATCGTATTGGTGTAGAGGAAAATATTGAATCTCCTGAACTTATTTTCCATTTAAACATTTATGATCCAAGAGTTTGAGATAGTCTTAATGCAGAAATGAGAGCCTATCACCTATCATAAGGACAAACTCTCTAGAAAATTTTCTTCACACTACTATGATCTGGGTGTGAGGGCCTAGCCCCCCAGCTTTGACTGGGTTCTAGCCCTTGTTAAATATTTTTTTTATACATATGTTTCCTTATTAAAAAAGGGCACACTTTAAGCTTTCGCACTGGGCACCAAAAAACTTAGGACCGGCCCTGATGGCAACCCGTATACAAGACTTTCTCCTCTCATGAAGTTGAATGAAACTTAAGACTCTAGCTACATAGAGACACGGGCAGTTTGTCTGCAGAAACTTCTATTTAAAATGACCCAGTTTTTTTTTTTCTTTTTAATTTACAATTCCTTTCCAAATAGATACATCCTTTTCTTGCCAAGTTTTCTGTAAATTAATTTGGCTGTATATGTTTGATGTTTTCCTCCTCCTTCAAAGTTCAAACCCTAGCTGCTAATTTGGTTTGACATACATCCAGCAGGAAACTTCAACAACAAACTTCCAAACACAAAACCAAATGTTGTAAACTTGGTCGATAATATTTCCTTAGCATTCGCACTTCTGACTTCCTCCCTCCTCTATAAAAAAACCCTAATAACCCAAATTAAGCCGGCCATTTCCGAATCTTGTACCTCAGAAGCAGTGCAATGGGTACCCCAAAGTTGATGCCTTTTTTCATCCTTGTAATCTTCCACACAATGCTTTCTTCCGGCTCGGGTTCGAATTCAGATCATTTTCATCCATCTGGGAAAGGAATCAGAGCAGCCTATTTCCCATCATCTAATTCGTTCTCACCATCCTCTATAGACACCCAATACTTCACCCACATCTACTATGCTTTCCTCCAACCCGAATCCACCACTTACAAACTCAACGTCACCGAATTCGACAAAGCGAGGATACCCGAATTCATCAACGCGCTCCGGATCAAAAACCCGCCTGTCACCACACTACTGTCCATAGGCGGCGGCGGTAACAATGCGACCGTGTTTGCACTCATGGTTTCTACTCAGGCGACCCGGGAAGTTTTCATCAACTCCACAATTCAGGTGGCACGGAAATATGGCTTCCAAGGCGTTGACTTGGATTGGGAGTTTCCTAAAGATGCCCTGGAAATGTCAAATCTTGCCTTGTTGTACAAGGAATGGAGAAGGGCTCTGGATAATGAGGCTAGAGTTTGCGGTAAACCCCGTTTACTTTTAACCTCCGCGGTATATTACGCATCAAAATTTACTTTTCACGGCGGTCCGAGATCGTATCCGGCCGGGGCAATAAGTAAATATTTGGATTGGGCCAGCCCAATGTGCTTTGATTACCATGGGTCATGGGAAAATTTCACCGGGATGAATGCTGCGTTGGATGATTCCAAGAGTAATATTAGTACTCGTTATGGAATCGGGTCGTGGATTGAAGCCGGTGTCCCGGCCAAAAAGCTCGTCATGGGTCTGCCTTTGTACGGGCGGACTTGGACGCTCAAGGACCCAAAAGTGAACGGGATCGGGGCACCGGCTTTGGGTGTGGGCCCTGGGGATGGTGTTTTGGTTTATCACCAAATACTTCAGTTTAACAACAGAACCAACGCAACTGTTGTGTACGATACCGAATCAGCGTCTTACTATTTTTATTCGGGTAGCTCTTGGGTCGGGTATGATGGTGTCCGGTCCGCGAACATGAAGGTCCGGTTCGCGAAGTCGTTGGGCTTGGGCGGATACTTCTTTTGGGCTCTGGGCCAGGACAATGAATGGGCCATATCAAAACAAGGTCAGGCTCCAACCCAAACTCAATTTGAATTCAATATTTTTTTTAATTCCACATTTTATGTAGGTTTGAGTTTAATGTTGTGTTTCTTGTTTGGCAGCTTCTAATGCTTGGAAATACTGAGGATTTATTTTTAAGGGAATATGAATGCGCCAAATCCCGAGCTTCGTGGTATATATTCTCTATTAGTATCCATCTCATTACGCGACGAGATAATGTTATCAACTCCACAAGTAATAAAATACATTTATTTGTATAATTTCATTGTAATTTATTTATTTTAAAGTAGAAATATTTGCTTAATAATACACATGTTTTAAGATCTCATGTCCAAAAGGTAAACAATTTAGTGCATATGTGGATACAATATCTATTTGGCAGATCTAATTAGGGGAGGGCACGGTTTGGTTCGGTGAAGTTTTAAATTAAAATTGAAATTGAAATCGAATTCAAAATTTATTTTGGTTCAGTGTGGTTTTTGGGTAAGAAGTAAAAACCGATATAGAACCAAACCATTTGGTTTTGGTTCGATTTGGTTTCGCATGTGCCACACTTGTAGGCTCGTTAAAAAAATTGACATTAATACAAGTATTCAACATTCAAACAAACTGAAAATTCCATACCTAGTCATTTGCAAACTAAATGCTTTATGTCATTAATACAACTCAAATAAAAAAATTCCATGATAATCACCATACTAAAATTCAACTTGAAGCAAAGTTTTTTTTTTAACAAACGATATTATTTACATTAAGGGGAGGGAGGTGGGCCTCACAATGGGCTAGCAATAATGTGGTTCAAATTCGCCTTTGGCGAGAATAGAACCTAAGACCTCTCACTTACAAGTGAAGATGAATAATACTAGACCGTAGTACTAAGTGGCAACTTGAAACAAAGTTCAACATCAAAACGACTATGGCATTACTTTACTACAACCCAGTTGAAAAGGTTAAGTTTACCATACTAAAATCATAGTTCAAACAATGTTCAACGTCAAAATGCCTTATGACATTAGTACAACCCGAAAAAATAAATTGTTTATACAATTAAACAAAAAAGTTTTGGTGTTTAAACTCACTACTTTGAAATTTTGAACCTACAACCCTTTCCTTTTAGACACTTACTATTCAAAGGTTTAGGAGGCCTTTAAGCTTGTAAACGAGCTTGAGAAGGCATTCGAGCTTGAGAATGTGATACTTGGGAAGACCTTGGACCTTATAAAAGTGAAACCAATAGATGAGAAGCCATTGAACTTTGTGAACTAGAAGCTTGAGATTGCTTTGCAGCATGTTGTGGTTGTAGATTAAGAGTAAGAGAAGCGATACTTGAATTCGAATGGGCCAACTCTACAGAATACAAAAACATAAACAATATAAATTACATTAGTTGTTATAAATTTTAAAAAGCCTACAAATATTTTTCCACATTATGCAGTTCAGTTCAGTTTCGGTTTGGTTCTAAATATTTTTAATTGAAACCAAACCACTTTTTAGCTTTTAAGTTTCAAACCGAAATCATTTCAAAATTGCAAAAATCAAACCATTATGTCTGTGTTTTGGTTTTGATTTTCCGTTTCAAGTGTCCACCAATAGACCTAGCTGATTGAAGCTGTGAAAACTGGAAGGGAAATGGAGTTTGCTGATGAATAATATCTTACGTAATTGACTTGATATTGAATCATACAATGATACATGACTTTATACAGTAAAGGGAAGGCTACTCTAGGTAAATACATCCTGATTGTTTGCTAATTACATTACGATCCTATAATCACTCTAAATGAATAGTTGACTTATTTTCTTTCCTTTAACATTCCCCCTCAAGTTGGAGTATGGATGTCAATAATACCTAACTTGTGAAGATGCGTTCGAAAGACGGCTTCCCTTGTCGGCTTTGTGAATATGTCGGCAATTTGTTCTCCGGTTTGCACATATGCAGTTTTGATCTCTCCATTTTAAATTCTTTCTCGTACTGTATGACAATCCAACTCAATGTGTTTGGTTCGTTCATGATATACCGGATTTGCAGCAATGTACAAGGCCTCTTGGTTGTCACAGAATAGTTTTGTAGGTTCAGGATGATTAACCCTCAAATTATGTAACAGATACCTTAGCCAAGTGAGTTCACATGTAGCAGCTGCCATGGACCGGTACTTCGCTTCAACTGAGGACCTAGAAACAATTGTCAGCTTCTTGCTTTTCCATGATACAAGTGCTTGTCTAAGGAATACATGGTAACCTGTGACGGATCGTCGCGTAGTTGGACAACGAGCCCAATCCGCATCACAATAGCCGACCAAATTTAATGGGCCATACGATGGAAAGAGTAATCCTTGACCCGGAGCTGCCTTTAAGTATTGAAGTAACTTGTGGATAACATCGAGATAAGGCTTTCTAGGTTGCTGCAAGAATTGACTAAGGGTATTAACCGAATACGTGATTTCTAGTCTTGTGATAGTAAGGTAAATTAATTTTCCAACCAAGCTGCGATAACGAGTTGGGTCCTTGAGAAGGTCACCATCATTTGGATTCAACTTTAGTTCTGGATGCATAGGAAATTTGGCAGGCTTCACACCAAGTACACCATTATCTTCCAATATGTCCAATGTATATTTTCGTTGGCATATTGAAATCCCTACCTTCGATCGTGCAACTTCAACCCCAATGAAGTATTTCAATGGGCCAAGGTCTTTAATCCAAAAATAATTACTGAGAAATTTTTTAAGGTCACTGATTACCTCTTCATTGTTCCCTGCGATGATCATATCATCAACGTATAATACTATCACTGTAAATGAATTTCCACGGACCTGAGTGAATAATGAATAGTCTGCCCGTGATTGTTGAAAGCCAATGTTTTGGATTGCAAATGAGAACTTGTGAAACCAACTTCTTGAGGCTTGCTTCAGTCCATACAAGGACTTGTTGAGTCGATAAATAAATCGATCCCCTTGTTGACGATAACTAGATGGAAGAAGCATGTAGACCTCCTCATGGAGATCCCCATGAAGAAAGGCATTCTGGACGTCCATTTGGTGAAGGCTCAAATGGCGAACGACAGCAACCGTCAAGAAACAACGGACGGTGATGAGTTTGGCTACGGGGCAAAAGTTTCTTTATAATCAATGCCTTCGCGTTGAGTGAATAGCGGGCTTTGTACCTTTCAACGGATCTATCAGCTTGATATTTAATTTTGAATATCCATTTACAGCCAATCGGGTAATGGCCAGGAGGAAGAGAAACCATGGTCCAAGTGTCGTTAGCTTCAAAAGCATGAATTTCAGCCTGCATAGCGTCAACCCACTGCGGGTCTTAACTGGCCTACTCATAAGACACTGGTTTCACCAAATGGGAAATATTGTGTGCAAAATGTTGATGAGCAGAAGACAAATTATAGTAAGAGACATACCGATGGAGCGGGTACCGTGTACTGGAAGTGGTAGGGAAAATGGTGTTGGGAGAAAGCAGAGAGGCATGGTGTGCTTGATAGTGTTTAAAGTGAGCAGAAGGTCGTGTAGTTCGACTAGATTGGCGAAGAAGGGGTTGGGGATTAGGGAAGGTGAACGGTGATGTTGGTGTGGTAGAGATGAGGGCGTCATTAGGTTGTGAGGGTATGGGTTGGTTGTGTGATGGGGGGAATGAATTAGTGCGGGGTCGTGAGTCGGTGGAGGTATAAAATGTATGAGATTGATGGTTGGAGAATCTGGGAGTGAAGATAAGGGGGGCATGATTTCAGTGGTATAGTTGAGATTAAGTGGGATTGAGGAATTGGTGGGATGGATTGGGTCAACAGGTGATGGGGTAATGGTTTGTGGGCCGTGGGAAGTTTGGGATTGAGGTGATAAATGTGGTGTGATGTCATCATGAGGATATGGCAAAGTAGGCTCATCAGTTTGAATTTCTGGTGGTGAGGTGAAGAATGGAAAAACATGCTTATGACAGATTACATCCCGAGATGAGAAAATTTTCTTGGTATCGAGGTCATAAACCCAATAGCCTTTTTAACCAAGTGGATAGCCAATAAAAACACATCGTTATTCCCGGGAATCAAATTTATGAGTGGGTGTGAGATTGGTTGCATAGCAGAGACACCCAAAAGTTCAAATATGAAAGTAATGATGTGCAACAACAAGGGGGTAGGAAGACGATTTATAAGGTAACAAGTTGTTTGAAGACTTTCTCCCCATAATTTTAAAGGAAAATTTGCTTGAAAGTGAAGAGCTCGCCCCACATTCAAGAGGTGACGGTGTTTGCGTTCCACAACTCCATTTTGTTGAGGTGTGTGGGGGCAAGAGTGTTGAAAAATAGTGCCACAATCATTTAAAAATGAACGCATGGAGGTGAATTCTACCCTATTATTAGCACGTAAGGCCTTAATGGTACAATTGAATTGGGTTTTGACCTAAGAGAAGAATGATTTCAATAAAGATTGTGTCTCAGACTTAAAAGACATAAGATGAATCCATGTGAAACAAGAAAAATCGTCCACAATAGTTAAAAAATATCGTGCCCCAAAATGTGAAGTAACTTTGTGAGGCCCCTAAATATCACAGTGGATTAAATCGAAAGGTGCAATTGATTTTATTGAACTTGGAGAAAAAGATAAACGAGTTTGTTTCACCAATAGACAAATATCACAAACATGCTAGGAATCAAAAAAATATTTCTGGGATGGTTTTGGATAAGGCTTAGAGAGGTGCAGTGGATGGATGTCCTCGGAGGTTGTGCCACAAGCTTGAGGTACGGTTGACACTATGTGATAGGTGTAGGTTTTGGCTCGGCTTGAGGTAGTATAGCCCATTATATTGCTTGCCCAGGCTAATCATCCTCCTCGTAGCCACGTCCTGTATAACACAAAAATCAGGAAAAAATATCACGATACATTTCAATGCTTGAGTGAGTTTGCTAACGGATAACAAATTAACTCTAAACTTCGGTACATGAAGTACTACATCAAGAATCAAATCAGAGGACAATTTGACTGATCCAATTGATTTGATTTCAGTTTGGCTCCCATCTGGTAATCCCACAAAATCATGTTGTGTGTCTGATGTATTATGTGTTGGCAATGATTTTGATATATGATATGGCGCTCCACTATCCACAATCTAATATAATGTTGACTGTGAGTCATGGTGAGTAATATTACAGGTTGATGTGATTATACCTATAGCATTTGCGAACGATTGGGTATTATCGTTTCCTTTTCGGAGCATGGCCATGATCTGATTGTCTTTTTCAGTGGTGAATGTGGGCCCCTTGGTAGGCATTGTTTTGACCAACTGAGGTGGATTTGTTTGTGCATTATGAGTTGATGGTTTATTGCCTTTTGGCTCCACATTCTTGCCATGAAATTTGTGGCCCACTAGAAAGCCATTAAGGAAAAAATAATCATCTGCAAGGTGTTCTCCGTCACATAGCTGTACTTGAGCAGTTTCTTTGAAGATGTCGTTCCTTGAGTGGTGGTGGAACGGCTTGTCTGCATTGCATGATGGTTGCTTAAATTTTCACGCCGAGAGGCTACTTCGACTTATCTCTCTTGCTGAATGACCAAGGCATGGACCTTGCCTGTGTCAGGAAGCAGGCTCATCATCAAGATCGATCCACGAACGGTGGCGTAAGAGTCGTTCAATCCCATAAGGAACTGCACGACTTTTTCATTTTCTTCTCGTTCGGCAAGTTTCTTTAGTCCTTCACATGTGCAAGTGAGAGGATCGTGGTATGAGGCTAATTCATCTCAAAGCACCTTCATCTTGGTGTAATAGGCAGAAACAGACTGATGTCCTTGTTGGTGTTTGACGATTTCTTGTCAAATACGGTAAATCCTAGAGTCATTACCTTGTGAAAACCTATCTTTGAGATCATTCAAAATGCCAGCTGCCGTGTCGGTATAGAGAATGCTGCCAGCAATGTTCGAGTGGACTGAATTCACGATCCAAAGCAACACCATGTCATTGCATCACTTCTAAGTAGCGTATTTTGCCTTTGTGGGTTTTGGGGTTGTGATGGATCCATCGATCAACCCAATCTTATTCTTTACGCTAAAACCAATGCGCATGGCACAGCTCTATTGTCTGTAATTATGTTCGTCAAGAGGTTTTGAGACCAAGATGAGTCCCGGATTATCTGAGTGGTGTAAAATAAGTGGGTCTGAGATGTCGATTAACACCTCTGTGAATTTCGTCTCACTTTCACTCATCTGGTTTTGTTTGCAGCGACATGTGTGGTTGGGTTCCTAGAGGCACCAAGATCGGTGCTCTAGTACCATGTGAAAACTGGAAGGGAAATGGAGTTTGCAGATGAATAATATATTACGTAATTGACTTAATATTGAATCATACAATGATACATGGCTTTATACAGTAAAAGGAAGGTTACTCTAGGTAAATACATCCTGATTGTTTGCTAATTACATTATGATCCTATAATCACTCTAAATGAATAGTTGACTTATTTTCTTTCCTTTAACAATTCAGCTGCAAGTCAACAATCATAGTGTCTGTAGGCCCCTTGCTTTGGCTTAGGGTCGGTGGCCGTCTTTCTCCTCCCTCCTTCTAGCCTATCTCTGCCCCACGTAGCCATCCTCTTGCGATTCCCCTAGACCCTAGCCCCCACCCCCGCCTCCTTCCCCCTCTGTTTTCCCTCGACCGCACCTCCGATGACCCTCTCTTATTCCTTTTTTCTTTCTTCCATCGGTGCTCTATGTACCTGTTCTCCCTACCATTTTGTTGGAAGTCAATTTTCCATAGCTTTGTTCAACCATCCGACAAAAAATAAAGATCTTCCTTTCTCTCAAGAGAGTTTCTCTTGAGCTAGGGTTTGATATGCAACTTAGAGTTGGTTTCTTGGTTGTTGGTGGGCCGAATCCACCTTCTATGGCTTGATTTTCAGGGTGGGTTTTTTGTGCTCGACCAATTAACCCTGGCACCACCGACCTCGCTAAATCTGTGGCGGCTTCGCTTGCTTTGCTAGCGGTAGCCGCAAATCTCTTTGGATGCAGTAAAGTCAGTCTTTGCTAAGGTTTCCTAATCCTAAGTGTGAAGATGAGAAATTGGTGGATTCCATTCTTGGAGTATTATAGCTTCATTGTAGAATTGTTTGTTTGTACTGCAACTAGCGGATGATGTCTTGCTCAACAAGTAAATAGGCCTTGCTTATCAGCGATGACTTGATATGGTTTCGCTTTTGGGGATGACATTAAGTTTGCCTCGATTTAGATTTGTTACGTCTGTCGTTTTTGTGACAGATTTTTACTATTGGTGCTTGTGCTGGTGTTTGTGCTACTTGTGGTAGCAATTTAGGAGATTACTTTTTATGTTGTGTACAAATTATCTCCAAATCAATGAATTGGTCACTGGAGGAATGTACACATTGTGACAACCCTTGTATTTGTTCTTGTTCATCCTCCGTAATTAATTTGGTTCCACCCACTTCCGCCGGTTTCACCCCCTGAGGCTGGTGGCCAAATACGAACGTCGGAACACAAGAATCTCTCCAACAACAAAGCATGTCTGATCATGTGGGAAGTGGTACTGAAGGAGCTGCTGGACTAGGGTTTGTAGTAGGCACTAGAAATCTAGTTCATAAATTCATTTGGACTAGGGTTTGTACTGTGCAACAACATCGAGTTTGTTGCTGCTATTAATAAGTTGGGCGGCCATGAAAGTATGTTCTTTCAATCTCTTAAAAGGTTTTGTTCTACAACCGATTTAGGATTTTAGCGATGATCTATGTATATGCAGTACAACCTGAATAATAAGGAGATATTAGGTTCTCATCATTCCTTTTGCTACTTCATTGATTAAAATCCTATTCTTTTTCAATTTTTGATCAAGGTCCTTAGGTATTAATAGCATCATTAATTATTTCAATAATAAAATATTTTTTTATTTCTAAATATGTGAGATCCCACATCGCTCAGGGGAGTTGATCCTGTGAGCCTTATATGTATATTCCCATCTCTACCTAGGGCGAAGCCTTTTGGGAGCTCAGTGGCTTTGGGTTCCATTGGAACTCCGAAGTTAAGTGAGTAGCGCGCGAGAGCACTCCCATGATGGGTGACCCATTGGGAAGTTCTCTGAGTTTCCAGAAACAAAATCGTGAGGGCGTGGTCGGGGCCCAAAGCGGACAATATCGTGCTACGGTGGAGGCGTGCCCGGGATGTGGTGGGGGCCTGAGTCGGGATGTGACAATTTGGTATCAGAGTCTAACCCTGGCCACGTGTGTGCCGACGAAGACGTCGGGCCCCTAAGGGGGGTGGATTGTGAGATCCCACATATCCCAGGGGAGTGGATTCTGTGAGCCTTATATGTATATTTCCATCTCTACCTAGCGCGAGGCCTTTTGGGAGCTCACTGGCTTCAGGTTCCATTGGAACTCCGAAGTTAAGCGAGTAGCGCGCAAGAGCACTCCCATGATGGGTGACCCAATAGGAAGTTCTCGTGTGAGGTCCCAGAAACAAAACCGTGAGGGCGTGGTCGGGGCCCAAAGCGAATAATATCGTGTTACGGTAGAGGCGTGCTAGGGATGTGGTGGGGGCTCGGGCTGGGACGTGACAAAATATATTCATTTAATGTTAAAAATGTTACAATTAGTATATTTATATTTATGACTAAATTTTTTATCATATATTTTTAGTTTTAGTTTGTACCCATTTTTAATTTGTACCAATTTTCTTTTCAGTTTTAATTTGTACCCATATATTAATTTCTTGGGTAAATTACACAAAACCACCTCAACTATTGGTCTCATGACACTTTCATACCTCATCTTTTAAAATTGACAATGTCATACCTCATCTTTAGAATTTGGTCAATTTTATACCTTCCGTTAGCTTGACCGTTAATTTGTCAGTTAAATGCTAACGTGACTTGATCCAAATCCTACTTTCTATTAAAAAATTAAGAAAATATTAAAAAAATCATTTAACATATTTTAAATATTAAAATAACAAAGAAAAGTGAATATATATATATATATATATATATATATATATATATATATATATATATATTCAAAACCCAATTCGTCCCCACCCCACCTCCTCTCTCATCCCCCATCTTCTTCCCCTGCTGACTAGAAACGAAACAATAAAAAAAAATAAAAAAAAAAAAAAATTCAAAACCCAATTCGTCCCCACCCCACCCCCTCTCTCTCCTCCCCTATCTTCTTCCCCTGCTGCCCAGAAACGAAACGAAAAAAAAAACTAAAAAAAATTCAAAACCCAATTCGTCCCAACCCCATCTTCTTCCCCTCATCCCCCATCTTCTTCCCCTGCAGCCCATAAACGAAACGAAAAAAATAAAATAAAATTCAATACCCAATTCGTCCCCACCCCACCCCACCCCCTCTCTCTCTTCCCCCATCTTCTTCCCCTGCTGCCCAGAAACGAAACGAAAAAAAAAAAAAAAAAAATTTCAAAACCCAATTTGTCCCCACCCCACCCCCTCTCTCTCATCCCCCATCTTCTTCCCCTGCTGCCCAGAAACGAAAAGAAAAAAAAAAAAAAAAAAAAAAAAATTCAAAACCCAATTCGTCTCCACCCCATCTTCTTCCCCTACAGCCCAGAAACGAAACGAAAAAAAAAAATTCAATACCCAATTCGTCCCCACCCCACGCCCTCTCTTTCCTCCCCCATCTTCTTCCCCTGCTGCCCAGAAATGAAACGAAAAAAAAAAAAAAAAAAACTAAAAATCAAAACCCAGTTTGTCCCCACTCGAGACTTGGGCTCGCACATCCATGGCTCGCCGGACCTGGGTTGGGTGTCCTCTGGGTGCCCCAGAGCTTCACGGAGACAAAAGGAGAGAGGGTTGACGCCAATGATGGTTTTGGTATCGTCGTCGGTGGGTGTGGGTGTGTAAATGGGTGCATGAGTGTAGATCTGGGAGAGAGGTATAGTCTGTGCGAGAGAGAGGGGGAGAAAGAGTGAGTGAGCTGAGAGAGAGGGAGATGTTGGCATGGGTGGGGAAGGGTGGGGGGTTTCACGGAAGGGGAACGGGAAGGGGTCGGGGTGGGGGGGAGATGGGAATGGGTTCTGGGATGTAGAGAAGAGAGAGAGGCGAGAGAAAGGGGGATAGAGAGAAGAGAGAGGAGAGAGAGAGATTTAATATAAAAATAAAAATTTTAAAATTTTAATTATTAAAAATATATTTAATAATTTTTTAATCCAGTTAGATTAGTGAATGGGCCCACATGTAGCCACGTTAGCACTTAACAGAAAAACTGACGGATGTATGACATTGACACAAATTCGTAAGATGAGGTATGACATTGTCAATTTTAAAAAATGAGATATGAAAGTGTCATGACACCAATAGTTGAGGTTGTTTTCTGTCATTTACCCTAATTTCTTTTTGTGCCCATATTTTTTTATTTGTACTTTTTATTTTGCTAAATGTACCCATGCTAATTATATGTACCCATTCATGCAAAACTTTTTAATCTTAAAATGTACCCATTCTTAAATATACCAATTTGTTATATGTAAAATGTACCTTTTTTTAATATAAAATCTATTCAATTTTTTTCTAATCCATTTTTAAACTTATATGGGTACATTCATTTTTCTTTGATTTTAAAATGTATCCATGTCAAGTTTAATCAAAGAAATTTACTAATGTTATTAAGCCTAATATTTTTTTTTTTGTTTTTTGTTGTGATTTTGAAGAATGTACCCATGTTTTGATACAATAATTTTTTTGGTTAATTTTGATGAATGTACCCATGTTTACACACACACACACACACAAAAAATAGTATATTTATATTTTAATATTTTTAATCTCACAAATTATGGTTTTTTATTTAAAATCTCATTTATATAAACAACTAAAATTTCTAATTTTTAATTTAAAAAAATATAGTAACGTACATCGAAATAAATTATCACATTAATTTCAAGGACCTCGATCAAAAATTAAAAACCAGTAATATTTCAATCAAAGAATATTTATAATTAAGGACCGCATCCAAAATCTCGCTATTTTATAATTCTTTATGCATTCGCATCGTAAGAAAATGCATGCAGTAAAATAAAAGTTGAAAGTTAAAATCACTAGCCTTAAATGAAGGTTAAATTACTACTAATTCCTTATAATTAATTAAATTTGTTTCGATGCATGCAGAACTTGATGAAGAATGCTAATCCGAATCTTGAAGTTTCCCATTATTCAAAATTTTCAATTTCCCGTTAAATCCAGAGAGATTTTATAGACATTTTCTTTGCTGCATGCAATTCGGGCCTAACTCAAAATTAAAGTTGGGCTAACCTATTTAAACGAATTTTATTTAGAGAATTGTTTTTTTGAAAAAAGTACGATATTCATTAAAGCAGTTGAAAATATGTACAAACTGGGAATAGTATGCATACTGGACCTCGATACAAATTTTGCCGGAGATTTCAACCCGAACTAAGAAAAAGAGTGTCCCGCACAACAATAGACCTATTCTCAAATGAACAATCAAATGGAAATTACATCCCTTCCTAAAATAAAATGTCCTGAATCAAATTCGGAGGTTCCTCGAACCACATCACCTCCTGAGAAGCACCAAGGCCCATTCGAGCTAGACGATTATTAGCATTACAAACTAATCATTTCGTATATTCTTTGTTTTTATAAAGGAAACACTCGAAACCAAATAGAGGGAAATATTTTGTACTGAATAGTCTTTTTTGTTAGCCTATCAATCATGATTATTACTTTTTCATAAATTTCTATATTAATTTCAAAGTAACAATTACAATTAGTCATTGTGTATAAGTTTGTACAATAAAACTCAAATACATAAAATCACCAACAATGTCTAAGAAACAATAAAATAACTGCTCAAATTTAACACATTCGAATTTACGACATGTCTTGCTACCTCTACTCACACTATAATTTAGAAAACACACCATCTCTCTTCCCATAATAGCCAGCCAAGCCTGTGAGCCATATGTGGTGGTGAAGTAGAACAAGATTTTGGTGAGGTAATAGATTCTGATAGAGGAAGATTGTAGGAAAGTCGCTCAACATGTTTTTTAAATAGTGAGCATATATCCCTTATGCCTTATGGGCGACAAGATTAGCTAAGCTTCACCGTTCATAAGCCTTATATTTAGGCCAACTTGCAGAATGTCCTTCCCCCCCTCCCCTCTCCTCAAAACCCTGCCGCCCTAGCTAGCTAGCCTATCATCTTAAAATATACAATCATGCCAAACGGAAAGTCATGTCATGTGACTCAAAAAGCAAGGAATCTTAAGATTTTGCACCAGCATGAATCTTCTAAATAATGTATTGTCATAACCAGGCAAATTATATTGTATTAACTTGTTAATTAAAATGATTTTTGAGATTATCATAACTTATTAATTTAGTTTTTGACAATAAAAATTGATAGAAGTGATCTATGAGTTTGTCCACCACCAATCATTTTAATAGAGATGTTTTATGGAATGACCAAAATAATTGACGGTGGACAAACTCATGATCATTTCTATCAATTTTTAATCTCAATGACCAAAATGAAGAGTTATGCTAATATCAAAGACTATTTTAACTAAAAAACATATATTATATTCGTAGAGAACAAGGGAGAGGGATAAGCTTTTCTTATCATGCTCCATTAGGTTAATGCAGTTGGCTTAGTCAATGATGGTGCTTTTGATAATCATATTATTATAAATAAATAAGCTCATTGGTGGCTTTTTTGAGCCAGATAATGCTTGCACGACCCTCCAAGACGCGGTAAGAATAACTTAACTTAAATCTTTGATGTTAAGGTTAATCTTGCACTAGTTTAATAATCATATAACTTCACATAACTTTTACAATCAAGTTGAAGCAAATATCATACATTACTTACAACAATCCGTTCCAATAATATATGGTGACTACTAATGATCGTTATTAAATTCTTCGTTAATTATGACTATTGGTCGCGCTTGCTCTTGCTCTCAATCTCATTCTCATTCATCACTAACTTTGAATTCGTTCTTAGGTAAAAACTATTATATATATCTGTATGTTCCAAAAGATGGTACATGTAGCAAAAGATATAACTTTCCAGACACAATATGCTACGTTTTTCTCCACTATAACAAACAATTGAAAGTGTATATTTAGTGCGCATTCCATTCAGCATTAAGGTGATTTGCCAACTTTTTCTTGCATGTATTATGATTGGCTCAGCTTCCATTAACAATCATCATGCTCTATGTGTCTCTTTCTCCAACTCCACCCCACCTTTCACAAGGTTTTGGATTTGTCTCTATCACTTAGGTGTGATCGATTTGCTGGTACTGTGTCTTAAGTTTTTTAATTATGTTTTGAGAAATGCTAAGAAAACTCTCTCATAAGTGGAATTCTTGATCGACTCTCTGCTACCACATATTTTTAGCATAATATTTTATAATATTGATATGAAAATTAAACTATGAGGTGACAGATAAAAAATCTTACCCTTAGCATTTCTCATCGATTAAAAGTGGCCACGGTAGCTCCTCACTTCTTATGTCCCACTTCCCATTCTTAAAGTATTGAATTCCAGTGCAAATTTCAAAATAACTAAGTTGATTAGAGTTATGCACCTGTATTGAAGTTTGAATCAATTTATGTTTAACTTAAATTAATTTAAAATAGACCTATATTAATAAAATAAAATAAAAAATATTGAATTCTATTCATCCAAGAAGTACTGAAGTCTACATATCATCCAAGAAGTACTGAAGTCTACATATTAGTATTAGGGTTACCAACTCTTTGCTAATAATAATATACTCACCCTTAGGAACAAAGAAGAGAGGGAAAATAATTAAAATATGTTTTGAAATAAGTAATAACTAATATATAACAGCAGAGAAAGTTGACTTATTAAGAAAATTACTCAATATGCAGTTTCGAACATTTGTAGGTGTTATGGTGACGTCACATGACTCTACTAAATTTACGATGTTATATTTTATGAATGTGTTGCAATAAATACACGTGTTATAAATATGAATAAATTAGTAATACTGTGTATTTAACAATATTCATAATCAAGTTAACGTTCTTGTATCATCCATTTTTCTTCTCCATTTATGCTAATATGAGACCATATAAAAGTATTTGACAACAAGATATTGCAACCAAATATAGAATGTTAACAGTACCATATGATCTATGTGCTAAGAATGTGTTGGATAAAGATTAACTCGGGCTCGTAAATCCCCATCTCGACAAAAAAAATGTCAAAATAATTTGTTTTTCATCCTCATCTTTTTAAACGGTGCAGAGAAAGTTTAATTTATGTACTGAAATATGATAAACACATAATACACCGTTGATAGCTCAAATTTCAACCATGGTCTAAAAAACTAAAAGACTACTATGAATAATATCAAACGACTGCTCAAACCACTCTAAACGCACATCAATAGTGAAGGTATACTTGTTGAAATGTCTCACATCGACCGTATCAATGAGAAAAGAAGAGTTTAAATATTCTAACCCCATTTCAACTAATACCGAGGTATTTTGTGATAAAACCTTACACCTGACGATTGTACATGTGGTAATTACCAAGTTTGGGACAATATCGATATTGTTGGAAGTGGGCTGTATGACCCGTCTCTCTGATAATTCTACAATACTTAGTCAAATGATGTGCGACGCCATGTTCAAATATCTCTTCATGTCAATTTTTTGACGAAATCTAATAACACATATTAAAATGACCTAACTTGGAAATTTTGACAAAATAGAAGATCAAAAAGGAAAAAATTTAAGTAAGATTTTTTCGAGAATAAAATTAAAAAAAGATTTTACCCAATGTGAAGCGATTAGATCATTTGCAGAATCTGCACTTAAATCTTTCAGCTGCAAATAAAAAGAATCAATCCTAGTTGATAAGATAAGATTTTTTTTTTTTTTTCCATATGTGTTTAAATGCAAATTGTTATGTTCCATTTTTGAAAAATTTCTAAATTGTTATTATTTTCTCGTAGACAAAAACTCTAATTTCTTCTAAAAAAGTCAAAACACAATAATATCAAAAGAAGGAAAAAAAACTAAAATCAAAATTAAATTCTGATATCAAATACTGAGATTCTACTGAACCCAAAAACCAGGAAAAACAGGGTCCATTTCAGGAAAGCCGACGGAGGAGAGGACCCTAATTTCTCAGTCCATACGTATAACTTCAGATTCCGTTTCTCTCACTCCCCCCCCCCCCCCCCCCACAAAACCCCCCCCTCTCTCTCTAGACTTACACAAATACCAACAGAGAGAAAGAGAGACATTCATTATTAAAATTCCATGTTTACCATTAATCAGACTCCTTAATCCCTCTCTCTTCTCTCTCTCTCTTCCTCTCTCTCTCTCTCTCTCTCTCTAATCACCCATCTCATCAAATCATTTTCTCTGCATCTTTGTGTTTTTTTAAGTTCTGGGTTTTGCTGGGTTTGTCAAAACCAGTAGTAAAAAGCTCCAAGATTCAAACTTTTCTCTCTCCTCCAAATTTTGTTGCTTGGGTTTTTGTGAAGTTCTCTGCTTGAAAACATGACCGTTGAGCGGGTACACGACGAACCCAGAGACCAGTTTCCCATTGGGATGCGTGTGCTTGCCGTGGACGATGATCCCATTTGCCTCAAGCTCTTAGAGGCTTCGCTCCGTCGATGCCAATATCATGGTTTGTCAATTGGGTTTTCTATCATGAATCTTCTGATTTATTTTTGCTTTGTTATCAAGCTATTTTCTTTACTGGGATAAAATAGTGTTTTTATTTAGATTTTGTGATTTTTGTTACTAATTTTCAATTGGGTTCTTAGATATATATCTGCTGACTAGATTTTGTCAGTCAATTTTATATTTTTCTCTCTAATTCTGTGATTTCTTGTAATAATAATTTGCGTCTAAAATGTTGATTCGCTTTTCTAAAATTAGGAGGAAAAAAATCATGTATTGTTGCTTGAAGTTAGAAATGAGATTATCGCTTAGATATTGTAGAGTAAATGGATTCTCAAATCAATTAGGTTGAATTTGAATTCTCTGTTTCATTGTCTATAGATACAGTAATAGTTTTTGTTAGGTTTGGTTGGATTATGATAGATTGGTATATTTTGGTTGGTCTACTTTAGCATCTGAAGGTTTGACTTTCTTCCGCTAGAAAATTGGTGTGTTTATAGTATCATTTGATGGATTTTGCAGTTACGACGACGAATCAGGCAATCACTGCATTGAAGTTGTTGAGAGAAAACAAAGACAAGTTTGATCTGGTTATCAGTGACGTGCATATGCCAGACATGGATGGATTCAAGCTGCTTGAGCTTGTCGGGCTTGAGATGGATCTCCCTGTTATAAGTAAAAGCCAACTTGCACTGCGCAAATCTCTTATATTTGTTGCGTTTAGATTCCGAAATTTTGAAGTATCTTAAATCTGCAGCTTTTGTTTTTTAAGTTAGGATTCATTACTAATTATGAATGTAAAAATGTTCTTAGTGTTATCTGTAAATGGGGATCATAAGCTTGTGATGAAGGGAATCACCCATGGAGCCTGCGATTACCTCCTAAAACCTGTTCGAATTGAGCAGCTGAAGAACATCTGGCAACACGTGATAAGGAGAAAGAAGGTTGATTCAAAGGACCAGAACTCTGGCAATCAAGACAAGTCTGCTGGATGTGGCGAAGGAGGAGTGGGGTCAGTAGGCACAGGGAATTCAGATCAGAATGCAAAGCTCAATAAGAAACGTAAGGATCAGAATGATGGCGAGGATGAGGATCATGATGAGGATGAATATGAAAATGACGATCCTTCAACCCAGAAAAAACCTCGTGTTGTTTGGTCTGTGGAGCTGCATCGCAAGTTTGTGGCCGCTGTTAATCAGTTGGGCATTGACAGTATGTTCTTCATCCTTGTTCAGAGCTATTTGAAAATATCCTTGTACTTTTGAAACCTTAATATGAATTCAGAACTTATAGCCTAGCTTTGAGACTCCTAATAGTGAATACTTGATTCATGTATCTGGAATCTGTTTCGACCAAAAAAAAAAAAATGTATCCGGAATCTGTCGTATTTTTTCTTTTTCGTAACTTTTGTTTCTCACACGAAACCGTTAGATACTAATTGTTTCATTTAAATTTTGTTTTGTATGCAGAGGCTGTACCGAAAAAGATTCTAGATTTGATGAATGTTGAAAAGCTTACAAGAGAAAATGTTGCAAGCCATCTCCAGGTATAAATTCTGAGATATCCTTAGTTCCCTACAATCTTTATCTTCTATTCTACGAAGCTTATTATTGTTTTTCGTTGCAGAAATATAGGCTCTACCTGAAAAGAATCAGCTGTGTGGCAAACCAACAAGCTAATATGGTGGCAGCCTTAGGCACTTCGGATTCTTCATATTTGCGAACGGCTTCTATGAATGGAGTTGGAAATTACCATACATTGACTGGACCTGCACAGTTTCATAACAACGGATACAGATCCTTCCCGCCTGGTGGGATGATTGGTAGATTGAACACTCCTGCTGGAGTGGGTCTGCATTGCCTTCCTTCATCCGGAATGTTTCAATTGGGTCATGCACAGAATCCAAGCAACGCCATTAATGATCAGCCAGTCATGTTTCCTGGAAACCGTAATGGAAATATGCTTCCGCCACACTTGGAACTTGATCAACAACATAATAGGGGTTCTACCTATGGCGCACCAATTTATCCCGATTCCAGTGGTTTTACAGATGCAAAAGTGATGAATAGGTCAAATGATCCTTTCGGTCTTACAGACAACACAATGTTAAGACATACTCGCGACTCCGAAGTTGGAAGAAATCATGTAATGCAGTCTTCCGTATCAATGCCCTCCTTAAAACCAGGACTGGCACCTCCATTTCTGGATCACGGACGGTTGAATGACAACTGGCCAACCGCTGCTCAGCCATCTGCGTTCCGGTCAAATTCTTTCTCAGCGGGCGACTCTTTTAAAGAACCTACTCTCCTTGTAAGTAACCTGAAGGATGATATGCCTGTAATGTCCTCACAAGTTGGGAGCTCTCAGATTATTGTTTCTTCTATTAATTCAATCCCCTGTCAATTGCAGGATTCCAGAATAGGATCGCAGATCCCGGCATCTACAATGAGCACTAATTCGGATCCAACAATTAACAATGACCTGTTTCTGGGGTGGGATGAGCCAAAGCAGGATTCCCCGTTCCAGTCAGATGTCATCTGTAGCTCAATGAACAATTTGATGCCTGTCAATGATAATGTGGCTCCTTCCCACCAGAATTTGGACACCAGAAGCTCAGCCTTCCAAAGAAACAGCGAGTTTAATTTGATCGGACAACTAAATTTTCTTGACCCTTTACTCATGAACTATGATGGTGTTGAAATATCAACTATGGATGCACCATTGAAGTTGAAGCAGCAGGGGTACCTTATGGACCAACGAAAGCCACAGGGGGGTTATGTCCCCCACAATGTTGGTTCGTTGGATGAGTTAGTGAGCTCAATGATCAAACAGGTAAGGAGCTTTTCTACCGGCCTCTTTTACTGTCAGATTCACTAACACCCTGTCTGCCCCGCCTGCCGGCCCGATCTGAAGAATTCATGGGCCGGCAGGTGGACGAGACAGAATGAAATTATATCTCATTGTTTACCTGCCGCATACATGTACAGGCTACGGCTATTAGGAAGGCTTCTTGCTCATCTACATGCGATTAACTGTCTGTCGTATGAACAAATACTAGTTCATTGATTGCCAAAAACTTAGAAATCATTGCTTATTCGCTACATTGAACTGAAGAATTTGTTGCATTATGATTATGATATTTTCCTTTTACTTGTTTGAAAACTCAACATGAACTTGGTGATGCAGGAAAGGAGATAGGCGAAATCACCGGGAGGAAGGTTCAATCCCCGTGTAGAATACTCGTTGAGATAGCGGTTCTTCGTATTTGTCTTTGTATTTGTCTACGTTGATCTCAAGTTTTGTATTTGAGTAGCAAGAATTAGCGTCCAATCTCTCTGGTTAGTTGCTGAGTAATAAGGGCTTTGTTTAATCTGTATGATGAAGAGGCATTGTCGTTCAGGCCCCGACAATGTACCATGGTGGACTAGTTAATCATGTCTCTTTGACTAAACATGCTTTGGCTTCCCTTTTTTTTTTTTTGGTCAAATGCTTTGGCTTCCCTTTAGTTTAATTAATTCTGCATAATTAGCACACTTTCTAATTATTTTATTTATTTTCTTTGAGATAAAAGAATTATAGAGGAATCACAAAGCATCATCAATCATATTAAAAATAATAAAGCATTGTTTGCACGATCCGAAATGCTAGTTCAAAATAAAAAGAAAATAATATTGTGGTTTTTTACCCTTTTTTTATTTTATTTTTGAGTTTTTAGCTAAAATTGTTCATGAGGTTGTCATAACTTCTCATTTTGGTCCTTGAAATTTAAAATCGATTGAAGTGGTCCCTGAGTTTATTTACCGTCAACCATTTTGGTCTTTTTATGAAAAATTTCCGTTAAATTGAAGAATTCACCAATTCAAGGGGATGAGTTGATTTGACTTAAAAAAAAAAAAAAAAAACCTCAATTTGAAGGAGATTTTTCATTGAAGGACCAAAATGATTGACGGTGGACAATCTCGGATATCACTTGTATCGATTTTAAATCTCAAAGACCAAAGTGGGGAGTTATGTCAATCTCAAGACTATTTTGGTTAAAAAGCATTTTATTTTTATATGAAGAAAGATTTGAGATAATGACACGTGTAATTTTGTAGAAGCACATAGTTCGGAGAGCCAAGTTATATGAAATGAGTTAATTGCTATCTTAATGTTTCGATTCCATAATACAATGTTATTTGTAAATTTCTCTCGCATAACGTTGCATTATTGAACCAGAATACCATAATTATAGTAAACTCGTTCAATGTAACCAAAGAAAAGTACATCTCACCATAATTTTATTTTCTTATTTTAATGAGTTAATTAGTGCTGTAATGTGCCTCACCAAACGACCATTTCAAAAATCGTGGAATAAATAACTATCTTGGAACAACTCATATGGCAAATCATAATCATATGATATAATATAACATTTTATCTTTCCACAGAACACCTTCAGACAAAAGCTCACACCCCACTACCAACAAAAAGAGAAAGTAAACGACAAACAAATACAATAATTTCAGCAAGTCGTCTTGTGTTAGGTACATTTGATTGGACAATCGAACTCGAACTCTTGACATAATCTAATCTCAACACCATTTATCTCGCTTCTTTCGCCATCCGAGCTTAGCCACAGAGGTTGCGGATTTGCCCGTATTCACTGCTCGTTAGCGATGAAACAAGCGAGAAAAAGTGCTGACGCTTTGCGGAAGCAATCCGACTCTCATGTCAATGCCCTTACAATCACTAGGGTTTTGCATGAAATACGCAACCTGCGGGATCAAAGAGGCCAACGGGGACGCATATGCTGCTGATTCATGCAAAAACCCTATTTTGTGGAAGGGCATTCTGGTCCAGTCAGACACCAAAGTGAGCTCGTCGAGGGGAGGCAGAGTAGTCTGTGGCCCACCAACTGCCTCCATGTATGCCTTCACGTAGGAGTTGGTGACAGACTTCTTGGCTTCTCTTATCTTCTCGATAATGGCTTTGTGGGTGGCTTCCTCCACCTGTGCCGCCGTTAGGGCAACGGAGGCCAGCACGAATGCATTGCCACTGAAGCCTTGGGGAAGTGCGGGGTCCACCTTGTTCCTTACGTCGACGGAAAATTGCAGGCACACCATTGCTTCCTTCCTCACTCCAAAAGCCTTGGTCTTTGTCTGCAGTGCTCATGACATCAATCAACCATAACACTAGTCATTCGAACTTGATCATGTGGGAAGACAAGCACAAAATATTACTGTCAACTGGTCTTACACACATCTATTTTACACGAGTTATTCAAACTTGAATGTGAGTAGACAAACACAATACATTACTGCAACTGGTCTCACGAGAGGTTTTTTAGTGTGTTATGAACACGACCAGTACACCAAGTATAATAATATAATAAGTGAAAAACTTGAAAAAAAAAAAATTCTAACCAATTATATTATGACACTTTGTGTACCGAGCAGTGTTCCGATACAGTAAAAAATTTCTGCTGGTCTCACCCACATTTTTTTATTCTACAACTTTGAAAAGAAAAGGTTCCACGTTGGTCTACACAAGTGGACCCTAGTCAATTCAATAGCTTCCAATCTTCATAGAAACTTGAACAATTTTGTTGTGGTTTGTTTTAAAGTAAGCTATACATGTGTCTAAATGTATGTTATATGCGTAGACATCCAAGTTCAAGATGTTTATCACAGTTTAATATTCTAAAAAATTGTTCTTATAGCCATTTTATCATTGAGAAAAATTTAACCAATACCAAAATTTTATGAAAATTCATCTCCGATTTGAGAATTGTGGATAAATCTAATTATTATTAGAATTAGAGTAATAGCGTTAGATAGACCAACTTTTTAGACCGCATTTTTAAATCCTGAGATGTGCAACTAATAGGGATTCAGTACGTTAATCAACACTTAAGTAATAATAATTATCTAATTATCAACAACCACATCATATGATATACAAAATATGGTTTAAATAGATGCCCCCCTAATATTACCCTTCAAATTACTCAAAAAAATTATGAAAGTAAAAATTAGCCTAATTTATGAAAGTTTAAGGAAGCTAGTGTTTTTCTTTTTGTTTGATTTTGCTATCTTTCTCCAAGAGCGCCAATTAATTGAGAAATTTACCTTCCAGAGGTGAGCAGCCGCAATTTCAAAGGATGAACATGAAAAGCTACTCATTTCATCACCACAAACTTCTTTCTTCAAATTCTCAATCAGTGCACCACTCAGATGAAAGGTCTTATGAACATAATTACTATCAATAATTTGATTCAAAATATTAGACCCATTTTTGAGGAAATTGATCATGCGGTCATTGGATGCTGCTGCTTGCATGATCAATTGGTATAAATGATCCACGGCTGCAGCCCTTGTCACCACGGCGGAACCATCGTCGTTTCGGTTTGGCAGTAACTCTGTACTAATCCCTTTTGGAGCTTCATCAAACTTGTCCATCAATAGTGTTCCTCTGTCGTGCACTGGTAACTTAGGAATCTCCAAAACTTTGTGTTGTTTCATAGCTATGGTAGAATTAGAAGCCCATGCACTCATAAATTCATACGCCGCCGGTCCGTCGAACAACGAGTGGCTAATACCAATACCTATTGAGTAGCCTCCACAACCAAACTTGGTCACCTACAGTACCAAACCATTACAAAAATTTCAAGCCCACTTAGTTCAATTCGCCAGAGGAGGTCTTCAGTTCAAATTTCATGGACGAGAGTAGTTTGGCACTCTAAAAATGTCATCTCTATATTTTCACACATGAGGCGTGCAAGCTGACTTTTTTGAAGTGCAAATAAAAACTCCCAACAAAACTAGGTTCAGTTTTAAATCAAGCGCATACGAATTTCAGATACGGAAGTTAACTTACATATGGAAACTATATATATATGTAACTCCAACAAACCAAAAACAATCGAATATATGGAAGAATTATAGATAAAAAGGTAGATGGAATTGGTGTTTTAATTTAAACAAATTACATATATATATATATATATATACATGGTTTGTATCTTTTAATTAGGAAATATATCGAAATAATATAAATTCGATGATCAGTATATAAATTACCTGAGCAACAACCAAAGGCATCCCTGAGAAGTCTTCATCAAACACAGGCTTGTGAACCAATTTCTCAAAAAATTCATTGCACTGTGATAGGTCTCCAAGCTCCGACATCTCAACCGGAGTCTCCGCCTCGACTAGAACAGCACCTTTGTTGTTGCACCATAAGTTGAGCTTGTTTCCGTGATCACAGCTCAACCTCCCCGCAGCTGGGTACCATACCGATAGCGTCTCTTCCAATCCACACTTCAAGCTTCCGAAAACCGAATTATCAGCACCATCAAGCGACAAATTGTTGATTTTGTGATGAGCAACAGAGTTAGAATTGTAAAAGAAAACCAAGTACATATGGATTGGACTCTGCCTGTCCAAGTTTGAGAGGGTGAGAAGTTTTGGTGGGTGCAAAACTTTTGGGAGTACAGACACGGTTTTGGTGATTGAAACTACGGTTAAGTAATCACCAATGTCATGTTCTGTGCCCATGGATATTGTACGAAAATTTGTTTCTAGCTAGCAAGGGTTTTCAAGCTTAGCTGGCCTTCACAAATGTGAGAGAGAGAAGAGGCGAGGAGATGGTAAATATATAGACATCAAAATGTAGAGGTTGCTTTGAACCAAAAAAAAAATGTAGAGGTTGCACTCAGAATTGTTTTTATTATTAAAAAAATAATATTCTACACTAAATTCATCTAAGGACGAAAGAAAAACCTTAAACTTAAATGCAAACGAACAAAGATACTAGCTACTCTAACTAATTTATCAAACGCTAGAAGTTGAGAAGCTCTCAAATTAGAATAAGGATTCTCTCCGGATCCTCTTTGTGAGGATCACTGGATCCTCCAATCACATCCGTTTATCATACATCGTGCGCGGTCATTTTTTGTCAGATACTGTTTATATTCAATTTTAAATAAAAAAATTTACAATGATTTTTTATCACACGATGTATGATGAACAAATGTAATTGGAGGATCCTTAGGATCCTCTCAAAGTCTGGACTGGAAGCACATGGTCGCGTCATTTTAATAGTAAAGTTTTTGCATGGTACTGTGTACTTTATCAGCTATGAAAGTAAAGACTGAATTAATAGGTGAAAATTAATTGGTCATGTATGATCGATCTGTCTCGCACCTTGGAGGGAGAGAGACAGACAATAACCCCGGGGGACTACCTGTCTATATACTTGGTCCATCATCTTCCATAGGTTGGACCTCATACGTCTAATAGGTAGGACCATTTCGATCATTTTCTAATTAATGAGGTGAAAATGGAAAAATTGAGAATAATTGAAGAAATAGGTGTATGTTGTGAAATATAGACTATATATGTAGTGATATATAAAGTAAATACGACACAATATTTACGAGATTTGGTAAGTGTATCTATGTTCTCGGGACAGTGACAATAATTTCTTTCATTATCTGAAATAATAGGAGTACAAATATTTCTCTCACTATTTTTCTCTCTTCTCTCTAGCCTTGACATAGCTTCTTACTCTCCATGGAGATGATGAGAATTGGTGGTGTAGTTTATAAATGAGCTCTCCACACATATTTAAAGAAAATGGTGTGAAATACAAACAAAATGACTTTTTGCTAATGATTTGTTGTAAGTGAATTATCCACTCCTTTGTTAGTGTTTTCACCACTCATGGTTTGGTGTTTTCCGTGGATGAATCCAATATCAGTATAGTTTGTCATCCACATTTACAACTTCTCTTTGGATGACCACAAGTCTTCAATTAACTGTCTCATTAGAACTTCTTCAATAATAACTCATGAGATGAATGGATGCATAGTCTAAAGAAAACAAAAATAATGTGCTCATATTGCTAATGTAGCATACTCTTAATTAGATGCTCCTCCTGCTTGATGTATGCCCCTGATTAACATAATTATGGTTTAACTAACTTGTTATCAAGTTGATGGGTGTCAATTCAATTCTTAAACTTTTCAAATGAAAACTTTAGAGACGTGAGTTCAGTATTGTCCCTTCTCAAAAACCATCCCCTTTTTATTTGATCGTTCCAAGTTAGTTAGGACGTTATTTCAGACATCGTCTCCCATAACCTGACAATTGGTAAACTCTGTCCTTTTAGTTAGTTGGGAAATAGCACGATCAATGTTTATTTTTATTTTTAAATTCTCTTTTGTTTCATTCGATTTAAAGATTAACACGAAAAGAAAAATAATGCGTTAGAATCTATTCCTTGTATAATGCGCATATATATAACCATAAGAAGTTGTAGAGAAAAAACGACGACCTAGAATATATAAGGGAAAGAACTAAAAAGCTACATAGAAACTGAGTTTTTGTTTTGTTTAGTCGTAAAGGTGGAGAAAATTTTCAGTGTGTTGGAAATATGATCCGGTATATTAAGTGAATATAACATTTGATGTACTGAACCGTGTTCTCCGCACACTAAACAAATCTCTTATAAAGGTAAATTTCGAGTGAGAAATATAACAGGTTGTCATCAATTTGATGTGGTTGTTTGAGAGAGAGAGAGAGAGAGAGAGAGAGAGAGAGAGAGAGAGAGGGAGGAGGGTTGTCAAGTGGCTCTTAATAGCAAAGCAAGCGTGGTTTTAAAGCCCACCCTTTGTCTCTTCCATGTATCAACCTTTCCCAGCACCTTGCCTTATTTTCGGGGCTCTTTCTTTCGCTTCAACTTTTCTTCACTTTATAATTTATAGCCTCTTATTTACTCCTTTGTTATAATTCGTTATATTGCTTAGCAACATTGCAAAACCAAGTATGTATTCTCAATCAATCTTTCAAAAAAGACTTACTTACACATCTGATACGTTACCGTGACATCCCAGATTAATAATACATATCACGTATTTTGAATTTCTCACATAACATCACATCACATGATTCATTTGGAACCGTTATCTTAACATCCCGTTTCGTGTCAATCATTCTTTCATCTTTGGTATATATAACGTATACCTACATGCTACCACAGAATATAAATAGAGCTATTAATCTAATTATAAAGCCCTAAAGCAAAATGTATTATTTCTTTTGATCTACCACTGCTAGTAGACTCTAGCTAGTGCATGCTCCCACATCTTTATCTTTTTATAAATTAATTCCACTGAATTACCTACATCTACATGCATGTCTATGCTAACAGTAACATGCAATGATGAATAATCCTGTATATACACCTGATGAGTTTTACTCAAATTATTGACAGCAATTTCCGAACTACTTTAAACTGTTTTCGATCATCTCTGCAGGTAAGAGACACGCATAGTTCGACTTCACGACACTCTATTAATATATAAATATGTGTTACCATCAGCTACAATAATTCTTGCACAAATTCAGCTGCTGCATGTGCCTGTCTTTTCATTCCCACAGTTCTAATAATTTTTCAGAAAATGACATAAAAAAAATATTTATTTTGAATTAATGATTGTTTACACATGTTAATCCTGTTACTAGCCGCACTCGGCGGCGGCATACGCCATTTTTTCATGAGATTTCTCTTCTCTGAGAAGAGAGTAGAGAAGCCCTAAAGAAACCCTAATAAATTAATAAATATGCAGAAGACATGTTCATGGCTTCGTGCACGGTTATCCAGTTGGTTTTCTGCAATTATATTCTCATATCATTCTTTTGTGTAAGTCTTCCAAGTTTAGAAGAACCAAAACTTTTGTTTTGCTGTCTAAATAATCTGTTACATATTAATTATTGATTAATAGGATACTAACTTCTTGTCACACGTTTTTGCTTGTGGCAATTTACTTTTTTTACATTTATTTTTTATTTATTAGTAATTTTTATTTATGTTTAGTTTGAATTTTTCCAAAATTAAATTGTTTTATTTTAGAATCCTAATTAAGAAATTAGTATTTTTGGGATATTGAAAGCTTCACCATTTCAATTGCAAATCTGCAAAACATGTTTTACAAAAAGATGTTCAAAACATATTTTTGCACGATGACAAGCTATATTAAGTAGTTTTGATTTTGAAATCGAATACATCAAAGGTAGTCAAAATTGCATCCCTAATTTCCTAACCAGAGAATTTCTGCAGGGGAAGAATGATAGCAAGAAGACCTGATCAGATGAGGCTTCCAGCCACTCTACCACCACCACCAGTAAAACAAGAATCAAACCCAGATTCTTCATCGGCCTTAGTCATTACCAACCATTTCACTCCCTTAAGTTCCACAATAGGAAACCTTAGACCAAATTATCAATCACCACGTCCCAATTACCAAACGGCATTAGTCAGTCAATATGATCCTTATTCAACCCCAACATACCAATCATCATCATCCCAACCGGTCAGTTATACCAAAACATCACCATACGTCAAGAAAAACCCCAGTGAATATCTTTTCAGTATCCCTTCCGATCTCAATCAAGAACAAGCACCAGAAAAATTAGCCAAATCAATCTTTCCACCCAATTTCCATTATCATCCTACAACATCACAAAAACACTGAAATACTATCAAGCCATCCTCAGTGAAACCGAGTCCATTTCAATCAAACCTCTCTACAGCAAAACCCATGAAAACAAAGTCATCTACCATTCTCTTTACATTGGAAGGTTTTTAACCGAATCATATTGGGGAATCCTCCTTTACAAAACCAAACCTCTTCATGCCCAATATGTCCACATTCCCAATAACCATTACAATTACTTTGATTACATTGATGCATGGACTAACATCTTTCTCCATCAAACAGAAGATTTTAGTCATTCATGGTTCATTAATTTTGACAAGAGTTTCAGATTGAATTTTCATGCATGGTTCCCAAAATGGTGGTCAATTCATAGCCCAACAGCCAGTCTCCTACCATAAGAGCTTATGCAGTTCATCTCTGCCAGCTTCCAAAACAAATTTGACAGAAGCCGATTCAACTACAGAATTACACTTCTCCCAATTTTCATGGCCAAATATAAAGTCTCGTGGATCATGAAGTGGAATTATGAAGTCAAAACCGGTGAAGTCAATAGAATCAAATCAGTCAAGTGGTGGGATAAATTCAACCATCAGAAGACCATCAGTCAGGTCCTCACAGAATTTCCCATTACTCCATCAATTCCGGCACAGCCAGCACAACCATCTTTGCCAGCCATCCTGGAACAGTCATTATCAGACATTAGTCCATCATCATCACTCAAAGGAACAGCCAAGTCATCCAAGTCAACTAGCTCAAAAGGTAAAGAAAAAGTCACCCAACTCAAAGACCTAGCTTAACAATTACTTGCAGAAGCAATGATGCTCCATACTGAAAAAGAAGAAGCCTCAGACTCTGAATCTTCAGATGCATCCTCACAACAACCAGCCAACTCAGCAAGCCAAAAAACACAGTCAGCATGGGCCGAGTACCAAGACTCCCAAGACCCTTTTGCATAAAGTCATGTGAACACAGTTAATCACCATGTGAAAATTAAAGTCACCAAGTCAAGTCATCATGACAATTTTACGGTATCCAATTCCTAACAAAAGAGATTTAATTAAGAGACTTAATCAAGCTGTAATCTTCTCAAAATTCAACATGAAGTCTAGATTTTGGTAGATTCAAATTCATGGGGATGATAAATACAAAACAACATTTGTCACTCCTTTTGGTCATTATGAATGGAATGTAATGTCATTCGGTCTTAAGAATGCACCCAGTGAGTTTCAGAATATCATGAACGAGATATTTAATCAATACAGTCATTTCTCAATTGTTTATATTGGATATGTTCTCATTTATTCCAAATCGATAGATGAGCATTGGAAACACTTAAATATGTTTGCTAGGATAATTAAGTCAAATTGATTAGTTTCTCATCAACCAAAATTAGGGTTTTAGGATACAATATCCACCAGTCAACCATTCAACCAATAGATAGAGTAATTCAGTTTGTAGATAAGTTCCCAGATGAAATCACTGACAAAACTCAATTACAGAGATTTCTAGGATCTTTAAATTATGTTGCAGAATTTTATCCACATCTTAGACAACAATGCAAATCTTTGTTTGATCGTCTAAAAGAAAATCCCTCACCATGGTCAAATACTCATACTTCCATAGTCAAACAGATCAAGTCACATGTTAAGACGTTGCCATGTCTTGGCATTCCAACTCCTAATTCATTAAATATCGTTGAAACTGATGTCTCTGAAATTGGTTACGGGGGTATTCTCAAATAGTCAATTTCTTCCGGATCTCCTGAACAAATTGTTCGTTATATATATAGAAAGATAGAAAGATATAGATTACAATGGCTCTTTGGTTTATAACTTCATATAAATATGCTCAAAACAATTGAAGAAAATGAATGGCGAACCCTTCAAGCTACTTAAAAGAAATTCAGAAAATGGTTAAGGCATGAACATATGCTTAATTATTTAATTATACTTAAACTTGGCCAACGTGGTTTAGTAATTGAATATTTGTACAAATGGGTTTCTGATGACCTATATAATGATCCTACGCTTTCAAGATTCGTGAAAGTCAAGTAGTCGTTAATTATTCAATTATACAGTAGTCCAAAAAAATAATTAAAGAGTAATGTTATTCATACCATGTTTTTATATCACATTTCTATACCACCATAGGTGGCATCTGATGTGGACAGCCACATCATTTGAAAAATTTGCAAAACCCAAGGAAATGAAGGAGAAAGACTTCTCGTATACCACAATCATAATTTAATTAACTAGTTTTTCTTAATTATTAGTTTATTAAATAATGAACTAAATTTAAAAATCTGATTAATTCAAATGATGTGGTTATCCACATCAAATGCCACATAAAGTGGTATGAAAATGTGGTACAAAAACATGGTATGAATAGCATTACTCGTAATGAAATCACGGTAGAGGTTGGATTATGTCTCTACTTGAAGAATAATTTATGGAATCATGCATATTTGAAATCTATTCCTTTTTTTTTTTTTATGATTTAGATGCAGTGTTTGATTTAAATGACATGGACAAACTTAGTTACTTTCTAGGTTTACAAATTCAGTATAAGACAATGGAGATATTTTTGTTAATTAGTCAAAATATGCGAAGGATTTAATACATAAAGTTTGAATAGAGTCTTGTAAACTTGCATCTACTTCATGCAAGCCTCATAATCAACTTTGGTTAATGAAGGCAAACCATTGACAGGTCCTACTATGTATAGGAGTTTGGTTGGATCTCTTTAATATTTGACATTCATAAGACCAAATATAGCATTTGTTGTTAACTCTGTGTGTCAATTTATGAAAAATCCAATTGATGTGCATTTTGCTTGTGTTAAGAGGATTTTGAGATATCTTCAAGGCACTGCAATTTGTGGAGTGACTTATTCCTCATATCCAAGATACACCAGTTCGACTGATTGCTTTCTTTGACTCTAATTGGGCTGATGATTTGAATACTAGGAGGTCAGTCACATGTTATGTGGTGTATCTAGGAAACAATTCTTATATTATGACAACCAAGAAACGGGTTTCAGTTTCTAGAAGCTCGACTAAGGCAGATTATAAAGCTTTAGCATATACTGCTGCTGATGTTGCTTGGATTAGGTTGCTTTTGAAGGATTTGGGTGTTGTGTTGTCTACTCCTCCCACCATTTATTGTGATAACATGTCAGTCATTGCATTAAGTGCCAATCTAGTTTATCATTCGAGGATTAAACACCTTGATACAGATTATTACTTTCCCTAAGAGAGGGTTCATAAATTAGGGGATCTTCATGTTAAATACTTGCCTATTGATGAACAGACTGTTGATGTGTTAACTAAAGGACTCCACAGTCCTACCCTTGTTCCACATTGTTGCAATCTCAAACTCGGTTACCCTAGTTGAGATTGAGAGAGAATGTTGACCTATATTGCCATGTCATTTGTGATAAACTTGTCTAGTAATGATAGGATTGGATTATGATAAGATTGTCATGTCATCATTAGTTTGGATAGGATTTATTATATTGGCTATAGCGTAAGAAAGGTAATTATCCTTGTATTAATAGTGAGGATAGCGATCAATACACATAGATTACTTTCTTCTTCATCAACCTCTCTCTTTGTTCTTCTTCCTTTCTTTTCTGTCATACCGTTAAGAGTTGACACATGTTAATCCTATTACTAGCCGCACTCAGCGGCGGCACACGCAATTTTTTTCAAGAGATTTCTCTTCTCTGAGAAGAGAAACCCTACAATTTAGAAACAAATAAATAAAATGACAATCTACGAGCCAAGGAAAACCCTAATAAATTATAATAAATATGCAGAAAACATGTTCATGGCTTCATGCACGGATATCCAGTTGGTTTTGGTTTTCTGCAATTAATTATATTCTCATATCATTCTTTTGTGTACGTCTTCCAAGTTTAGAAGAACCAAAACTTTTGTTCTGTGCTGTCTAAATATTCTGTTACATTATTAATTATTGATTCATTATTAGGATATAACGATGACTCTTTGGTTCATATAAATATCAATGGCGAACCCTTCAAGCTACTCAAAAGAAATTAAGAAAATGGTTAGTCAACTTTTAAACAACGATTAAATATATTCTCATGTTACTATCTACTAATTTGAAGGCACGAACATGCTTAATTAATTATACTTAAACTTGGCCAACCTGGTTTAGTGAGTATGGTACAAATGGGGTTTCTGATGACCTAGCTATATAATCATCCTACGCTTTCATGATTCATGAAAGTCAAATACTCGTTTTTCTATTTTTTATTTTATAAAAGCAACCAATTGATGGCAAAGTCACGGCAGTCCACCCTTCAAGAGGTCGGGAAGACTCACAGAGGCATTTTACACTCTTCATAGTGACTATCGTGTGATTCACATAGCGCCATAAATCGAACCCAAGGCTGACTATGTGCAATACGAGCCGCCCCAACCCGTGGGCCACTCTGTGGTCGTTAAAAGTCAAGTACTCGTTAATTATCTAATATTAGTCCAAAAAATAATGAAATTAGGAAGAGGTTGGGTTGTGTCTACTTGAAGAATAATTTATGGAATTATGCATAAAATCTATATTCTTTTTTTTCCTGTTGGATTTAAAATGTACTCCTTCAGTTGACAAAAACCGGGTAATATATATATATATTATCCTATTTGCTGGCATAAGCACAAAATTCATCGCATTTTTCACACTAATTCGTATTAAATTTGTAGCATAAGTTGGGAGGATAACATAATTTAGGTTGGTTCATAAAAAAAATTGGGGAATATTGTAGTTATTGGTGTTGGTGATGATAGAGAGGTTTAGGTTTTCTGTTTCGACAACGACTCGAGAGTAGAACTTTTGAGCTATGATGAGGTACCCATCGTCATCCACTCTTACAAATCAGTTGGTCCACTCCATCAGACCAATATCCGACCAAGTTGCTTCAGAAATGCACAATCTCTAAAGCAATTTGGTCGGATCAAAAGGTTTCCATGCACAAAGACAAATGTGCCATCCTGTAACCGTCCCCGCTAAAATAGCTACGGACGCTAAGACCATCTCCAACCGAAGACTGGTCAGAGGGCTCGTTTTAGCCCTCTGGCCCTCCAAGATATTAATATTTTAATAAACAGAACAGTGCCATATTTGCCTTCATTTCCAACCGAGGACCATAGGGCTCGTTTTAGCCCTGTCACAAAAAACTGTCTCCAACCGAGGGCCAAACATAATTTATTATTTAAATTTAAAAACTACAACAACTTATATTTAAAAACTAAAAGAATTGAAGGAAACCATTGAAGACGAGGCCATTTGAAAATTATTGAAAGAATGGAAGGAAATATTTTTGAAAGAGGTAAGAAAATATGAGAATTGAAATGGTGTAGGAATGGTGAAAAATTTGTGAGGAATGGTGAATGAATGGTTTAGGTATTTATAAGAAAAAAACGAGAATTTAAAAAAAAAAAAATATTGGCCCAAAAAAAAAAAATTGAATCCAACTATAAACTGGCGTCAACTAGCCGTTGCATTTGAAAATTTGGCCTAGCATTCCTATTGGATATAACCGACAGGAATATATTATATTGTTGTCGGTTATAACCAACAGGAATACTCAATTTTCTGGCCCAGCCCGGGGCTGGCTGGCTAGCTAGATTGGGCCAGCCCTTTGGCCCTTTCAGATTCTGTGGGGCCCATGCGCCCTCTGGCCTAGCCGTCAGTTGAAGACGGTTTTCGGGCTATTTTCGACCCTCTGACCCTCTGGACCCTTCGATTGAAGATGGCCTAAAATGCCCCGTAGCTGCATCCCTAGCCCCGTTAGGTTCCTCTACATGACTAACATGTCAATGACTCGTGATTTATTCGATCATGTAGCTAGAAACAAGAGAGGAAGTGCAAAGAGAGGAATGAAGTGAATCATTTCCCCATCCGAAAGGAACATCTAGTGAACCGGAAGATTTCAAGGGAGACTTAAAACAGACCAATAATAAAAACTTAAAATAAATAAAAAAGCAAGTTAGTTGGGCCTGGCCGGGCCTGAAAGAGTTCAAGACTCGAGATTGGGTCGGCCCGGATGGGCAGAGCAACGTAAGGCTCAACCCAAAGGCAAGATGCAGTGCAAGTCACCCTGAAAAACCATCAACAATCAAGCAACTCAAACATCTGAAGTTTTGACAACGAAAATGTTCTCTATTATATATGAATGAAAAGAAGGTCCAGCCGTTTTTCAAGTTATTTCCTGTGGTTTATAGACGCGACGGTCAGCACGAAGAAAAAAAAAGGAAAAGAAAATGGTATAAATTAGAACTGATAGCCTAGTAACGTCACTCCAATTAATCATCCAATACAATGACCCCCTTTCCTTTAGAATCGACATTGTTCTGTTCTTGCTTTCCCCGATCATCACAAATTATCCCGTCCACGGTTTCAGGGTCTAGCTCCATAATTGTAGGTTCAGGTTCTGCAGCCAAATTTGTCATCTCAGTGTCTGCCACGACAGCATGCTTTCCGTCACTTTGAGGAGATGGTGGTTTCAGAAAAACACCGCTACTTGACTCAGCTTCCGATTGCTTACCTGGATTCAATATGAAAGATTCTGGTGGAGGATGATGGGGCACAGAAGAGAGAGTCATGTTTATCACTTCACAAATGGTTCCTAAAGAAGTCTGAAGTGAAATATGGGCATTTCGCTCCACGACGTTGCACATCTACCAACATAGAGAGGAGAAAAAAAACGAAAACAAATTGATTATCAAATCCTCAACTGAAACCAAGATTGTACCCAAATAACAAATACAATGTACCTCATTATAAAGGCGAGGCAATTTCAATCGATCTGGATCGTTGTCACAAGCTGCAGCAGCAACTTCTTCAGGAGCTGCAATTTTAATCATCGCCAAGCCAATCAACAGAAGGCAACAGAAGTTCAAAAATTACCATTATTGCTCTGCCAAGCAGAACTTCAAGAAACAGAAATAAACTTACTGATGTCTCCTATTCTAGGCAACTGATCAACCATGCGACCATTAGTCTCCACGGAATGAGGGCTTGACAATATTGTAGCGTTCGGTTCACTCTCAGGTTCTTCACTTCCAACCACAGTTGCTTCACCCTGGGAAAACAATCAAATCCAACATAAAATTTTTTGACTATGCTACAAACTTGTCCACTTAGAACCATACCTACTTTCGTGAATGACTACCATACATCTAAAGCCCAATCGCTACACGAACAGGGATAATAAGATTACACGGCACTTAAATGTTCTTCTTTAAGCTACAACACACAACGAACAGTTGGGGCAATATGCTGGTACCACGAGATATCAAAAATCATAACTTACATATTCCTCTGCAATCAACTCTGAAACGTTCCCCTTCTCCAAAAGAAGCACCCTTTTCTTAATAAATTCTACCTGCCTTCTCTGCATATCTCTATATTGAAATAACACGGAAGAGTTATGAAACAACTGAGGTTGGTTCACGGCATCACTGGTTCCCTGGGAAACATTAGCTCCTATGTCACTTCCGCTACCATTTTCACTAGCATGGTTGCTAGGTCCTTCTCCATTAGTTGCTTTCTCACCATTCTGTGCTTGTGTATTAACTTGTCCAGGGAGGGGTAAATTTATAAAGGGGAGATTCAACTCTTGACAGATAACTTCTTGAAGCCTCAGGTCCTTGTCATCAACAATAGCTTGCCATCTTCCATATCCATGCCTAAAGATCCAAATAAGCAAACAGTAGGTGAAGAATTAACATAAAAGGACCACTCAGCATGTACTAATATATGCAAAGAAAATGTAGAATTGTCTCGTGAACAAAATCAGAAATGGCATAAGCCTATACGTTGCATACAAACAAAAGCAAATTGGTTTAAACGCATATAGAAACATAGTACAGAAGTTTTTCTGCTAATCCACAACTGTTCAGTTTGGCTCAGTTTCGGAATAAATGATTTCATGCTCTTCAACTTCTAAAGATAGATGCAGAAACAGGAGACACCCAAAAGAACAGCAAACCTTATTTGGACAATTTCTACAGAAGATTATTCCTGGTCAAGTTGATATATTGCCCTTCTGGCTATCCTAAGAAGTATCAACCCAAATTAGTGCAAGCAAACTTACATGATTATCAACAACTGCACTGCTAACAGACGCAGACGAAGCCATGTATATACATATATATGAGCATATGACATGTAATGTTCCACATCAGACAGACAGGCAAAGTAAAATTATTAACAGCAGATGCAAAAATAATTGTAAATATCAAGCAGTAAATTCATACTTAATTACGGCACGCAGCAATGTCAAATCATGTTCCTCCTTCCAATACTTTCCACCCTTCAATCCAGGGTGGAACAACAAGGTATCCTCTGAAAAAAGTGGAGCCCCTGGATTTCTTAATGCTGCTTCCACCTATCATTGCAACACAAAAAAAATAAATAAATAAAAAATCAAATCAGATGAAAGGATGTTACTTTTGATTCCAAATCCACCTTTTATATCCTCTGTGTGGCTTTCCCCACCCTTCAACATGTTTATGTGATATTACTTTTTACTAGAAAATTCGATTTGCAACTTGCAAGTAATACTTCAGATGGTTTGGACACGTGAACTAAAGACTCACGGATGCTCCAGTTAGAAGATATGACTATGAGACGGAGGGTCAGGGAAGAAGGGGTAGAGGAAGACCTAGGAAGACTTGGAAAGAGACTTTAAGAAAAGATATGGAGTACTTGGAGCTAATGCAAGACCTAGCGCAAAACCGAGAGTGGCGTGCTAGGATTCCTACAACCGACCCCACTTACTGGGATAAGGCTTGGTTGTTGTTTTTGTTTTGCAAGTAATACGTAACCAAGTGATGCTTGCCTATCAACAGTTTGTCAAGTTATGTTGCCTGTCATGAGCAGGTCATATTGTCTTATCCCATGGCAATATAACATGCCGGACTGCATATTATAGTCATACTTAAGAATTCTAACAAGTATATCAAACATAGAATACAAATTAAATAAATCTAGACCTCCCTATATTTGAGGAGATCAAAACCATTGATCACCTTCAACACTCTCGACAAAATAATACACAGTAAAAACTCAACTGACAACCCACATTACTCATTTGGTTAGAATATGTCCAAATACCAACTAATTTTTTTCCTTAACATACTTATTTTCCAATTAAGGAAATAAGAAAAAGATAAATCTGAATAGTATGATCATAATCATCAATTGAACTTGTGAGTACAAGCTTACCCCTTTCTTCACCAGCATCAGAGTTGCAACCCTAATAAGTACATCTCCTATTCTGAGCCCGTCTTTAGGAACACCATCTACAACCAAGATAAGCAACAGTAACACATTAAGACTAGAAAATGAGTACATCAAACATAGAGGGAAGATGAAAACGACATGAGTCACAACAATTTATCACCTGCAAAGGTTGGAGAGTCATTCTCTCCTTCAGCTATGTGCTCCAAGAATAGTTTAGCATATCTGTAAAAAAAATACAGAACACAAAATAAATTCTTCACATTTATGCACAGCACAATAGACACAACTATTCAAGCAAGCATAAAGTCATTTGGAATGTGCTTATGCTAAGCTGTGATGAATATGAGACCTCAGGTATATATATATTGATAACCTTGAAAGACCGAGCATCCATTTACACCATTACCTTATAACTAATGATCAAGATGACAGCCCATTTTATCAACTTCTATGGTGTTTTTGAGTTTTTAAAGGCATATTTGGAAACTTTTAATGCTACTGAGAGGAAGGAAATTTGAATATCATTCTAGTTACACAAATATGGATTACATCCAAACTGTCTAGTACTTATCCCTAATTCACACTATATTTCATTAATGTGATTCACCATTTAATAAATACTGCTAAATACGCAAATTAACAATTAAAAAATACAGGTGCATCACATTGTCACCCCTGATATCTACAAAATATAATATTCAATTAATCAATTAATCAATGGACATCTGAAAACAGCATGTAAAAAATCCAACAATCCTGAAAAGCACGTGGACAAGTGAGGAAAGAAGACAAAGACAATACCAATATTAAATTCCAGTGACCTACTATAAGAAATTAACTCAAAATGGATGCAAATATGGAGGCATTACCTATCTACTTCTTCAAATGTCTTCTTCATGCGTGCTGTAAACTCTTTCCAGTCATAATCCCCCACTCCGAACCTGCACATTCCATAGAATCTTATCACCAAAAAGAAACCCCCTCTCAAACACATACACAAGGCAATTTAAATGTAGAAGCACACTCACAAGGACATAAACCCCTAAACCCAAACATGCAGATACATTCCAGACATCCTTGTCAGAATAAAGTTACACAAATTACAATTTGAAATGTAGAGACACCCACCTTCACCAGGCATGCGCATCTGTGTACATACACATGCTGTAGCACAGAATCGGTGGAGTTTTAGTGGTTCAACATAATAATAAGTGCCGGACAAGAAAACTACAAATTTTAAGAAACTACCTCATCAAGACTTGTACAAACATGGCTCTCTGGCTTTGATTGAAACCCAAAACTTTGAAGGATCTTCCTTCTCCTTCCATCAAGGGAGGGGGCTCCATACTTTCCACTGAAAAATAATTCATTTCAAAGTATTAGTATGATAAGCAAGAGAGTAACTAGTTGTTAATTTGTCATCAACTTATTTAGACAGTACATGAAAAACATACCACGACTTCTCTTTCTGTTAGTTGGCCTCTTCCCCCCAGAAACAGTTCCGGATGATGATGTTTCACCATCCATCACTTCAGCTTCATAGTTATCATCTTCACCGTCAGAACTCACATCTTCCAAACCAGCAAGATCGTCATCATCAACAGATACCATCTGAAAATATTCCAAAGGCTTAAGATGTCTAATGGCATCTGTTACCATAGATCTCTAATAACATGGTTCATCTCAAAACCAAATTAAGAATTATGGATTGTTTTTCCTAAAAAGTTAATACATGAGATAAATCATCCACATATTAGTTGAGATCTTCAACGAACATGGCCTCAAGACGCATGCACATTCAACCATACCTTAGATCTGAAAGCCATCACCTTCATCCGCATCGTTCTGGGCTAAACAGGTGGGCACAGGGGGAAGAGGAGAGAGAGGGTGGGGGAAATAAATACTCGAACGAATATTTTTCACTGTTGAATAACATGGTAAGGGTGTTGATGGGTTTATTTTATCGTTTGTCTCTCATCTTCTTTAATTGGGAATGGCTATTCTAATGATTCTTTGACATCCTTCCTAGTGCCGAACTAACCAATCTCAAAATAGTGATCTGTCTATTAAGGGTGATACGATGGACCTATATGGGCGTCTGATTTTGCTAATCAAGGTTTAGTTTTTTTTCTCAATTTAAGCCAATTGCCCTTTTTAAATTGTTTTGAAGGTAAAATGGAAGTTCTTTAAAACAATTTGTACGGTATAATAAACGAGCTACCAAACTCCTAATCGAATAATAAAGCTTTGATGCCCTGGGGGACGGTAAGGCATCAATTCAGTGATCAAAGGGTAAATATAAAACTATGTTAGTGCAACTTTAGTGCAATACCTGCTTACGACTTCGCTTTCCTTTTCCCAAAGCATTAAATTCTTCAACTTTATGCACTTCATATTTGTCTTTTAATAACTCTTCCCAGTAATTTGTTCTTTCATAACCGCTCGCAATAGGTCGACTTTCCATGGCAACCTTTTGTGGTTCCTCCTCTGCTACAGCCTCTGCTTCGTCAATATATTCAAAATTCGCAACCTATAACACATGATACTAGTTTAATTTTTTTAAGGATCACCATGAATCATAAGTCAATAGAGAGGCATGAGATCAGACAGTTGTAGATCATGTGGAGCAAGACTGCCTAGTATTAGAAATTGTGACCCTGCATGATAAGACATGATGGAAATAAAATCCCAAACTAAGCTACAGGTTCTGCAGACAGAAACTTTGACTTCAATAACATACAGATGAAAATATCACCTGCACGGCTGCACCACTGGTGCTTGAACCCCCTTTTCTAAAGAAGAAATTATTCAATAAGGAGAAAGAGGAAAGAGGGATATATAATCTAAACTCATTATTTCCCTTGGTTACTTACTGAAATATATGAATAAAGAATTTTTGAGGTCATAAATTCTCCAAAACAAAATCGAATTTAATCTCTTACATTTCACGTGTCTTCATATTTAGGTAAGCATTTAATTAAGAAGATTTTCAAGTTAATGTAAGTAAAGGACTACAAAGATAGCAATTCATGTGATGCAACAAAGAAATAAGATACAGAACAAAGATGTTTAAAAGAGGGGGAGTGTTACAAAATAAGAGACCCTTCATCCCCGTTCGTTCCAATTGTGACAACAACTGACTTTCCCAATCAACCACCAAGTGATTTTAATAATCTATAACCACTATCTATACACGAATGATTGTGTAAAGGCATCTAGAAACATCCCTAGAGATGGTTAAAATTAGAACCACAAACGTTATACCTACATTTTGCCTCGTTAAAATCGACCTAAATGTAACAACTTTAATTTACAACCATATAGAATCCATCAGCTAGTGTGTGCTACAAAACATGACCAACTCCCTAAATTAAATGTTATTGTGCTACTGTGGACTAGTCAAAGCTCATCTAGAACAAGTGAGCACTACATCAAAGTAAAAACAATTGGTACCCAATAGATTACCATGCTTAAAACAATGCTGCATTTCTAACATTGTCCAATGCCTGTGTGCTACGACCCACATGTTGCCAACAGAACAAAAGCCCAGGGCACCAATGAAAATTTATAAACTTGTAACTACCAAACAACAATATCAACTATGGTGCTGAGGCAAATAAGCCTTGTGCAAACCACCACCAGCATGATGCATTTGAAATATAACCGTAAGGACCTTTACTATCTATGTTGTAGAATATAACCTTGAAGGCCTTTAAAAATCCATCTTCATCTTCATCATCCAACATAGCCTCATCGTCCCCAGCTTGATCACGATCCAGTAGTCTACCAACAAAGAAACAGAGCAAACAATAATTTTGAGAACATTTATTGAAATCCCAAATCATTTCACTGAAACAAAGTGGCCTGTACATTTACCTATCTATTGCAGCGTCATCATAATGGATTTGACGGGATTTTCCTGCTTCATCATTTTCGTCAGCAAATAACTCCTTCGATCCATACCTTATGATGTCATCTAACTCTTCCTAACATAAATTTAAAATCATTTGAAACTTGATTACATTTTCAAGGTACATAATGTCTATACACCTCTAACTGCAGTTATCTGAACTTACATTCAACTTCTATTAAAGTAACTGCAAAGAAGAAATTTTAAAAGCACAGCTCCATAGGAAAAAGTGACAAATGTGAAAAGGTTCATTCAATTGACAAAATGCTACAGATAAATGCTTCACTTTTCCTTTCAAATAAGTATGGCCGCCTATTTTTTTGTTAAATAACACTTTGGTCCCTGTGTTTGCTCATATTTTTGTTTTTGACACCAATTTGGTCCTTGCTCTATCCCAATAACAATCTTGGTCTGCTTTGATGTCCTCTGTGTGTTGTGTGCTGACATAAATGCCCAAATTAGACATAAGGACCCAAATGGTTAACTAAATAATATGCAAATTGAAAACACAGGAGCCAAATTGAAATTCATAACTTTCCTATGTATTTTTTTTTTAAGACTTTCAATTTGGTCCCTGAATTTCAATCATATGCAATGTGTATTAGCCACCTACATTCTAAACCACAAAGCCATCTCTTCCACTAGAATTATCCAGGATACAAAATTACAAATAGCATGCATAGAGATGCAATCATCCATGGTTACGAAACCCATTTCACTCTGTTTGCAACTTATAATTCAAACCGTTCCTCATTCAACCCCAAGAGAAGAGTTTTCTAGATTCAAAGTTGTTCCCTACAGATATACTTGAGCTTTTTTAGCTTAAAAAAAATCCTAATTTCACATACATAATACATCTCAAAACTATTGACCTATAACTTCAAATTGGAATCCGGCTCTTCCTTTCCAACTGAAAACCAATCATTTTACCTTCCAAATAATCAACCAACTACACATTTTGTTTTCTTTCACATGCGAAAAAAAAAGTATAAACTAATCATGAAAACTAAATTTAGTTTGCCCCTAGACTAAAAACAACCCAAACGTCCAAAGACATTTGCATACCTGGTTGATATCTTGTTTCTTTAACCTTCCAACAACCAAATGCTCCAATACCATTTTCTTCTTTGTCATTTCCATCATCCGTTCTTCAATGCTTCCTCGGGTTACTAGCCTATAAATCATTACCTGCAACCCCGAAACCACTATGCAGTTTAAGACACAGTAACCAAACAACTAGATATCAATGAAGAAGTAATTTCAACCTTGTTAGTTTGCCCAAGTCGATGAGCTCTTGCCATAGCTTGTAGATCAGCATGAGGATTCCAATCACTGCAGACCAAAAGCAAATTTGTTGAAGCAAGTTCCATGCCACTACCTATTTAATTATTGCATGAAGGTAAACTATGAATTAATGTAAGCGGTAAATTTACCTATCATATATGATCACTGTATCTGCAGTTGCAAGGTTTATTCCTAAGCCCCCAGCTCGAGTAGATAGCAGAAAACAAAATCTAGAAGAATTTTTGGCATTAAATCGATCTATTCTTATTTGTCTCTCAGCTCCACCAACTTTTCCATCTATCCGTTCGTACTGCCATTTCTGATCAAAAAATTGACAATTTTACAATATCAACTGTTTCATTCTGCAAACTCCAACATCAAAGAATGTTAACAAACAACAAAATAGCTACGAATGAATACTTTGAAAGTACAATAGTCTTCTAGCAAATCAAGCATGTGCTGAAACTGCGAATATATGAGAACTCTATGCCCTTGCTCCTTAAGTTTCACCATCATTTTGTCTAACAATTGCAATTTCCCAGAAGTTTCCAATAGCTGTCTGTCAAATGGTAAAAGAAAAGTGGAATCAGCTATCTCAGGAACTCAAACAACACCTCAGAAGGTCTATAGCTTACTTTAAATAGTATAGAACAAGAAAGTGCAGACTCTCTTCAACACAAGCGCAAGGCTAAAATAATCTATCACGGCCTTATGAACTTAAGCACCCAAATGAGCCACCAACTCTATACAAGAAACCAGTACATCAAATAGACAGCACTAAAGGATCATATCGACAAATAAGAAAGAAATAGTATTACTTGAAAGCTTCATTTGGATCTTCTATGTCTGGTTCAACTCCCTCCAACATAAACGGATGACAACAAAGCTTGCGCAATTCCATAACCACATTGATAAGAGATATCTGGTATAAAACCAAAATATTGTCAGACTGGAGTAGAATGAAAAAATAATAATTAAGTTCACTGGGAATGCAGTCTTACCTGTGCACCACCTCGACGAGTTAGTATCTGATAGTTACGGGTCAGAATTGCTTTGTAATACTCTTTCTGTTTGCTGCTTAAATCAACACGTAATATCAGTTCCTTTTTAGGAGGTAGCTCCTTCATCACATCCTTTTTCACTCCTGCACCAATTACCATTTGCACACATTTTACCTAACTTTTCAATTATAATGGCCAATACAAATTAAAAATACATCTCAATGTAAAATCCAAATTATCCTTAAAGCATATCTAATGGGAGCCTTATGGCCTAGGCAAATTGATAATTTTGCCTCAAAATTGAAAAAACAACTTCTAGCCCAACAAAATTTGCCTAGTCAAGTAGAAGCCTAGGCACCTTGTGAGGCCAAACTAGCCCCAGCCCAAGCCTTGGGTAGCGTGGGACACATTTAACGTTTAAAATCCTAGCCTCTAGCCCTTCACCACTAGAACCAAAAAAATATTGGTAGGCAATATCATCGTTTTGAGGGGCTAGAGTTTGCCGCTAGCCTCCAGCACTTGCCCAACACATTAGATATGCTCTTAATGAATTAAACCTCTTGGGTAAAACAAATAAACAAACAAAAACAAGAATCAAATAGCAATGCAAGCATAATGTAATACGTCTTTAAGAGATATTTAAATGGTATTAGTAATCCCAAACTTGAAAGGATTTAAGATTTATACTTCTTAGGAGATGGGGAGCCAACATTCTATGAAGCCGTGAAACTTGTTCCTCTTGATTTATATCCTTAAACTCTTCCTGAAACTCTTCCAGACTTCCGAACTGCAAGTATTTTACCCTCCAGTCAAATAATAAGACAATTTTGTTTTCAACTAGCTAACTTCAATACCTTAAGTTGATATTATACTAACCTTCCCAGCATCAAGGAAATGCATAAGCATAAAGAGCTCGTCCAGATTGTTCTGAAATTTTATCACATGTCAGCAAAATTATAAGTTGATAACAGGCAAACAAGACAACCTGGCCATTATTTGTGATACCCGAAGACCCATAAGGAACAAGAACACTATAAAACTGACAAAAAGGACAATTTGACTATTATTTGTGATACCTGGGGACCCATAAGGAACAAGAACAATATAAAACGACAAAAAAATGAATCAGATTTCACAGAGAAGGAACTGTAAAACATAACTAAAATGGGCCAATTTTTCAAGAAAAGAAAAAGAAAAATAAAGAGAATCATCTTTAGAAAGTTTTGAAAAAGGGAAAACTAAGCAAAACATATATGCAACACAAAACAATCTCATAACAAACCTGGAGGGGAGTTCCAGTCAGAAGCACACGATGATTAGTCCAATACTGCTGTAATGATGAGAATAATTTTGAATCCTTATTTTTAAGACGATGACCTTCATCAACAATCTGTATATGGAGGTCAGCATTAGGCAGATATCAGACGTTGAGGAAATGTGTACAGTAAGCCACTGAATGTTACCATGCACTCCCACTTTATTGGTTTTAGTGACGTTGAGTCTAAGTTGATCATCTCATACGATGTCAAGAGAACATCAAATTTGATCCTATCTTGCTTGCTTTCGCTAACAATTTGACCAGATTTCTTTTTCTTTATCTTCTTGTGATTTTTGGGGAAGTAAAATTCATATTCCCGTATGACAGCACGCGCTTGGGAAGAGCCAACATACATAACCTGAACCAAGTGAATTTCTAATCAGAACCACACTTACTTACAAATGATTATAAACAAGACACATATTTAATTTACATACCACATTCATTTGAGGTGCCCATGTTGCAAATTCCCGTTCCCAATTTCTCAATGTTGAAAGTGGAGCCACAACTAGATGCGGAGAGACTTTCTCTTCAAAAAGAGATGCTAAAAAAGCAATACTCTGTATAGTTTTACCTACAACCACATAAAAATTCAAACTGTTGGTAAAGTCCAGCTATCTAGAAGAAAAGGAAATAAAATTTCAAGGATAAACAAAGACTGACCAAGTCCCATCTCATCTGCAAGTATAACATGAGTTTGTTTGGACCAGGAGAAACGTAAGAAGTTCAACCCTTCAAGCTGATACGGATGCAGAGTGCCTTTAATTGAACAAAAAAGCACATGATCAAACTAAATAACCCAGGAAGAGACATACAAGCAAGAATGCAGAAAGAGCATAGCAGACAGATTACTGTACCTCCAGAAAGAAAGTCAGGACTGCCTTCATACTGTTGAAACTCTTTCTGCTTATTTTTTGAGTCCATGGCATCTCTAAGACTGCTCTTCTGCTTACTACACAAAACTTTATGAGACCTAGACTGAATTCTGTTGAATCTCCCTATTTCCGGCTGAAATGCAGCTATGTCCGATTCAGATTCCCAATAGCATTCATCATAGGGAAGTTCTTTCCACTTTACTAAATATTCTTTCTCATCGTCTTCCCTGAAGCATCCATCAAGTATTACCGCAGACTCAGTAGAAACTTAATGACATATTAAATGAAGCCTGCAGTCTTCTGTTTAAACAGTGATTCATCTTATATTTAACAAACACGCTTGAGGTTCTCTCTTAAAACCTTCTTATATAAATTCAAATTTCAGATAGACTAAAGATTACAAACCATACTTCAAGAAAACAAAACCAAAACACAAATTATATGGTATTAAATAATTACAAAAGAGGTTTAAAATGGGTAAACCTGCAAGCCAGAATTCGATCAACGGTAGTCCATTCAGGTCGAATGGCAACAAAATCATCCTCAGAGTTATTACTTGATTCCATTTGACGATGGAAATTATTTACTTTTGTCTTCAAACGTGGATGGGCCTTAAAAGCTTTCACAAACTCCTTCTCTGGAACCCTGAATAAAAATATATGTAGTAGGATGAACAGGGATGATGCAGATGTACCGATGTAGTAGGGTAAACTGAAACTCTTAAATTGACAAAAGATCAGAGAAAATTTAAGTAAATCGAGTTTAGTGCTAAAAAGGTGATACAATTTGCTAAATAAGTACAACTAGAAAGTATTGGGGCAGGTTTCCAGAGTCAAACAACTTTACTGTAACTGGTTATGCTTAAAGGAGTTCAAACAAACAGAGTTAGCCGGTACAGATAAACATAATAAGCAGAAACCATTACCATGTGCAATGCAAATAAGATAGTCCCTTCCACTTTACAAGATATTGTTTTACAAAAATTTGGTTTGAGCCCAGCGTTGAGGCATCACTATCACCAGCTACAGTAGGGCGCATTTCACAGTCCAAAATCTTATCAATATCATTTAACGGGCTTACCTGCAAAAAAAAAAAAAGAAAAAAAAATTCCCAGCCTATCACCAAATCCTACAATACTGTAACTAGTTTATTTACAAAACTGAATTTAGAAAAGAAACCGTACACATTCAGGGCATCTCCAGTTGACAGGGGGAAGCGATCTCAATGGTGGAAGTAAACACTTAGAATGGTAAGCATAACTACATGTTTCACAGTCCAGAAGATTCCCACTTCCGCCACAGGCTTGACATGAATTCTCTTTCTATTTGTCCCAAAAGAAAAATAGAAAAATGTAAGCCAAGGATTTTTTATAAAAATTTTAAACAGGAAGCATGGGAACATGGCACTTTTGAAGTAGTGCTAACAATCGCCAAAAGGAAAAACACATAACAATAATTCCCTGAACTTGAGACAGAAAACTATAATAACATATCAGAAAGTAAAATTTCATTTCAAATCTCCGAAGTAAGTATTACTTCCAGCATTGTCCTATGATGTTAAGTTCAAAATTCATCAAGCAAGGACTGCAATGTTTTGAACAAACTATATTTGACGCATACCATAAGAATTTTGGTCTTCCCAGTCCAAGTTGTGCAGTAATGGAGAGGACTTTTCTTTCAAGAACGGCAAAGAAACAATACAGAGTTCATTTAGGATGAAAAGTTTCTTCTGCATCTTTTTTCTTGCCGGTTGTCAAAAATGCTATTAGTGGAGTGCAAAAACTTTAAGACATTATCCAAATATTGATTATCCGTTTTCCAGAGCATTAAAAATCTAACCACTGGACAAAGCACTACTACCAAAAACTTCAGTTCTTTTATTTTCCCAGAAAGTCCTTCATTAATTCATTGGTAGATGGTATTTTCAGAAAATTTATGCAGAAATATCCGTGTGGTTCTTGATGCATAATTACTCCAATTATTTGTTACAATTCGCTATTCAGTATCATGCACAGTGATGACTGATAAAAAGAAGAGAGCGAGAAACCCACAAAAACAAGAGAAATAATAATAATAAAAATTAATTGAAACAAACCGCATCACTCCTAATAATCTTTTCAAACTTTTCCGGAGCTGTCCCACGTTTTCCAGACACAAAATCAGCTTCATCATCTGACTCATCAATGTTGTACACCGGTCTTCGGTCTGACCTAACGCGAAGCCTCTCCACCAAGCTACTCATACTCTGCAAGGAAGGAAGGGGGCAGTAAACTGAATCAGCAACTGGATCATACATGAGAAACTGGGGAAGAAGTTCTTATCCGCTAATTAAGCAATTCTACCTGAAATGGTCTAACTGTGATATCTATACATTAACCACAGTAGTCTTCTGTTTAAAATTAATTAGAAAATTTTCTTTAGAACACGGTCAAACCCATCTACCTAGCAACATTTTCAACTCTTGAAATCTCTACTTGTTTCATTTTCTCTTCTATTTTTCTTAACTTTTTTTTGCGAGATTCATACGCCTGAAAATTTTAAAATGACACTGTACATCATATGCACTGCAAACATGATTATGCGACCACAAGCTGAATTAGCGGAAATAATTACCTAGTATTACTAAAATGATCAACTAAATTTAGCAAGATGCTATTATCTTTTAACCAAAATGGCAATATAACAAATGTTATACAGAAAACCAATTAAATACAAGACCTAAATGGTAAGCGAAGAAAAATCCTTGTAATCCTACAATAAAGAAATTACCCAAACCCGCCTATCTACGTACAAAAGCGGTTCTTTGGAACAATAATCCCATTATTTAATGTGAAGCCATAACTGATGAAAGAAAAAGTATAACTGTATACGTGCATACGTAGATGGATTGTATGAAGATACATACAAGTACAGTAATACAAACAACTACACAATCACACACGCGCACAAGCAAAATCCGCATGCATAAAGCATCATAATCAACTAATCAAGAACGTTCCAGCAATTCATATATGCTAGGAAAAAACTCGTAAGAATTCCTCATTTATAAAGACTGTCACTTTTCTTATACGAAGCAACATAAAAAAACACATTTTGCATCATCAATAATCACACAATTCACAACAAACTCATGCAAGAAATAAAACTTAACAGCTGAAACTTCAAGTAACCAACCCCACATTGAACTGAACACACCAAACAGCAGCACAACATAAAAAGTGAGACTCACAGGCCGAGTACTGAAAATGCGCACATGAGAATTCTCATCAAGAAAGCAATAATAATGAAAAACCACCCCCCGTTTGTCAAAACAGCAAAACAACCGTCCAAGACCAAATTCACAAGCAACATGAAGGGTTTCTTGGACAGAAAAATTTAAAACCCAATCGTATAAACAGAAAAGGAACCCTAAAAGACTGAAATTCAAAACCCATTTGAAGGGTTCCTAGTGCAAGGAATAATTAAAATTTTCCCACCAATTTTCAGTCACTCGGTGGAGTAAGGTGTTTTTGACATTTAAAAACACAAAACGCAAAACCCATTGGTCCCATCTCAAGGGTTTCTTATGCAAACAAATTACAATTTTCCCACCAATTCTTGGTCACTCAGTGAAGTTATATGTTTAAGCTAAACGTACAAAGAAAAAACACAAAACCCATCTACAAAAACAGCAAAACAACCCTAAAAGACTGAAATTCACAACCCATCAGAAAGGTTTCTTGAACATTAAAATCAGATATTTCCCACCATTTCTTGGTTAAAACTTAAAACTTAGTTAACTGCTATGTGTTCGATTGATGAATACACAGTCAAAAAAACACAAAACCCTGTCTCCAAAAACAGCAAAAGAGCCCTAAAAAGCTCAAAATTCACAAAACCATTTGAAGGGTTTCTTGGACATCAAAATTCAGCAAAATTCACATACCATCTCCTTGCATTGACTAAGTGAAGTGATATGTGAGCGTTTAATTAATAATATATTAGCGTAATTAAAATGCGTTAATGGAAGAGAAGGAGTTACCGGAGCTCGGTGGATCTGGGGGACCAACTATTTCGAAAGTGTGCCTGAAAGTCCCCTGAACCCAAAACGACCGGGTTTGGAGCGGGTTAGAGAAAAATGAAACAGAATAATTAAAAAAATAAATGGAAAATAAAAAATAAAGGACGTGAGGAGAGAGAGAGGGAGAGAGAGAAAGATGTCAAATGATTTTCTTACCCCTCAGATTTTCAGCGTGGAAATTGGAACTTTGTCTACTTTGGGGGGCTTTTTATGAAGCTCTAATCTTGGCTTGCATGTAAATTTTAAGGTTGGTGAAGGATCTTAAGGTCTTTTCACGTTACGTAATAAGTTTGAGGTTTTGAAATTTATCTGAGTTTCGGGGACTATAAAATAATTTGGTTGAAGCTCGGGGGCATATAATTTAATTTCGTTGTAGTCATAGTGCGTGTATTTTCAACACCTCTAAGACCATCTCCAACTCTTGGATTAAAATCTAAAATTTTTAGCCCAGAAATTGTGTAGAAAATATTTTGTTAAGTGTTGAATATTACATAACAGTAATGATAAAAAAAAACCATAAGATGATTCTTGTCTGTTATATTTAAACGAAGCGTTATGTAATTTATATCATTAACTTTTACCATTTCTACATGACACGTCACGTGCGAAACAGTTCATAGTGTATTTGACAAAACTCACTTCGTGTCAAACATGATGCTAGTGACATTGACAAAACACTATTGACCCATCTTGATCGAAAAAACCTCATGTCAAGGATGACCAAATGAGATGAAAAAATCATTACCAATGATTCCAAAAGATCTAGGTACCACATACATAAACTTTGTCGTTTTCAAGTTTGTTTATTCAACTGGGAAGTTAAATCATTACTTTCTAAATTGTGAAATGCAATATATCGTTGTCAACAAAATTTGAAAAATCTATGTAGATGTGTGAGTAAATAGAACATTAGACTTCACACCCAAGAAAGAACTTGGTCATGGGAATTTCACTCACAACCCAAATAAAACAAGTACAAAAATGACAGAAAAAATAAAGTAGTATATCTTAGCAACAAAAGATGAAGCATTATGGACATATGCAAAATACTTAAAACTTCAGGGAGCATATCACAAATATCCTAAAATTGTTAGTGCTTATCTTCAAATTGCCCATCCGATGCAGAGGAGTTACATGTTGAGCAACAAAGGCCGATCGGGATTACGGCATATGCCCATAAATCCGTTTTGGAGTTTTATAATATTAAACTTTTTTTTTCTATGACATAAATAGAAAAAATTTGTGGATGGCGAATCTCGCAGATGGCGAATTTCATATCAAATTAGATTACTCATTATGAGGCTTAGCCGGACTTCTACCCTAATGTAAAAATATCGATATAGTAAAAAAAATAGAAAATTTTAAAATTCGTAAATTAACTAAAAATAATAATTATGAAATTAAAATCTAAAAAGGTGAAAAGCCCAGGTCCCACGTAGGAAGCCCATACGAAGATGTCTGACTAAAATAAGCAAGCAAAAGCCCACCACGTGAATATAAAGTGGAATTACAAAAACAGGAAGCATGCGGTGAAGGTGGATCAAACACCTGACCTTCAGATCTTCAGTCTGACGCTCTCCCAACTGAGCTATCCCCGCAAGTTATATTGATTGGATTACAAAATTCGATATTTATATATCGAGACCATCATACAAGGGAAGAAAATAATAAAACAAGAAGCGCCACGAACGACTGACAAGTGAAATGGTCAGATCAATCATAGTTAAAGGAGGACCCAGACGCCAAAGGGATATTTAACTACGGAATAATACATTTCATAAAATGGTGACTAGGCTGAAAAGAGATATCCGATTGGAGAGTCAGCTTGACGAGCGACTGACTTTAGTTTTCGAAAAACGCATGAACCTTTGCAAAAGGGACGATGAGAAAACAAAAACATAAATAGTCAAAATATTTGCAAGTGCCCTTTACCACAATGGTATAAAATATTTGAGCCTTTGCATGACAGCGTAGGGTTCGAATCCCGTTGGTAACTAATATTACATTTAATTTAACAAAATTTATCGTTTGACCAAAAAAAAAAAATATTTAAGTGAAAATCGTGGGTAAATTTAAGCCCTTAAGTTAGCCTAAGTGGTGATAGAGGAGAGGAGTTTAGATAATTCCATTGTTCGATTCTATGTAACGTAACTCGTAAGGGCGGAAACACCTTTGGGTCATCTCTAACCGAGGGCTGGCCAGATGGCTCCTCTAAGATATTAATATTTTAATGAACTGTACAGGGCCATATTTGCCTCCGTCTCCAACCGAGGGCCATAGGGCCAAACATAATTTATTATTTAAAAACTACAACTTAAATTCAAATCCAACGGTTAAACGATGTCAGCTAGCCGTTGGTAGCTGACGTCATCTAGCCGTTGGATTTGAATTTTTTTTTTTGCTATAAATAGGGTGGATATTGGGCTATAATTCACACAACTTTGAATTCAATCTATTTTAATTCAATATCTTTCAATTCAATGTTTCTCAATTCAAGTTTGCAATGAATTCCAACTTTGGATCCTCTTCGGATTCCAACCGGGGGTCTTCATCCAATTCCAAATTGGAAGCAAAATGGGTGCAAATGAGATGATAAGATGAGGAGTCTGATGAAGAAGTTCAAGTAATACGCAACAAACAAAACAGAAAAGCAGCCATGGATGCGGCCATGGTGTGTCAGCCAACTAAGGAACAACCTCAATGGGGTGGCTCTGTTGCTGGTCGCTTTTACAAACCACGAAATGGAGCGATGACGCATGCCAATCTGATGAACAACTACTTCAACCCCAACTCGGTGTACACAGAAGAGGATTTCAAACGTCGCTTCCGGATGAGGCGTCATGTCTTCAAGCGTTTACTTCGTGATGTCCAGCAGGTCAATCCATACTTTCGACAGAAACAGGACAGAGCAGGCCGCCATGGTTTCTCACCTCATCAGAAGGTTACTGTTGCACTCCGAATGATGACCTATGACTCCCCAGCTGATTCGATGAATGAAACCCATGGTATATCTAAGTCTACATGCCTTGATACTCTTGAACAATTCTGTGACACAATTGTTCAGGTTTACAAAGACGAGTACATCCGCGAGCCAAATCAAGAAGATCTGAATCGGCTCCTTCGCAAAGCTGAAGACCGTGGGTTTTCGGGCATGATAGGGTCATTAGACTGCATTCATTGGGATTGGAAGAAATGTCCCACCGGATGGCAAGAAAGCTTTAGCGGAAGGTTGAGAAAGCCAACTATTATGTTAGAGGCGGTTGCCTCATATGACACATGTATCTGGCATGCTTTCTTTGGAGTCCCTGGATCCCAAAATGACATTACAGTTCTTGGGCGTTCACCCCTTTTCAATAACTTGACGGAAGGTAAAGCACCTCAACTTGACTACTACATCAACAATCGTCAATACAATATGAGGTATTACTTGGCAGATGGCATCTACCCAAAGTGGGCGACATTTGTCCAAGCAATTCCAAACCCTAGGAATGACGCAGAAAAGTTGTTTACCTTACACCGAGGCATACCGGAAAGATGTTGAAAGAGCTTTCGATATTCTACAAGCACGGTGGAAGATCATCAATGAACTGGTAAGAGGGTGGAGTTGAAAAAATTTGGACTCCGTCATGATGTCTTGCATCATATTACACAATATGATAGTGGAGGATGAGTGAGATAGGTATATTGATGGAAAGTTCGATGACGACCAAGAAGATCCAAATAGGTCAAGAAGGGCTCGTGGAAAAATATAGAGATACTATAAATGAGTACATGAGGCGCTATATAATGATACGTTCTCATGCCACAAACAAGTACCTACAACAAGATCTTGTTGCACATCTTTGGGCCAAAAGAATCATGGAGTAGACGTTTAAGTTTTACGTTGTTAAATGTTTTTAAAAATGTTGTTAAATGTTTTTTTTTATGTTGTATAATTTGTATGTTGGTTAATGTTATTTAATGTTGTTTCATATTGTTTAATGTTGTTTCATGTTATTTAATTTAATTTAATGTTGTATAATGGCTTAGGAAGTTATAGGAAAAAAATAGAATTTAAAAAAAATATGAAACAAAAAAAAATAGAATTTAGAAAAAATATGAAACAAATTTTGTGAAATAGAAGTTATAGGAAAAAAATAGAATTTAAAATAAAATGAAACAAATTTTGTAAAATAAAAGTTATAAGAAAAAAATAGAATTTAAAAAAAAATATGAAAAATAGAAGTTATAGGGAAAATTTTGTAAATTAAAAATAATAATAAAATTGTAAAAAAAAAAAAAAAATCAAATGCAACGGCTAGCTGAATTTTAGCTTAAGCATTCGTGTAGGTTATAATAGGATTAATGTTTTTTCTTGCCAGCCTCGGGCTGGCTGGCTGGCTACATGTAGCCAGCCCTCCAGCCCTTTTGCCCTTTCAGATTCCTTGGGGCCTCTCAGATTCCACGAGCCCTTTGGCCTAACCCTCAGTTGAAGACGGTTTTCGGGCTATTTTCGACCCTCTGGACCATTTGGTTGGAGATAGCCTTAGACCAGGGTCGACTTCGACCCGATGCAAAATTTGGATTAGATTCACTCGGTCTGCACGTTAACAACTCTCAAGGCAAAGCTAAGTCACTCGTCCAAACATCATATAATTTACAAATTTGATTTAAAAAGTAAGTCTGTCTAGCATTACTCGTCTCGAAAATCTATTAAAGACACATTTCAACAAGGGGTGGAATCGGGGTGGAATCAGTTTGGTTACGGTATTTCGGTTTCGGTCCAAAAAATTCCACCCCTTTTCAACCAAAGTAGAATGATAGAATCAAGTTAAGCAGATCGATTCATACACTAAAATGCACAACAGAAAAATTCAAATGTAGCAGAATCAAGTCCAGCAAAAGAAACAAACTCAAACGTAAGACAGAAGAAACAACATAAGATGAAAAACATCTGATGTATGTTGGAATTATAGTCTTAAAAGTGAAAAACGTTAGTCGAACCATATTTTACAAGAAAGAAAATATATCACTTCCATTTTTCCTAAAGCAACTCTTCTTTGTTCTTTCAAAAGCATGAAATATACTATCACAAATCTACACTAGAAGTTCTAAGCTAATGTCCGCCGCAACCCGACTCTGCTCTTGTTTGATAAGAAGACAACATAATAAAATGATGGGTATGATATAACCTTCCACTCAGTAATGTATCAAGTATACAAACTGCATGCCATGGGGTGAATATCCTTCTTCGGGATGAATGCTTGCAGCCGAATAAGGTGATCAGCGCAAAAACAAGCCTTCGATTCCCCATATGATGTGAGAACACTCTCAAAATTGGTGAAAAGGAGTAATTCTTATCAAAGAACAACACTATCTACCTATCTATCTGTTCAGAGGCTCTAATTGAACTTCCATTCTTCCTGATGTTTGCGAATCTTTCTCTGAGTGTATTCCGTTCGGGCTCAACAGATCAACAGAGTCATCTTCCTCAAGGTTCCCCAGCACCCAATTGCTTCTTCCAAAACTTCTATCCCTCCTTTGTTGTTTTTCACGGTATTCCAGATACAAAACGATCAATGCACCCATCAAGAACCAAATTATCAACGCCCAAGTAAGTCCATGAACATTTTCAGCGTCATATCTATCTCCTAAATGCTTCATTCCACTGAAAAGTGCAGCAATTCCTAAAACAAAGGCACATCTCCCACCGATCACATGAAAGTACTCCCAGAGAATCCTTTTAGAGGAAACCTCCTCTCCATGAGCCGGTCTTTTGGGCCTTACATATGCATTCACAGGTTGTATACAGACCAAAAACAACGCAGCCATCCCAAACTTAACATGTAATGAGCTGACAAAGAAACCCCTAAGCTCAGCAACAGCAAAAAGAACAGCAAGTAGGATGATTGCCAAACCTGAGTACTGCAAGTAAACATGAAGCTTGAACCAACCATCACCCTTAACATGTTTCAAGTATCTAGCCGACAGTATTCCACCAGGAAGCAAGATACCCCAAGCGAGAAACATCATAAATCCATGTACAGCTAATACCGGCTGTAAATCCTGCTCTGCCTCTGCAGAACCACGCATAAGCAGCACCCTAATAGGCCTACTGCTTGTAACAAAATGCATGTTTTGTTCACTTAGATTCTCGTCTGTCCATGCAGTACCCATTGCCCAAACAACTTTAAGCGGAGTAGTGGGATCAATTATGTTTTTACACTCCGGTTTATCACTCTTACCACACAACGGTTTCAAAGGACGACTGAACTCGAATGTAACGATGCCATTTTCTGACTTGCACCTCACATAAGTCAAATTCTCAATTGTTGGATATATACTCGAAACATCCCTTCCATCAATCCAGTAAGTGTTTACCCGCCCTTTACCAATATTATCAATCCAACCCACATAGGAATAGCTGTTCACCATTCCTCTGCCAAACCCTATTGCCAAAAAACCGCTCTTCTTCTCACCACGAACTGCAATGGATATTGAGTGTTCTGACAATGTCCAAAACAAGGTAACTTGCTGATCATCCAAAACGACACTGTTATTATACATATCAGGTAGACCTCCGTCAACCACCTGCACTTTCCAACCCATTTTCTGCTCGTAAAGAGATTGATAGTATACTTGGTCCGGGGTATTCCTATCCGGTGCCCAAACCAATTCCATAGGTTTGGCTTGAACTCCTTGAGCTTCAGGCCCTCCTGCATAAATAGTCTCGGTAGAATTCCTTAGTGTAGCATTCCCACCAAGCGGGTCAGAAGTGATGTACATCGCGACATCATGCCCTGCTTGTATTGAAAACTTGACGGGCACCCCTCTTTCCACTCTCAACATCGGAGCCTCTTTCTTGTTAATGTACAAAACCTTTGAAGGGTTTGGCGGGTCTGGATAATGTAATGCTGGGCCGGAAGTAACTACGAGCGGGGCCTTGGCATCGGCGATAATCAGATGCTGATCCTCCTTTTCATCTGCATCTAAAGGACCCAAACAGTCATTCACATTTTCAGAAACATTCAGCACCAAATGACCGAAAACCACACTCTTCGGTCCACCATGGTTCTGGGGAAGATAGTACGGCTGAAGAAGATCTGGTGGCCTAATCGGCCCTAATGCCCAAATGACCTTCATCTTCTCCGTATAATTCACCGCCAAATCGTACTTCTTGTCATCGGAAACCAACGGCCTCTGGTACCTAATAAACGACACGGCATCCCTCCTCTGACCGTAAACCAATTTGGTATTGTTCACCTCGCCACCATTCGGGCCGGACCCTTCATATCTGGTATCGGGGCAAACCCCCTTCACCTCGCCGTCCTTGTACAAGGTGCACTCACTATACTTTGTGATGTAAAAATCGTTCACAAACGCCATGCCATCCTCTTTGAACCCCGCGACGGCGACATCAGCTCCGAGCATGAGCTCGGAAGTCGAATTCGGGTTGGCCCACCCGAAAGCCATGTAATTCATGGTCCCGGTGGCGGCCTCCAATCCGATATCGATCAGATTCTCCTCAGCACTCAACGTCCATCGAACCCTATAATTCTTCGACAAAACCTTGCAATTTTCCAGCATAGTCGGCTCGGTATGAACCCGAACCCGACCCGTTCCGTTTCCTGAATCGGTTCCACTCGACGGCGACGGGGAAGGAGCCGAACCAGACAACCCGTTTTTGAAATCCCCGAGAATTACGTGCCCGAAGTCGGAGGCGGTGGGGAGGTCCCACACGGCGAGGACTTGGATCTGATCCCAGGTGACATTGTCCTTCAAGCGCACGATAAAGCCGTCGCTTTTGTACGTCTCGTTGAGCTTCTGATCGGAGACGACGAAGCCGGCGGTCAAATTCGTAAAATCGGGGCCGGCGGCAGCCCACCAGTGGACGTCGGAGCCGGGGAGCATGTCGAAATCGGAGACCTTGAAGGAGCAATCATCGATTATCCGAATCGATCCGCGGAGCTGGTGCTGGAGCATTTTGAATTCGGATTCGGAGTTGACGAGGGGGCTGGTTTTGGGGCAATCGGAACTGACCGGATCGGCATGGCAGAGTGCGAGGAGGAGGAGGAGGACGGAGAGAAACCTAAGGAAATTGGGTTTGCGAGGCATGAGGGGGGCGAAATCCGGATCTGATCGGATCTTTGATGGGTTCGTGGGTTTTGGATCCGAATCACTGGTGGTATTATGTAATGCGTATTCTAAAAATTGAAATTAGAGAGAGGGCGGAGGGAATGAAAAAATCACCTGGTGGTGCACGGTGGTGATGCTCGCCGTCGATGAGCTCTGCTGTGTGCCTTGGGAGGAGGGAGAGAGAGGGAGAGAGAGGGGAGAGGAAAATGGGGTGACGGAGAAGGAAGTGGAGACCCAGATCGACGTGCGTACAACTTTTTGAAAAAGCTGCTCGCCACGTTCTCTCAATCCGGGGCTCGATTGGAATTTTTGGATTTTGGGGAAGAACAATTTTGATTCCAATCTTCTTCTTTTTTTGGGGATTTTTTAAGTTCGATTTCAAATTTTCAAGGTGCAATTTTTAGTGTTTACCAAAAAAAAAAAAAAACTAATGAAAAGTACTTGAAAATTTTGAGTTTTAACGATAAGTATAAAATAAGAAGTGAAATAAATTGTATCAGGATTTACTTTCTAGTGTAAAAATTTGATTTTTCGTTAAAATGAACAATACCAGAGCTTTTCGTAAAAGTACCAAAAAAAAGGGTGCAATTTTTAGTTTCGTATTGTTCTTTGTTTTTGGATCCAAAAACAAGAGCCAGAGTGTTTTTCTCGTTTTTAAAAACTTTGTTTTGCGTATTTTATGGTAATGTTTGGTATTTATCTCGTTACTACCTGAAACAAGAGCCAAATTTTATTCAAGAGAGGATCTTTGTGACGGTTTTGAAGAAGTATAGGAAATGGAAAAACTAATTTTCAACAATATAAAACCTAATTATTTATGGCAATGATTACCTTCTTTTATCGTTGAAATGTCATCCAAATATGCAATTGTGTCAAATATTACATTTATATTATTAATTGACGTGACGTGACATGACATGTGTTTATCACAAGAAATAATATTAATACGAAAAAGATTTTATGTGTGTCCGCCTAAGAAGGTATGAAACATGGGAGGGTATAGTTTAACGGGATCACATCTCGTACTTAAGATAAAATGCGACAAGGCTAACATTAGATATGAGTGCCAGATTCTAGAATGTTTCGATAAAATATGATATAACTAGCATTATTACATATTACTAACGAAATGTGAAAAAGAAAACTAATGAAAAGTCCAAAAAAACTTTAGTTTTAATAAAAAAAAATGATAAATAAAGGTATAGTGAATGGTACCAGGAAAATGTAAAAATGTGATTTTTCGTTAAAGATGAACAATACTGGAAGTGTTTTGTTAAATCTTCCAATGTGAAAAGGTAGTCTTGTTCTCGACTTGTTTGGAACTTTGGAAGTTAAGATGCCAATCTTAGGCATGAAAATAAAAATCTTCCTTGCAAATGCACCAAGAATATCAACTCAAACACCCTGCAATTACTTAGATGACAAGAAAGATCTGGTAAAAAATAGCACCGCCGACGCCGAGAGTCGATGTTCAAGCTGATTCCTTTCGCAAGCACGCTGTTTCTGCAGGCTTCTTCCCATTCCTGCCCACTGTCACTAACACTGAACAAAATGACATGCATGAAACGAAATGGCATGACACAACAATCTTCGGCAAATGAAAGGAAAGAATCTCCAACTGCAAAACAACACTGTACGAAGAACATGGCTTAGACAAGAACCCCGAACGCTGATGCAGAACCAGTGACGATTGATCGAAAAAACAACATCCTGTGTATGCGTAAGCAACCAAAGAACTCCAACTTCCATACAAAATGTTACGATGGAGCTCGAAAGCAAATGTAGCAAGGAGAAAGGAAACTTCATAAACTTTTATTGAAACACTAACTGGAATAATATACAAGAAACTCAAAGCTACAGAGAACCAGTTGAGGTTTCAGTTACAAGCAAAGCAAAGAGGAGAAGTTAAAACTACAACAACAATTCTTTTGCGAAGTGTACAACAAAACTACGTGTCTCGCACTTAAATAGTCTACAAATATTCATCAATCGTTCGACAATTACTTTCTTTCAATTAGTACTCTGTCCATTCTCAACGCCGAGACCATACAACACACCGGAATACTTCTCCGCTGAGCCACTGAAGAAAGTATCCCTCAACTTCCTAAATGTACACGCTGTAAGCAGACTGTCGGAGCCTGCTTGATGGCACACACCAACTCGTTCCACTTCCAACAGTTCTGCAAGCTTGTTTAAGCCACCGTGAAGGCTGTTGCAGAACTTCATCAGATGCTTGATATCATACAACACTGGGAAGTAAATCTTGATCAGATTAAAGAACTCCGTCTGGGTGTCAGGCAAACTCCGACAAGTCAACAACTTAAGCAAGTATCCAAAGTCGTACCCACTATGGAACGTCACCCAATACACATTGTCGCTCAATACAAGCCCTGAAGCCATCAAAAGCTCGCCAAACCGATTCACATCAATCCCCTTCTCATTGTTCTTCTTGAAATCCATCCCACACTGACGCAACAACTCAATTGAATCGCTCGCATATATGTCTTCGCTCACATTGAACTCGCGAAAGTTAAATTGCCAAATGTACTGGTTCTCGGTCGACAGAGTGGGAAGGTTGCCGTTCTCATCAAAGAAAGTGAGACCCAACTGAATCAATTTCAACATATCAACATTGTCCTTCAGAGTCTTGTAGTTAAACTCATTGATGTTCTTAAAATCCCCCACCGGGCGAAGAACCACGCCCGGAAACTCAGTATCCATAGCCACATACGGATACTTCAAAACAATATCACGAATCAGAGCAAACTCTTCATCGAGATTATCGTTCCACACCTCTCGGATTTCAATCGAATCCCCTTTCGGTAAAATCGACATTTCCAATTTCCCAAATCAAGCAACAGAAGGACGAATACTATTAAACCCAGATCTACAAACAGCGCCCAAAGCGTTCCAGAACCCCCGAAAACCAAAACCCCCAACAGGACGCAACAAATAATTAACAATCAATCAGTCAAAAACCCCAGAACCTGAACTGGATCTTCTCAGATCTGACACAAAAACAACACGAAAACCATCAAACAACGACGGATTAACAGTTCTTAACTGCATATAACAGTACTAGTAAGAACCCTAGAAAGCAAATCGATTGGGGAAGAAACTGCGATTGGGGTGAAAGATCTGACCTTTGACTTGTGGAATTGGGGCTGGAGACGAACGGATCTGGGACTTGGAGAAAGTGATTTGGTGTTCTCCGGGCGGATGTTCTAGGTCAACGGAGCGGGAGAGGAGAGAGAGAAGGAGGTTGGGGGCGGAAGAAGGTGGTTTGGAGATCTTGACTATGCTGGGTTCTGAACGACTGAAGGCAGCCGAAAGAGAAAGTGAAGTCGCCAAGAAATGGATGAAGGTTTCAAACCGCTGCTGTTTCGCCTTTCAGACTCACAATCATTTGAGACGACTGCGTTTTGCCCTTTTTGCTTGTCGAGGACCACATTTCCCTTTTGTTATATCCTTTACTTTAGCAATCAGACGTATGAAGATAATATTTATAGGGCCCATATTTTATTTTAAGGAAAATTAATGAAAAATTCAAAAAAATCTTTAGTTTTAATGAAAAATGATAAATAAAGTTGTAGTTAATAGTACCAGATAAAGGTAAAAATGTGGTTTTTCGTTAAAAGTAAACAGTACCGGAGGTGTTTCGTTAAAACTCCATTTGTTTTACTACTTAAAATATACAATTATTTGTAGCACAAATCTTTTTTTTTTCTTTCTCAAACAAACGATATTATATACACTAAGGGGAGAGGGATTTTAGCACAAATCTTATCATGTATGTATATAGTGGGAAGAATCAAGCTTCGCTGCTCGGAGAGAAGTAGCAAGTCATGCTGAAATCCAATTATAAATAAATAAGTACCCAATCATAGTTTTTAATTTTAATTGTTCAAACACATGTCCATTTGTTTGTTTTTTAGCATCACTTATTGCTCTCTTTTAGCAGCGAAGTATAGTTCTAGTGGGAATAGGATATTCGATCCGGATCCTTCAATCGTGTATGTTGAATCGAAAATCGAATGGCCAATAATTAGTGTTCTTTCTTGTTTTTTCCTGTCATCTTCCTCCCTCTTCTCACTCTCTGTGACTCTCTTCTCATCTATCTAGGAGGACTTGGTTTCAGTTTTGGGCAACCGGAGGCCAGAAAACGACGGTGTGAGCATGGTGGGTCGGCAATCGGAGCCAGCACCCAAGATACGAAAACAAACACTTCTTTGAGTGAGCAGGGCAAGATTTCCAACTATTCCTGATATTTTTCCAATAAATTAAGGGTATTGTACACACGGTGCGTTTTCAATTGCCCGTGGCTCCTTACACTTGAGTTCAACTTACGTTTCTTGTAGTGTATAGTGCTTTTTTGTTTGTAATACAACGATATTATAGAGTTTCGACAAAATCAAACAGTGAATTAGTCACAGTAAATATGACACGTACCATTAATAGAATTTGAACCATAAACTTTCTCCTTACAAATGAAAAAGAACAATATTAGACCTTAATTTCATACCAGCTTCCAGAACAATTTTATCCACACAAGGTTCAATATAGTCAAACCTGATAGGCCACCGGCCACCGGAAGGACGCAGTCTGCAGTCAACTGGTTGAAGTCCTATCTCATTCATCCTCAACCCAAGATTTTTGGACCACCAAATTTTAATAGGGCGACAACGAAATGACTCAAATTAAAATCAAGTGCTAGTTGTGTGTGTAAAAGGCAAACTTATTGGGCTTTTGTTAAAAGTCCACAGTTCGATGTCTTAAATTGGGATAAATTTTTCGTTATGATTAAAATACAGGTGGTACATCACATATTTTCATATAATATGAGAAATTTTTTTTTTTAAGTTATTAAATTTTTAACACACATATTACATTATTTATATAGTGATACGTGATGTACCATCACGTAGTTCGATCGCATTGAAAAATATCTCTTAAACTGGGACTGTGCGACCAAATTGAAAGACAAGAACCCAATGAAGCTCGTCCTAACATGGGTCCATGTGGCCAACCCAATTCTGTAGAAGCTGCCACTGGCAACCTTTTTATTATTTTATCACTTTGCAAATTAATATGAATGGTAAATATTTTAATTATTGAATTTAGTGCGTTTATTAAATGGAACTTTAACGAAAAGCTACCGGTACTATTTACTTTAACGAAAAATCACATTTTTACACTAAAAAGTCAATTCTGATACTATTCACTTTACCATTTATTTTGTCCTTATCGTTAAAACTCAAAGTTTTCAAGTCATTTTCATTAGTTTTATTTTTATTAAAATATGTATAACCACTTAGTACCATAGTTTAGTTTTCACTTGTAAGTTAAAAGTTTTAGGTTTGATTATCGTCAAAGACAAATTTGAACCATATTATTGTTACCTCATCGTGAAGCTAAGACCATCTCCAATCGAATGGTCCAAAGGGCCAGATGGCCGAAAATAGCCCAAAAATAGGCTAGACTAAAGGGCTCGTGGGCCCCACAGAATCTGAAAGGGCCAAAGGACCAACCGGTTGGCCCAATCCAGCCAGCCCCGGGTTAGGCCAGAAATTTAAGTATTCCTGTTGGATATAACCGACAGGAATGCTAGGCCAAATTTTCAAATGTAACGGCTAGCTGACGCCAGTTACTGTTTGATTCAAAAAATATATATATATATTTGGGCCAATTTTTTTTTTTTTAAATTCTTAAAAATTCTCATTTTTTTCCCTATAAATACCTAAACCATTCATTCACCATTCCTCACAAATTTTTCACCATTCTTGCACCATTTCAATTCTCATATTTTCTTACCTTTTTCAAAAATATTTCCTTCAATTCTTTCAATAATTTTCAAATGGCCTCGTCTTCAATAATTTCCTTCAATTCTTTTAGTTTTTAAATATAAGTTGTTGTTGTTTTTAAATTTAAGTTGTTGTAATTTTTAAATCTAAATAATAAATTATGTTTGGCCCTCGGTTGGAGACGGTTTTTTGTGACAGTGCTAAAACGAGCCCTACGACCCTTTAGCCCTCGGTTGGAGATGGAGGCAGCCTCTGGCCCTCATTCGGTTGGAGATGGTCTAAGCCCACCTCCTTCCCGCTAGTAGATAATATCGTTTGTTTAAAAAAATATGTGTAAAAGAATTAATTCACTCTTTAATTTTTTGTGCAGTTTGGTCTAAAATATCGATGATATCGGAAATATCGGTAGTCCAAAAACACAGAAATTTCGATGGAAATATCGGGATATTATCGATATCGATAAAAATTGAATAAAAACCACGGAAATTGTAAGAAAAACTTGGAAATTTTTATTGAAACTTTGCAATATGTTTATTTAGTCAATTATCTATTAGTTTATCATAAAAAAATGGAAGGAAATGCATTGCATGATGGATTTAACTGATTTAAGTTGATTATATAGCGAGCTGACAAACATTGTGAGCGTATAAAATATATAAATATTTTAGCATATTTTCACAAAAATATAAGTGATATAGTGGTCAAGGTGTTGAATGAGTAAAATGAGAGGGGTTCGAATCCCCTTGGTGTTTTTTTAAATATAGAAATTTAAAAAATACGGATATTTTATTTTAAAAATACGGAAATTTCGATGGAAATATCGATGACATCGGAAATATCGGCAGTCCAAAAATACGGAAATTTCGATGGAAATATCGGGATATTATGGATATTTTAGACCTTACACGTAAATAATTGAACACGTGTATTTTTAAAAAAAAAAATTTGGGATCAAATACTTAAAAATTATATCGACTAACGAACTAGTTAATCTAATTTCATTTCCTTACTTCTTCTATTTGTAAGCTTTCTGATTTCTTTCTTTTTTATATTTTTGTTAATAAAATGTCCTAAATATTAAATATTAAATACTTGTTTCTTTTATCTTACAACGTGGTGTCCTCACATAGCTTTATATAGTTGGATGATTACTTTTTGAAAGTGATGTCATTTTGATATTCTCTTGCACTTTTATTTAATTAAATGTACGTCTAATTTGATAGGGTGTCCCACCATCTAAACTAATAAAAAGTTTGAGGTTTGAATTTCAATTAATTGTTATCTCAAATTTTATACTTAGTTTATGTTTGGTGATAATGTTTTGTAAGATGATTTTTAAAATGGTGGCGGAGATGGTAGTTAGGATGAGGGTGGTGTTGACGGTGGCAAAAGTAGGGGATGATGGTGGTATGACTAGGGGTGGTTTTGATACGATTACCGTATCAAAATCTCTGTACCGATTACCATACCAAATATTTGGTACAACAAAATCTATTACCGTTACCGTACCAAACTTTCGGTATACCGAATATTGGTATACCAAATAGTTTGGTTGGTATGGTATGCCAATGGTAATTACCACTTTGTTTTAGGCCACTTAGTTTGCCCAAAATCTAATATTTTTCTAACCTAATTCAATAAGTTACAAGCCACAATATAAGTTACAAGCCATAGAAGTTTCCACAATATAACTATAACACGCGTTCCCAATCCATAGAAGTTACAAGCCAAATCAAATAGAAGTTAAGTGTACAAACTAAATGAAAATTGGAAATTCGAATAGAAGTTAACATTTCAAACTAAATCAACTTAAAACTTTAAAAAGTAAAAATGCATTGATCAATTCTTCAAGCTTTGAGATATAGATGCATTTGGATGAGGCATTGAACTTGTAGAAGATTGAGGTTGAGGTTGTGTCAAGCCTACATTACAAAGTACATATATATATATATATATATATATATATATATATATATATTAATAAGATGTAGAATAAGAATGAGAGAGCTGCGAGTAATAGTATGTTTGGAATTGTATTCAGTCGACCTAAAGTTGTTTGGAATAGTATTTAGTCGACCTAAAGTTTCTATGCTAAATGGCTCAAGCAATAGTATGCAGTCGACCTAAAGTTGTTTGAATAGTATTTAGTCGACCTAAAGTTTATGTGCTAAATGGCTCAAGCAAGTCAACTCGTATGTCAACTCGTATCACAAGGCTCCAAGCAATCTGTCAACTGCCAGTTGCTTTCCAGCTTTCTCTCCTCCTTGATTAAAGGCACTTAACTTACTGATTACTTCTTAGTCTTGGGTTTGATGTAAATCACCTTAAATTAAGGAAAAGTGTGTGTCCCAGGTTTACCCGGTCTCTAGGGTTTCATATAAAGATGGTTGCTTGTAACCATTCTCTTATCTTGTCTACATATACTGTCATGTACACTTAGAACATTATGAATCATAAATATTTTGAAACTAAAATCTTCAGATTATGATATAAAAATATTAATAAAAATTACATAATACATAATTATATATATTATAAATACATAACATAATATTAATAAATTATCGGTAGGTACGGTATACCACCGGTACTGGTTTTGAATACCAGTACCATACCGAAATAGTATGGTACGATACAAATACCGTACTATTACCAATTGGTACAAATTTTTGGTAAAAATTTGATATGATACGGTATGGTAGGACGGTAAGTACGGTATTATGTTAAAAATTTCCACCCCTAGGTATGACGACAATGATGGGTGGTGGTGATCGAGATGGTAGCTGTGGTGGGGTGTTGGTTGGTATTAAATGCATTTCATAAGAGCTTTTGTGAAACGAAAAACTGTTTTATAAACGTTAATAAACGATCATAATTAAGATAAATTCTATCTCTCATGAATATATTGTTCAAATGACGTCATCATTTCTAATGCTTGTGCCAAATTTAGCCTCCATTCCTAAATACAGCGCACTTAAAATATAGTTTAAAATGAATAGTGCATGGCTATAATTAAAATTTTGATGGTAGCCGTATTCATCTCCTCCAAACCTGTTATACAAATATTAGATTTCGTGATATTTTTTCCTATTATATATGATTTAATTTTTTTTTAAATCACCAAACCTTATCCAACAGCTTTTACTTCTTAAAAAAAATCCAATGACTAGTTGACGTCATCACAAACATTAGCTACCTTTTGATATGGACCGGTCCAGTTCCAGGTTTGTGAAACATCAGATGGCTTCAAAGTTGAGTCTGCGTGATAAACGGTGGGTCGCATCACACCTTATCATTGCAACTCTTAAAGCATATCCAAAGGAGATGTCAAAACTGCCACGTAAGTATACAACAGTAAAAAATGACAGCAAACTCTCTCTAACCGAGCCTTCAATTTCTTACGCGACGCTGGCAAAACCTTTTGCTATCAAATTTGATAGCAGATGTCAAATTTATTAAATGATTTTTTAATAGATTAATATAATATATAATAAATGTTGTTATGTTTTTTAAATATTTGATTGGTTGCCTTAATGAATGGACTCCACACAAAGATAACAAAATTATTAAATGACATTTTTATTTAATATATCGGATGAAGCAAAATATTGTGTAAAATGTCAAATTGTCACATAAGTCATCAACTATTATTTTGATGTTTAAAATTTGGCATCAACTTTGATGATGCTCTTATCACCGCAACAGCAACACATGCGCCAGTCCCATGAATAGTGGTAGCCTGAGGCTTCAAGTGGATTACAATTGGTTTGCCCAGCGGCCTTTAGCTCGGGAATCTTTTGCAAGGTTCTATTTAGCCCACCGTTGAAGATGAGTTTTTTGTTAAATGTGGGCTATATTGAGCCCTTTAGCCCTCCATTGCAAATGAAAATTACTTAATAGATATTAGACGCGTGTTCAAAAGGTAAACCACTCGTCAAATACAAGTTTGCTACGTGATGAATTGAGATTTGAGAACAAGAAAATATATAAAGAAACTTTAATGAAAAGTTCTCGGTACTGTTCACTTTAACGAAAAACCACATTTTTATACTAAAAAGTCAATCATGGTACTATTCACTTTATTATTTATTTTGTCTTTATCGTTAAAACTCAAAGTTTTCAAACTTTTTTCATTAGTTTTCCAAATATATAACTCCAAATGAGAATTAGATTCACAATCTGGATCATACAAATTAAATTCGACAGTTCCTATTAACTCATTTCGCCAGCTCACTACACAAACCAACGACTCAGATATCATTTACACACAAATGTGTAATCCAGATTTATGAATCCTTAGACTTCGGACACTAAGGTTCGGAGTAGATCTAATTCCCTCGAAATGGGTGACATGGAAAAAAGATCCTACGTGTATGTCTCTTTGTCCACGTGACAGACTTTGATTGGAACAATGATGTCAAGACACTGAGAAGTCACAGAAACAGTTCAATTGCCTAAAAAGCCAAAACCCCGCGATATGCAAAATTCTCAGCTGCAAAACTGAAAAATTTGAAAGAAATCCCAAAATTCCAAAATGTCGGAGACGAAGGCCGAGAGCAAGAGCAAAAACCCTAAGAAGGTCAATCTCTCAGATCACAGCTCCATCAAGCACCTCCTCGACGAGTCCGTCTCCGAGGTCGGTCGATCTTTCCCCAATGTTTTCATACATTTAATTTCACCAGTTTACCGATTGCGTTTAAAATCTTTCAATTTCTTCAATTTCTGAAAGATTTGGATTATACGGTTATCAGAAGTTTTGTTTTGCTTGATTTATTGTGTGATTTGTGGATTATGAGGCTGTTTTGAGTGATTAGTGATTGGATTAATTTAATTAAAATGGTTTTGTAGATTGTTAAGAGTCGCGGGTATGTGGAGAATACGAGGCTGAGTAACTTGAAGTTGCTGATTGGAACCGTTGTGATAATCATTGCTCTGTTTGCTCAGTTCTACAACAAGAAATTTCCGGAAAACCGAGATTTCCTGCTTGGATGCATTGCATTATATCCTTTTTCTTTGAATTGATCTCAGATAATTGGTTAAAGTTAGGTGCTAACTGGGTTCTGCTGCCTGTTCTTGACATTGTTTGATCGTGATTTTTTTTGGTAATCACCATATTCCGTAAGTCGTGTGTTTTCATAAGTATATTTCCGAAATTTTGAGCGGATACAACTTTGAACTACTTGGTTCAGAAGAATTGAGGAATGAATTTTCGGAAAGGACTGTAAGAATCTGATTGAATAGTTAATGGCATATCCTTGTTCGAATGATAATTCCGCAAGTCTGTTTCATCTTTGACTCTGGCAAGTATGTCATCGTTAATGGGATATTGCAGCTGGTCTCATACACGAAGGAGAAAAATGCAATCTTGTTCACTCATCCTCCTGCGGTAAGCTCATTTATGTTTTTCTTAGTAAACATTTTCATATTTGTTGTTTAATGTTTGTATATTGTTTTACGTATTACCACCACATGGTCAATTGATGTCTCGGTGAACTATCGTTTCATGCTTTGGTGGAGATGGGTTCTGCAGATGTTTTGTATAAGATTTTAGTACTACACAGGATGTGAGGAAGAAGAGTTGAAGTCATTAGCAATGCTGTCTTAAATCTGTCAAATTTTGCCATGGCATGGACTGTCTTAGCTTAATTCAAGTCACAAGGCTTGTTTACGTTTTGTTATAAATAAATACAAACTGTTGAGTTTTTGCTCTAACATGGTTCATTAGTTAATTTCTCCTTCAGTATAGCAGATGAACCTTTAAAGGAAGTATGTGAGAGTTTTTTCTCGTTGCATGTTTAGTTTGTAGATCCAGATACTTTGAACTAAGGTGTCATTGTTTTCTTCGCTAGTAACTATGTACTATAGTTGCTGGAAATTTCAATTCTGCCAAGTATGTATGCCAAAAATATTTTCAGTACGTTGGTGTCAGTGTGGCAAAATTGGATTATCAAGTTGGATTAATTTCAACTTAAACAAGTGCGAAACTCAAAGAAACTTAATAGTTTCAGTTTTACGGCTTCTGTATAATCACTTGGAATTTGGGCTAGCAGTTCATTATATCATCTGAAATGGATGCACATTAAGTTGATTCACGAAAGAGAAGTCGAAATATGGTGTTGTTGCCTAACATAAAAAATGGTGGTGTTGTCCATTTCTCATTAGTAATGCATTTGTGCAGGGGGCCTTTAGCACCGGGTTGGTGGTGTCTTCCAAGTTACCAAGATTTTCTGACTTGTACACGCTTACAGTAGCCAGTGCAGATCCAGAATCAATATCTGCAAACAAACCAGTGGAATTCACAAAGAGCGTTACTCAGTGGTCTCTCTCTTCCTCCTCCTCTCCCTTTCATGTCTGCGCATAAGTGCTCACACGTGTGTTCATATTGCTTCTTGGAGTTTCAAGTTGCACTAATATTTTCTGCTCTACTTTTGTTTTTCTGTTTCAGGTTTACCAAGGATGGAGTGTTGGTGGAAGGCCTTTTCTGGAAGGAAGTAGACGGACTCATCAACGAGTACGCAAAAGAACCGAAGAAGAGCAAATGAATTCTGGCTTTTCAGGGAACCCCATTTGTTGTGATTTTGGTAAAACCTCTTGGTAGTCATGAACTTGAATGAATTTGAAAGACAAGTTTACACCATCCTTTATAATGATCACTCGGGTTCCAACTTCCAAGCTTATTTATGAAAGTGCCTTTGTGTTTGTTAGATATCATGAAATTGTGAGCTCTGAAATTACTAGTGTTCTTTTTTCGTGTTTGTAAACTTTTATTTTGCATTTTGTTCATAGTTATGTTTAGCAGTAAAAGTTAAAAGTGCTTATTCATGAAGCATTGCTTTCATTTTCAATTTTGGGCTCGTTTGATAGTGGTTCTCGGTGGTCAGAATAACTTTTAGAGAGAGGCACTTCATGTGACAAAAATGCTTATATCAAAAGTGCCTTCAAGTACTTTTAACATAAAGCATTCTCAAGTAGAGCACGTTTTAGGAGAATACTCTAGATTGTTTTAAGCTTAATGTGAGTGGTGTTTTAAGAGATTCTAATAGTAAATGAATGTCTGGGTTTTACGCCAATTTGGGCATAGGTGAGATTCTCACTGCTGAGCTATGGAGTCTTTACTTGGGCTTACATGGCATGAAGATTATAGATTGATCAATTACTGAGGTATGAAGTCTTTACTTGGGCTTACAATTGGCATGGAGATTACACATTGATTAATTACTGGTGGAATCAGACTCTGCAGTCGTAGTTCATTTGGTGTTGCAAGCTGTTGGCAATAATTATCATTTGGATGCCCTTGTTGTACCTTGCCGAGAATTGCCTTTAAGATCTTGGCAATGCGACCTTCAACATGTTTATAGAGATTTTTTATTTTTTAATTTTTTTTTGTGACGGACAATTTAGCTACTTATAGGCTTGAGTAGTTGATATATATTTAGGCACTTTTTATTTTGATAATCCTCCTTGTTTAGTTAGTTTTATTCGTGAGGATCGACATGAGATGTCCCAGTCTAAATTTATTATTAAGTAAATTTGTTTTAGCTTTTGCTTTTACCCCCGTTTTTCAATAAAAATTTCATTGTGACATGATGATATTTTTTTCATATAAATTTCTCTCGTATTTTGGGGAAGCATTTCCAAACGGGTCTTAATATATGTATAGTGCTACATGATTAGTACAATATCGGATAGGGAAGAGATCCTCTCCGGATCTCTCCCACCAAAGCCCACCAATCAATTAATCTGGATTCTTGAAATTTGATCGAACGGTTAAAATTATTATAACTTTGAACGAATTTTCTGTTTATAATCGTTGGATAAAATTTCAAATGTCCAGATTAATTGATTGGTGGACTTTGATGGAAGAGATCGATAGGCCCAAAAGAATTGGGTCGGTTGGATTCGGTAAAACAACGCGGCAAAGAAAAAGCATAAAGGAATAAAATAGTATTTGCCCCTTCTGGAAACACCTCCAGTGCTCCTTCCTTCTACAACCCTCTATTGCCCCTTCCTCAAGTTTCTTCTCTCTCTCTCTCTCGCTCACTGAATCCGAATATATTACAGCAAAACCCTAATCAATCTCAATTCTCTGTTGTACGTGTTTGCCTTCATTTCATGGTCAAATGGCGAGCAGGAGAGCCACCACAACGCTCACCAAGTCGGCCTTGGCTGTGGCGTCCCTGAACGCTTCCACCCGAAACTCCCTCTCTCATCAGTGTCGCGCAATCGCCGTCGCCGCCTCCGCCCGCGCCTTCGGCAGCTCCGCCGCTCCCTTCTCTCGCCCCGGCATCGTTTCGGATAGGGGAAATGTCGCTTCGGCCAAGTATTTGGCAAGCGCCTTCACTCGCAGCTTCCACTCTACGACTCCCAATTTCTACTCCGCCACGAGCTCCTCCCAGGTCACAAAATCCCTAAAGCTTTTCTCATTGGATTTGAATCTTTAATTTTTTATTTTATTTTATATATTACATGAATAAAATTGGAAATTGGAGGCTAATTTTTGAATTTTTGAACTTGATTGAAAAATCAGGTCAGTCAGAATGAGTTCACTGAGATGGCGTGGGAGGGCATTGTGGGTGCCGTTGAAGCTGCCCGAAATAGCAAGCAGCAGGTGGTGGAAACTGAGCACTTGATGAAATCGCTTTTGGAGCAGAAGGATGGTTTGGCCCGGAGAATTCTCACCAAGGCGGGGCTCGACAACACTACGGTTCTTCAAGCAACTGACGAGTTCATTGATAAGCAGCCCAAGGTGCATTTAATCGAAACCCCCGCTCCATTTTTCATCATAGATGTAATGGCATTACCATGTTTCGTTTCAATGCAAGTGCTTTAATTAGAAACTCGTCAAGATTTTATTGAAAACCCAATTGCGTCCTGGAAAAGCACTTGGAAGTGTTTCCTGAAAAGGAAGTAGGCTTTAGGGTTTAGGGATAGAAGAACTATTAAAGTTTTATGCAAAACGTAGTCATAGGGGCTTATGATTGCCAGAGAGCGGTTTTAGCTCTCCAGAAGCAGTCCCAAACTGTCGTTGAGATGGCATTGTGGTTAATTGAACATTGTGTTGTGGTAGGTGACGGGTGGCACCAGTGGCCCTATTATGGGTTCGCATCTGGTTGGCTTGTTGGACAATGCCCGGCGGCAGAAGAAAGATATGAAAGATGATTTTGTGTCGGTGGAGCACCTTGTGTTGGCGTTTCAGGCCGATACGCGGTTTGGGCAGCAATTGTTCAGAAACCTCCAGCTTAGTGATAAGGATTTGAAGGAGGCTGTTAAAGATGTTCGTGGAAATCAAAGAGTCACCGATCAAAGTATGCTGTGCTTTACCTTGAATTGACATTTTACTATGCATATATGTATTGGGTATTCTTATATACCTTAAATAATAAAATCAATATTGTTTTTTTATATAGATCCTGAAGGAAAATATGAGGCCTTGGATAAGTACGGGAATGACTTGACTGAACTCGCTAGGCGGGGCAAACTTGATCCTGTTATTGGCCGAGATGATGAAATACGGCGGTGTATCCAGATATTGTCTAGGAGAACGAAGAATAATCCTGTTATTATCGGTGAGCCTGGTGTAGGAAAAACTGCAATTGCTGAAGGGTATGTTTATTTGGGTGCATTGCATCTTTCTACTCTATCGTACTTTTTCAACAAGTTTTGATTTAGTATGACTTTGATATTAACTGCAGATTAGCTCAACGGATTGTACGTGGGGATGTTCCAGAACCGCTATTGAATAGAAAGGTAGTTATTCATTTCAGTATATTTATCAATTGATTGATATGTTTTTCTCATAGTTATTACACTAAATATTTTCTGTGGAAAAAAAAAACCCTTAGTTATAGGAACTTCTTTCTTGTTTGAAGATTGAATCCAGATTTTGACATTGTTATTCAAATCTGAACCAGTTTCAATTTCTTATACTTGGATCTCAATTCAAATTTGGCTAGATCCACCCTCAATTCAATTCATTGTACAAGTATACTGCGTTAATCGTGCGTGATGTTTCACATGAAACAGTTTCTTCTTTGACTTTAAACATTTGTGCATTAGTTTTTCATTTTGTCTTGTATTCTACAGTTGATTTCCTTAGATATGGGATCATTGGTTGCTGGTGCCAAGTTTCGTGGGGATTTTGAGGAAAGGTTGAAAGCTGTTCTGAAGGAAGTTACTGCTTCTAATGGACAGATTATACTATTTATTGATGAGATTCATACTGTTGTAGGAGCAGGTTTGTGCTCTTTTTCTGATAAAGCTATAGCGTTTTTGTAGTGTATCTGTCATGTTTTCTCCTGATGTCCTTGTTAATGATTCTTTTAGGGGCTACAAGTGGTGCAATGGATGCTGGAAACTTGTTGAAACCAATGCTTGGGCGAGGTGAACTTCGGTGTATAGGAGCAACTACATTAAATGAGTACAGAAAATACATTGAGAAGGATGCTGCACTTGAGCGTAGATTTCAACAAGTATTTTGTGGCCAGCCATCTGTGCAAGACACAATATCCATTCTTCGTGGCTTGCGTGAGCGCTATGAACTGCATCATGGTGTGAAAATATCAGATAGTGCTCTTGTTTCTGCAGCAGTTCTCTCAGACAGATACATTACAGAACGTTTTTTGCCTGACAAAGGTAACAAACTTTTCATCTTATAGGCCTTTTCTTGGTGGTGATGGGGGTCTGGTAGAAATGGGTTTTCCTTGTAAAGTTTTCTTCATGTTCTGTATAGAACTCTATTTGATTCTGTGAAAATGCAGCCATTGATCTTGTTGATGAAGCTGCTGCAAAGCTGAAGATGGAGATCACTTCTAAGCCAACCGAGTTGGATGAGGTAGACCGAGCTGTGTTGAAGTTGGAGATGGAGAAGCTATCAGTGCAAAATGACACTGATAAATCATCGAAGGAAAGGTTAAGCAAGTTGGAAAGTGACCTGGCAGTGCTGAAACAGAAACAGAAAGAGCTAAATGAACAATGGGATCGTGAGAAGGCTCTCATGACTCGCATACGATCAATTAAAGAAGAAGTATTCCTCTGTTTACTGTGCAATTTTTTTTTGGAAAATTCCCTCATATCTTGATTTGCTGATTCATATGTTTTTAAACTTTGTAGATTGATAGAGTAAACCAAGAGATGGAAGCTGCTGAACGTGACTACGACCTAAATCGTGCTGCTGAGCTCAAATATGGAACTCTAATGTCCCTACAACGCCAGTTAGAAGAGGCTGAGAACAACCTTGCCGAGTATCGGAAGTCTGGAAACTCTATGCTTCGTGAAGAGGTCACAGATATTGATATTGCTGAAATTGTAAGCAAATGGACTGGTATACCCTTGTCAAACCTTCAACAATCAGAAAGAGACAAGCTGGTTAAGCTGGAACAGGTTCTTCACAATAGGGTGATTGGTCAGGATATAGCTGTGAAATCTGTAGCTGATGCAATTCGACGTTCAAGGGCAGGTCTCTCTGACCCAAATCGACCAATAGCAAGTTTTATGTTTATGGGTCCTACTGGTGTGGGAAAAACCGAGCTTGCAAAGGCCTTGGCTGGCTATCTCTTCAACACAGAAAATGCTCTTGTCAGAATTGATATGAGTGAGTACATGGAAAAACATGCAGTTTCACGCTTGGTTGGGGCACCACCTGGTTACGTTGGTTTCGAAGAAGGTGGGCAGCTAACAGAAGTGGTTCGTCGAAGACCTTATTGTGTAGTGCTATTCGATGAAATTGAGAAAGCGCATCATGATGTCTTCAACATTTTGTTACAACTGTTGGATGATGGGAGAATAACCGACTCTCAAGGGCGAACTGTAAGCTTCACCAATTGCGTTGTGATAATGACCTCAAACCTGGGCTCCCACTACATACTCGAAACTCTTCGTAGCACACTCGACAGCAAGGAGGCAGTTTATGAAGTGATGAAAAAACAGGTCGTCGAGTTGGCAAGACAAACTTTCCGCCCTGAATTCATGAACCGAATCGATGAGTATATTGTGTTCCAGCCTTTGGATTCAAAGGAGATCGCTAAAATTGTTGAGATACAGGTGAGCAATCTATCTTAAATGCTTTTATCAGCCAGTCTTACTAGAGATGCTTAACTTGTTCATTGCTCATTGCAGATGAACCGACTGAAAGACAGGCTGAAGCAGAGGAAAATCGATCTTCATTACACAAAGGAAGCCTTGGAGCTTCTCGGGACATTAGGCTTTGAACCGAACTACGGCGCAAGGCCGGTGAAGCGGGTGATACAACAGTTGGTTGAGAATGAAATTGCAATGGGAGTCCTGAGAGGAGATTTCAACGAGGAAGACACGCTTATCGTAGATGCTGAGGCGTCCCCGTCGGCCAAAGACCTTCCTCCCCAGAAGAGGTTGCGGATCAAGAAATTGGAAAGCAGTTCAGCTGCAGATGCCATGGTTGTGAACGACTGACTGATCGTTTTCGGTTCTTTGAATTGTAAATAAGTTGAAGAGATCTTAATTTTAAGGTGTTATGAGGAAATAGAACAAAGTTATCAGAGTTTATCGATTGGAAATTACCAGAATAACAGAAGAATTATGTTGAAAAATCAAACGGTCACATTATTTTGTGCCCTGGTTTGCATGTGTACGCGAAAGAAGAACGAACAGATGTAGGGTCGCAGGCAGAGACACTTCACATGGCAATTTCTTCACTGTAGCCGGCGGCATATGTGAGGTTGTTTCAGCATATGTCGATATTTGTCACATGTACGCAACATGGTTCGGCTTACGATAACAAACTCACTAAGTGTTTGACAAAATGTTTCAGTGAATAAACTGAAATTTTTTGCCGCCTCTATTTCTATTAAAAACTTAAATCTTTTAACACTGGAACTCCTAAGGTTCGAATTTTGAATTCGTAACTGCATGTATGCATGGCCGACTACGGATTTCTCACCATCATTGTGTTAAAAGAAAGAAGAAAAAGAAATACAAATTTCGTATGTCTTACACTACATGAGTCATTAAACTCAAAATTCACAAAGGCTGAGGCACTAATTCGTTAATTATGAATGCTAATCTTCTTCCTATTAGGCTCTCTCCTATCATATGCTCGAAAAATTAGACTCCCTAAATCTTTTTTGGCTTAAAGACTATATTAGAATGAATAACTCATTTATAAGGGTGTGAAACTACGTGGCAAAAGCTTATGTAAGGGTACTCGTACTTTGTCATTGGTAAGGATTTCAGACTATAGAGGAATTGGTTTTGCTCATATTTTAAGTAGATGCTTAATTATGATTCCGATCGTATTAACGCTCACCAATAGGTGTATAACAATCATCAGATAAACCGTACTTAAACTCCCACAAAAGCGTGAGATTTTATGTATTTTAGTCTCATCCGACTTCACGCTAGTCTCACTCAGTATAAAAGTTATCCTAATTAGACAATCACGCACGAATTTTTCTCATGCGTCAGCCTTACCTAAGACTTTAATGTAAAATTTGGGTTTGATAATTTGAGATTGTAATTAGAAAAAGCCTCAAAAGTGCTAAACTCCACGTAATAGAGACTTGTTCACTAAGATGCACACAAGTCACATCCTGATTTGTCTTTTTCATGTCCGATTGGCATTTACGTCCCACTAATTGTGGTATTATTGTATTGTCACGAGATTAATGTTTGACATGGTTTTAGGATATTGTACTTTTTGGATGTATTTAATGGCTAATCAACCCCGGCAACCAATAATTCTGCCCCTCTATATTAACATGACGATCCTCCATAATTGAAATGTTGCTGCTCATTAGGCTGTAGGCTTTCCCGTCGTCTTCCCCTGCGTGGGTTAGGCTTTGTTTTGGGGTTGTTTCCCCTTTGTTTTTTGGTTCAGTGAGAGTTTCTCTCTGCTTGTTTCTTGTTCTCTTTGGACTTTGCCCGGTTAATATAAATCTTTATTTAACAAAAAAATAGTAATGATAATTCTGCCCCTTTAGCCTTTCGAGCCTTGTCAATCTAGTTGACAACCGTACACCAATAATTTATGTGTAAAGTTGATAAAAACTACTAATGTGATTATGATTTTCCTTTATATCGTTGAAGAGATTTGAACTCATAATTTTTCTGATAAAGTGGAAAGAATAACATCGTTTTAACATGTAAAGGTGAGGGCATCCGTATAACTAGAATCTTGTATATATGGGTGTGTTTGTTGCCTTTACTAGCTTTTACTATATTGAACTGGATTAAGTGTTAGTGTAGTCATATGTTTGTTATCCCACCCTCCCATACGATCCCACTTCCTCATTTCTTCAATCTCCCAGAACCCACATCAATTCACCAACCACAACAACTACTAATTAAATTGAAAATCCAATTTGATGAACAAAAGAAATCAATTCGCAGCAAAGGTCCGAGTTAACCGAAGCCGTCAGAGCTAGATCCAACGATGTCAGCGGCGGAAGATTATTGAGATGTTGAGTCTGTTGTTGTTGACATCGATCGGGCTTCCTGATCTAAACTACCTCTTCGTCCACATCGTCGTGCTTTGACGTCGACGACTGAAACGTGACGAAGCAGGAAGCGGCGGACGAGATGAGAAATTGCTTGGCGACCGATTGCAGAGGTGTGGTGGTTGGGGTTGAGAACTCATCGAGGAACTGCTCTTGAGGATGGAGAGGATTCGCTAAGGAGCAGATGCGTGAAACTGAATAAGAGAAGTGAGCGTGTTTTTGGTTAACGCCCCCGACTAACAATACCGAGCTTTTGGGTTGTATTAATTGTCCGATGTCAACCATATTAAATTTGATAGATCGTATACTTAAGCGGATGTTTATTTAGTACGATAGTGCACCAAACAACTGCTATCGTATTATTAATCATATCCAGCACTTAATACAACGTGTCAAACGAAACCTTTGATGCCAAATACTCGTCTGCAGTTGCACCCAACTCTCTCCTCCACTCCAGTTATCCTGCAGCCCCCAAATCAAACACCCATCTGGTCCAGAGAAAAACGACATAGAGGGGCCCCACGCGATGCCTCTCTTAGCTGGGAGGCATGAGAAATGAGGGGACGGTGTTAGTACAATACACTGTAGTAAATAGAGCCAAATTACGCATTTCCCCATGCAAAAAAACGAATGCCCTGCTTTGGTAGTCCCCTTCTTTTTTTATCTCCCAAACACAAATTCCCTCAGAATTATGGCCTTTCCAATTTTCAATAAGGCTTTCTTTTTATGTATTTATTTATTTGTTTATTTTTCTCTGCGGCAAAAATAAGGATTTAGGAAGAAATAAAGGAAAAATGTAATTGTCCAAAAAAAAAAAAAAGGATTTAGGAAGAAATGAAAGAAAAATGTGATTTTCCAAAAAAAAAAAGGGAAAATAAAAAATAAGGGTTTAGGGAAGGAAAAATGTAATTGTCAAAAACAAGAAGGGAAAATGTGGTAAAATTGCACATTCTCTTGTTTTGAAAAGGAAGAGAAGGGACTGTTTAATGTGTTCACCTTATTTCATTCGAGTTTGAATTTTCTTGTCTGTAAAAATTTTAGTAGATTATAACATTGTGTAAAAACAATAATTGAGAACAAGTTTTTTTTTTATGCGTAATATGAAAAGGCGGTTATTTATAATATTAAGTAGATTTTGCATTCAAAATTTAGAATACGTGAAGTAAAATTGGTCGTTTATAATTTGAAGTATGTTATGTATAAAGCGGTGAAACTAACTTTTGATACGTGGCATAAAATATTTGGCATTCAAATGTAACATGGATTATATGGTCAAAGTCGGTCATTTGTAATTTGGCATAGATTTCATTTTACAAATCTGAAGTGAAATTTTAAGACGTTAAGTAAATAGTTGATTATAGAAATGCTTATTATATTAACATCCCACAAATTATTGAATAAACTCCACATTTGATTTTTCAATTAAAAGTTATCTTAATACAACTCACATATTTCCCCATAATACCCTCACACTCTACATTCTTAATATACACCTTACATTTTCTATATGTACCCCATATTTTCTATACACCCCACATTTCTCGAATCTTATAAAGCTTTTAATTTGGACAAATAATGCCGACTAAAATTTTGATAAAAGATGCCGCATAGGATTTAAAGCATATGTGGGTTGTTTTCAATTCCACCATTAAAACCCATGTCGTCTGTTTTTAATATTTGGTGGTAATTTTAGGTATCTTCATGTAATCCATGTAATCCCTAAAAGATGAATACGAACATAGAAGCTTGAATAACGCATCAAAAGCAAGATTAAATAATAAAACAATAAATCTTACCTCATGTGAAGCTTCCGAAACATCAATTTCGTGTTTCATTCGTCACAAATATTTTTTCTCAATAAACATGTTTGTAGTTTCATTTTTTAGAGTTTTGTTCAACAATGGAGGGTCGGAGGGGCTTTAATAGTTGAAGAAGATAAATAATACGTTAAAAGTGATTTGGGGTGTATATATAATTTTTTAACCTCATAAGGTCAAAATTATCATTGCATAGTAGGATAAATAAGTTATTTAATATTAAATTTTAATGTAGGGTGCATTCAACATTTTGTGGGATGCTAATATAAAAGGCCTTATAGAAATCTTATAATTTTAAAACAAAAATTATTAAAATTTTATTTTATTGATTACCCAATTAAATTAAAGGAAAACTAATGAAAATGGTTTGAAAATTTTGAGTTTTAACGATAAGGACAAAACAAACGGTAAATTGCATAGTACCATAATTGATTTTTTAGTGTAAAAATATGATTTTTCGTTAAAGTAAACAAGAGTTTTTCCGTTAAAGTTCCCTTAAATTAATCTTTTAAATTTTTATAAAATATGTGAAATTACAGTTGTGAATGTTTTTTAAATTATAAATTATAAATTTTTTAAATATATATCACTCCTCTCTGTTTCTCAAGCGTCAGTAGACTCAGTACGAAAGAAGAAGAGTCCCTCTTCATCTGATTGATTCCCTCCCTCTCTCTCTCTCCCTCGCATTTTGCTGGGTTTTTCGTGCAATGTAGTTCCGTCCTCCACACTCGAGAAGAAGCAGGGAAGAATCGAAGAGTAATGGCCAAGTGTCACCGAAACGACGTCGGATCCGTCGTCCTAGACCGTCCCAACACCACCTCCTCCGGCCATTTCTGGCTCTGGTCGTCCTTCTCCGGCGCCTCATTCCGTCGGAAAATATTCGACGCCGTCAGTTGCGGCGGCAGCTCCCGCTACCGCCACCGCGACGATGTTGACGAGGCCGCTCCGATCAGTCCCCCGACTCCTCCAGCCACCGGAGTCTCCACCATCAGATCAATCACAACCAAAACCACGACGACGCAGTCGCAGACGAATGTTAAAGAGGCGGAGAAGGCTGTGAAGCCGAAAGTGAAGTCCGAGAAGCTCTCGGATCTTCTGAACCTCGCGGAGTTTTCGGAAGCGGAAAACGACGCCGCGACGAAGAAGAAGGTGGGGGAGCTGGAGGAGCTGAAGCGCGTGGCGAAGGACCTGCAGGCGGAAGACGACTCGGCGAAGAGGAAAGAGGCGGCGAGCAAGGTTAGATTGCTCGCCAAGGAAGACTCGGAAGCCAGAGCCACGCTCGCGATGCTCGGCGTCATTCCTCCGCTCGTCGCCTTGCTCGACTCCGACGACGCCGTTTCTCAGATCGCGTCGCTCTACGCTCTGCTCAATCTCGGGATCGGCAACGACGTGTGAGTTAAAACAAACCGGATTAATTGGATTAATTTTGATCTAATTTTGTTTTTTTTGTTAATTAACGTCTTAATTTCTCCCTCTGATTGTTCTTCGTGCATGCAATTTTTGGTTTAATCAGCTAATTAATCTTTGATTAATTTTTGTTTAATTCGTGTTTTTGTTCTGTCATTTTCACGCCATAATGCTTTATTCTCCGTCATTTTCAATGTTCAGTAGATTTTCATCTGTTTTTGTTTCTTAAACGAAATTATTTAATAATTGTTCTGAATTGTTCTTATCCTGTGGCTGTTGATAGTATTTGCAGATTTGTGAAATGATGAACTGCTTTCTGCATAAGCGCTTCTGTTGGGAGTGCTTATCTACGAAAACATTGTAATTTTTAGAGCTGAAATCCAATTGCTTCAGTGCTTTTGAAGAATCACTTAGCTGCTTCCCTGACTCATAACCGTTTTATGCTTTTCTTATTATCACAGCCATTGATTACTCGCTTCATTTCTATCAAACGCGATTAGAAGTGCTTCTAGTTGTAATAAAGCACTTTTAGGGCCCGTTTGAAAGTTTTTTACAATGGCCTAAAATGCTTTTAGAAAAAACGTTTGCTGATTCCAAAAGCACTTGAAATGTGCTTCTCTTAGAATCATCTCAAGTCATTTTTTCAAGATTCATTTGCATTTTTACTAAGGATTGGTTCAAAAATACTTTCAACAAAAGTTTTTTTAGCCATTTTAAAAGCACTTTCAAACGAGTCTAACTTGTTAAAGAAGCGCTCCTAAATTTTCAACTTTTTTTTGTTATTTTCGCATCTGAATCGCGTTTACTGACACATTGTTTGAATTGTTTCATTCATTTTTTTTTTTCTGATGTTGTAACTTGTAAGTTTATCAATGCTTTTTTGGACCGCCCCTTTTCTTCAGGAACAAGGCTGCTATTCTCCAAGCAGGGGCAGTGCACAATATGCTGAAGCTAATTGAATCCCCAAATCCACCAGACCCATCAGTTTCAGAAGCTATAATTGCGAATTTCCTCAGCTTAAGCGCGTTGGACTCAAATAAACCGATCATTGGAGCTTCGGGCGCCATACCCTTCTTGGTTAAAACCCTCAAGAATTCGGACAATGCAAGTAGCTGCCAAGCCAAGCAAGACGCCTTGAGAGCGCTGTATAATCTTTCAATCTTCCCATCCAATATTTCGTTCACATTGGAAACAGATTTGATCCCCTTTTTCTTGAATTCGCTCGGAGACATGGAAGTGAGCGAAAGAATCCTTGCAATTCTAAGCAACGTGGTGTCTGTCCCCGAAGGTCGAAAGGCAATTAGCAGTGTGAAGGATGCATTTCCAATTTTGGTTGATGCATTGAATTGGAATGACTCGCCGGGGTGCCAAGAGAAGGCATCGTACATTCTGATGGTAATGGCACACAAGGCGTTTGGGGATAGGCAAGCCATGATCGAGGCAGGAATGGTTTCGGCATTGCTCGAATTGACGCTTTTGGGGAGTACATTGGCGCAGAAGAGAGCCTCAAGGATCTTGGAGTGTTTGACAGTAGATAAAGGAAAGCAGGTTTCGCAGAGCTTCAGCGGGAGGAGTATGGGGGCAGCGGTCTCCGCTCCCATTTGTGGGTCTTCATCGTCTTCTTCAAACCCGAATGTGGGTTCCAAGGAGTGCATGGAGGAGGAGGTGGACATGATGAGTGAGGAGAAGAAAGCCGTGAAGCAATTAATCCAACAGAGTTTGCAAAACAACATGAGAAGGATCGTGAAGCGGGCGAATTTGCCGCAAGATTTCGTCCCGTCAGATCATTTCAAGTCGCTCACCTCGAGTTCAACTTCGAAGAGCTTGCCGTTTTGAGGGAATTAGAGCTGCCAATGAAGATCTGGAGATTGTAAGTGAAGAATTTGTGAAGTTAAGTTAGTAGTCTTCTGTTCATACTTCAATTCCGACTTCTGGTCTGTTGTACCTTTTGTTAGTGTATGTATTTGTTCAAATCTATATAGTGATTGTAATTATAATCCGAGTAAATGAAACTTCGATAAAATCGTCTGATCAGTTCATTAGTATGATAATTCAATATTAGTCATAAAAAAACGTGCGTTGACACGTTATCTACCATCAACTTGTAATCCATGGTGTTGATATTCTCGATACTTCAACCACGCAACTATCAATAATGTATCCATATCTTTGTCAGCAAAAGGTTTATGTAACAAGAAATCATGGGATTTGACTCAAGTTTCTCCCTTAAGATGATGCGATCACTTTCAGTAGAGATTTTTCTCAGTGGCAAAGAACGGAAAATGAGAAAATACAAGGGGTGGTTTGGTCATAAAACATTTTTCTCTGATCGTCCCAGCAATCACGGGGTCAGTTTTCAACTCCGCAGACTCACAGTACAGTTTTGTCCAACCCGTTGGCCCCACCCAAAATTAAAATTTGCTAATTTCACAATGAGATCCATTCAAAATTGAAAATTTTAATAAAAAACTTCCGGTACTGTTCACTTAAACGAAAAATCATATTTTAACATTAAAAAGTCAATCTTGGCACTATTTACTTTACCCTTTATTTTGTTCTTATCGTTAAAACTCAAAGTTTTCAAACCATTTTCATTAGTTTTTCTTTCAAAATTTCTAGGTCTGGAGCGAGCAACAGAAAGATTCGGACCACTCATTCAAGAGAGAAAAAAAGATCGGATTGTTCAAGTTTCTAGTTTTGTAGAGTCGATCAGTAAGATGAGCTAACGAGACTGTAATATTGAAATTAAATGTTTCGAATTTCTCCGTCCGCGAGATCTAATCTTAAGTGAATTACTGATGGAAGCGTTGTCGGCCATTTCTAATGCATATGATAAAGTGACTATTCAGGACCTTTCTTTCAGCATCTGGGAATCTTTCCCTTGTTGTTTTTTGTAATTTAGGTCTGAAAAAAAAAATGAATTTATTACATAATTTTTTCCCTGTGTCCTTTGTAAATGTGCAATAATTTGGTTGGCCCATTAATCCAAAGTTGCAGTAAATTTGATTTTATGATTTACTTTTATCCGTACAGTATTTTTCTAACTCAATTAAAAACACATAAGAGCAACTTACGTGAAACACGCTTCAGCTCTATGTGTATGTGACATTCCCAATTTAAAAACGTTATGTCAACATAGAGAACTATGCATGCTGCAAAAAAACGCATACATAATATTGTATTGTTGGACTAAAATGCGAATGTATACTTTTAGTTTTTTTTTAAGTATAAACGATATTCTACTTCGAATCCATGTTCGAAAACAGAAGGCGAGTTTGAAGAAGAAAACTATAACCATCAAGATAATCCACCGCTCGCAGTCCACAAATATTTATTAATGTAGAAGTGGGTAGGTTGAGCACTACGGCCTCTGCAGCTTCTAGATTGACCGGCGAAGTATGTAGGTGCTTTCCGGTGAAGGTAGGTCAAGATTTTAAACACCATTACGTTTCTAGGCGATAAGAACCATTTATTTACCAAAACAAGTTCACAGGAACTGATCTAAAAGGAAAGGTATCATCTTCGAATTTCTTTCTCCTAATTCACCAAATCAGGGAATCCGTGCCGTTGAAATTTGATCCAACAGCTGAAGTTATTATAAATTTTAAAGTGGGCTCCTGTTCGTAGCTGTTAGATCAATTTTCAACGACACAGATTCCTTGATTTGGTGGATTAGGAGGAAGGGATCCAGAGATGATCCCTTTCCGATCTTAAAAATAGGGTTTTGCTATTAATTAATTGGTATTTAAGGTGCGTAAGTTGCATCCTCCCATGATAAGTGCAATTGATTTTTTGGTATAACCTTTTCGATGTACAACAAACATCACCTCCGTAACGAAGCCGAATACAGAGTTGAAATCATTTGTAGAGAATCCCGTGCCAACCAACACATATCGATCACAAAATGGTATATGGATTTTCAGTATGCCAAATAATTCGATTGATATAATATGATAACGGTTTCCCATTTTATTATTGGACAATTTCTTTGGCCAAAATCTAATTATCTTTAAAGTCAAATTCAAGTCCCAAAACATTTTTTTTTCCTCAATTTTTTATTTTTTTAGCTCATATTTTGTAGCCTAAAAGTGTCATGAAATAAAATATTCATCATTTATCTTTATGAAATAAAAGTGTCATGAAATAAAATATTCATCATTCATCTTTATACAAATTTGGTAAAAATCATACGGTTAGTAATTTAATTGGTATAATAATTTGGTAAAAAATTAAACCCCTACGTGAAGCCGTGAAGGGACCCTTCTACTTTCAAATGCCGGGAATTTTCTAACATTTAATTTCAACCACCCAACTAATCAAATTTAAGTGTAATGATGCATAAACCAAATTTTTATACGAAATTTGAAAACCATATGATGTGTCGTCAATGAAAAATAAAAACGTTAATCAACACCTAAATGATAATTCAATCGTTAACAACCACGTCATATAGTTTACAAAATTTGATCCAAATAGTTAGTCTATTTAGCATTACTCCGAAGCTAAACAATAATTGGCCAATATTTTAGTTGGGAAATCTCTTTCGAATGTGTAAGTGGTGGAGGGAGTAGTTTTAGTCACTATCCACCATTATTTTCCTTCCCAACGAGTACACTTCTAGTTTGATGTTAATTCCATCGTTTTCGAAAACTTCGATAGAGCCGCATGGTTAGTTCAGCTTTTATTTTGGTGTGGGATCGGCAGGGCCAAAGTCCCAAAACACACGTGGTTCATAGTTTTTGTGGAAGGTGTCCTACAATTACAACCTAGATCATGTCCGGATCATTTGATCTTGAGCCTAGAGATTAAATGATCCGGCATGTTGAAATTTAATCAAACAGCTACAAACAGATGGCCCCTCTAAGTTATAATAATTGTAACCGTTGGATTAAATGTCAACGGGCCGGATCATTTGATCCCTAGGCTGAGGATCAAATGATCCAGAGAGGATTTGGGTTCCTACAATTAACGTGATTAAGAAGCTAACTCAAAGTTTTTCTCAATAGCAAATCTGGTAAGACCAAAATACAGACGATCTATGTCACTTCTATCCAAATTTTTCTCATGTCACGTCATGTTTTTCCGTTCTATAACAACGACAGGATTACTATGTAACTTTATAACTCGGTTAGTTAGAAACATTCACTCGTAAAGGCCACGTGTTCGGTTCACCCGCCCTCCCAACTGTTACCATCGTTCATGTGAAAGAAGTGAGTGAGTACCACAAGCACATGTAAAACGTCAGCCCTACACATGGAAAAGGACGGTGGCGATGAGAGCGATGGATGGGTTTACAACAAGAAGGCAACTCCTGAGGTTACTTGATGCATAAGCTTTTTCCTCTTTGTGTGGAGGTCTTTGTAACTTGACTTGGTTGGGAAAGTTCATAAACCAGGGGGAATCTATGAGTTGTAAAAAGGGAGGACAAAGGGTTTTCAGAGGCTTTTTCTTCAATCAAACCATGCACCATGAGAAGGTAGCACTTATCCAAAGTCACCGTATTTGACGTGTCGCTTCGACAATGACTAAAAACGCTTTCAGATAGCCAACAACGTTATAAGAACATTTAGCAGAAAAACTAAAAACGCCTTGTGAATTGTAAAAGCAGTAAGCGGTTTTTAGTGCTTTAAACACCTACCTGGTACTTTACCAGAAAACAGTTAAAAAATCTTTGATAAATACAATGAGTGATCAATCAAGGTAGTGATTTTCGTACTCTTCTTTTTTCCCCATGCATGGCTTCATGTTTTTTAAACTTCTAGTATAATCAACAGACAAACACGCCGAAAAATGCAAATGGGGAAAGAAGTACCCCAAAAAAATGACTAATGTTCTGCTTATTTTGCAGCTGTTGGAACAACGGAAAGAACAGCTCGAATTATTTGATTACTAAAGCAGTACAACACAAATACAGGGATTTACGAGTAAAACAGTATTAACGATATAAGGTAACAGATGGTAAATCTTAAAACATACTTCTCTTCGTTAGAACATCCTACTACAACTGTTATGGGACCAGGTACCAGCTACCAAAAATTCCAAAACCGTATACCTGTTTTCAGAGTTATTCGTCCTAAATGACCAACTTCTACTTAGTTTCGGTGACTGGAAGGTACACGCCTTCTGATGCCAACCAAACATTGTCAGCGCGTTTATCTTTCACACCACAAACCTGCATCATGGCAAATGGATTAGCACAACTTTAATAATAAATCCAGGCATAAAGTTCAGCCGACACATTTCCAGACAACACAAATAAAATCGTCTACAACTGCCATAGATAGATATGACAATTGTATATAAAATATTATTTCTTGCACATTTTAACATTCAGAAAGATTGTCACTAATGACTTTTAAGAAGATGAGTGACGCAATCGTTTATGCTTAAGTTGAGACCCAGATTCATATTCCATTAAACTACAGAACTTTGTATAATTGCGTGATGATGAATACAAAATACCACCAGAAGATTTCATCATCAACCATAAGTTAATCCTCACCAGGACATCTAACTATCAAGTTTAGGACATAATTAGTAATCAGCACCATTATCAACAATTCAAGCTCAATATACAAATGAAACAAGCGAAACAAGTCAACAACATATTTGTAATTTCATTCTCATTTTCGTAGATATGTGGTTGAGTTTAAGTTATCTCACCTCCTGCTGTCCCCCAGCTATGCGGGTGTACTTCTTGTCATGACTCTGTAGATAAGCACCTGTGTCAACATGCTGGAGTCGAACCCTTTGATCTTGCTTCCAGGTCTTCCCACTCCCTTCAATTGTCAGCCTACAAAATACCATACCAACACAATGCATCAGAAACACTGATGAGTGATGACCAAGACAGGCAAACTTTTTACGAACATATCAATTTGCCACTCACCGCCAGTGATCACCGGTATCAGATTCATTTTCTCCCCCGAAGCAGCTCACCTACACCCACATCAACTTATACAAGTCACTAAACCTTGTAACAATTCCAACCTCGTCTATACTCGTACGGCAAGAGATTAAACAGTCTACAAATATACTCAAAAACTCCATAGACAAATCAAGTCACAAACTTTATGTCATTCGACGCGTCACCCCAATTCGTAGTTACAAACGAAAAAGTAATCACAAACACAACCACACACAAAATTTGGTAAGAAAAAGAAAGATTTTCCAAACCTCTTGGTTGCCAGTAATGGGGGATGCATGCAAATGGCTGTGCAGCCATTTCCTAGTCTTCATGTGCTGCAACCTGACGATTGTCCCGCTCGGAATGCTATCGCCTTGCTTGGCAGATGTTTCCAGCTCAGGTTTAACAATCTGCAAAAAACCCAGTTTAATATCTGCAACAAAACACCACCAAAGACACAGAGACTGCGAGAGAGAGAAGAAATCGACATACCCAGTAGCTATTAGCGTCGTCGACATTGGGAAAACCAGTGACAGACTGCTGACCGCTACCAGAGCCATACGGCACGTCGTGTGAATGCAAGCGAAACTTGGTCTTCTCGTGCCTGAGCTTCAATACGGTGCCGTACGTGACCTGCCCAGATCCCATTTCATAGTATCAAAATCTCCAGACAAAGCAAATAAAAAATCTAACCGGAAATGGGCGGCGGAGACGAACCTCAACGCCCTCGGCGGTGGAGGCGGTGGAAGCGGTGGCTGCGTAGCCAGTGTCGAGATCGAGGTTGTAGATCAGGAACACAGCTAAGCAGAAGAAGCCGATCGCCATAGCGAAGAGTAATCCTATGAACCAGTTCCGTTGCCAGAAGGGGAAGTCAGGCTCCGAAGACCGGTTGGGTATGATGAATCGCCCCACGACCCGACGCGGCTCGGCGGACGACGACGGCGTGGAAGAATTGGAGGGTTTTCTTCGCGTCAAACTCGGCGAGCCTGAAGACGCCACCGTGTGACTTCCCTGAAAAGGGAATTCGAATTCTTGATTTGGGATTTTGGGGTTTCGATCTGTCACTGCGACTCTCTCTCTCTCTCTCTCTCTCTCTCTCTCTCGTCGTCTGTGATTTGTTAATGTGCCTGTTTTTCTTCTGCACGAACCAGGATCCTCGCCGGATCTTTCCATAGGGATCCTAGGGATCCCGCAATCTTGTCCGTTTATTTTATATCGTGCGGTCATTTTTCGTTAGTTACTATTTATATTTGAATTTTAAATTTTAAATTTTAAATAATTTTTGACCCCATGATATATGATGAACGGACAGGATTGTGGGATCCCTAGGATCCCTAGGAAATGGATCCGGAGAGGATCCTGGTTCTTTCTGCACGGGGGCACTGCTACTGTGACATGTATTCAGCGAATGGGAGGTTCACACGTGGACGTTTGAATGACATGGAAGCTTGTTAGTGGACGTATCGTGTAAAACCACGTTGCGGCCCAAATACTTCTAGCCAGCGTTAAAAGATTGGGCTGAGCTTTGTTGGGCCGGTTAATGAACTGGGTACGATTCAAGCCCATTATCTTTGGTAATCACTAGCCCCTAGCCTGGCATTTTTCCCGGGGAAAATGATTCCTTTTCCTAAGAATCATAGGGATTCCGTGATCATGATTGTTTATAGTATATTGTATTGTCAAAAATCATTCTAAAATTTAAAATTAAATATAAATAGTACATAACGAAAACTGACCGCACGATGTATGATGAACGGTTACGATCACATGATCCCTTTTCTTTTCCCGAAGAGTGTTTTTTGACTTTTTTTTTATTTTAAATTTTCTACACCTCCTCTTACGTTTAGGCTTTGATTTTTTTTCTTTTAACGGGTGTGTCAGAGATAAAAAAAAATATATGTATAAATGAGTTTGAAATTGATTTACTTGTAACACGTAAAACCAAACCACACCAAAGAGATTGAAATTCATTTATCTATAAACTCGAGGTGTTGCGTTGGCATCCCTCTACCCAAAATTTATTTTTTACCTGTACGTAAAAGCTCCAACTTTATGCTTATACGCCACCAAAGCATGACATGCAAGATCATAAACGTTACATGACTATTGACATGTTGCGATGTAACATAATGTCCAATAGATTCTAATTAAATTGATGAACAATACTCAGTCGCTCTTGATTTACCTTATGCAACAAACATTAAAAAAAATATTAAAAATTGAATTAATTTTCCAAATCTATAAATAAAATTGTCTTAATAATAGTTTTGGTGATAAAAGTTTCCATAATTGATTGATATATAAGTACATAGAACGACATCCCTCTCTCCCTAATTACACATGATTTTTTATTATTCATCCCTTTTTCCCGCTCAAAATTTGATACCTTTATCTTTACTTAGAAATTAGAAATTTAGAATTTGGCTAATATTTGTATCCTTTATATCTATCTCTGGAACAGGGGAGGAAGTTATTCTAACTTGAAGATCTCTTTACCCATATATGGAAAAGGATTCTGGCCGGATCATTTTCCTGGAGATCCGGGAGATCCTGTGACTATGGTCGTTCATCATATATCGTGCGATTATAAATCATTTGAAATTTAAAATTTAAAATTAAATATAAATAGTATCTAATGAAAATTGACCGCACGATGTACGATGAACGGTCATGATCACAGGATCCCCATGACAAGGATCCGCCCAGGATCATTTTCCCTCATATATGATCTAGTTTTACATCTTAGCGCTCAACTAATAAATAGAGATTGAGCTTCACGTCGAAATGAGAATCTCACATGGTGATGATGTTATAGGCTCGCCGCATGATTGTTCCAATGATATATTCAATCAAGACAAGTGTAAAAAAGTCGCAATCATTATATTTTATTTTAAATTAGTCTAATTAATGAGAAAGGAGATTGGAACTCAAATGAGCAGCATGGAGCGCTGGTTTCTCGGAGAGAAAACGGTAGTAGAACATGGATAGCTTGAAGGGAGGCAAGATGTCCATAAGACTTTCGGCTACAACATTGGTGTGTCCAGGATGATACTCGATAGTTCAGTCATAATCACGAATGAGCTTCATCCACCTTCTCTGCCTCAAATTCAATTCTTTATGAGTGAATACATGTTTCAAGCTCTTGTGATCAGTGAATATGCGGCACTTCTCGCCGTACAAGTAATGCCGCCAGATCTTTAGAGCAAAGACCACTACTTTGAGTTCCAGATCGTGAGTGGGGTAGTTTATCTTGAGCTGTCTGGAAGCATAAGTGATGACTTTCCCATTCTGCATCAGTACAGAACCCAATCCTAACAAGGACGCATCAGTGTAAATCTCAAACTCACCGCCATCGTCTGGAAGAGCAGGGAAGAAAGCTTGAGTAAGACGCCGCTTAAGCTCCTAGAAACTCTGTTCACAATCATCATCCCACTCGAATTTGACCCCCTTCCGAGTCAACTTAGTAAGAGGCAGAGCGATGGCTGAGAAATCCTGCACAAAGCGTCAATAATAGCCTGCCAGCCCAAGGAAGCTCCTCATTTCAGTAATATTCCTCGGTTGCTTCCATGTAGACATTATCGAAACCTTCTGAGGGTCCACACTAATTACCTCAGCAAAGACCACATGTCCAAGGAAATTGACCTAGTTTAGCCAAAATTGACATTTACTGAACTTTGCATATGGCTGATGATTTCTCAACCTCTTCAACACCAACCTCAAATGCTTCTTGTGCTCAGCATTACTTTTGGAATAGATTAGGATGTCATCAATGAACACAATCACAAACTGATCTAAGTACGGTCTAAAGACTTTGTTCATCAAATCCATGAATGTTGCAGGTACATTTGTTAAACCAAAAGGCATGACACAGAACTTATAGTGGCCATACTTAGTTTGGAAGGCAGTCTTCATCACATCTTAATCTCGGATCAATAATTGGTGATAACCCGAACGAAGATCAATCTTAGAAAATATGAGCACCATGCAGTTAGTCAAACAAGTCATAAATCCGAGGCAGAGGATAACAGTGCTTCATTATCACCCGATTAAGTTGTCTGTAGTCGATGCAAAGTCTCATCGACCCATCATTATTTTTGACAAACAAGACAGGAGCGCCCCAGGGAGACATATTAGGCTGGATGTAGCCCTTATCCACAAGCTCTTGAAGTTGAGTATTCAGTTCTCTCAACTCCGCTGGTGTCATTCGGTACGATGCTAAGGAGATAGGGTTTGTACCTACCTGGAAGTAAATCAACGATGAATTTGATTTCCCTTGCAGGTGGTAACCCTGACAAATCCTCAGGAAACACATCAAATGTACTTTAATACAACGATATTAAGTGAGGTAGAGAATTCGAATCAAAGACCTTCAATACAACCATAAACGCTTTTAACCACTTCACTTACAAACCTCAGTGCATAAATCAGTTCGACGAATATAATATAATATAATATATTTCAAATGTCTATTCTTTTTTATCCACTGACCATATAGAAAATTCTTTCGTTTTCAATAATTTATTCACTTGAGCAAAAATAAAAAAGGTCTTCCCAAGAAAAAGGAAAAACAGCATCAAATCCTACGGTCCAAGGACGCCAGGTGGTCCCCACAGGAAAGATTCAAAGGCGGATTTGAAATCCGAAATTGAACTCGAATTCACAATCCCGCGGATTCCGAAAGTAAAAATAAAAACCAGAGCGATCCATCGCCCCACGATATTTTATTTTTTAATTGCAAAAAAATAAAATTCGAATAACTCTCTCTCTCTCTCTCACTCGCTTTCTCTCTCTGAAGGGAAAACCCTAACTTTCTCTCTCCAAACAATTTTTCCGCTTTCTCTCTCTTCGATTCGTGTGGTTCTGGGCCTTCAATGCTGTGAGATTAGGGCTGGAGCTGCGAGATTGTCAAGGATCTAGAGCAAAGAAACAGGAGAGGGGAGGAAAATGGCGTCGGCAGAGAAAGAGCTCGAGGCACAGCTTACGGAAGCTGGGAATCAGCTCTTGGAACCTCCGTCTTCCGTCGACGACCTCCTTGATGTTCTCGACGTAAGCCCTAATTCCTCTTAACAATTTTTGGGTTTTCTTCTTCTCTTCGTATTCTGAAGTATTTGCGTCTCAGTTGCTTTCCTTCCGTGGGTTTTGTTTATTAAACTGAGTACCGTGTGATTATTTGTAAATTTAGTGAAATGGGGATTCAATGTTATTGTTCTGAAACCTTCTGATGTGGGATTCAAGTGGGTTTTAACATTTCTTTTTTTTTTTCCTTGTGATTTGTGCTAATTTTTTCCCGCTATTTAAATCCTGGGCTGCATGTGGATGTGTTTGGTATTGCTTGGATTAAGCGTAGATTGGGGCAATACTTTCATATGCCATGCATGAATTTCTAGCTAGTTTTTCAAAGCTGGAATTTTGTGTTTTAATGAGGTTGAGGGCGAGGGGTTTGAGTCTCTAGCTCACTTTCCTTTTGAGCTTCTTAGCTACGAGATTCGTTATTAATTATCTCTCACTGTGCGGATAGCATGCGGGTTTAAGTCATTAATGACTGAGCTTAAAGAGAAAGACAACGATGCATATCTGCTTTGGTTTATAAATGGTATTCTGCATTTAACAATTACCAAGTAAACTATAATTTGTTAGAATGATAAAGTGTTTTAGGTGTTTTAAGGTTAGTCTTTATCATATACAGCAAAGGAAGTTAAAATGATCTCCTGATATGTATATGAAGGTAAGTTATTAATGTTCACCATGACTAATAATTCAAATTGAAGGACATTTCAAGTTCAATTATGTTTCATTAATGCTTTTGAAGCTGGACATTTAGGATAGAGGAAAGCCATTTCATATGTGGTTTTTGTTCCCTGCTTGCTCAAGCAGGGATTTAGAAGGAGTATAATGGAAAGATTTTTGGTTGCTTTGAATTACTTTTTCCTAAAAAGGATAATGGTATACACAAGCTTGGCATTACATTTTCCTAAAAAGGTTTTCCTTACTCTTCATTTCTACCTTACTTCATGAAATTAAGGTTATGCTACACATGCTTTAAATTTGTTATTGGTACCTTTCCTTAAACAAGGGCATTTATTTATTTTATTTTAAAGTTTGTTACTGTTGTGTGTTTTCTTTCCGGTTAATGTAGTTTTTTAATAAACTCACCTGTCATGTTCATTTCTTCTCCCTCTGGTTTCTGATCTAGCTAATTCAAATTTGTCTACAGAGTTTTGGCATAGATTGAATTGTAAAATTCTTCTTGTGCCAGTGTATTGTTCTTTCCCTAATATTGTATTGTTCTTTTCGTGGTGATATATTAGAGAGTTGAGAATTGTCTATCGAAGGTAGAACAGTCACCTACAAAGTCAATGCAAACTGCGCTTTCTCCATCACAGAGTGCATTGGTTGCTGAGGAACTTTTCCGGCATCCAAATCCCGATGTCAAAGTTGGTGTTGCAGCTTGCATCAGTGAGATAACAAGAATAACTGCACCTGATGCACCTTATGATGATGAGCAAATGAAGGTAACTGGGATTTAGATCACTAAACTGATTATTTATTTGTAGAGTCTGCTCATGTTACATTTAGAAAAAAATCATTAAACCTTCTAAATTTTATGCATGCAGGAAGTCTTTCATCTTATTGTATCTTCCTTTGAAAATCTACATGACAAGTCTAGCCGATCATACGCAAAGAGGGCTTCGATTCTTGAAACTGTTGCGAAGGTCAGATCGTGTGTGGTGATGTTGGATCTTGAATGTGATGCATTGATTGTTGAAATGTTCCAGCATTTCCTTAAGGCAATAAGGTACAAAGTCATAAATAGAGTTGGAGTCACCACTTTATGTGTGTATAGACTATAGATACTATATTTATTATTTGTTTCCTCTTGTGGAGTAAAACTTGCAAGCTGATATGTTCTAGAAAACGCAACATTATATATTTATATTTTTATATATTCCAGGGATTATCACCCAGAGAATGTTTTCTCATCCATGGAGACTATTATGACTCTTGTTTTAGAAGAAAGTGAAGAAGTTTCTGCTGAGCTACTATCTCCCTTATTAGCGAGCGTGAAAAACGACGATGAGGTGAATAATTGTTTTTGATTGACCATTAGTACTTTCTACATCCTGTTTTATTTGTCAACTTACTAACCATTTATTTCTTTGCAGGATATTCTACCAATTGGACGAAAGTTGGGGGAGAGAGTACTTGAAAGCTGTGCCACTAAACTTAAGGATTACCTGGTAGAAGAAGTAAAAAGCTTGGGCATTGTTTTTGATGATTATAGTAAAGTTGTAGCCTCGATCTGCCAAGAGGCAAGTGATGATGCTGAGCAGAATGAAGGCCATGATGCTGATGGAAATGTGGTAAGATGTTCATAGTTGCAAGATTAAGACATTTTATACGCATTTCTTTTGTTCATAATGATAATTGTGTAAAACTTCATAGTTTTCTGTTTCCTCAACAAGGTTATCTTTTTGATCCGTGGTCCACTCTCTCATTCCTTAACTTGTTCAAAAACATTGGTGTTTATAAATTTGTTTTTTCATTTTCTTCTCTGGGGGGTGGGGTTGGTCTGGTTACTTTGGTTGTTCTTTCATCCAGAGTCAAACAGCCCATAGTTGGCTGGTGATAACATTACATTGATTTGTCTTTGCGAACCAAGTCAGCAACTTGGGATTCCTCTCCTCTGCTGTACAACTTGTATTAACTTTTGCTACTGCAGGCTGCCGAGGAGAAGTCAGCAATTAGGGAATCTTCAGATGAGGCAGCCCAGGTGAGTTTCTTCTGTCAATTTCTTCCTTTTTTCTTTCTATTTTATGTACTTTATGCTTCTATTAGGCAGAAATTATATTTGATTGAAGTGGGTTATTTCACAAGTTCTCTTTGTCTTTGCAGGTAGATAAAGAAAAGGCAGAAGCGCCAGTTTCGCCTGAACGAATTGATCCAGCTGTTGACAGATCTTTAAAGTTGGTTGTGAACAATGGTAATGTAGAGACTGGTGAAGATGACTCTGTAGCTGAGTCGAATGCCTTGAAGAAGGAAGAGGAGGGCGACAATACTGAGGATCAGAAAGATCCAAACGCATCAAGCAATGGTGAACCTGATAGTTTGGAGACTGAGAAAGCTGCTGATGCAGAACAAATTCCTGAAAAAGCTACCAAAGAAGGAGCTGGGAATTCTGATTTGTCAACAAAATCAACACAACCTTCAGAAAATTGTCAAGCTGATAATGAGGAAGATACTGAGACACAGCCAGAACATAAGAGTAAAACAGAAGATGTTCCCAGCTCACCTCATGAGGATCCTTCTGTGGAGGCAGCTGTGCAGCTGGAGAATGAGAAAGTATCTGATCTTAACCTCTCTTCAAAGCTATTGGAAAAAGAACCTGCTGGTGTTGCTTCTCCATCCCCAAGTGAGAGCCTTCCTGATGTAAGTCGCTCCAAAAAGGCTGGAAGGAATAAGAAGAAAGATAGTTCTAATAAGGGGGCTGCACCATTTGCAGATGATGAACACCAAAAGGTTACTGATGGAACCAGTGATTCAGAGTTAAAACCAAGTAGACGCTCTGGGAAAAAGGCATCTGCTGGGGTTTCTAATGAGAATAAAAGTCCAACGGTGGTGGAGACATCTAGAAAGGAAAGTGCCACCGCAAGCGATTCAGAGGGAAAACAGAAGTCAGCTAAGAAGGTAGATGGGAGCACTAAAACTAGCGATGGTTCTCCTATAAAGCAAACAGTAGATAAGAGAAAGCGGGGTCGTGGAAAAGTTACTCCGGCAAAGGCTGCAACAAAATCTTCAGCCAAGGATGATGACAAAGTACTTTCCTATTGGCCTTTCAGCTATTCCTTGGACACTGCCAATCGTTTTTATTGTTAAATACAGTTTTAATAAAATTACTGTTGTTATTTAGGAGATGGTGTCACCACCAAAGTCAGCCCCAAAATTAACGAAGGATGAATCTCCCCTGGAGGAGACCCCTAAGACCAATTCAAAGAGGAAGCGTGCTTCAGGAAAAGAGAAGGTATGTATGCTTTGGTCTATGCTACAATTTGTATGTTTTGTTAAAGAATTGTGTGCTTTCTCCTTGATATTAAGGTTTACTGTTTATGAACGGTAGTGCATATGGCGTTCTTCACCTTTTGCAAGATTTTGGAATATTATTGTTAGTTTTGTTCATTGTGTAGTAGTTGACTTAGGGTGATCAGATATCAATGATTATGCCTTCTCTTATATTTCTGTTTTCTTCCTATTTAGGAATCTGGTGACAAAGATCATGGTGAGGAGATGGTTGGATCAAAGATTAAAGTTTGGTGGCCTAAAGATCGTACGTAAGTACTGACCTTGCGTTCAGTATTTCCTCAATATATTTCTTGCAATGCTGCAGGAGTTTACACGTGAATGTTTGGATTTCTAAGTTTGGTTCTTTTTTGTTTTATATATCTAAAATTATTTGGCTTCAAGTTTGCATTTAAAAAAATAGTAACTAAGTTGCACTATCTGTGTGATTCTACACAACTTAAGTTGCACTACGTTTTTGCAATAAATGCATCATTCATCTAAACTTGTGTTACCTAGGTGTCAGTTGATGAGTGCAGCATCTTTCTGGAAGCCTTTTAGGGTGTTTGGAAGTTGGCACATATTAGAGTCTAAGTTGTGCAGTAGAGATGTTCTGCCTTTTTAGCAACTTTGTGATGACTTCAGCCTTCCTTTCATTCCCATCTATTTTCATTTTCTAGGGGGAGTGGGGATACATGATATCCTGCTAAAGTTTCATTTTAAAATTGGGTTGTTAAACTACTGCTAGAGCTTTTGAATTTTTCCAGAACTATGTATTTTTAATTTTAAAGAACTAGATTAAGGAGTTTGTTTATGGTTGTAAAACTTGAATTTTTAGTTTGTCGTTTAATGTTATATTGACAATTTTACAGGTTTTATGAAGGTGTTGTTGCATACTTTGATTCTGCTAAAAAGAAGCATAAGGTGAGATGCCAACTATGGAAGTTCCCATCCTTATTTTGTACACTCTATTCATTTATGTTTAATTGAATTAATCACTAAAAAGGATCATCGGTGACTGTTCTGTTTCATTTTATTTTGTTTAAAATGAAACTTTATTTACTTAAATTCTTTGTACTTGGTCCATTCTTTCATAGGTATCATATACTGATGGTGATGTTGAAACACTAAATCTTAAAAAAGAGAGGTGGGAGTTTGTAGCAGATGACCCTGACTCAGATGAGGTAAAGTCGCTGCCATTCATTTGCTACATTAAAACATTCCATACTCAATTTTTGTGCTGAGACATTTCTGTTGACAGGGGAAAGGTACTGATCAATTGAGTCATGATGCTTCTTCTGATGTGTACGTATTATTTACTTTTGATGTGTACTTTACATATACGACTTTAACATTAATCTTTAAACTAGTTTCTGGATTATTGTCTGCATCATGCCGTAGGTTGAATGTCATATCCAGATTATGTTATCACATCTTTGTATCCAACTGAATTTCCGATGATTGTCACCCTTTGTGTACTTAGTTTGTTAACATGTCATGAACTTGTCTGGAAATTTTTTTCTATTTGATGATTAATCATTGTTTAGGATTTAACATAAAATCTGCAATACCGGAGTTTTCAATTCCTGGAGTGGTCTGTAAAGTTTTGCTTCAATTATTTTGCGTGTTTGTTTTTTGAGAGTTGTGATCATATCCTCTTTAATGTTTTGCTGCGCAACCAGACCTTTAAAGAAGAAAGTGAAAAAAACTCCTGATGATTCGACTAAGAAGGAAAAGATGGACACTTCGCCCAAATCGTGAGTGCGATTTTTGTTACTTAAAAGTTGATGCCATTATATCTGTAGTTTTCTAAATTCAAGTCAATGTTATAGGGGTGGAGGTTCCTCCAGCAAATCGAAAGGTGCAACAGCTAAATTTGATCGCAAATCGAAAGAAGGCAGTAAAGCTGATAGCAAATCCAAAGGTGGTTCTGGAAAATCAGATGACGAACGTATTGGAAAATTAAAGGATCACACTCCAAAAAGTAGTGGTAAATCGGTTGATGTTGCTCAGAAGACATCCAGTAAATCGAAGAACAATGATACCCAGAAGCCTAAAAGCACCAAATTCAAGGAGGATGACAGCACCACACAAAAAGCTTCCACCAAGTCCAAGCAAGACACACAGAAGGCTGGGAAGTCAAATCAGAGCGCATTAAAGACTGCCTCCGTTTCCAAGGGTAAATCGTCTGCTAGCAGCGGGAAAGCAAACGCCAACGGTACGGGCAAGGCAAAAGCTGCTTCAAAACCGACTAAAGAAGATGAGGATATGAAGGAAGCCTCAAGTGATTCTGAGAAAGCGCCAGAAAGCACACCAAAGGGGAAGTCCCCAACTTTAGCCAAGGTACTGGCAAGTGACACCAAATCTGGTAAGAAGCGGCGAAGAGGAAGCAGAAGTTAATCTAGTCTCGCCAGTGACCGTGAGTTAGTTTTTCCATCATTATTGGAATGATTCCCAGATTTGTAGCTAGAATTGTTACATTTGCGATCGTTAGCCCAGCATATGTTGGTTTGTAGGGATAACGTAGTTTTCTGTTTATGTCGATGTTCTAGACGGAATTAATGTTATTTCGGAGGCAGACGGTAGAGAAACTTTCGAGCCAGTTCCATTTCATCTTCCTCTACTGACCGTCTCATCTTTTAATCGCTTTTTTACGCTTCCGTTGGCGAGCTCCAGCCTCCAGTGCTGGTCACAGTTTCATGTCGGTCTGAGATTTTGTGGTTTTATTTGTAAATTAAGCCATCCAATTCGTGTAATAGTATTCGTCGGAGGTCAGTTGGTCTAGACCGTCTGTATTTTTGCACTCTTAAGTTTGAATCTCCTGTGTATTGGGGTGTATATTCTTTCTTACCGGAGATATTCCCAACTTTGGGTGCCCGTACAAGGACTTACGTGGAGCGGGTATGCTACTATAGTGGCGTTCTATGCCAAAGAAATAAAGATATGTAATGTTTTTGTCTACGTGTCTTTATTTTATTAGCATGTCAAGCATGGCGATGTATCTGTATCATATAAGTTGTTCTTCCGTACAAAGAGTAGGATGCGGTGCTTTTTGTGCGGTTAGACGACATGCGGTTTGGACGCTCGTGTATAAGAATTTCTTCTTCTTCCTTAGTGGACTGCATCTGAATTTGATTGCATAATAAAGCGCGTTACAATTGCAAATCAAAGCGAAAGAATGAACGAATTTGGGCCTCTAACGGTCGCATCTAATTCATATATTGCCAGTTGGACTTTTCATGTTGTAAATAAAATCTGAACATTTTTTTAAAGGAAACAAACGGGTAGTTTTAGAGAGATTACTTATTTAAATTATATGACGTGGTTGTTGACAATTAGATTATTACTTAAGTGTTGATTTACGTGATTATTTTTATTAATGTCGCATCATATGGTTTACAAATTTAGCATAAAAAGTTGGTTTATCTAGCATTCGGAACGAGAATCTAACCAACTATCTTTTGATCTCATCCAATTTATATAACTAGCATATGCCTCACACTGTGTGAGTGAAAATATTTTTTATTTATGTTTTAAAATGGGAAGGAGGGAGGGAGAAAAAGGGGAACGTGGAAGTGGGGAGCGAAGTTTTTATTTTTATTTTTTAATTTTTAAATTAGAAGGTAAAATGTAGTTTGTGTGAATTTACTTTGCGGCCCATAATTTTATTTGTGGTAGAAAAATTAATTGTTTTTTCACTCTCTTTAGTTGACAAAGAGAATTTTATTATTATGTAGTTTAGATAATTAAGGATTTTGACCTTTCATGCTCCACCCGACAAAACCCAAAAAAAAAAACAAGAGAGAAATTTTTTTTTTTTTTTTTTGTCAAATGATAGATTTTGTTAGATTAGATATTAGGTTAGTCACCTACGAATTCGAATCCACGCTATCATGTAAGGGCTCAACCATTTTCACAACTGTAATAAAGGTAACTTGCAAAACAAGAGAGAAATTGACTCTAGTATTTTGTTTGGGCTCTTGCTTATTACTCTTTTGTGCCATCATAGCAAATTCAGACTCCACCTTCTTATATAAGCCCCCATGTCAAGTTGCCATACTATTTGCCTACTTTATCAAAGTTTATGCCACTCGCACGTTTACTTTCTCCATGTACAAAGGTCAAATATTCATGTTTAGGTCACGCAATTCTTTCATGTACTAATATGCATATTGGGAGCGAATTTGCTCTTAAGATTGAGAATATATTCTCGTGTTCATGGAACTTGATTTCTTCATATGTTAACTAACGTATTTGAGAAAAAAATTAGCACTTCAATCAGGAGTATATCCCCTTGTGTTTAGCACTGAGACAAAATCAGCTCCTTGGAGTTTATACCCTTGTCCTTGTGTTCATATGCTAACACTTAAGTATTGAGAGAAAATATGCTGAGCCAAAATGTTTATGCGATTGATATAATTTTTCACTTTGGTCCTTGAAATTTAAAATCGATAGAGGTGGTTCTTCAGTTTGTCTACCGATAATCATTTTGATCATTCCGTGAGAAATATTCTCAAATTTTTAACGGATATATTTTACGTAAGGACCAAAATGACTGATGTAGACAAATTCAAGGATCACTTCATTTGATCTTAAATATCACAGACCAAAATGAGGAGAAATTATTGATAAAAAAACTTATATTCTTTTATGTTTTCTCTTTAGTTTCTTCATATGCTAACTTACGAATTAAGAAAAAAATCTGCTATTCAATAAAGAATATATCCCTTTGTGTTTATGTCATTGGTTTCTTCATATTTTGAAAGGAAAACTAATGAAAATGACTTGAAAACTTTGAGTTTTAACGATAAGGACAAAATAAAGAGTAAAGTGCATAGTATCATGATTGACTTTTTAGTGTAAAAATGTGGTTTTTCGTTACAGTGAATAGTACTGAGAGTTTTTCGTTCAAATTTCCTATTTTGAATGCTCTACTCCTCCTACTTGGAGAAATTATTGATTGGAAAGGCCTTGTAACTTCAGTGTGCATTGTAACGATATCCCCACACGCGCACAACATCCACTGGTCATCTATTTGTCCCCCACTTAAGGTAGTAGTTTTTGGGAAATTAGTAGCTTGCAAATTGTTGGTGCTTGTGGAAACTTAAATTCTCAAGTCCCTTTCGCCAGATGCTGTGTATTTCTGGCTCTCTTATCCCTGCACCTGACAATTTTGGCCAAATGTTACTGCAAAGGTGCAATGTATATGGGAAAAGGATACTCGTCCGATCTTTTTCCTAAGGATCTTAGGAATTTTGTGCTCGTAACAGTTTATTGTATATTGTGCAGTTAAAAATCATTTAAAATTTAAAATTTAAAATTTAAAATTAAATATAAATAGTACTTAATGATAACTGACCACCACACGATGTACGATGAACGATCACGATCACGAAATCTCTAGAATCCCTAAAAAAAGAATCCGGCAAGAATCATTTTCCACGTATCTGTTTACCAAAAAAAAAAAGGTGCAATGTATCTTTAAAGAAAGGGCCACAAAACACTTGAAGAGATGGTTCATGTAGCAAAAGTGACTTTCCTTTTGTCATCTAGTCAAATCTTTATGTTCTTTAATTCAAAATACAACTTATATATGTCACGAGTACACCGTCAATGTAACTCCTCATGACATGAGGCTCTTTACAAACATTGTATACTCTCTACAGACACTGTATGCATCTAGCCCTATTTTAAACCACCAAAATAGCTCACACACAAATGAATCTTAAAATATAAGGAAAATTAACGAAAAGTCCAAAAAAACTTCTTTTTTAATAAAAAACCCTTTTTAAAGGTATAATGAATAGTATCAGTTAAAGGTAAAAATATGGTTTTTCGTTAAAAATGAACAGTACCGGAAGTGTTTTGTTAAAATTCTCTAAAATATATCCAGAACCTTATTGGCTTATATGTTTTCCCAATTAATTTCCTTTCCAAAATATGAATACTAGCATGAGCGTTCGCACTAATGTAAAAAGCGCAATAATGAAAACCCTAGTTATGTTCAATCTTAGCATGCAGATGGGATACTTTGCATTTCTACGCATGGGTATAGGTATTGGCATGTATCACACAATTGACATTATGAGGAGTAGCTCAACTTCTTATAAGCTCACATGAGGTGAATTTTCAAGTCTAACGCGTGGACAATACAAATTGGGTGACGTAAAGCATGTGTGATCGTTAGATTTCACAAGTGAGCCAACCTGCTCTAATACCATGAAAAAAGTTGAGGTTCCGCCATAAAACTAATTGGCAATATACGGGAAGTAGCTCAACTCCTTATTATCTCTTACATTATTTGATCTCTCACCGATGTGGGACTTTATCCTCACATTCTCACAAAATAACAGTATGATGTGTATAGAAAGAGATCAATCAACAACTTTTTTGGGTGCTTAACTCTGTTATATTATTATAAGGGAAATGAAACTAACACAGTATTTTTCTCCTTTTGCACACTTTTGCTAATTTCTTTCTCTGACTTCTCTTTGATTTTTTAAATTTAAAATCCAAAAATAAAGAGAGATGTGTAGATAAAGAAATTGAGGTGTAAAATTAAACAAAGATTAGACCCTAAGTGATCGTGATCATGGTCACATTTTAATATTTTCACGCACGTACGAAGGAGGAACCATTAGAACTAAACAAAGATTAAGGATTCCATTTGTAACTGAACATGAAGGTTAAGGGTTCCACTTGCATCTGCACATTGCATTACTGACAGTTGACACATGGGGTTGGGTTGCAAGTCGCACTTTGTAAAGATTCCTAGACAAATATTAGCCATCAACTGTGGGGATGGCAATTGGGGAACAAAAGGTTTCTTAATTATATATCTTTTATCTGTTCTATTTTGATTTGATTCTTTATATGTGTGTGTGTGCATATATATTTATATAAATATATGTAAACAATATAAGTTTACGTATTCACAGTTGACTTGAATGATAATTTGAGGGTGGGGATGGGTAGTGATAGATTATGCTATATGTTTTCCTTGGAACAAAAGGAGGTCCTCACACATGTTACAAGTCACAACACATATCAATATTAATGGTTATTGTTTTTCCTTATTCAGTAATGGTTATCTTTAGGACTGAAGTAGAAATTCATCATCTGATTGAAATCTCACATTCTTTTTTACGAAAATAATATCCATACAATTTTTTTTTTGTTGATGACGAAGCATAAGCACGAAAAAAAGAATATTACATAAGAATATCATGAGGTCACAAGATCCTTGCTATATATCACATTATTCTTTTACCCATATATAAGATTACATAAGAATATTACGAGGTCACGAGACCCTAGCTATACTCATATACAAAAGTATAGTTGATTCGTTGTAGTATTTGACCTTTACTAGGCCATATGTTGCTTTTGCGATTAATTCAGTTTGCCAATTCATAACTTCACCATCTGAAATTCATTTTGGAGCTGTCAAGAAAATCCTTAGGTACCTTCAAGGCACAATCCATATTCCATAGTGCTATTGTGTCTTCTGCAGATATAGTGGCCAATCTTACTACATTTTCAGATTCTGAGTGGGCTGCAGATCTTAACATTAGAAGGTCAGTAACATATTATGTGGTTTTTCTAGGTAACATTTCAAATTCTTGGCAGTCTAAGAAGGAAAGTTCAGTTTCAAGGAGTAACCATTGAGGCAGAATACAGAGCTTTAGCTCATACTGCTGCTGATATTGCTTGGGTTAGGTGCATTCTGAAGGATTTGGGTGTTGTTTTGTCCAATCCACCAATCATTCGTAGTGACAACATGTCTGCTATAATATTAAGTGCAAATCCAGTGTTTCATTCAAGAATCAAACACTTAGTCAAAATTGTTACTTTGTGAAAGAGAGAATTCAAAAAGGAGACTTGGAAGTGACCTACATTCCCACTGATGATCAAGCAACATATGTGTTAACTGAGGGTCTTCATAGTCCTTCATTTGTTAGACATTGTTACAATCTCAAGCTCAGAAATCCTAGTTGAGATAGAGGGGAGATGTTAAATATAGTTGACTGCTGCCACCTCATCAAAAGTCATCTTATGTTTGCTTAAGAGCTATAACGGCTCTCATTTCTCTGCTTCTTCTTTTCTCTCTGATTCTCTCTTTCATTTTCCTCCGTATCTTTTCTGTGTTCAATTCTGCATATTGAAGAAGTTAAAGTTTCACTATAAAACCAATTGCAATATGGGGAATAACCCAACCTCTTATAAGCCCATGCAAGGTCCATCCTCTCATCAATGTGGGACTCATTCTCAACATGCCCCCTCACGTGTGGTGAATTTTCAAGCCTAACACGTGGACAACACAACGTACAATGTGATGTGAAGCGCGTGTGGCTGTTTGGCTTCACACGTGGGATAACGTACTCTGATATCATGAAGAAGTTAAGGTTCCACCATAAAACCAATTGGCAATATGGGGAGTAGCCCAACCTCTTATAAGCCCATGCAAGGTCCCTCCTCTCATCAATGTGGGACTCATTCTCAACACATATTTGATATATGTTAATAAATTGATCACTCTTTAAAGAGATCTAGACCGTATATATTAACTTAACTCAATTGCTATGAGCTTAATTATTTTTTTGAAGCCAGCTTAATTATATTTACGGACAAAATTGATTGAAAATGTTCTTTGAGATTTATATGGGGACACCTTGAATTCCGAGTGGTCCATGAATGATGAGTGAAAACCCCCTAAATGTGGTTAAACTAATACAAGTATTTAAATGGAAAGAAAAGGAAGTTAGATGGTCCATGCATGGTCGGGGAGGACCACTTGAAAAAAGAAATTTTCTTCTGATTATATTATGATATGTGTTCCATCTGTGTTTCAGGAACACTGAAAAATTTATCGGCTTTGAGGGCGTGTTCTCTCCTTCCCATAAATATATGCACCAATTCTTTCCTGTATGTTGTGCAGTAATTGACTACCTTTAGTTTATCAACATGCATAGTAATCGCAGATCACTTGCTAGCTCATTACTAAATACATTACTTAATAGAAATGAAAATATTTTTATTAAGTAATGTATTTAAAGGAGACATGAGTTTAGTTTAGTTGTCTAGAGTAATGTGCTCTGCTTTTTAAATTCAATTTTGAATCCTTCTCATCTTATTTTAGATGAATTTAATGTAATTATATACATTTAACAGTATTTCTGTTTTGTTTCTTATTTCGGGGCAGATGCTGCAGAAAGACAAAAAGGACAATAATCAAGAGCATATATTTTCACTTTGTTTGTGAGTATTTGAAATTGGAATAACTTTTTCAGCATTTTCACTTGTAGGATTTTTTATTTTATTAAGCCACAAGCAAATGAATGAATATTTAGCCAAAAAATGTGAGTGACGTGAATAAATATTCTACCTAAACAAGAATATAGAAAATTTCATCTCGTACAGCTCAAACAAAAACACCAAATACTAATTTTAACGGATGCGTGTAATATAAAATTTGAAATTGATTAAACAAACTACATTTTTTCGTTGTAACTAAAAAAAAAAGAGCATGATTATGCGAATTTCTTCTAAAAAGTATTTAAGAAACCGTAGCATTATGTGTGTGTGTGTGTGTGTGTGTGTGTGTATGATTTATTAGACTAGGATGAGAACGGGACTTTATTTGGCAAAATATATTCCTTGAATGGATTGGTCCCCGTCAACCACACGATGGCACTAATTGTTAGGAGTATTAAGATCCAATGGTTATGAAATGGACAAGTGTTAAAAGATCATGAAGTTAGTTAAGTTGGTTATATTGTTTCTTAGAGTGTAAGCTACAAAAACACTATTATAAATAGCTTGTAACAAATCATTGTAAGAAGATAAGAGAAAAGATATTACAATTCTCAACAGATTTCTCTCTCTAAACTTCTATCTTTCACTTCTTTCTCTATTTCGTTCTTTCTTCTTCTTCAATAACTTCTGATGATTAACATGGTATCATCGCCGGAACAAGCATAAAAGCTTGACGGATTTGTCGATCTTGGTTTCGATTGCTTCCGCTACTGTGATTGTTTTCTGATACACTGGTATATTGCTAATCAGTTTCTGGTATTTGGGGTGTGTTCTCTGCAATCCTCAGTTTGGTTCTTCAACCTTCAAAACGTGCATACCAACTGTTTGTGTTTTGGTTTATGTCAAGATTCTTTGTGATTTCTCTACAATCTACAGCAATGGTGATAGTTGCTCAGTTACATATCTTACAATCTCCGATTACTTCTTTGATTTCATCTGTTTCAAGTTCGATAAATGTGAAATTGGATGAGACGAACTATTTGGCTTGGCATTTCCAGATGCAGCTACTTCTTGAAGGCCATAGCATCATTGGTTTCGTTGATGGTTCAATGTCTTGTCCTGCTCGATTCAGTCAAGATTCCTCTGATAATTTGACAATTGAGTCTGGTGATTCATCTACACGGGTTCTATCTGATGAATATAAGATATGGAAGATGCATGATAAGGCGTTAATGCAATTAATTACTGCAACTTTGTCTCCTGTTGCAGTTTCTTGTGTAATTGGAAGCACTAGCTCTAAAGAATTGTGGAATCGCCTTAAAGACCAATTTTCTACAGTCACAAGAACGAGCATCTTTCAACTCAAATCTGAACTTCAGACAATAAAGAAGGGTAATGATTCTATCACATTATATTTGCAGAAAATTAAAGAAGCAAGAGATTTATTGTCCGCTGCTGGTGTATTCTTTGATGATGATGACATTGTGATTCTTACACTAAATGGTTTACCTGCTGAATTCAATACCATAAGATCTGTAATTAGGGGCCGTGAGACTGTGATATCACTGAAAGATCTTCGATCTCAATTACTTGCTGAAGAAACTTTGCTTGAAAATGGTTCTAATTCACCTGTGTTATCTGCATTAATGGCACAAAGCAATGGCTTCTCTTCCAAGAATCAATCTTTTTCTGGTTCTGGTGCTAATCATAGCAGTCCTAATTCCAATGCTTACAAGTCATTCAACTACAACAATAAGGGTCGAAATCGGTTCAATTCCAACTTCAATTCAAAATTTGGGAACAACAAAAATTTCCATTCGAGCCCTGCCACTGAAATTCTTGGTACTTCTCCACCAAGGACTCAAAACTATGGTTTTCAGAATCAACCCTGTCAAATTTGTGGACGGAGTAATCATTTGGTTTCTACTTGCCAGTTCAGGAATACAACCACATTACAAGGCTGTCAAATTTGTGGTAAAAACAATCACCTTGCTGATACCTGCCGATATAGAAATGCAGCTACTTCTTCAGGCTGTCAGATTTGTGGCAACCCTTATCATAGTGCAGAAACATGTTTTCAGAAAAACTCTACCACACAAATGAATGCAATGCATGCTGCTACTTCTCCATTCTCAGTACCATCTGCACCTGTACAGCAACAAGTTTGGCTCACTGATTCAGGTGCTAATAATCATATGACTTCCGAGTTGAGTAATCTTTCCTTGGCAACTCCATATCCAGCAAATGAAGTAATCCAGACAGCCAATGGTGAAGGTTTAGCTATCTCTCACATTGGTTCTTCTCTATTAACAACTCCAATGCAGCCTATAAAGCTCAATTCTGTCCTATATGTTCCAAAACTATCACAAAACTTACTGTCTGTACACAGAATTTGTTTGGATAATAACTGCTGGTTGATTTTCGATGCATTTTCATTTTGGATTCAGGACAAAGCCACATGGAGGATTCTCTACAAAGGGCTGTGTAACAATGTATTGTATCCCATCATCTCACCGCGTTATCTTCCAGTCGACAATAAAAGACAACCTGTAGCTTTTCTTGGAAAACAAGTCACAATCAGTATTTGGCATAAGAGGCTAAGTCACCCTTCTAATACAATAGTCTCTCAGATTTTAACCAATTCAAAACTTTCCTGTGTTGCTGATAGTATCTCTTCTGTGTGTCAACCCTGTCTAGAGGGTAAGTTTAGTAAACTGCCATTCTCTCGTTCAGTTTCCAAGTCTGTAAACCCATTTGATATTGTTCATAGTGATGTGTGGGGCCCTGCTCCTTGTGTGTCTTTAGAGGGATTCAAATATTATGTGACTTTCATTGATCATTGTACCAAGTACTGTTGGCTTTTTCCAATCTGCAATAAAAGTGATGTTTCTGCAACTTTTGTGTCATTCTACAATTTTATTTCAAATCAGTTTCATACATCCATAAAAGTTCTTCAAAGTGATGGTGGTGGTGAATATATAAGTAAGGTATTTCAAAAGTTTCTTCTTGATAAAGGAGCAAGTCACCAGATGTCCTGCCCTCATACACCAGAACAAAATGGCACAGCAGAGAGAAAACACAGACACATCATTGAAACATCTATTACCCTGTTACAGACTGCTTCATTACCATCCTTGTTTTGGTCATTCGCTTGTCAAACCTCAGTATATTTGATCAACAGAATGCCATCCTCAACATTAGATCAAAAATCCCCTTTTGAGTTGTTGCATAATTCTTTACCTGAGATTCAACACTTAAAAGTTTTTGGTTGTTCCTATTATCCTTGGTTAAGGCCATACACTAGCACAAAATTAGAACCTAGAACAACAAAATGTGTCTTCTTGGGATATGCATATAAGTATAAAGGGTATCTCTGCTATGATGTGTTTAGAAAGAGAGTTTATGTGTCCAGACATGTAATTTTTGATGAAACTGAGTTTCCTTACAAGTCTTTGGTTCTCAAAAACCAGTATGTTACTTCTACACCATTACCATCACTCACACCATTACATATTCCAATACCAGATCAAAATAATGTTCTTGTTTTGCCACCAACTCAGAATCCATCAACCTTTGGTCTATCTCCTGATTGTACACACCCAAATTCAGAAACTACACGGAGTCCTATGTCAAATACTGATGTGAATCAAGCCCCTCCTAAACTCCAGTCCATATCATTTGTAGATACAAGTTCGAACTCAGACTCAAGCTCTAATCAATCCATTGGTGCAGCAATTACATAGTCCTTGCCTCCTACTTTCCCTATGGTACCTGCATTCCAACCTGAAAGTCTTCAAGTGGTTTTATCTATACCACCAATGAATCTCCACCCTATGCAGACACGGTCAAAGAGTGGTATCTCCAAGAAAATTGCTCTTTTAGCTGCTATACATGAACATGGTGGAGTTGATCTCAGTCAAGTTGAGCCTGCAACCTATAAGTCGGCCTTAAAGTCACCAGTGTGGCATAAGGCTATGAAGGATGAGATTTCAGCTTTGCATAATCAAGGTACATGGTCTCTGGTACCTCTACCAAAACATAACAACTTAGTAGGCTGTAAATGGATCTTTAAGATAAAAAAGAATGCTGATGGTTCTATTGGGAGGTATAAGGCTCGCCTAGTAGCTAAAGGATTTAATCAAGAAGAAGGTATTGATTTTGGGGAGACTTTTAGTCCAGTTGTGAAGCCTACAACAGTAAGACTGGTTCTAGCTTTATCTGCACATTTTGGTTGGACATTGAGGCAATTAGATGTGAAAAATGTTTTTCTCCACGGTATCTTGCCAGAGGAAGTATACATGACTCAACCACCTGGTTTTGTGGATTCAAAACATGAAGATTATGTGTGCAGGTTATATAAATCTTTGTATGGATTAAAGCAGGCACCACGGGCTTGGAATGAGAGATTTACTAGCTTTCTACCATCCTTGGGGTTCAAATCCACATATGCAGATTCATCATTGTTTGTAAAAGTTGTTGACAGTTCTGTGGTGATTTTACTCTTATATGTGGATGACATTATTATTACTGGCAGTGCAACACAAGCAATCACTGAGGTCATCCATTCACTTACAAGAGAGTTTGATATCAAAGACTTGGGAGCCCTACACTATTTTCTGGGGATTCAGATTTTGTAGAAGAAGGATGGTTTATTTCTCTCTCAAGACAAGTATGCTACAGATTTGTTAACTAAGGCTGATATGCTGCTGTCTAAACCATGTGCAACTCCATGTTTGCCATACAACAGGTTGCTCAAAGATGATGGCAAACCTTATAATAATCCTGCCCTTTATCGAAGTTTAGTTGGAGCTTTACAGTACTTAACATTTACTAGACCTGACATTGCTTTTGCAGTGCATCAGGTTTGTCAGTTTATGCAAACCCCTATGGAGTCGCATTTCATGGCAGTTAAAAGAATTCTTAGTACTTAAAAGCTACTCAAGGATGTGGCATTCATTATGTCAAAGGTTCACTGGATATTACTGCATATAGTGATGCAGGTTGGGCTGGAGATCCTAATGATAGGAGATCGACTACTGGAATGGTTGTATTTTTGGGATCTAATCCTATTTCATGGTCATCTAAGAAGCAACAAACTGTTTCTCGCTCATCCACAGAAGCTGAATATCAGGCTTTATCAACTACAAGTGCTGAACTTGATTGGATCCAACAACTGTTACGTTTTCTGCATATTCCAGTTATAGAAAAGCCACTTCTCTTATGTGACAACTTATCTGCCATAACACTGACTTTAAATCCTATTCAGCATCAGCGTACAAAACACATAGAGGTTGATGTGCATTTTGTTCGAGAGCGGGTAGCAAAACAGAAACTGCAGGTGCATTTTGTTTCTTCCAACGAGCAGTTTGTTGACATACTCACCAAAGGATTATCTGCTCCTCTTTTTCAGACTCATTGTGTCAACCTCAGGCTCAAATTCTCTGCCCCTGAGCTTGAGGGGGGATGTTAGGAGTATTAAGATGCAATGGTTATGAAATGGACAAGTGTTAAAAGATCATGAAGTTAGTTAAGTTGGTTATATTGTTTCTTAGAGTGTAAGCTACAAAAACACTATTATAAATAGCTTGTAACAAATCATTGTAAGAAGATAAGAGAAAAGATATTACAATTCTCAACAGATTTCTCTCTCTAAACTTCTATCTTTCACTTCTCTCTCTATTTTGTTCTTTCTTCTTCTTCAATAACTTCTGATGATTAACACTAATTAACAACATAAGCCTTAAAACAATTTTAACGTGTTAGTTCTTGGTCACATGATATCTTCTGCAGTATTATTTGCATTGCTTCCTTCAGGCTATTCTAGGACGGATTTATAATTTTTCCTTTTTTTGGAAGAGCCGAATTAATTTGTTTATTTGCATAAGTAGTATTAGGCGAAAAAAGAATTAAGCATAAGAGTATAATTATTTCCTACTACTGAAATACAAGTCCTTTGCAACTTATTTCTACTATCATTAGTTCTCTTGGTAGGTGATTCTTACAGGTGACATGTTAACTAGGAGATGATGAATTTGGATTTTATATACTTTAAACAATTTTTCTCTTTCAACAATTGTTGGTTATGGAATTGAAATCGAACTTCTTTAACAAATTGCAAATTGAAAGCCAGAATTTGAGTTTTAAGATTTAGGAATATGTAAGGAAAAAAAAATTCATACATACCATTATTTGTAATCCAAATATGAATAAGAGTTTTGCATTAGTGAAAATAAACTCGTAGTGTATGATTTTCAAACATAAAATTTTACGGTATTTCAAAGTATTCTTTATTTTTAAAATTTTAACTGTTAGCTTTTGGTTAATGTATGGCTCAAATGAGTTAGGGGTGAGGATTGGAGATCATGAAGTACTAAAGAGCGACTGCTTTCGCTACTTAGGATCTATCTTGCAAAAGAACAGAGAGTTGGATGGAGACCTCAACCATAGAAAACAAGTTGTATGGATGCAGTGGAAGAGTGCATCCGGCATGTTGTTCGACAGTCATATGCCACTGAAGCTCAAGGGAAAATTTTATAGGACGGCAATAAGGCCAACAATGCTTTATGGCAAGACATGTTGGGCGGTGAAGCATCAACATGTACATAAAATGGGTGTAGCGGAGATGAGAATGCTTCGTTGGGTGTGTGGGCACACGTGAAAAGATAAGATTAGGAATAAGGATATCCGAGGTAAAGTAGGAGTAACCTAAATTGAAGGAAATATGAGAGAAAATCGATTATGGTGGTTTGGACATGTGAAACGAAGGTCTATTGACGCTCCAATTAGAAGATGTGATTACATGACAGGGGTTCAGGGCCGAATGGGTAGAGGAATACATAGGAAAACTTCGGAATAGACTCTAAGAAAAGACTTAGAGTACTTGGATCTAACGGAAGACGTGGCACACAATCGAGCACAATGGCATTCTAAGATTCATACAGTCGACCGCACTTAGTGGAAAAAGGCTTTGTTGTTGTTGTAGCAGCAGCTTTTGGTTAATGTATCTTTAATTAACTATGAATCTAAAAGTTAAAAACCTCAAGTTTAGAACAAATCAAGATACTTGGCTCCACAAACTATAGAGGAACTCATCTTCAAAATAGTTCTTGACCAATACATAGAATTTCTTACTTGTGATTGGAATGATTTATATTATACATAGAATTTCTTACTTGTGATTGGAATGATTTATATTATAAAATACTTTGTAAATTTTTTTAAGGTAAACTGCCAACTTAGTCCTTGAATTATCACTTCAATGAAAATTAGGTCCCTAAACTATTTTTTCGGAAAAATTAGTTCTTAAATTATAAAAATCTGCCAATTACATCCCTAATATTAGATTCAAAGTTACTATATTCAATTTTTCGTCAATTTGAATCATGTTTCTTGCATGTGATACACATTGGAGGGTAGATTGGTATTTTTTCATAAAGAAATAGTGTTTGGAGTTAACTTTGGAGGGTAAATTGGATGTAGATTTGCAACCTATATGAAATGTTAAGGGCTTATAGACGAGAAAAGATTTTATATTACACTCTAAAGTGTGTCAAGTGACTTAAGTTAACGAAAAATTGGATAAAATAGCTTTGAATATAATAGTAAGGATGAAATTAACAATTTTTAATGAATTTAGGGACTTATTTTACTGAAAAATAATTCAGGAATCTAATTCTCACTGAGTGATAGTTCATGGACTAAATGGGCAGATCACCCTTTTTTTAACCGAAAATCAATTAAGATTTAGCGATTCAATTGTAGCAGATTAGGTAGACGATTCGAATATTTTTATTAATTTTATGCATCTTTAATTAACTATGAATCTAAAAGTTAAAAACCTCAAGTATAGAACTAAGATACCTGACTCCACAAATTATGGAGGAACTCCTTCTCAAAATAGTTTGTGGTCAATACACATAATTTTTTACTTGTGATTGAAATAATTCATATTATAAAACACTTGGTAAAATTTATTTTAACAGAAAATCAATTAAAATTCAATGAATTAATTGTAGCAAATTAGGTAGACGATTTAGATACTTCTATTAATTTTGACTGTATAGTTTTTTACACTTGATTTCAACGACTAAATGATGTTAAATTTTATTATTTAAAAGAAAATTTTTATATTGTGATTTATAATTTGAATAATTACCGTCGCAAGTAGAAAGTATAGTAATTATTCATTGTAAGTAGAAAGTACAGTAAATAGGTAACAAACATTTTTTGTGTAGGAATTCTTCCACAATTATGTGGAGCCAAATTTATCTGGATCTAGAAGTATAATCTCTGTTTAAAATTGATAAAGACAGTCGTTAGTGCTTGATTGATCATTTAGTTGTATTATTGATAAATGTGAATCTCGCATGCATTGACGATTAAGAATCATACAGGCATGTGTCGGCAAACAGCAGAAGCCGGAAAGCAAAAGGAGTAGGAAGGGTAGGGTTTTATGCAATTGTTTGACAATATTGCCCTGGGGAAGGGCTACAGTGAATGGTGGACATGGGCGGTTGGCATGGCAAAGAAGGGAAAAGCACCAAAGGTAGGATTGTCTCCCTCGATGGCGCAGTCTTATCAGCCACTCACCCCAACTTCCAAGAAGACATCCGTCCAGAGTACCTCACCCTACTATCATTGCAATCTGACGGCAGGGAATACGGCTGGTTTCATACTCAAACCCCACGTCATATCGATCAATGGTTACAAATCATTTCAAGGGCTTCTTTAAAAATGTTTAAAAATGATTAAAAATAATTTTAAAGAAAATGCATTTAAAAAATATAATTCACTTGCATTTTTATTAAAGATTAATTTTAAAAATATTTAAAAAAAACAGTACCCTAAGTGTGTTGAAACCAACTTCAGTAAAATTGCCTCACCTCACTAGGATAGTGGATAGCTCTGAGGTTAAACCAATCTACAGAAATCCTATGTTTTAAGCAGTCACGTAATTATACTGCCCTATCAAAGCTTTTTATTAAGAACTTGTATCAATATGTGGAACACCGTGGTGGTTTTTTAACACCAATATCAAATAGTGATAGGTGCTAAAGTTTAAACACATTACATTGCTTAATTGCAGCGGATGCATTGTCAAACCATGGTGCTATATGATCAAGGTTTTCTTGGTGGGATCCAGCTCCTAATTTTATGTCGAATTTTTGCAATAGAGACTGATTGGGGTTTCTTATATAGTCATTTCGGCTTTTCTTGTATTGTTTTCGCTAGCTAGGTCTGGCTTTATTCTTGTCTTCTTGCTGTATTTTATTTTCGGCTTTTGTGTTTTGGTGTCTGCTGTATTTCATCCCCCTTACTACTGTCGTTTCTCAAAGTGTGAAAAAGAGGGAGACTTACATGCAGTGACATTAATCTCTATCAATTGCGTTACTCTTTTCAACATAGTTGATAATTGTCATAAGTGTTACCAATTCATATTTATTTATCCATATGAATCGGCAACACTCGATAAATTCCAATTAAGTTTTAAAAATAAAATATCAACTATATCAATTATATACATGATAATATTATAACATATTATGTAACGGTGTAACAGACACAGTCAGAAAACTCTCATCCCACCAATGTGTTGTAAAGAACACGTGTTACACGTACTCTGAAACAATTTCAGCCAATCAATTATTTATCTCAACACACACAAAATACTAATCAAGAGTCGTCTCTGTCTCTCGGTTAATCTTTAGGTTAATCTCAAACTTTGTTTTCCCTTTTTCTCGAAAAAGCTTTATTTGTCTAAACAGAATTGTCTTCCCAAAAAACCAATCAACTCATATCCCTCTGTCTTCCTCTCCTCCCACCACAAACCTTTAAAAAACCATCAATTCATGAGGACTTCCCTTATTTGACCGTTCTGGGTTTCGCCTTCCCGCACTGTGGATTCACTCAGGTCACTTCTCTGGCTACGTGTTACGGACACCTGTACGTCCCGTTCTGCATGATAGAGAGAGAAAAAGAGAAAGGCAGGGAGGAGATAAGATCATAAATAAGAGCAGTCAATAGAGAGAGAGAGAGAGAGACAGACAGTAACAGAGAGAGAGAGAGAGAGTAGTACATAGCAGCAGTACAGCTTCTTCTTTTTTTGGAAATCAGCAGTACAGCTTCTTTTGGTATTGGGGTTTGTGGAGGTTGTTCCCATTTTTTCTTCGTTTTGTCCTTATTTTTTGCCATTGAGCGAAACCCTAAATTTATTTTACACCAAAATAGTATTACTCGTAGATTTTTCTGACATTTTGGTATCTTTCCTTATATGGGTTTTTATTTTTCTTTCTTCCTGGGTTCTCAGATCTGACTCGTTTCAATCAGTCTTTTTATTACTTTTTTTCTTTTTGGTAAACTCAGTCTTTTTATTACTTTCTTGCTTTCAAGTTCTGCTTTCTTCACAAACTTTTTCTTCTTATTAATCAAAAGAAATTGGCAATTGGGTAGTTATATTATTGTGGTGAGTGTTAATTTGGTTGGGACTTAGGGTAGAAATTGACAGAAGAGAGTGAGCACACAGAGGCACTTGCCATAAAGCGTATGCCATTGCTTTTGCGTGCTCATGTCTCTTTCTGTCAGCTTCCCCGTTTCCACTGCCGGATTAATATTAAGTTCTTCATTTTTTCCTTCTCATCCCCATCCTTCTTCTGGTCTTTCTCTTTAATTTATTTCACCAGTTCCCCTCTCTTTTCTCTCTCTCAAAATCTTTTATTTATGGTGCTTAATTAACTGCTCAAAAGGGGATTCAGACTTCAAAGTAAACTAAATCCCTAAGCCTAGCGTGTAGCTAAGAGAGCATGCTCCTGTTACTCTCGTGAAATCGGTAAGTGATTATATGTATATTATATCAATTATTTTATGTTATCTTATCAGAAACTGGTGAAATGAGAGCGTGACTTTTGATATTGTTTTATATATAAGAATGTGGATATATCTGTTTACTGTGCGAAATTAGCGGCAAAAACCAGGTTATCAAGCATAGCATTAGTACGGGACCATCATTCACGCTCTCTGGTATTAGTATGGTCCTCCCTTTCCTTCCCTCCCTTCCTCACTCGTCATCTTGAAACCCTGATCTAGTCCAAAAATTGGTAATTTTGATCCCTTTTTAAATCCATACGCATGCGATTCTAACTTGAAAACTGGTTCTTAGTTTGGACCTTTTTTGTAATTTGGTTTAATTAATGGATTTCTGTAGAACCCTATTTAGCAGCCTGAGTAGGGTTGATTTGCTTGCTTGTTCGTACTATTGATTACAAAATTTTATTTTAAACCAGCTAGTTAGTTAATTTCACACCCATTATCTTTGAAAATATCATCAGTGAATGCATATAGTTCTTATAATTCTATTGTGATTTAATATGATGATCGAAGATAAAATGAATATGGTTGATTTTGCAGGTAAGACTTATGGATTGATATAACGGTCCACCCATTGTCAAGTTGTAAGTTTTTTCTTCCTTTGTTTGGGCTTGTGTATGGAGCTATATCTTTCAGGTTTTTATCAGATGAAAACTTAACAGGTATGAATTTGCTTTCGGAATGATCAAAATCATCTGGTGGTTCATTTCTTGCACCGAATTTATGATTTGATCTATGGCATACATATATTTATTTGGATTTTATTTTTAGACTTGTGTCTCTAATTAGACGCTGCTGGTAAGTATTTCTAACCCAATTAAATACTGGATCTTTATACATACTGCAATAACATGAATAATTTCAATATGTGCTTTTATCTTGCAGTGAAATTTATTTCATATATATGTCCACAAACTGGTTTTTTTTCAAAGTGGAATGCGCTGTTAGCAAACAATAATGACTGTGATAGACTAGTAAGTTTTCAAGCATGGATTGATCTTATATTAATTTTAGAATTACATGTCATGTATTCCTTATAGCATAAAATTTCACTTTGAGTTTGAAGTTGCTATACAATTGAAGCCATTTTTTGTGGCTTAACATTGATTCGTGCCCAAAATTGTATTATTTCTTGTATGGTTACTGGTTACGATTATAAAATAGTAACCATTTAGTTAGTTAATTTGTGTGACTGTTTGTTGTAATTTCTCGTGACATTTGTTTAGCAATTTTTTTTTGCTATTACTTTTTCATGTATCTATAGAATCTAGACTTTTTGTGGTCCTTCTTCCTTTTTCCATCGACATTCCTGTAAGTTGATATGCATGCAATGCAATTGATTTTTAACATCTAACTCATTGTATTTGGTTTTTCATGTATCTAGCATGTAAACTTGTGTGTGGCCACACGAACAAAGTGTTATTCTATATAGGTTCTACATATCAAACACTAGCCACATCCCATTCTCAGTACGTTTCTTCCATGTTATGAAGGCATAAGTCAACAAATTATTCCAGCAAATACGCATGGAAGTTATATGTCAAATCGGTACGGGATATAACTAACTTGCATGTGAATGTGAGGTACAGTTAGGAGAATGTACATACAGATCTTGCTCATGCTGTTTTTTTGTTAAATTTTGTGGTCCAGATTCACTGAACTGAGCAACATGAGCATTTTTTTGACAAGTCTAGCTAGGAGGAACAATACCCTTTTAATTCATGTGATTGGTAAGCCAATTAAAGATGGCTTCAGCCTTATCTTTCCAAAGTACAAATAAAAGAGAAAAAGTTGCTTTGGCTTCGCTCCATATTGAGTTTGTTGTGTTCCTCGTGTACTAAATGGCTTACCATCTCAATCACATGATACTGACATCAAGGTCCAAAGCTTGGGGGTTGGAACTTTGTAGTACTGCATGCATGCGCTGGGATTAACAACCACCACATACATTGTCCGTGGTGACCACTTTATTGTCTGGGATCGGACCATAATGTTGCTGCGGTGTTCCATCAGTACTTACTGATGTGAGAAGCAGAAGTGAAAGTTTGGGGACGTTTTTCAGCAATCCCACCAAGTAAACAAAAATGGAAAGCTCCACATACCTAGGAAAGATTAAGAGACTATCTCCATCTGATCTTTTGTTCTATTTGCTTGTTTGTTGTGTGGTTAATGTGATCGATGTTGATGATTATCTAGATCTTTCAAAATTGTTGAATTTTTTTTTTAGATCGACATGCCCGGGAGGCCCTATTCTAACGACACCGATACTGTCCCTAACTTTACCACAAAAGGCCTCGGTATTAGTTAGAGTAAGGTAATCATATTTAAAGCCACCCTTGTTGACTTTCCCCACCGATGTAGGATTCCAACACTCCCCCTCACGTGTAACCCCATTTAGTGGTTCACACGTGGAGATCCACACATTGACAATTGAAACTCAGAGGTTGGCTCCAATGGAGTCCAGACTTGTTTTCAGTCTTTTCAGGAAGTGTCTCTTAAGAACTCAGAGACCGGCTCTATATTAAGAGTCCAAGCTTGTTTCCAAGCCCACACTTCCTAGTGACAAGCCTTTGGCTTGCACAGACCTGTAACCGTGGGCTCCGATACCATGTTGAATTTTTTTTTTAGATCAATGGGCCCGGGGACCCCACTCTAACGACACTGATACTGTCCCCAACTTTACCACTTGCCCAATCCGTCAGGTGTGGGATTTTACCACAAAAGATCTCGGTATTAGTTAGAGTAGAGTAATTATATTTAAAGCCACCTTTGTTGACTTCCCCCATCGATGTGGGATTCCAACAAAAATCCATTATTGTTATAACATAAAAAATATTCGTGCTTTACTCTTCATAGGGTCCTCAAGCGATTCAACTAGTGAAAATTGGTGGATTTGGAATCAATAGCATATCTGTTAAATAATTGATTCCCACACCATTGAAGATGTGGTAAGGACATTTCTAATTGAACTATACTCATCATTTCATGATATTTTGATTGATTTTCTTGTGCTGGTCATTGTTTCATTTTGGTGAAGAACGAAAGAATGTATATATGTATCTCTCTGTCCTCAAAATAGGTTTAAGTTGGTCGTTATCATATACATTTTATACTAATGTCCAGGAGCGCATATCATGTTTAGTTGCTAAAAAATTCTAGTTAGGAGTTTAATAGCTTGGTAAAATTTCAAACATAGTCCTTTTTGTATGGTTAAAGTAAAATCTTCGTTGAACCTTACTCATGAGTTATGAATTATTGATTAGATTAGTATAATGGTTACGATTAATGTTAAATATTGTCCAGATTTTTTTTTAACTGACAATACTCAAGATTTGAAACCTAGCTATCTAGCTTCCATCTCGCTGGCTCATAATCCAGTGCTCCATAGTCATACTAAACACGATTGATGTGCATTTCATTCGCGAAAGAGTTCAGTGTCAAGATCTAAGAGTTCATCACGTTTTTCGTCCAACTTGAATACATAATGACAAGTACTGCATTCTCCACAGTTCTTATATATCTTAGAAACAATCTCATGATAGAGAGAGTCCTATAGTATGAGATTGAGGGCAGATAGCCTGATGCCACATCAGCATAATTCATACTGACGTGGTGTCTGTTCAACTATAGCTGTGTTAGTTTAGAATGTTGTGTAATTCTTAATTATGTCATTTAGGAAAGTACATAAATATATAAAGACTGCCTTACTTCAGATGTAAATACTGATTTAGTTTTAATGAGAAAAAGCTTTGTTATAAGCCCTAGAACTTCTTTGCTTATTTCTAAATCAATTGGTGAATCTCAGTCCAGATCATGAATTCGTTGAAAGATCATAAACGTCAACCGGTAAGTTTGGTATTTTTAGGTCAACCATATTTGTGGGGGGAGATGGCGTGAAATATGTACTTATGTGTCGCTTATATGGAAACGAAACTTTGGAATCACTTACGAGGTTGTGTCTGCAGGAGTTATAAACTGTTAAACATTATTTATTATCTTTCAGAGTTTCATTCAAGTGTAACTTCCTTCAAACATATACAGTTTAAGCCTGCTTCCGCTCTATATTCATGTGTGATTCCCCCTTGTAGATGAGACTTCTTCTTTGATGATTGGTTGTTATTGTGTATTTAGGTTTTTGCTAAGGTTTTGATCAGGAGCTGACATACACACGTATATTTAAATAATCCAAATTCTTGTGAAAAATTGCAAGATACCATTGATTCATCGTGATAGTAAATAATATATCACATCTGGCTGTTGGACGTTGCTTTTGAGTTCATCATCCCCACATGGCTTAGTGTTGGAGCTCAGCTATTCTCTTTCACTGCGGATGGCCATGGGGAGATATTTCTGCGATAATGGAGCCCCCCTTTTGTTTATTTCAGCGGAGGATCTGGATTCGCTACACTTTGTGTAGGTTTGGAGAGCGTGGAGTTCAACCGGTAAGTGCTTTCCCATATTTTTGGAAGCCTTTGTAAAGACCGACACGAATTGCCCTCTTCATACAGTTAATCCTCTTACAATATTCAATTATTATTTAGTGGTAGATGCCTTTTTGTAAAAGGTTTTAATGGAAAAATCATTGTATGTTTGTTCTTTTTTACTTTTGAACAAAATTAATTCTGGGAATGGTTTTTTCATATAAGTATATGGAAATATGGTATGCAGAAATTTGCCCTTGCTGATTATATATATGGCGACTTCTTCTTTTCTCCCCCTTGATAATGGTCGTCTCTTCGTTTTTTACTTCATCCGAATACCACCTAATTGCTTTATTCCGATATTCAAACTGCTTGTGTACGGTTTCTGGTTTTAGATCAATTCAGAAACTCCGTTAAGCTTGTATCTCTCCAACTATGCTGTTAAATGGACGTTATTGATTGCATTGGAGTGAGAAAATACCTGTGCTTTGTCCAAAATTATGAGCTTAGTTATGTATGTATTATGGCCGATTGCATGTACTGGTCGTTTATTGCTGCTGTTGGCGGCAAGTGTTTTCTGTTTGGTCAGAGAAACTGGTGCATTTCATGGTGCCAAAAGTTCCTTGGGTGCATATTTTACTATGGCCAAGTACTGTCCTTTTTTATGTCAAACCTGATAGAATCTAGAGAGAGAGAGTTTCTGTAAGAGAAAGAAATGTAGAGAGAGAAGTAAAATATAAAATGTGATTGTATTTCTTACATAATAAGATTACACTTGATGCTTATATATACATTTATGAAAGGACTACTAAACTAACTAGAATAACAGAAAGTTCTAGCTAAGTTTTATCTTTTGCAATACTACCCTTATTATCCCCCCTCAAACTAAACTGAGGTGTGTGAAGTGATAGTTTGTCTCGAAGAAGATGGAAATGAGTCTTTGAAAGAGACTTAGTGCATATATCAGCAATCTGAGCTTGAGTACTAATAAAATGTACAGAAACAGCTTTGGAAAGAACTTTTTCATGGATGTAGTGGCAGTCAATTTTCACATGCTTTGTCCGGGCATGAAAAATATGATTCTTGGCTAATGATATACCCGAGATGTTGTCACACCAGATTTTGGGAGACCATGGAAGTTGCAGACCAACATCAACCAAGAGCTTGCAAATCCATGTAATCTCAGCTGCAGTGTTTGCCAAAGACTGGTATTCAGCTTCAGTAGACGATCGTGCTACTGTGGGTTGTTTCTTGGCACTCAAATTGATGAGTGAACTGCCCAAAAATATACAAAACCCACATGTGGATCTCCTATCTAAGTGACATCCTGCCCAATCTGCATCGGAAAATGCATGGATACTGAGAGAAGTGGAGACTTTGGGAAACCAAAGACCAAGCTCCAGAGTGTCTTTGAGATATCTCAAAAGCTCAAAATTCGTTTCACTGCTTGAAGATAAGATTCGCGAGGTTGTTGCATAAACTGACAAACTAAGTTGACTGCAAAGGAGAGATCCGGCCGAGACCATGTAAGATATTGTAACCCACCAACCAATGATCTATACTCAGTAGGATCTGACAACAATGAGGATTCATGATCCAAAGACGAAGTGCTAAGGCACAGGGTTTAGCACCAATCATATTGGACTTCTTAAGTAAGTCAATGATGTACTTTGTCTGGGAAATAAAAAGCCCCGATGATGAACGTTTGACCTCAATACCCAGAAAGTAATGAAGAGATCCTAAATCTTTGATAGGAAATAGAGTACTGAGTTGAGAGATAATATCCTTGCAGGCTTGCGGATTTGGACCAGTCACAAGTAAATCATCAATATATACTAGGATAAAGACTAAAGCTGGACCATTTTTAACAAAAAGGGAATGGTCATTTTGGGAACCAGTGAATCCCAGAGAGGATAGGGCTGTGTATAACTTCTCATACCAAGCCCGAGGGGCTTGTTTAAGACCATACAAGGACTTATGCAGTTGATAAACATGGTGAGGTTGAGTAGAGACTTCAAAACCCGGAGGTTGAATCATGAAGACAGATTCTGATAAGGTGCCATGTAAAAAGGCATTACTTACATCCAATTGATTGAGGAACCAGTTGAATTGAGTTGCTAGTGTAAGAAGCAATCTGATGGTTACATGTTTAGCCACAAGACTAAATGTCTCAGTGTAGTCGAGGCTTTGTTGCTGGTGATAGCCTTTTGCAACTAACTGGGCTTTGTACCGGTCAATTGTCCCATCAAGTTTCCTCTTGATTTTGAAAACCCATTTGCATCCTACCAGATTTTGAGAAAGATATGGTGGTACTAGAGACCAAGTACCAGTGCTACACAATGCACTGAACTCTTTCTGCATGGCTTGTCTCCAGTGCGGATATTTAGAGGCTTGAAGATAGGGAGATGGAAGATAGTCTTGGGATATGTGAGGTGGAAGTGGATGTTTAGTTGCAGTATAAGCTTTAGACTTTACAATTCCAGATTTTGATCTGGTTTGCATAGGGTGAATGTTGGTTTGTGGGTTGGACTAGGAGGATGAAGTGTGACTGATAGATTATTGAGGAGTGGGAGGGTTATGGGTGGGAGAGAATGAAGAGGGTATGGTAGAGGAAGAAGGAGATATGAGAGGGTTAGAGGTTGTAGAGAAGGTTAATGATGTAGTTATAGGATTGAAATGAGAAGGCTGAGACATGGGCAGATTTGGAGAACTAGGTATATGAAGAAAAGGGAACTGAGTTTCATAAAAAAGAACATGCCGAGAAATGTAGACCTTCCGAGTGATAAGTTCCATGCATTTATACCCTTTGTGTTGTAAACTATAACCCAAGAAGACACAAGGTTGACTTTTGGGTTCAAGTTTGGAGCTAACATAGGGTTTGAGCCAAGGAAAACATTTGCAACCAAAGATCTTAAGAGAGGTATACTCTGGTGGTTTGTGGAAAAGAGATTCCCATGGAGAACAATGCTGTGCAGTGGGAAGTCTATTGATGAGCTATATTGCTGTGGCAAAGGTGGCGGTGCTTTCTTTCAGCACAGCCGTTCTGTTCTGGAGTGTGGGGACAACTGAGTTGGTGAATAATGCCATTATCCCTTAAGAACTTAGAAAACTGAGTACTTAGAAACTCTCCACCAGAATATGATCTCAGAGTAACAATTTTAGTACATAGCAAGTTCTCAACCATAGACTTGAAAGAAGTAAAGACCAAGAAAGCTTCAGATTTATATGTAAGTGGAAAGAACCAACAATACTTTGCATAATCATCAACAAAGATGATGTAATATCGAAAAACTTGGACATATACAGTTGGTGATGGTCCTCATATGTCTGTGTGTATAAGCTCTAGAAGTATACTTGTAGAACAAGAAACAGTATACTTGTAGAACAAGAAACAGAACTGAATGGCAATTTAGATTATTTGCCCATTGCACAGTTAGAACACAGAGATTTATTTACACCAGGAGAAACAGAAATACCAAGACAAGATGCAACTTTATTTAGTATTCTAGACGAGGGATTTCCAAGCCTTTGATGCCATGTATCTTGGGATGCTTTGGATAAAGCTACAAACACATGTTGGTTGGCAACAATGGAAGTTTGAAATGGATAAAAGCCTTCTTGCACAGGTCCTTTAAAAGACACCTTCTCCGTAGAAAGATCCTTCACAGTAAAGTGAAAAGGATATAGATGTATTGAGCATTGGTTATCAAGAATGAATTTGTTTGCAGAAAACAAATCTTGCTTAAGATCAGGAACATGTAAAACATTCTTGAGATTAAAACAGTGATAAGAAGTAGAAACACTAGAGGAACCAAGATGGAGTATAGGCAAACCTTTGCCATCTCCAATATATACTTGCTCAGGTCCAGTGTAGGATTTCGGATTTTGCAGCTTCGCATAGGAATTGGTCATGTGGGAGGAAGCACCAGATCAAGCAACCACGAGTGCTGAGGGGTAGAGATATTAGCATAAAATGCAGATGGAGATGAGGCGCCAAAAGTAGGATTCAGACGCTGAGGGCATTCAATAGCTTCATGATCAAATTGCTTGCAGATTTGACAAATAATTCTTCTCCCAGAATTAGCATAGCCTGAATTATTGAATCGAGAGCCACGATTATTATGATACTTTTGATTAGTGGAACGATTGAAACTGGTTCGCTGATTGTTGTTTCTGAAATTGCCTCAATTCTGAGAATTTCTAGGGTTTGAGAAGTTGCGATCAGAACCACGACCTAAATGAGTGAAATTGGAGAATTGTTTAGCAACATAAGCCTGGGACATTGGCGGTTTAGAAGGTAGAGGCAGAATTCCAGTGGCAGTATGGAAGACCTGAATTGGTGCAGACGTGAATTTCTTACGATTTTCAATTTGGATTTCTTTGCTCAATAAAAGTCCATGAAGCTCATCAATAGTTGTGGATCCAATGCGAAACTGAATCGCATCAACAAAGGAATCAAACTCAGGAGGCAGTCCGTGAAGAATCACGGAGATCATCTCAGAATCATCAATCGGAGCTCCAACGCTAGCTAACGCATCCGCAATTTCTTCGATTCGCTGAAGGAATGAAGCAGCAGAGGCATCACCTTTGGTTATAGAACGAAGTCAAGATCGGAGTTCATGGATGTGAGAATGTGACGCCGTCGCGAGTCTTGATTCGAGTTTGGCCCAGAGTTCACGAGACGAAGCCACACCAACAGTATAAGGAATCAAAGAATCGAAGAGAGTTGAATTGATCCAAATCAGGATATTCTGATCATTTTCATACCAAGCGACGAACTCCGGATTCAGATTTGAGGTACGATTGCCAAAAGAATCACACAGATATTTGGGCAGAGCCACCTGAGATCCATCAACTATGCCGGTGAGATTGTACCACCGGAAGATCGGAGCAAAGAGAGCGCTCCAGGTGAGGTAATTGGTGGTGGTGAGTTTGATTGGCACCATAAAACCAATGTTCTGAATCGTAATGGAGGAAGGTGTGGAAACAACGGAGGAAGTGAGTAGAGATGTCATTTCAAGGGAAAGAGATGAAGAATCTGCCATTGAGAAACAATGGCGGTTAGGGTTTGTGCGAAGAGGCGGTGCAGAAGCGGTTAGGATCGAGAGAGTTGGTAGACAGATGGCGATGAAACCATGATAGAATCTAGAGAGAGTTTCTGTAAGAGAAAGAAATGTAGAGAGAAGTAAAATATAAAATGTGATTGTATTTCTTACAGAATAAGATTACACTTATGAAAGGACTACTAAACTAACTAGAATAACATAAAGTTTTAGCTAAGTTTTATCTTTTGCAATACTACCCTTATTAAAACCAAGTACTGTCCTTTTGAATCCAAGTACCGTCCTTGGGTGCATATTTTACTTGGTTTTCCAAAAAAAACCAAGTACTGTCCTTTTGATGTTATTTATTAAGATTTTAGGATTCGAGGTCAAGTTTTGAATCCGGATCTTCGCCGGATCCTTTTTATGAGGATTTCGGGGATTGTAAATTATATATGTTCATCGTACATCATACGATCAAAAATTATTTTAAATATTTTTATTTAAAATTAAATACAAACAGTACCTAAAAAAAATTGACCGCACGATATACAATGAACGGACACGATTTACAGATTCTCAAGATCCTCACCAAAATGATCCGGAAAAATGATCCTGTTGGGTCAAGTTTTACCCTTGATTATCTAAAAAGAATCCGGGTCTTGTTACGAGTTCAGTCCTGTCAGTGCTCTCCAATTAGGGCTAAATAGACAAGCGCCAAGTTAATCGGAAAAACAAACAACTCTAGGGGAATGAAGGTAGTTCGTGCACTTCGTTCTCTAATTAGTATATTTTTTTAGTGGTCGTAGACCTACTTAAGTAGTTATAATAGTTACGGTTCTTCGCTCTACCTTTAAAATGCATTCTCCACTACGTTTCAGAAAGGTATTTCAATCAATTATTCATCCACTTCTCACGATGTGTTTACCAAAATCACTCCACAACTTTTACGTTTTTATAAAAACCCCTTTTATTCATGTTTTTTTCCTTCTGTAAAGTGCAATGTTGTTAAGGGCTAACATGTAAAAAAAATTGACAAACTAATATTCAATTGCAAGAAAAGGAACATATAGTTCAAATATGAGCAGCTAGAGCTTTAACTGAGATGCATGAATTCTTGCACTGGTTTTTCCCTTCTGCTTTTGTGTGGTTGATCTTGGAATTTGAGTTAAACGATATATCCGTAAAATTGTGTACCTCAACCACAAACATGATCCAGTCAGGATGGCCGAGTGGTCTAAGGCGCCAGACTCAAGTTCTGGTCCTCTAACGAGGGCGTGGGTTCAAATCCCACTTCTGACATTTCCTTTTTCATTTTTTTTTTCATCTTTTTTTAACGATATAACGATGGAAGAAATCATGAATGGAAAATGATTTGGACTCACATTTTCTTTCGTTGCGTTGTGTATTAGTAAACGCAAGATATATGAATGAAAAATAATCCAAAAAATATTGGACTCACTTTTTCATTCGTTGTGCATTAGTAAATGCAAGATATGTTAAGAATGCGGGTGAAACTCATACATATCCGACTCTTGTTTTCACTCGTGTAGTGGTTGAGGACGAATTTCAGGCTCGTATTCCATAAGGTATGTCCTGAGGTCAATTCTTGTTGCTGATGAATCACACATGGTGGCCAAGGAGATTAAAAATGCCTCTGAGTCTTTTACCCTCTGGAAAGATGAACGGCCGTGACGAAACCACCGGCCTGCTAGTCCCCTTTTTGAAAAAATAGAAATAAAGAAATAAATCTCATTCAAGTTTGAAAATTGCTCGTTTAGTCTGAGAATAGGAGATTATGAATTACCAATTTGACCATGAATATTCTGAAAGTCAGGGTTAAAAACACAAAACATATTGTTTATCATTCTTTACAAAGAACCGTAGGAGCCATTAAAACCCTACTTTAGGGGCATGAAAACCATACAAGTGGAAAAGATCAATTTTGCACTATAAGAGCGCAAAATCGAGGGTTTTCTGTTCATTTACTCGGAACCATTGTCGCAGAGGGATCGAGTACGAAACTACAATTTATGCAGAATGTATCCGGGACAATAAAAACATACACCATTTGACTGTCACAAAATCTCTCAATGTGTCGTGACACACGATGTGCCTTACCGACTGTTGGCACACAGCAGCATTACAAGGGCCGGTCACGAGACTTGTACAGCACGTTACGAGACCTTTCCTCGAGTTAGATCAAGCCTAGACGGAGTGAACTTTATACAGTTTTTGAAAGAACCCCAGAAGCAAATAGAAGGTTTCTTCGAGAAAACTGCAACCAGAACAAAATCACAAACATTAAATGTAATTCTCACCTCTTTATAATTATTGAGCAAAGATGGATAAGTTGCTGTTATTGACAATTTGTGCATTTACCCGTAACGAGTAGACAGGAGTAGACTTGGTCGGCAAGGTCCTCAATGATCGGAGTCTGCTGGTATTTCCACTTTTGCTGATCGAAACCATTATGTTAGTGAAATCACTGTGTTTACAGAATCTCATAAGAATGAAAGAAGAGTTGAGGAACTCACTTTTCTTCAGTTCTTGGCAACTTTGTACTTGCAGTAACGTCCCATAGTTTTACAGTACAATCAGCAGACCCAGAAGCAAGAAGCGAACCCTCACCACTGACATATCAAAATCATACTTTAGACAGTTTTCTAAACGGAAAACTATGGTACGAGAAAGAAAAGATGATCTACCTGAAATCAAGTGTCCATACGCATGAGGTGTGACCCGTCAAAGGTGTAACACAGCGCCCAGTTGAAAGGTCCCACATCATGATTGTGCCGTCTTCATCACCAGATGCCATGTAGCGACCGTCAGGTGACATTGCCAGAGACAAAACCATACTCCTGTGACCAATAAATATTCGGACACACTCTCCAGTTTGTACGTCCCACAATCGAACTGTTTTATCACTAGAGCCAGTGGCAATGTAGTTGCAGTTGGTATGCCATTGCACACACTAAAACAAAACAAAAAAAATCCACACATTAGAATTTGGTTGCATGGATTACAAAGGCAGTAATTCAATAAAATACTGAACATCTTCAAATATACAACAATACAGATGCAGACATAGAGAGAGAGAGAGAGAGAGAGAGAGAGAGAGAGAGAGAGAGTTACTGACATCAACATCAGATAAGTGCCCAGCCATTATTCTCAAAGGCTGTATTCTGTCCATAGACCAAATCCTTGCTGTTCGATCGTGTGAAGCACTGGCAAAATAATGACCGACAGGGCTAAACTGCATAAGACAACCTCTCCCATTAGAGTAGAATTAAAAGAGGTAGATTGAAGTGGATAAAGTACGAAAATGCATCCCATGCGACCAAAAGTCAAGATTTAAAATCTGTTGCTAGAAAACGTGAGTTTACTGCAGTTATGTCAAGTTCAACCAGATGTACCTGAACATCCCATACTGGGTAATTATGACCCTTGTAGCAAACAAGATTTGCATTTAATTTTGTGCTCCACAACCGAACTGCAGCATAGCAATGGAGTTTCTTACTGTTATCGACTAGTCTATTGGTATGATAGAGGGGATGGGGCAGGGAGAGGGGGAGGGGGAGAGAGATATATAACAGCTTAGACAGCATACCAGTTGAGTCTGCTGAAGAGGAAAGTATAAAATCCCCAAGGGGATTGAATGTAGCTGAATAAACTGGCCCTGAATGACCCTGAAACAAGGTATATGGTTTTTTTCCACCATTTGACAAAACTTGTTCACTTGAAGTGGTGGTACCATTCTCACCCTGCAACGCTGCTGCACAAGCATAGTTCAATATAATTGCATATTTGCATATTTCATGAACACGAATAAAAAAATTGTCACACAAAAACTACTATGAGACTTACAATCAAGGCCTTGTTGCCCAATCTTTGCCATATCCCATACCTGTTGAAGAATACTTCAATATTAACACACACTTGGAGAGCAACATGCACAACAAGGAAGTAATAAGATAAGATGAAACCTTCAGCGACGAGTCTGAAAATCCACCAGCAACCATGGATCCATCATGGGATATAGACGAACAGTTTAAACTGGCAAATTGTTGAACAAAAAGATAAGTAATGGAATATAAAATGGAACCCAGTGTTGGTCAGAGACAGTAAAGGGAATTACCCATTGTGTGTGTTGATGAATGTATAAAAGCTGACAGATGGCAGTGCAGCACTACTCAATTGCACACGGTTTCTCAAGTCTTCAAAGATTGACTGTTCAACCTCTGTGGGACTGAAGCAATCAACAAAAGATTAGTAAGTAACCTGCATTGGATCTCAAGCATGGACTAACAATTTCCTATACCCAGACCCTGAACAGACATGCAGCGAAAGGGTTCACTTAACAAAAGTATCTAATGAATCCATGTTCAAAATTATTACCTGTCAGTTAATAAAATCAATCAACTTTACGTACTGGTAGCTGACAAAATCAACTCCCTTTTGATCTATGTAATAGCTTTGCATGGAACTGAAAATTCTTCATAAAATTCAAGCTAAGTATCTACTCCAATTGATCCCAACTTTACTGACTTCTAGTTTAAATTTAAGAAGACTCATTTAAACAATTAGGAACCAATACTAATTTTTATCTCAACATACAGTTTCTACTATTAGCTACATCCAAAGTCAAAAGAAAGGGGGGGAAGGGATCCCAGAAACTACATTACTGGCAGAGTAAGCTCTGGTTTGACTCTTGGTACTGCAGTTACAGGGGTTGCCTCAGGGCGTGCAGTTTTCGCCGTTGCACCAGAAGCCTTGTCCTTTTTCAACTTTTTGTTTGAAGACCCCTGTTTAGCTCCTTCACTTGATTTTTTCTGAAAAAAAAAAAAACAGATGAAAAAGTCAATGATATACCAGTCAATAGTTACAAACACATTACTTCAGTAATTGTACTTTGAAGCTATGAAGTTGTTACGGCATTTCAAAACATATTTGCACCTTATTCTCATCCCCATCCCCTTCTTTGCTTTCTCCTTCTGTTTTTTCAGAGTCTAAGGCCCCAGCCTTTTCCAAGCGTTCTTCAAAGGAATCTTCGAGCAACTACAAAAAAATATATGAGTGACATATAAAGTCAGGGAAGTACACACGTGTCTGCATGTTTTGTGCATGTTTTACACAAAACTTGCCTTATTTCAATAAACATATTTTTAAGTGATTATTAAAATATAAACCCGTAGCTTTGGGTAACATGTTAATCGAAAATGCAAAAGCAAAAGAAACTTTATCTTTCTAAAAGCAAGAAGATACTTCCAATATGCACCAAAATGAGTAATATTAAAAATTCTTGAAAAATCTTCATGCAGCTTCCAAACATAAGTTTATTCATTTTCAGCAGAGAAATTCAAATAAGCACTAGAACCAGTTTGACATACACACTATATAGTAACTCATCAGCATTCTTGACTCACCCCCCAGTGTATTTCCTTCTGGTTTATCTGATTAGCTGAATCCAGGCTACTTCCGGTAAGTGTTACAGCCTCAGCATCTTCGGAAATTGAGCTGGGTTGTCCAGGAGAAACTACAAAACCAATTTAAACATTAGATATTTTGTTATGCAGCATATCACCCTTTCAACCACAAGTCAAACCAATATACCTTGGAAGTTAATATGCTCATTGATAATCCCAAGCACTGTGGTGGATTGTGACTTGTGTAGAAACTGCAGCAGAAGCTCATACGAGTACTGGAAAGATAATTGACCCAAAAATATGTTGTTCAGCTATAAATATACAAAGCCTACATAAATAACTAAAAGAAGAACCAGAATATTACCTGGCATATCTTTATGTTGACTTTGCTCTGCCTAAGAGAATGAGCAAATTCCATCTCCTGAGTAACAACAGAAATATGAGAAATTTTTTAAAGGTGTTGATGTAACCATTAATAAAAAATGCATTAATGAGAGTGTTCTGGGAGTAAACACCTCCAAATGAGAGGGAGAAAGAACGCCTTCCAACTTCTGTAGATCTCGTAGGTGCATCATTTCATGGTCTTCACGGAAGCTATTGAAAAATGTCCGAGCTGATAACATGAACAAAGAACAGGTGTTTACTCATTGACCAGTAGTTACTTCAGAAGTTTAAGCCTCAAGAGAGTAAGATATCAACGATAATCACATAAAACTATACAATACATGGCAAGAAGTAAGAGACATACCTTCTTGTATATGACCTTTAGCAACCAGATCCATGAAACAATGAATAAATACAGGATAGAGAACACGAAGCAACTCATGCTGCATATATAAATAAGGCCATTTTTTTAATATGCAGAAAATATAAAACCTTAAAGTATAAGAAATAAAATCCATAGAAAAATTAACTCAAAAAAGTAAGTTACCCTGTACAAATCTAGTGAAGTGTAAGTCCATGATCTCAACTTGGCATATCCATCTTGATACTGTGCTGGACCTTCCTCGTATCTGTAAAACAAAGAATGCCAACTAAGGAATAAAAAGCAACCTCGAATAAAAAACACTAGAATGAACAAACAGAAACATAAGCATATACGTGTCCATGTAAAACGAATGCTCCTATTTCAGATTTTCCCATCGTCTTAGAAACACTGACATTGAAGTGCATAATCAATTGAATAATGATTCGATTTCCATACTATAATCTTCTTTTTCGTACAGTTTCCATACATATACTGTACAACATTGAACTCAAGACACCCAATTTATTAGTACTGAGCCGATATTGCCCATGCTTTTATCCTTCCGGGAACTAGTTCTCAGCTCTCCAACGTTCTCAATTCTACTCATGCCAAAGTTCCAAGCTCCCCCCCCCACTAAACACCAATCGAAATTCCATTGTTCCATACAGAATATACTCAACTAAGACACCCTAATTTCATAATATCCGGAGACCTTAATACTGAACAGATATCGACAATGCGATTACCCTACAGGAAACTAGTTCTTAGCTCTCTGAAATTCCCAATTCTAGTAGTGCCAAAGTCCGAAACTCGCCCCACTAAAACCAATCGAAATTCCACTGAGAAATACTAAGAACTCAGCTCCTAAGTTCAAATTTCCATACATCAGGACCATAAAATCAAAATTGCAGCTAAACCCCGCAAGCATCACAAATAACCTTTAGAACCCAAAAATCAACAACAAAATACGAAATGGAAGTGCGAGAAAAACAAGAGAGAGAGAGGGAGGAGAGAGAGAATACTGGGAGAAGGAGAGGATGTGCTTGGCGACGTCGGGGTCCAATTGGGAATTGAAAGAGATCGGGGACGAAGAGCTGTTGGTATTCTTGTTTAGTTCTTCTTGAAAAGCGTTCTCCGCCTGCTTGAAGCCTTTCTTCTTCAAGTAAGCCGCCACGAACTTCCGCACGCTCTCGTCGTCCACCGCCTCAGACATCTCCGCCACCGCTTTTTGCAATCGCAGTTTCTCTCTGTTCGAAACTGTGGACGGAAAACCCCTCAGCGATTCAGTCCCCTTCCTCCCGTCCTGCCCTTCAAATTACCCGGTTTTTGTGGTCGCTGGGCCTCAGGGCCCACAATTTGTCGAATCAACGATCCGAAGTCGTTGTGGGTTTCGGGCTCACAACTCTTGCAATTTTCCGTTAGTTGGGCCAAATCAACTTGCAATTGGTTTGATACTAAATTGGGCTGGGCCTTGTTTTTCTGAATGAGGAATGTGACCCATTGACGAATGAGAACGAAGATCATTCTCTCAACTCACTACGTCCTGAGTTCAAACTCTCTTCATCCTTTTGCAAGAATAATTACATATATGGAATACTTGCGTTCTCTTCATGGTGAATGGGCATAGCTCTCTTCCTTCGAATTGTGTATATTAACTGTATTAACTCAATAATTACAACCGTTCAATTTCTCAATCTTTCTATGAAGATTATCCTTATAAAAAATCATTTAAATCAAATATTATTTAGTTATCCAAATGTATAGAACAAATTGACGGTGTAAGTATAAACTAACATATACATGATGAACCGTCTCCATTTATATAATACATTTAGACGACTAAATGATCTTAGATTAGAATAATTTTTTGCAATGTTGATCTTCAAATAAAAATTAGGAATATAAACAATTATGATTATGCAGTTTATACGATGAAGATATTTATAAAGAATGAGCATGTTTCTCCTACGTATACATGCAGTATCCACTGACCAACCCGAACGATATTTTGGCTCCTGCATGGGGCCGGGTTGTAGTGTTAGTCCGTCCACTAACGCATGATAAGTTCCTTTACAAAAGTACACAAGAAAATAATATATAGATAACCTTATTTGTTAGCTCACAAAATAAAAGGATATATTTTTATAATATATATATATATACACACACACTTATTTATTAGCTCAAAAAATGAAAAGATATATTAGTATGAATCTTTAATAGGCACAATACTTTTATAAGCGGTGCATAAGCTCAAAAGAAAAAGAAAGACGACATAAGAATTTTACGAGGTTACAATACCTCAATTATATTTGTAACTAACAACCGATGACAAGAAGAATGAGCTTGCTCAAAGAAAAAGAAAAAAAAAACTACATGAAAAACCCCAACGAGCCAAATCATCAACAAGAAAATTCTTTCATGGGAAATGTGCCGATTTCACAAGATCGATTTTGGTGCAAAAGAACACGGCATGCTAAACTTCCCACTGAGTGATTATCCACTTTTGCATTTAAAATCAATTGTACTGCAAATGCAGTATTTGATTCCACCATAATCTTCTTGATTCCATTATTCCATGTGAGTTGTAGCCCAATAAAACACCCCTAGCTTCAGCACATAAAATCTCACATCGACCAAGATTAGCACAAAAAACCAGAGTCCCATGCCTCCGACGAGTTTCTGAGGACACTGCCAACACCAATGAGGTGACCCTTGCGACACTTATCAACATTAAGCTTTACCTAACCTTAAGGAGTAGGTTCCTAATAAAAAAAGCATGTGTTTGAAAGAGACTTCATGGAGGAAACCATACTCGCATGAAGCCAATCTTTCAATAATAACTGATTTGGGATCATTTGGGAGAGCAAAATCTTGTTCAAAAATGCTTTTGTTTCGCCAATGCCACAAGAATCAACAAGGCATTCAAAAACTAAGTCTCAATTCCAAATTGTCCAAGATCAATATTATGAAAGAGAAATTATATTTGAATTAATTACTAGTACATGCATCAGTATAAAACTGATTACGAACGGGATAACTTTTCTAAATCTTAGTAGCAAATGAACAATCTCTAAAGACATAAATAATTGATTCAAAATCACCATCACAACTACCGCATGAAGAATCCATACCCAACCCCGGCCGTCTAGCTTGTTATTCAATCAATAATTCGTCTAGCAACAAAAGCCAAAGAAAAGAAAGCACTTTAGGAGGAAGATGCAATTTCCAGATAAAGCTTCATCGTCACTTCATGTTCATATTATAATGTTTATTTTGTGTATGAAATAAAGAGATGATCAATTAGTTTTTGCTAAAGCTGCTTTGATTAATCAAGTTCATGCATCGCTTAAGATGTGTTTGTTGTGATATTCTTTCTTTCAAACGACATGTGATTAAGCATGGAAATTGTCTGGTTTATGGGACCAGAAGGTCATTATATTGTTTTATGGGGCCATAAGTGAATAATTCAAGATGATCGTGTGGTCTCCAGAAGCTCTTACTTTCTTTGTAGAGTTTTCTAGCCGTTGGATAAATTAAGATGCATAATATTTGTAATTTAATTATGATTTATAAATGGAAGATGATGCAGCTAGAGAAAGAAGACCAAGAAAAGACCAAACCCACTGCAGGGTCCCAGATGATGCAATTAGAATATCTTATATTTCCACTCAAGCTTGTCTATACAATCTTTTTGGATGTTGTATCCATACGCTTCTTTTTACCTATCATACATTTTTCTTAATTTTCAATTGTTGAATCAAATGAATTGAAGAAGATAAAAGAACATAAATTAACAAATAGTGCGTGAGAGGTAAAAATAAGTGTATATATAGCAACACCCATCTTATTCTCCAATATGCTCATCTCTATTTCTTTTCTTTTTTTATTAAGCAAAAACAAGAAAAATGTACTTGACCTATTTTTATTGACAATCAAACACGAATTACTAATCTCACGTCGTTTGTGAAGCCAGCGAATATGATTTCCGATTTATTCACGAAAGATTGGTGTGTTTTTTATTAAACTAAAATTGTTGCAATTGATACGTAATACTCTTTTTTCTTAGTCAGGTTGAAGTCTTCAGGATTTTATTGAGATTGTATTCTCTTATATAGTATTGTACTTTAACTATAAACATTGAAGTATCAGTGAAGGTATTCGATATCTTAACCATTTATGCAAAATACCTAACCCGTCCTCAACTCCGAGAGGTTTTTCATTATGCTCGGAAAACGGGGTACACCACATATATGGCATTATACAATTGTGAGGTTAAACTCATCTCTTTTCTTTGATGTATATGATATCGTTTGTTAAAAATAAAAATAAAAATAAAAAATTGGATGAAAGTTTTATTTTTCAAGTTTTCCACTATTTGTATAACGACATGTGGTATATCATCTTGTGTTCCGAACTTACTGAAAAATCTCTCGTCAACTCTCTCACATTTGCAAATCAAGATCCCGTTGTAAAGTGTTTTTTGTGGAGCCTAAAATAATCTCAAAAATTATAGAGGCGACACGTGGACTTTTATTCAAGAAAGACAAGATTGCCCTCAATAAATGGGCAGGCTTCTCAGATGCTCTCACGCGCAGCTCACATCCCTGGAGGACTCAGCAGCTGAACACAACTGCCCACAGCTCACCTGCCATTGGCAAGGAATTGAAGATAATGATTAATTACCCAAATCCTATCTTTAATACAATCCCAATTAATTTACAAAAAAAAAAAAAAAAAAAAAAACATTCCCAATTAAAGATTGACTCCAATCAAGTAAGTAATCCTAATTTAAATCAATTAGGGATAATTGTGACATCTCGGCCCGGGACGGATCACTTCCCAGGCCCGCTCCACCACCGTAGCACGATATTGTCCGCTTTGGGCTTACCATTCCCTCACGGTTTTATTTCTGGGAACTCACGAGCAACTTCCCAGTGGGTCACCCATCATGGGAGTGCTCTGGCCCCCTTCTCGCTTAACTTTGGAGTTCCAATGGAACCCGAAGCCAGTGAGCTCCCAAAAGGCCTCGTGCTAGGTAGGCATGGGAATATACATTTAAGGATCACTCCCTTGGGCGATGTGGGATGTCACAATCCACCCCTCTTAAGGGTTCGAAGTCCTCGTCGGTACACTTCCGGCTAGGGATTGGCTCTGATACCAACTGTCACATCCCGGCCCGGGATGGATCACTTCCAGGGCTCGCTCCATCACCGTAGCACGATATTGTCCGTTTTGGGCTTACTATTCCCTCACGGTTTTGTTTCTGGGAACTCACGAGCAACTTCCCAATGGGTCACACATCATGGAAGTGCTCTAGCCCCATTCTCGCTTAACTTCGGAGTTCCTACGAAACCCGAAGCCAGTGAGCTCCCAAAAGGCCTCGTGCTAGGTAGGGATGAGAATATACAATTAAGGATCAATCCCTTAGGCGATGTGGGATGTTACAATCCACCCCCTTAGGGGCCCGACATCCTCGTCGGCACACTTCCGGGCAAGGATTGGCTCTGATACCAATTGTCACATCCCGGCCCGGAGTGGATCACTTCCCGGGCCTATATTCTCATCCCTACCTAGCACGAGGCCTTTTAGGAGCTTATTGGCTTCAGGTTCCGTAGGAACTCCGAAGTTAAGCGAGAATGGGGCTAGAGCATTCCCATGATGGGAGACCCACTAGGAAGTTGCTCGTGAGTTCTCAGAAACAAAACCGTGAGGGAATGGTAAGCCCAAAGCGGACAATATCGTGCTACGGTGGTGGAGCGGGCCCGGGAAGTGATCCGCCCCGAACCGGGATGTGACAATTGGTATCAGAGCCAATCCCTGGCCGGAAGTGTGCCGACGAGGACGTCGGGCCCTTAAGGGGGGTGGATTGTGACATCTCACATTGCCCAGGGGAGTGATCCTTAAATGTATATTCCCATCCCTACCTAGCACGAGGCCTTTTGGGAGCTCACTGGCTTCGGGTTCCGTAGGAACTCCGAAGTTGAGCAAGAAGGGGGCTAGAGCAACTCCCAGGATGAGTGACCCACTGGGAAGTTACTCGTGAGTTCCCAAAAACAAAACTGTGAGGGAATGGTAAGCCCAAAGCGGACAATATCGTGCTACGGTGGTGGAGCAGGCCCGGGAAATGATCCGCCTCGGGCTGGGATGTGACAATAATTACTCAATTATCTCAATATATTATTTCCTATTAAATATCTTGGGAATATTTAGAGAATATTTCTCCATTAAACACTATATGGCCGGCCCTAGCCCTATAAATACCCCATATTCTACCAATTTTTGAGAGCTTTTTGCAACCCTAAAAAGCCTAAACACTTTACTCTCTTAGATAAACTAACTTAGGCATCGAAGATTCGTTGACCTAACCCCCCCACCTCGTGGGCGCGTGAGGCTTAGGTCTCTGATCAAAGGTGTTGATTGTTTTGCAGGTGCATTTTCATCAAGACTGAAGACGGCAGAAATTTGCATCGACAAATTGGTACTTTCATTGAGAGCTGATTCAAAATACTCGAAGAAGCCTCCCGCATTTGTTTCTTGAATTTTCCGTTACGTTGAATTTCTCACACGTTGTATCAATTAATTTTTCCTATAAAAGTTTCTTTATCAATCCCTGGAGAAATGATACAATGGTAGGAAATTCAGAAACTACGACGAACGAAACCCCGTACATGCAAGGATTTGGACCGTGGACTTTTATTCAAGAAAGACAAGATTGCCCTCAATAAATGGGCAGGCTTCTCAAATACTCCCACGTGCAGCTCACATCCCTGGAGGACTCAGCAGCTGAACACAACTGCCCACAGCTCACCTGCCATTGGCAAGGAATTAAAGATAAGGATTAATTACCCAAATCCTATCTTTAATACATTCCCAATTAAAGATTGACTCCAATCAAGTAAGTAATTCTAATTTAAATCAATTAGGGATAATTACTCTATTATCTCAAGATATTATTTCCTATTAAATATCTTGGGAATATTTAGAAAATATCTCTCCATTAAACACTATATGGCCGGCCCTAGCCCTATAAATTCCCTATATTCTACCAATTTTTGAGAGCTTTTTGCAACCCTAAAAAGCCTAAATACTTTACTATCTCAGAGAAACTAACTTAGGCATCGGAGATCCGTTGACCTAACCCCCACAACACCTTGTGGGCGCTTGAGGCTTAGGTCTCTGATCAAAGGTGTTGATTGTTTTGCAGGTGCATTTTCGTCAAGACTGAAGACGGCGAAAATTTGCATCGACATTTTTCGTTGCTTATATTGGGAGTGTTTTCTCATGCACGATAGGGGTGGGCATAAAAACCGCCAAACCGCATCGAACCGTATGAAAAAAATTGAAAAAACCGTGTTGATCAGAAAAGTCAACTTTGAGTTAAAAATCGAACTGGACCGTTCAAACCGGTTCTGGTTTCAAAGGATCAAGAACCGGCTAAAAAGTCAACCAATGTTAGGTTTGGGACACTGCCAATTTGGCGTGCCCATTTCATGCAAGTCTCTATATATGTTGTGATGATAATGGTTGTGATTTTAACATGTTCTATGCTTCTGTTTGGTTTTATGATGTTGGCATGTTGTCACTGACTTCCTCTTGTTTTCTTGTTTTTTTTGCTCTGTCAAATTCCAGGGTCTCCAAAGGTAATAGATTTGAAGATAGTTGGTGATCTAAGGGAGAGAGGTTAATTTGTACTCAAAATTGGTTGATGTCAGATAACATCTCAATTTTAGACGACGAGACAATCTTGGAATATATAGAGTTTTATGAAGCACTTGAAATAGGTATGAATATTTATTTTTCATTACTTTGTTTTTGTTTTTCCTCTTGTTTTGTTGCATTTTTTCTCTTGTTTTGTTGCATGCTTACTTTCTTATTTTCTAATGAGTTCTTGATTTTTATATGTTCTAGAAAAAAGGAATGGTGGCACATCTAGCATTGGGGATTCATAAACTATTAAGTCCTAACTTATCACCTTTTACTAGTGATGATATGTATGTAACTTTAATTTTTTAGCACCTTCCTTACTAATTTGAGTTGTAAGATATATAACGAATAAGATATATAATTAACTGATACATGAAGGAGATCATATGGGATGGGATAGTTAAATTGTTCGAGTGAGAGGTTTTTGGGCATCCAGCTCGTAGCCTTGGAGAATAGCTTTAGCATTGGAGCTCAGCTGGGTTTTCTCCTTAATCTTTCACTTTTACATGATATGATTATACAGAAAGAATGGGTATATTGGTCAACATATTTTGTTTAATTGTTGTGTAATTAAATTTAAACCTGCAGTTTGCTTCTTCAAAATTTTAAAACTGGGGAAGCCCATGCTTCCTCTCTAAAATAAGTTGTTTGATTCTGCTTGCTCTCTGAAATAAGTTGTTTGATTGTGTACAAGAGTTGCTGATTGTGTACAGGAGCTGCTGCTTGCTTTCTGTCTGAAATAAACCTGCAGTTTGCTTCATTTTTTTGTTTGTTGATTGACTTACCAATGTATTATGTATATTTCTTTTAGTTGTCTCTTTTTGTTGACTTGGTGCCACTACCAAAGACATTTGCATTAAAAAAGATGTGTTGTATGCAACTTTATATAATCAGTTTTAGAATATGTATTTGAATGCATGATGATTTGGTGTTCAAATAATTTAGTATTTGGAACCGTAAACTGGCAAGAACCGAATCGGAATCGGTGTAGACCGAATTGTACGGTTCTAGTAATAAATTTAAGCGGAACCACACCACACCGAACCGTTAATATTTTCCAGTTTCGGTTCCAGTTTAGGGGTGGAACCGCACTGAACAGCACCGTGCCCACCCCTATGCACGATTTCTTATATTTACGTAAGAGATAATCAAACCCTAATTTTTCACTTACTTGATTCCCAAGGCAAGAGGTGGTTTAACTTTTGATTAGGCATAAAATATGTGTAACTTGTCCACCACTTGTGGGAGACTAGACTTTGCATCTGGAGAACAAAAATTATATATACTAAAACTCAGTTTTGAAGTCATTGTTCATTAATAGTGATTTGATGGATTTGCCCTTCAGTTGTTAAGCATCTTCAGCCTTTTTCCTTATGTTGTACAGTACATTTACTAATTTGCCCATGATGTACACGTGTTGGTCATTGTGGGAATGGAAAAGCTCGGCTTGTCCATTTGTTTCCAGAACGAAACTTTTCCATTTGTTTCCAGATGAGCTTCTCCGGTTCACTCTCTCAGAATTGTGAACAACAACATCCTTCTCCGTTTGACGGCATCTCCTCCCTTCTCCTCCGTTGGACAACATCTCCCCATCCAGGCTCCTCCCTCATTCCTTCTCCTCCGTTGGGTAGCATCTCCTCCGCTCCTTCTCCTGGGTATTTTTTTTATCTCTATATTTCCTCATATCCCTCTTGCCTTTACCAATTATTGACTAACGAGTTGACCATGTGTTTTCAATTTTGCAACCAAACCCAGGTTTGAAAAGAAAAAAGCTGCAGATTACGGTGGCTCAGTTATCTCCTCCTCAATGTCCATCGTGCCAACATCACACGTGAAGAACAGGTTCTAGTTCTTGAGCTTTACCCTTGCTGGGGTAACAGGTAATTATACATAATCATCATCAAAACATATGATAAATAATTATTCTAATTGCTTGCACGAACATTCGAGCTTTGCAAGTACCACCGCTGCTCTTCCCCTTACTCAATCTACTGTTGTTGCTTTATCTCTGTTCCTCTGCCTAGAGAGATCGGAAATTGGAAACCCCAAAGTTGAAATAAAAACCTAATGTTCTTTTCTCTTCTTTTAATTTTCTCCCTTTCTTCACTGAAAAAAATCCTTAATTTGGTTTTTTTTTTAGGAAAACTTTTGAAAAAGACTTCAAAACTTTGAGTTAACCAAAAACCATCAACTAACTTTATTTAATGATAAGGACAAGAGAAAAAAAAAAAACTAACAAAAACGCGTGCAAGCCACTGCATCTCTGTCAAATACGTGATCTTCTACTTACAGAGAAGAACAATATAAGGAGTAGAGGATTTTTTCAAACCGTCAGTCGGTAGTCTTTTTCCAATAAGAGGTCTATCTATCTTCAAATCTCCTAGCAATTAAATTCCGTTTCAATCTCCAATTTTCAAACATCCAAACGGACCTCAAATTCGTACTGATTTAAGCAAATGAAGTTGAAGATCAATAAGGCCTGCGATTTCATCTCCATCTCGGTCCTTCCTCCTCACTCAAGCTACAAGCTATCTGTTATAGAAAACCAGCAATAAGTGAGGGCAGCAGGAGCAGCAGCAACACCATGAAGCTTTTAACACCAACACAAAATTAATAGGTTAATAAAACCCAACAATTAATGATCTGGGTTTTTTTTTATCACCCCCAAAACTGAAATATTTTGGGCCTACAACCACAAAACAAAGAGCCTAAACACCAACTTTCCCAATCTTTGCTCTCTTTTTTCACCACAAAAAAACTCAAAATCCAAACTTGTCAAAACTGGGAAAACGGGTAGGAAATGATTGTCCCAGTTTCCCCTGCATTGCTTACTCTCATGGATTTTATGAGCAAAACCCAAAAGAGAGATGCACAGATTGATGATGGGATGGCAAGAGAGAGGGATTCTGTTGGAATTCTATATGACCCAAATTACATGGAAATGCAGAGAGAGGGGGAGACAGAAAAGAGACGAAGTAGTTTGGTATAGCAAGCACTGGTCAAAATTTCCCGTCATCTGAATGAATTGGTTTGATTGAATATTGAAGACAGAGGTTCTGATAGAAGTTGAATGAACTAAATCGATAAAGTAAAGGGAACTTTCATCAAAAGGGCTTGAACTAAGTTTCATAAACAGTGTAGTAAGTTTCATAAACAGTGTCGTAAGTTTTCATAAACAATGTAGTAAGTTTCATAAACAGTATAGAAAATTTCATAAATAGTTTGTGTGAGGATTTGCATGGATCCGCGAGTCAGATTTTTTTTTAATATTAAAATTATGTCATTTTTATTAAAATTTAAGTTCTTTTGTCATTTTTATTAAAATTTAAGGGTTTTTTTTAATTAAAATTTAAGTCTTTTTAATTAGATAAAGTTATAGCATGATTTTTTTTATTAAAATAAACTTAGTCCAAATCATTTTCATTAACGGCGTCTTAAGGATGATTTGGAGCTAGAAAAAAATTTAAGTCCAAGTCATTTTCATTTTCATAAACTTAGTCCAAGTCTTTTTAATTAGATAAATTTAAGTCTTTTGTCCTTTTTTTTTCCGACAGAATAACGGCGTCTTAAGGATGATTTGGAGCTAGAAAAAAAAATCCCTAATTTTCTCTGCTTCTTGAGATCAACGTGGCTTCCTCGAGGATTTTCACTGAGATTTCTTGCTTCAAATCGGTATGTTCTATACCTCTTCGAATTCCTATGAAAAAGTAATGAGTTAATTATTTGTTGTTTGTAGGTTTTTTTTTAAATGGATTTTTTTTGTGTGTGGGATTTATTCGAATATTTTGGGTTTGTTGGGTTTTGTTGCTTTGAGCTTGCTGATGAGTGGTCATGTAAGCTCATTAAAACTTTTGAGTTTTGGGTTTTGCTATAGTTAATTGAAGATTTGATAAAGACAGTTTCTTTACAATTCTAGAGTTGCCCATTTGGAGAATTTGTGGAATTCCATTTAAACCTTAGAATATGTTTTTTTTCTCACATTTGATGATTTGGGTGTTGAGCAGCAATGCATTGATGGATACTTTATAAAAAATGAGCGATTTTTGATGATGAGAACATAGGAGTTGCCACAATGCTTGAGGTCACCAACCCCAAGATTGGAGCTGCTTCAACCTGAAAGGGTTAATTATTTTACAAAATAAGTTCCAATTTCTTGGTAGTTTGGCTTAACAGTAAATTCCAAGTGAATTTTTCGTTTAGTAGATTTTTTTAATAGAATTTATCAGAATTGTGAACTTGGTAGATTTATGTTGTTTATAGAATGCATATGAGTTTTCATGGGTATCAGTCATCCAATACCTCTATTTGGTTACAAAGAATTCTTCCCTGGTTAATTATAGTAGGCATAATTCAAATAGCCTATGCACCGTAATTTAACAAAAGAATTTGTAATTACAGAATTGCTATAAAAAGAATTTGTAAAGACCCTCATTCAAATATGAGTTTTACATAGAACTGTAAATGGTATTTGTAATTACAGTATTGCTATAAAAAGCAAGCCATCAATTTACCACAAGTTAATTTAGTTTTTCATTATATTGGAGTTGAATTTGGCATTTTGTTTAGGTTTTATTATATTAATTATTATAAGCTTCTTTGAGATTACAAGATGTTCTTGGACACATTACTGCAATACTTCTTACCAACTTTTTTTTGTTTATGTCTATTGATTCAAGAGAAAGAAAAAAAAAGAGTTACACTATGGATTGATGTTAATTTGAAACATTGATATTTTTGGGTTCTTTGACTGCCTTCACATGTCTCTTCCATTTAAATACTCGATTGGGAGCTTAATGTATTTGTAACCTTATCTTAATGCCCTGTTTCAAATCCTGCTTAAATATTGAAGAATGACTATTCTTGCAGAGTTGTATTGGACATAAGCTATTCTTAAAGTAGCTGTAGCACCTTAGAATTTTGGACATCATCCGATCGGAGGCCGTTTGCAGCTAATGATTCTCAATTTCTCGAGTACACCAGTAAAGGTCCTTTATCTTCATTTGTCATTGACATTTGTTTTTCCTCGATTACATAGTTGACAGTGCTTTTAGCCTGTTATTATAATTACTGTTAACAATGACTTTTAGAGAGAGAGAGAGATGGATATACCAAATGATGCATGTTCAAGGAGTACTAGAATATCATATTATTGGAATTGTGTAACAATACTTGCCATAATTTTGGTAAGGAATCAGTTGACAGCGTGGGGTTCATGGATTTGGATTTGGCATTCTCTGATATTAACCAAGGAGTGGAAATTTTGATTGGTAATTTGGGTATGTTGTTTGCATTCAACATTCTATAATTATGAGAGAAATTGAGATCATCGTATTATATATTTTATCAGCGTTCAACATTTATAGTTGTGAACTATCTTTGTGTGTTTATCAATTTATTTTTTATGGTTTTCAGTTTCCTAAATGAAGTTTGACATGTATGGAATTTGACAATTTATCTTCATTTGCATTCTTGCATTTGAATTTGCAAGTCAGTTTGTGCTAAATGCTATTTAATAATTTAGAGAAAACGTTTCAATTGTTTCAATTGATTGTCATGCAACTCAGTTGGAAACTTGATGTTTTAGAATCAGCTTATCAATCTTCCATACAATTTCTAATCCTGCAGCAACGCGCGAACAACAATTTCTAGTAAATACGACAATTCGAATTTGGGAAACCCTATTCGATTTTGAATTTCTTATGCAAAAGTCAACTCTTCCACTCGTTACCGCGTCGTATTATGATAACACTTTAACCAAGCAAATGAGTCTATATCGCTAATTAGTATTAATACTAATCAAATAGTGTTTAAATAGCAACTTATTGTTGGTTATAAAGTTCGAAGCATAACTTGCAAGAGAGTTTTTCTAGGTCGGCACCAACTTGTTTGAAATTTTTAATTTTATAATTATTAGAAAGAAAAATCTTGGCAATGATATTTCCCATATACAAAAGCTAAAGTAGTTATTCAGTACTAAGGTCTGGTGGTATTCCTCTTCGCTTAGAAGTGAGAGGTCTTAAGTTCGAATCTCATGGATGACGAATTCGATACCAAATTAGACTATCCATTGTGTGGCTTAGCCGAACTCTCCCTCTCTATAGTGTGAAAATATTGATGTACTCAAAAAAAAAAAAAAGCTGAAGTAATGCACAAGAATTAAGCGGGGGTGGCAAAATAAATGGATGTCAAATGCGAAAAGACTTGGATTATTTTGCCGCTTACTTTTGAGTAATGTTAAGAGACTAAATTGTTAAATTAAATTTGTTAAATCATATGACATAGTTGTTGATTAACAGATTATTTTTTTGTGGCTATGATTTTTGGGTAAGGGTTACTTTTCATGATTTTGACATTTGAGCAATAAAATTGTCAAGATTAATATATCTTCTTTATTTAATTTTGATTATTTATCAATCGAGAAAATTTTTGTTTCAACTTACTTTTCATATAAGCACTCACTTTTAGTTTTCGCACTCTTGTTAATTTTTTACCATTAATATTCTTCAATTTATTTAATTCAACGATCGAAAATTAAAAAAGACGTGAGAAGTAAATATGGGTGTTTATAGCACTACTCTAATTAAAAGACGAACAAATGCTTCAAAAATTACATAGTGAAATTATTGATTATTGGCAAATGGCTTAGAGCTCAGTTGGTTATGAGCATTCGCCTATGCACCAGAGGTCTCGTAGTCAAATCCCCCTCCCCATAGTTTAGTCTATATTATCCTATCATTTTGTCAAAAAAAAAAAATATTGGTTATTGTTTTAGAGGATTTGGGTCGTATCTCGTCTTTGTACCATCTAGTTGTATTATAATTTGCAACATCTCTCTAATAGAGATGACACTCATATGTGTTGGTGAACCTATCTCTATAGAGAGATGATACAAATGATAGTATGAGTAGATGGTAATTGTAGCACTACTCTGGTCAATTATTAAAACCGAAGAAATATTAGGGTTTGTTATTTCTGGACCAATAAAAGTCGTCCATTTGTTTCTGTAATCTTGCTCACCACAAGCCGTTAGGCCCCGTATGAAAACATGATTCTGTGTGCGTAGTCCCCAGTCTGACAGAGAAAATACCAGGTGCTCCAATGGCGTCATGCCAACCATCTGTCTCGCCTCCTCTCTCTCTCCAAATCCAAACCTCCCTCTAGTCTTAAACCCCTCGAATGGAATCCACTGGGATCAGTTTCTCAGCCATTCTTTCTTGGATTCCATCACACCATGAGCCCAACTCCCCCAATCAACCAAAACCCATCTCAAATCCCCTCTTTAGTTTCAATATTTCTCATACATTTGGTGTTTAATTTTCCAAATCTCAATTAGACAACTCAAATCATTTGTTTAATCGCGGTTGGTGCGTCGACAATTCCGAGAATACAACTCTTTGACTAAAAAGAGCATCGTACTCCCAATACCTAATTTCCCAGCGTCAATGGAGGAAAGGACGGTGCTTTTCGGGAAGTACGAGGTGGGGAAGCTGCTGGGCAAGGGGACCTTCGCGAAGGTGTACCATGGCAGACAAATCGCGACGAACGAGAGCGTGGCGATTAAGGTGATCAGCAAGGACCAGGTGAAGAAGGAAGGGATGATGGAGCAGATCAAGCGGGAAATCGAAGTGATGCGTTTAGTCCGCCACCCGAACGTCGTGGAGCTGAAAGAAGTCATGGCGACCAAGACCAAGATCTTCTTCGTTATGGAGTACGTCAGGGGCGGCGAGCTCTTCGCTAAGGTGGCGAAGGGGAAGCTGAAGGAGGATCAGGCCCGGAAGTACTTCCAGCAGCTGATCTCCGCCGTCGATTTCTGCCACAGCAGGGGCGTCTCCCACCGCGATTTGAAGCCGGAGAATCTGTTGCTCGACGAAAACGAGGATCTGAAAATCTCCGACTTCGGACTCTCCGCTCTGCCGGAGCAGCTCCGGAACGATGGGCTTCTGCACACCCAGTGTGGGACTCCTGCTTACGTGGCGCCGGAGGTGCTGAGGAAGAAGGGGTACGACGGATCTAAGGCGGATATCTGGTCTTGCGGAGTTGTGCTGTTCGTTTTGCTGGCTGGGTTTCTGCCGTTCCAGGACGAGAATCTGATGAACATGTACAGGAAGGTTTTCAAGGCGGAGTTTGAATGTCCGCCGTGGTTTTCGACGGAGGCGAAGCGGTTGATCTGGAAAATGTTGGTTTCCAACCCGGAGAAGCGAATCACCATTCCGGCGATCATGCGCACGCCGTGGTTTCGCAAGGGGATGAAGAAACAGCAGGAGTTCACGGAACCCACGGAAGGTGTTGATGAAAAGTCCGACGGGAGCGACTCTCCGAAGTTCTTCAATGCATTTGAGTTTATTTCTTCGATGTCGTCCGGGTTCGACTTGTCGAATTTGTTCGAGAAGAAGCGGAAGGCCGGGTCCGTGTTCACGTCCAAGTGCTCGGCTGCGGCGATCATTGCAAAGATCGAGGCGGCGGCAAAGGGGCTGAGCTTTAAAGTGGGGAAAGTGAAGGACTTCAAAGTAAGGATGCAAGGGCCGAATGAAGGGCGAAAAGGGCGGCTTTCGGTGACCGCGGAGGTGTTCGAGGTGGCGCCGGAGGTGGCGGTGGTGCAGTTTACGAAGTCGTCCGGGGATACTTTGGAGTATGCCAAGTTTTGTGAGGAAGATGTTAGGCCAGCATTGAAAGACATTGTATGGACATGGCAAGGTGACGGTAGCGGTAACGGAAACGGGAAAGTCGACTGTGATCAAGTTCAAGACCGATTAAACGAAGATTAATGTGTTAAAAGTAAATTAATAGTAACAATCTAGGAAATACTGAACCTAATTTTGGGGTTTTTGGCTTTCACATTTTGTAGTTGGTTTTTTGTTTGTTGGGCTGTTTTCGGTTTTTAGTAAGGAGGAGGATTAATTTGTACATATTTTGTGATTAGAATGCTAATTAGTATTTTGCAAGCGCCACGGTGGAATGTTGAACTCACTTTTTTCTGTAACTTTTTTCAATTCCAATCGCAAAACAGATGAACTCACTTTTTTTTCTTTTAAATTCATGACGGAAATTACACTTATTCTTCATGCATGGCTATTTTTCTTTTCCGTATCAATTTGAGTAAAATCAATTGTTTCTTTTTATTATATCCTCACATTTGACATGTATTTACTTAGAATGATACCAAAAAAAGAAGAAAAAAGAGTTTCGAAAACTATTTGATGCAAGATTATGTTTTGAGTGAAATCTCACAATGTATAATTAATTAGTTTGGTCGCTCATATTCTAACAAGGGGAGTAAGAGGGTTCGAAACTATCACAATAATTTAACGGAGATGAAATTTCAAACTTGGGATGCATGAGAAAAAACCTAACAGATATCGAACCATATACATATTTTAACAATGTAGACTTTAACCATTTTTTTCTCTAGACAAATAAAATCACACCCCCTAAAATTTAAAAAATAAACATCCATGTCACTTTCTAACCCAATAGCATAAGCCAAAATCACTTTGGATGCATAAGCTAAAATCACTTTCTAAGTCAATAATGCTCAAAGCCAAAATCAAATCACTTTGTTAATTAGTAATAAAATAATAAATGGGGAAGACCATGTCGACAATGCCCAAAGACTGGAAGCGCTTTCAGAAAAAAAAAAAAAAAAAAAAAAAGGGTTTCCCAATAATATAAGGTAAAAATTTGGCACCATATGAAAGTTAACCACATTCGTCATCTTAATTTAGAATTAATAAATGTTTTAATTATACACGTCGACAATATAGTCGCACCTAATTAAAATAGCTACTAGCCTATTAGCTTCTGGGACTGGTAGACTGGTAGACTGGCAGTTGGAAAATGAAAAGAATATTATGGTGGAAACGGTTGCGCTTTCTTTCTCAGTTGTGATTTCATCCAAATCCTCTCCGGACGAGAATCTTAAGAATTTGTGAATTGTGTTTGTTTAACGTATATCATGCAATAAGTTTTTGTCAAATACTGTTTATATTTATTTTTTAATAAAAACATTAAAAATGATTTCTGACCGCCCAATGTATGATGAACGGACATAATTCACGAATCTTCGAGATCTTCATAAAAAGGATACGACGATCCGTACTCTTCATCCACCATCTTTCTAGTGCAGTTTCTGACGCGCGTCCAACGAGCTGGGAGGATGAGAGAAAGCTGCTTCTTGAAAAAGCACTTTGGTAAGTTTGGTTATTGATGGATGTCACTCACTGTCACTATACTCACTTTTAATATATTGTGACAAAAAAACATGAATAGGAATGTTTGACCATATTATACACATTAGTCATTTTTTTGAAAGTATGAGATTTATTATATGTTAGTATCGTTCGCTTTACGCTAATCACACTTAATATGAGAATTACCTCACTCATATTTCCTTACTAAATTATTGAATGATATTGCCCGAAGACCTAATTTCTTAATAGGGTGGTGAAGAATGCAAGGTATGTGTACTTTTCATCTCCACCATAATGCATATATATGGTCCATATTTAAGAGAGATTGCCTTGCAAGTAATTGCATCAACCAATATTATGAATTTATGGTATTGCTCAAGTGACTTGTGGCTCTCAGAGCCTCAGTCATTGATGTACTAATAAAATAGAGAAATATCATGTAGATTTATATACATGCGCCTTAATAATTGTGAATTGTTGTTGATGTAAGTGGGATGTAGGATTTGCCTAATTAACTGAAGTCAAGGTTGGTTTTGGGTTGCTTAATTTTTTTTAGAAAGTTGGAGCCTTAATTGTGTTTGAAAGATGAAATAAAGTGTTTTGTTTTGCCTTTTCAAAATCATGGGTCCAAAACAGCAGAAGTAGCCCTACACATGTTTCTCAATAAAGTTTTTTTTCTTTCATTGAAGGCAAGTGAACAGCACCAGTTAATGAAACTTTCCTATCAACAAATCATTCCTCCATATTGTTTTTTGCTAAAAGAACTTTTAGCACTACATTGTACCAAACAGTTACCTGTTTTTTTCCACAGTTATTTATTCTTATAGCACTGCAAAAATAATTTTAAAAAAAAAATACAACGTCAAACTAGCCCTCAATCAAATGCAAGTAAATAGTTGTCGTTAACACGACTCACGACAATGACATGTATGTATGACATAAACTTATAAAACATTATTTATGTACACCTCAAGATTTCCAGAACTTAGGCTGTAGTGCTAGAGTGACATACACTACACTAAGGCTAGAGTTCAACTCTTGTCTTGCCCTTATCCATCATTGAATCAAACACAACACAAAAATTGATGTCGAGAGGGTTTCCAACAAGCGCAGAAAAAATCTTCTGAGCGTTCATGCATGACAAAACCAATAGGCATTGACTACGAGAAAGTTTTAATGTCCCGTATAGAGCAACAGATAATTAGATCCTTAAACACATGGAGTTTAACAAAATTAGGTTTAGTGGATGCTTAATCACGTTTAGGAATGGAGAAAACAAAGATGACGTACGTGGCCAGCTCCATTACAAAACAAAATCTTATCTGCCGTATCACTTTCAGCTTTTCAGTGGTAACCAGGGTTTAGGGGTCACTTATGTTCCCTACTCTCTGTGTTCTAGCTAGATAAATGTAGATGCATGCAGGTAGATCCAAGGAGGAAACACCACGTCACATATTTCAGATAAGATACGGTTTTCACATTAGGGGGTGGATTGTTAAGCCACTCAAGATTAAACTGCACAAATTATTGGATTGTTAAGCCACTCAAGATTAAACTGCACACATTATCGTATGCTTCTAAGTTTCTCAATGATCATATTATTAGCACACATTAATACACTCTATGTTCTTGTAAATTAGCAAGCGATTATACTAATTGATGTAATAAGTGAATCTGTTACGTCAAACAATTTATATTTGTGATGCAATCGTGATCTAAAAATGATCTGTGTTTTATAAAAGTCCATAATATTAGGATCAGTGCCACCATGAGCATATGCAACATATCTTAAACATTCTTGACAAATGACTCACAAAATGATAATCGTCGAGCTCACGCGAGGGAGATATTAGCACTTCTCTTTCAGACAGTAAAAGGATCCTTGCCGGATCCTTTTCCTGGGGATCCTAGGGATTCCGTGATCGTGACAGTTCATCGTACATCGTGCGGTCAGTTTTGGTTAGGTACTATTTATATTTAATTTTAAGATTTCAATTTTGAAATGATTTCTGATCGCATCCCTAGAAAAAGGATCTGATGAGGATCCTTTTCCTTTCAGATAGAGAAGTAGAGGTTTGACTGGTGGTTTTTGTGGTTCAAGGTTTTGACTGGTGGTTAGACATAGGAAACAAACGCTGGATCGGATAAAAGTGGGCCAGAAGCGCCCCAAACATTAAAAAACAGGCCTTTTCATGGCCGGAAGGTGTCCATTTGGGTTTTATTACAATGGAATCAGAGCCTGCAATGACTGATTGGCCTGAAGATTTCAATCCATATCTGTAGAAGGAGCTGCATCGGTGTGTACACCGGATCCAATGGGCTTAGGCTGGACTGGAACACATCAGAGCATCTCCAATGAGTCTCTATTTAAGGATTTCCACCATTACATTCGAGTACTTATTGAAGGATTTAAAGGGAATATTTGAGATCCCAAAGAAATATTACCTCCAATGGGAGAGTCCTTATAATAGAATCCCTAATTTGAGGTTTTTACAATTTTTGTGTCCCTGTACAATCCCTATATGTGGTTACATACACCAAGTATATATGGTGAGGGACTTACTTTCAGATCCATTGGAGACTCTTTTTGTCCATGTATTTGTTTTATAGTCATTTTATATGGTGATTGTCCCTATTTAGGGACTCCATTAGAGATGCTCTAAAGCCCGAGTAATCCAATGTATACAAAAATTAGATTGTGCCACTTAGTACTACGGTCTAGTGGTATTCCTCTTCACTTGTAAGTGAGAGGTCTTAGGTTCAATCCTCGCTAAAGGCGAATTCGAACTACATTATTGCTAGCCCATTGTTAGGCTAAGCGCACCCCCTCCCCTTTAGTGTAGATAACATTGTTTGTTAAAAAAAAAATAGAATGTATTTATTTTGGGGACAAAAATTAGGGTTAGGCTCGACCTTGGGATTTTGTAACCAGTGTGTTAATTTCATAAATAAACAAAAAGACTAATCGGAGATTGGGATAAAACTAAAAGGTTGTTTAATTATTTGAGAATTCATCCATTACATTTGGAACTAAATGGCTTAAATAGACTTAAACATAGCCTTGGAAAGGCTCAAGGGTCTTTCGGAATAGAACATTAATCGCACGTAAATCGAATGGTTCAATTTTTATTACAGAATTTAAAATGCAGTGTTGTAAGCATAAACGGCCTCAAATGGCTAAAATCCATTATATGTCACAAAAAGGTTATGGTTAGAACTGGGATGCCGTGCTCTTTTTGAAAATGTATCGTGGGCCCAACACGGAGCTCAGACGTCAAATCTGTAAATTTCTGCTGCGTCATTTTGTCTTCCTTCAGCCCATTTCGTCTTCAATCCATTCGGCTATTTGTTCTACATAACTAAGTCTTATTGACGACCATGTAATTTCTCTTGGTCCTAGCCTTTTGTTAGCATCCAAACGAAAAACCTAATGGTGCTCTTGATTAATCGATAGTGGAACTCCAGAGGGAGCATGTGGTGTAATTTTGTCGCTGAAAAAGTACAAGAAAAGCGCAAAACACGTACATTATCAATTTGTCGTCATCGACAACAAAACAAGTGAAAAGCAACCTCAAAAAGATCATGGACAAATAAAATAGAATTTAATCATACATCAGCAGATGACGTAGACATGCTGGTGTAACGCAATGACTCGCATAAAAAAACTACATCAGCTGACGTAGACATGCTGGTGTAACGCAATGACTCACATAAAAAAACTACATCAGCTGACGTAGACATGTTGGTGTAACGTAGTGACTTACATAAAAAACCTAGATTATGCTTGACTTACCAACTGCTAGTCTTCTTCTTCTTCTTACATGATTTAATTGTTCTTGATTTGTATTATCATAGATGAAATGACTAATTAACATGTAGTGATTGCATAAACAATGGACAAAAGTTGTGTACAATTTGGGTATTTTGCCTAAGTGCGCATGCATGGTGATTATTATATATATGGATTATGACATGATGTATGTGGATGCGATCCCTCTCAACAATTAATATAAAATGTTGACGTGGCTTAATCATGACCGTTCAATTAGGAGATGAGGGAAGGGGAGGAAAAAAAAGAAAGAAGAAAATCCTACTCTCTCAACAATATGACTAGCTTGTTAACAAAGACAAATTAAAATTGGCTTAATAGCGGATAATTTAAGACTTCTAGCTAACAGAAACATAAATTTCGACAAACACATTAGTGGCAGAACACGCGTGGACGATTTGTAAATCAGAATTACATCATTAAGAAAACTACTAGTGATTAATATATATGCACGCGAATACAATTGACAAATATGATTTATACACGTGGCAAATGGCCAAACTGTGGACACACCATGCCATGCATAGATTGGAAGACCATTTTCTGTCTCTCTCTGTTAGTGCATCATAAAGAAGAGACCTTGTAAGATAATCCTAATTAATCAAACAATAGATGAACTTAGTTTCTATTCCTTAACATTTCTCCGTGGAAAGTTCGTTCAGTTAGTTTCCTGGAAATTTCTATGAAAGTTGGCGAGTGACAAAGAATATAATAATATATAACATTCAAATAAACCCAAAAAAAATGATGACGTGCACAAGCTTACGTTATGCAGGTCACTAGTATATGATCCAACATACAAATTCCACACGACAAGATAGCTAGTTTGAAATTACTTTTAAAATAATTGAAAGAGTTTTTATATAAAATGTTTTTGGATTTTAAAGACACTTAAAGTGTTTTATGCATAAAACAATAAAGTACTTTTATGATTCACTTACAATTTTACTAAGAATGGGTTACAAAAACATTTTCGTTAAAAACGTTTTTAGTCATTTTAAAAACACTTTTAAATAAACTCTTAATCTGATTAGCTTTTACCTTGATGCAATGACTTTGAAAAACATAGGAGATGGATATCAGGACAACTTTCTACCTCTACATGCGGCTGCAGTTTATGAACACGATCAATACACGGTTGCTTGCTTGGAGCCTTATTTTAGAAAATAGCAAGAAACAACAATTAATTTGCTATCTTGAATAGTATATTGACTCCAAGCATTACAACGTTTTATTTAAGTACCAGCCCCTTTGAGTGCGTTTTCACTTATGTCGATTGGCTTTATCATGTTGTCTCTTATGTAAATTGCGATATTTTTTGTTCAATTATTTAAATGTTAGTAATTTACTCTTTTATGTGACTTGTTATTGATTATTAAATTTTATTAAATTTACTTTTATTATATCAAATTCCGCTTCTAAATTTTTTGAAGTGTCACCAAAATTTTGTGAGTATACAATATATGTATCTTGGCCTTAAAAAAATGATGTCTACCAACCTTCTATAACTTATTTAAATAGGATGGTACCTCAAATTTCAAAACTTTGTCATATGTATGATTCAAAGTTGTCGTATATAACCTACATAGCCAATCTATACAAATGGTTGCAATCTTTGTATACAAAGACTATAGTGCTTTCAATGTGCTTATGAGTTCTAAGTAATCATTGGATCATACAATAACTATGGTGAGAGCGAGCACTGTTGCAGCAGAAATGTTACTTTTGTGACAAAAAAGTCACAAATTCGAGTTGTGAAAACATTCTTTTTGCAAAATAAGGATAATTAAGCTGTGTATGGTAGACGTTCCCTCCTCTCAAATTTTTGTAAAGCGAGAAGCCTTGTTAGTTTAAGATCGTCCCTTTTCATACGAGAATCATGGTCTAAAGACTTCAAGATAGTTAAAGGAAAAGAAAGACTTGTATTTTCTCCATGGTTTTCTTCCACGTTGTGATGTCATACAAAAACAGCAATATAGGATGATTGCATCAACACTATTCGACTTTTCATCTCTTCCTCCCTCTACCAAACGCTATAAGATCACGATGATGATCGCCACAAGGATATTACTCATCTAATAATCTATAATATTATTTATCAACTTGAAATAGATAACTACAAAGACTAACACACAGTAGCAGAAAAAAAAAATTGGTGGCCGACAAAAACACTACCACACAACTTGGGTTCATGTACATAAATATTTCTGTTCTGCGTTTATCCGTCACTTTTAAGTGGTCGGTTTCTTATACGGGCGTGTCCATTGATCAAAGAGCACCAGTAAGTAGTTTGTAGCTAATGTAAGAAAGCACAAATAGCTTTTATATATTCGTGTACTTTGAGAAAAATCATGTGGTTATACGTAACTTTTGCTGGTTAAATACTGTTGAGTTAGGTCAGCAAGGTGAGCCACTTGTATATTACCTGTCTTGACTAAATAGTTTTTGACCAAAAAAAATCTTGACTAGGTGGACTCATCAATTTGTTATAACATGAATTTGGGCTTTGGTACAGAGAGATTTTTCAGTGTACTTAGAATACGGTCTGATATAATAAGTACAATATAATACAGTTGATTAGAAATTTGGAAAAGAAAATTTCAACCAATTGTATTATGACACTTAGTATTATTGAAAGTCAAGAGTGGGTATTTGGAGCTATTGGTTAGGTTGATTATTAGGGTGTAGTTGTCACCTTACTTCTAGTTATATCTTGTAAAGATCTTGTATCTTCTTTCCCATACTTGTAGGGTGGTTATAGCTTTTTAGCTTTTTCCCTTACCTTACTTTATGCTCCTTGTTTCATGGAGCTGTCGTGTAGGAGTGATTCAAGGGTGATCAGTGTATTGATCACTCCTTGCCCTATATATCTTGTATCCTTGTGTTGTTGTTTCCTTATGAATCATAATACAAACAAACACTTAAAACTCAACATGGTATCAGAGCAGGAATAACTTGTCTCTGTGATACTTGTTGCTCTGTTCTTCAAGCATTCTTCCATGGCTGACGTAAACCCTATCCTCAAGTCTAAGGCTGATAGCTTACTTGGAGCCAGTCACCAAAATCAACCGAAGATCGATGTAAATCCAAATCAAAGGTTGAGTTCTGTGCTTCTAAATGAGTTCAACTACTTACCATGGTCGAGGGCAATTTCACTTGCCCTAGGAGGAAGATCAAAGCTAGGGTTCATAAATGGAAGTATTGAAGCTCCTGATGCTTTTTCTCCTACTTATGAATCTTGGCTCAGCAAAGATCAGTTGGTCATGTCCTGGCTCCTCAACTCCATGGAGCGGAAGATAGCAGAGATATTAAACTACTATGAGTCATATTTCCAGCTATGGAAGTCCATGCAAGAGATGTATGGAAATCAGAATAATGCAGCCCGTGTGTTTCAGCTTAAAAGGGATATCACGAGCATGCAACAAGATAGAAAACCTTTTGTTCAGCTTCTTAGAAGTCTAAAAGGTATGTGGAATGAGTTGGAGGTATACCGTCCACATACAACAAACTCAAACCTACTTCTTAAAAGGGTTAAAGAAGATAAAATCTTCCAGCTTCTATCTAGTTTGGGGTCTGAATATGAGGATTTGCGTAGCCACATTCTCATGAACCCAGAGTTTCCCACATTTGCCAATGTTTGTGCAACAATTCAAAGGGAAGAAGTGTCGAAAAAGGTTATGAACGTTGGTACCACGACGATTGCTTCGAAAGCTAGGGCTTACTTTTCCAGTGATAAGAAATACTTGTCTAGTGATAAGAAGTACAAGGGAAGAAATCCTCATCTTAAATGCAAACATTGTGATGCCACCGGACACGTGAGGGACCATTGCTGGATTCTTCACCCTGAGCTCAAACCAGACTTCATGAAAAATGAAAAGTTTATTTAGAAGAAGCCTCAGTTCTCTAGTTACAAAGCTAATCATGATTCATCCCTGTAAACTAGAGGCTCAGAGGTCTTCTGAATATTACCTCCAATCCCACCACACTTATAAATGAGTTCACTGTGTACCTTCAAATGAAGAAGAAAGTCATTGGGAGTGATGAAGCTGCTACCTCTGGAAATGACAACTCAACTGCTTTGCCGGGAAAGTTTACAGGTTTTCTGGCTGACTCAAAAAAGTTCACTCAGGACAACATGCAAGGTATATTGACAGCTTTCAAAACTGCTCTAAATATAAATCAATTGCATGATTTGTGGGTCATAGATTCCGGTGCCACAGACCACATGACAAACCAATTTTACAAGCTCCATGATTTTAAAAAACTTCCTACACCTTCACATGTTTCAGTTGCTAATAGGGAGGGAGCTAAAGTGTTAGGAATGGGAAAAATACATCTAGTGTCTGACAATATAGAGTCTAAAGCCTTGTACATTCCTTCATTTCCTTTTCAACTTTTCTCAGTTGGAAAAATCATACATGCCTTAAACTGTTTAGTTACTTTCTCCCCTTACACTGTCATTTTTCAAGACTGTATCACCAAGAAGAAGATTGGTGAAGGTTTTTTCTTAGATGGTCTCTATTACCTATCCAATGAGACTTCAGTTCTCAAGGAATTTCAAGTCAAGTCAGACTTCAGTTCTCAAGGAATTTCAAGTCAAGTCTAACCTAAGTCAAGACCAAAACCTGTGGCATCAAAGATTAGCTCATCCATCCGAGCCCATTTTGTCAAGATTGTTTCCAAATCTGTGTAAAGAAGTGATCCAGTGTGATACTTGTCACTTTTGTAAAGCCACTAAGTTACCTTTTGGCTCATCCTCAAATAGGACCAAACAAGTTTTTGAACTTGTACATTCAGATGTATGAGGGCCATTTTTTGAATATTTTGATGGGTATAAGTATTTTGTAACTTTCATACATGATTTCTCGAGAGTTACTTGGTTATACCTTTTGAAATCTAAGAGTGAAGTTGTTGAAGCATTCATAGACTTTCATATTCTTGTCAAAAATCATTTCAATTCCCAAAATCCAAACTTTGAGATCTGATAATGGCTTGGAATATATGTCACACATCATGAAACAATATTTAAGCAGTAATGGAATTTTGCATCAAACCAGTTGTGCTGGTACTCCACAACAAAACGGCATAGCTGAGAGAAAAAACTGTGATCTACTTGAAAAAACAAGAGCTCTAATGTTGCATATGAAAGTACCAAAAATATTTTGGTCTTAAGGGGTCATGACAGCTGCATATATCATAAACAGATTGCCAAGTCGAGTCTTGGAGTTCAAATCTCCAATGGAAGTGTTAAAAGGAAGGGATGTTAATCTGTCACACCTTAAAATCTTTGGGTGCACAAGCTATGTTCATATTCAATCTCAGCATAGGGATAAACTGGACCCTAGGGCTAACAAATGCATGTTTCTTGGTTACTCATCTACTAAAAAAGGTTACAAGTGCTATAGTCCCGAGTTAAAGAGAGTTGTAGTTTCAAGGGATGTACAATTTGATTAAACTAACTCATTTTACAACAAGCTGTCTGATGATCAGTCATAGGGGGAGTCATGTTTTGAGTTTTTTCCCTTACTAAGGGCTGAGGAACTATCTTTCGAGATACAACCTTTTAATGCTCCTGCTTCGGCTGATGAAACTCAAGTTAGTGATCATAATCCTGACCAACATATGCACAATGAAGAATCTCCTTATGAAGAGCCAGAAATCTCGACAGAAGAAACATAACAGGTCCAAGGAAAAAGAAATCCAGTGCGTGCTAGGCACCCTTCTACAAGACTTCAAGATTATGTGACTTATTCAGCCAAGCATCCAATAAGTGGTTTCATGTTCGACCAGAAAGTTTCAAAATCTTATGCTGCCTATTTGAACACCATCACCAGTCAATACGAGCCTCAAACCTTTCAAGAAGCAAGCTACCAAAAAGTACGAAGAAATGCTATGGAGGAAGAGCTTCGTGCTCTCACAAATCACAACACCTGGAATGTAATTAGACTTCCACCAGAAAAAAGAGCAGTTGGTAGTAAGTGGATCTACAAGATCAAATTCCACTCAGATGGATCGATTGAAAGACACAAAGCTAGGTTGGTGGCTAGAGGATTCACTCAAACATATGTTGTGGACTACAAGGAAACATTCGCTCCAGTTGCCAAAATGAATGTTGTGAGGGTGTTATTATCTATTGCTGTGAATAAAGGATGGTCTCTATACCAAATGGATGTGAAGAATGCATTCTTACATGGCGACTTTGAAGAGGAGGTCTACATGAAGCTACCACCGGGACATCCTCAATACAATGAGTCTGGCATAGTGTGTAGGTTGTACAAATCCATTTATGGATTAAAACAATCCCTAAAGCCTGGTATGCCAAGCTCAGTTCGGTTATTGAAGAAATTGATTTTCAAAGAAGTCATGCAGACTCATCCATGTTTGTTCGAACATGAGTGGTTGGCAAACTTGTAGTGTTGATCTATGTTGATGACTTAATAATCACAGGGGACAATGCTGATGAAATCACAAACCTCAAGGTCTTCCAACAACAGAAGTTCTCCATCAAAGATCTTGGAAGGTTAAAATATTTTATGGGGATAGAAATGGCCTCATCAAGTAAAGGGCTATTTCTTAACCAAAGGAAATATATCCTCGATCTTCTCACGGAATCAAACATGAAGGATGCCAAACGAATTCAAACTCCTTTCAACAGCAAGGTCAAGCTTAGCTTGGAAGGCAAACCTCTGCCTAATATTGGTTACTATCAACGGCTTGTTGGTAAGTTAATTTATTTAACTATCACAAGACCAGATATTACATTTGCAGTGAGCTTAGCTAGTTAATTCATGCATGCAATTACAATAGAACACTTCAACCTCGTTAAGAGAATATTTCGTTATCTCAAATGATCGATTGGAAGAGGAATTCTCATGAAGAAAAATGATAACACTCAAGTTATTGGTTACTGTAATGCTGACTGGGAAGGAAACCAAATAGATCGAAAGTCTACCACAGGTTATTACACGTTTGTGGGAGGAAATTTGGTAACATGGAAGAGTAAGAAGCAAAGTGTTATTGCAAGATCTAGTGCAGAAGCTGAGTATAGATTGATGACATCCACAACATGTGAATTAATATGGCTTAAGGGTCTTTTGAGTGATTTGGGTTTCCAAACAAAGAAACCTATGTCAATGTACTGTGATAATCAAGCTACAATGCACATAGCATCTAACCCAGTGTTCCATGAACGAACAAAACATATTGAGGTTGATTGCTACTATGTCCGTGCTCAGGTGAAAACTCAAGTGATTCAAACTCTCTACACAAGGAGTGTTGATCAGTTAGCTGACATTTTCACCAAACCATTACCTCCAAATCAATTAAGCATCTTTTATCCAAGCTCGGTTCCATCAACATTCTGGACCCAGCTTGAGGGGGAGTATTGAAAGTCAAGAGTGGGTATTTAGAGTTATTGGTTAGGTTGATTATTAGGGTGTAGTTGTCAGCTCTTGTAACGATCTTGTATCTTTTTTCCCATACTTCTAGGGTGGTTATAGCTTTTTAGCTTTTTCCTTTATCGTACTTTCTGCTCCTTGTTTCATGGAGCTGCAGTGTAAGAGTGATTCAAGGGTGATCAACGTGTTGATCATTCCTTGCCCTATATATCTTGTATCTTTGTGTTGTTGTTTCCTTATGAATCATAATACAAAAAAACACTTAAAACTCAACAGGTATACATGGTCGTGTTTTCAATATATTGAAAAAAATTTCCTCGATGTGGATACATCACCCCTCATCTTGATCATATTCAATACAAGCTGGGGAGTAACTAAAAGTCTAGTGGAGATCATTGTAAGCATGTTTGATTACAAAGAATGGAGTGACAAAACATGGGCATCATTCTTGTTTATTTGTTTGTTAACAACTAAAAACATGAAAAAATGTAGGAGTCCTATAGATTTTGGGTATGACGTATCTAAAAAATTGAAGTATGGTTTTTTATCCCATACCTATTTTTTCATACTTACTCTTCCTTATCTCCATACCATGTATAGAGCTCTTCTATACACTTTGGATGCGCTTGTTGTACATGACTTTTTCAGACTGAACTAGCTTCAGGTATGGCTGGGCACGAGTTGTCAGGCCTGAATTTGGAGGGATCGGACCGGACCCGTAAGAAAATGGAACGGGGCGGGTCGAGCCGAGTAATGGGATTTCAAATTTTGGAACCGGACCTAACTCTTCGAGCCGGGTCCACGGGTCCTCGGCACAGAAATGAACGAACTAAAGCCTGAAGGTTGTGTTCCTTGGCACAGAAAGGAAAATACCAAAGTCATCTTCCCCGATGACAAGAACATCGCTGTAACCAAACAACCAAATTCAAAGATCGATTAATATTCTTCAAAAATTAGAAATTGCATACAGAATTTCAGAACATGGCCTGCTATATAAGAACTCGTCCTCGAGCCGTAATATAGCCGGCTAAATAACCTCAGGATTCACGATGTCAATGGACTTGTCGTCGGCCATAGTAGTCCAGTCCTGGATCGTGGCAATGAGGTCGTCGATCGAGTCAAGAGTGAAACCGGCCGAGTCGAACCAGATTGGGTGGTCAGCAGCCGAGTTGAGCCTATCATCTTCTCCGATTTAGAGCTTCGCAATCTTCGTCTTCTCCGATGGTGAGGTGATTTCGTGAGTCGTTTGGTGGGCCTGGTAGCTGTTGTGATGTCGAGGCAGTCGATGAGTGGGAGGGAGAAGAGAACGAGAACAAAGAAAGAAAGTGGGGGAAATCTGAAAGTGGGGGAAGATGACTGAAAAAGTAAAGCAATTGTTTTGTTATGGTAAAACGGGTCGGTTCGAGGCCCTGACATTCTAAAATTATAGAACTGCCCCATCCTTGTAGATACCATCTCCCCGCCCCACCTCTCCTCGTTTTGTCTCTACCAAATTTGGCCCCGCCCCGAATCGACAATACCCGTCCCGACCCACGGGTCATGTACATGTTTACCCAACCCTAGCTTCAGGGACTAAATTGGATTGACTTGGCATGGATTAGCTTCAGGGACTAAATTATTAAAAAAGAGTCCAACTACCAACTCACACGAGGACAGAAGCTGTCAACATTTGCAGTTTCCGGCAACCTAATTTTGTCAACCAGTTCACACGAAATGCATGTAATGTACATGTACCCCGATTTTAAGTCATGGTCGAGTTGGGTCAAATATTGATATATCTTTTTCAGAAATGTACATATATCCAAAAATATCAATGTAAACTTTATTAATTATTGACTTTACGGATTTATCAAAAGCCATGTATAATTAGTAACTACATAAAAATTGACCTTTCCTGTTATTAATTAATTAATTACAGTATTATCATACGGTTGAAGTCATTTTCACATTTGCAAGTATCAAATGGGTTTCCCTGCATTCACACTGGGGGGTTAATTTCAATTAGTCATAAACCTTGTCCAAAAATTAATTTGCAAATATAAAAACACGATAAAATATATATGATTTCTTTTTAGCTATATATGCTCATATACTCACATAAAATCTCACTTGCTTCTTTATATTTTATTGGCTTTTTAGTCAAAATGGTCTGTAAGATTAGCATAACTCAGCTGAATGATATGATTATGGTGGGGCGAGGATGGTATTTATCATGGTGAAATATTTATGTCTTCTTAAAAATTTTAGGACCATGTAATGGTGAAATGGTGACGGCTCTTAGATTGATATAGTTATATTTTTGAACTTATTATTATAATTATATTGAAATGTAATTTTTAGTTTTTTTTTTTTGGTCAAACAATAGATGTTGTTAGATTAGATGTTAGATAAGTCACCGATGGAGTTCGAACTCAGGCTGTCATGCAAGAGCTCAACTCCTTTCCACCACTATGGTAAAAGGCCACTGGTGAAATGTAATTTTTAGTTGAATAAAATATTTTTATTTTTATTTTTTGTAATGGGGAGGGGCAGGGAATCTGTTCTCCGTTGGGGACGGGGATGGAGATCCCCTGATTTAAAAGTTACGAGTTTGAACAATTGATATTATCTACACTAAGGCAGAGGAGTGGACTTAGCCTCATAATGGGCTAATAATAATGTGGTTCAAATTCTCGCTTTTAGCAAGAATCAAACCTAAGACCTCTCACTTACTAGTGAAGAGGAATATCACTAGACCGTAATATTAAATCGCATGAAGGGGGAATGCTTAACGAGGGCAGATATTGTAATGGTATACTGATTGCTGCTTCAGCACATTCCCATCAAAGGCAAATATGATGAAGGGTAAGGGGGCATGTGCCCTAGCTCTTAGTTTTTAGTTCATCATTTTATGTTAAAACAATAGGTCTTAGATTCGAATCTCATGGATGGTAAATTCGATACCAAATTAGGTTGCCTATTATGTGGCTTAGCCAAACTCCCCCTCCCCTTAGTGTAAAATTATATTGATATACTAAAAAAAAAAAAAAATGCTAACCCTCTCTCCTTCCAATCATTTTATAAATTTGAGCTTCCGGCCCTGTATATATATATGATTTTACCCCTTGTTTGACCTATAACAATATTGACCTAAGGAAAGTTAGGAAGACCAAATTTTTAGACCATCTTTTATAAATCACATGATGTGACAGTTAATGGTTGGACTCATTCTTAATGATTTAAAGAAGAAGTACAATCGTCTATCGCCATATCATGTGGTTTACAAAAGATGGTTTAAAAATTTGGTCTCTCTAGCATCACCTTAACCTAAAGACAAAATTAGAAGAGCACTAAAAAAAAGAAGGATGTATATTAAGGGTACGTTTATTGCACTGAACTATCTCAGACTAGACTAGCTTCAAGGACTAAACTGGACTGACTTAATGAAGTGTTTGGTAAAGTATTGGACTAAGAAACAGGAAAATAAAAATGATTTTTTTTTTATAAAAATCGATATTATCTATACTAAGGGGGTGGGTGATTGAGCTAAGGCTCACAATGGGCTAGCACTAATGTGGTTCAAATTCGCCTTTGGTAAGAATCGAACATAAGACCTCTCATTTACAAGTGAAGAGGATAATAAAAATGATTTCAATGAAAATGCCTTCAACAATTTCCTCACAATTCCTCAACTAATGAAACGGCTTCACTTAGACAAGATTATAAATTCAATGAAAACACCTTCAACAATTTCCTCCCACTATGACAACGTCCCATCTGTGCAAACACAAGCCACTGTATCATCGTATTCCGGCGGAACCCAATCAATTTTCACAATTCCAGCAGCCTCGTGCACCTAAAGCAAAAACAATCACACGTTTGAAGAAGGCAGGTCTGTGCCCACAACCAAATAGAAATACAAAAAATGAGTAAACGGAGAATACGAGGACAAAAGGTAGAAAACCGAGTCACCAATCGAGAATCTGACGGGAATGTTAGCCTCGTGATCATTGCAGAAAATAGTGCAGTCACCTGGCGCCCGTGGCATGACACTTCTGAGTTGAACCGTCCGAGTCGTTGACGTGTGCTCGGGCGGCAAACTCGAAATGCGACCATCGCCCGGCCTCGCTCCTCTCGAGGACCAATTCCATCCACTCATCTTTGGCCCGATCGGAACTCAAATGACGAGTTGCTTCCAACGAATACTCTCTGATCGGCCCCTCAATCGTCTTGTCCCCTATTTCTTGCCGGTAAGTTGTGGTTCAAACGCTTCATTGTACGAAGCCAAAGGAAGTTCGTCGTACAATGCCTTTGGCCGGAGTAGTTCCAAGAAGAGGGCCGATATGTGCCCACGATGGTCGGAGGCAGTGGAGGTAAATGGGTCTTGTCGGAGGCGGAAGAGGCAGAAGAGGGCAGAGAAGGAAGACGGAAGACGCAAAAGGGGGTCTGAGACTTAGACGAGGCGGAATAAGGAAGAGAAGTAAGACGGAAGAGGCGGAGGGGGTCTGGGACTTAGACGAGGTGTAAGTGGGTAGAGAAAGAAGTCGTTAGTAGCAATCCTCTCCTTTTCGGGGGCTCTCGCTAAGAATTTCTAGCGAGTTCCTTCTAATTTCATTAAACTTAGTTCCTATATGAAACACACACTGGACTGGACCAGTAGGTAGTTCAGTCTAATTCAGTGAGAGTTAATGAGGCCTAACAAACACACGCTAAGTATACAATGGTATGGGTCGATCAAGTGCTCGACAAAATACTTCATCGAAAACATTGAAATTTTTTTTGGCACTACATGCGCTATTGTTTAATGAAACGAGGTAATCCTGTATCTGTCACTGCTTAGTTGTACCCTCGGTGAATTAGCTATTTAGCTTCGCCATGATTGTCATCCCTAATGAAAATAATCATCTAGCGATAAACCATTGTTCCATAACTGCAATAAACTTTGTATGCCGACAACTAAACAAATGGTTAATCTTCTTAAAGGGGGCGAGTAGAAATTAATTCAAAAGCTGTGGTCCGTGAAGATATGAACAGATAAAAAGTCCAAGGTTGGTTGAAAGTTGGAAGGAGCTAAGCAAGCACACAAGTTGACAACGTAATTTCAAAACCGTGTTGCGCCGTCCTGCGTGTGTAAGCTGTGCCTTTCTTGAATCTTATCTTCGGTCAATGTTGACAAACAAGACCAAACCAAAGCTAATTAATCACTTTTTCCAAAAAAAAAAAAAAAGTTAATTAATCACCTTTATAAAAACCTAATTACTCTAAGAGTAACTCTTTATTTTAGTCATAATTCGGTTACATGACATTATTTTTAACTGAAATTGTGTTATACAATTTTTGTTTGTATTTAATTATATATTTTTTTTAATATAACACATAAAATAATATATTACGTAATTTATGTTGTAAATTAATATAAAATTTCTCCTCATCTGCAACTATCTACCAGGAGTGCCAAACATGCCAACTTATATATAATTAATATCTTATCTAGCAAAGTCGGAGCCTTGACCTTGACCATCAGGAATTTCAAGACCGACATGGCTTTTAGCTTTCCTCCTCCATCCCCATATATCTCTCGATATATGTATAAAATAACAATTTCTAGATGGATGAAGACAAATCATGAGACGTGACAATCTTAAGAAAATACCTTGAATGTCTTCTCTCTCCAATCCTGCTATTTCCTCGCACTTTCCTTCCCGGCATATTCCTTATTATTTGTCTTCGCTCTCCTTGTAGCTATATATGCATTGGACAGCTCCCGAGTCCTGAGAAGTTTTACTTTCAATACTGAAACTTCGCAAAGATTATTAACTTCTGCAAATTGCAAGCCTTTTGTTCTTGATCAACAATGGACTCAACGTGGGTAAACACTTCTCTCGGCCTTAATCTTGTTCCGTTTTGCCGTGCCGATGATCATCGAGCTCCTGCCACTGTGAGTAGTTTTATAATTCAAGCTTTTTGTTGTTGTTGTTGTTAATATCATTCTTTGATGCCTTGTTTCTTCTGGGTTTGACCTTATTTTCTTGGTAATTAAGTTATACATATTGGAACATCTACTTAATCTCCTAAATAATCTACTTTGAAATCAGATGCAACAAGAGTTTGAAGGAGGTTGTGCTCAACTCCAAAGCAATGCATTGGTGAAAGAAGAGGTGAGTTAATTTTGTTCAACATGGTAATGAAACTATGGGTATATATTTTTGCACGTTGTTTTTTCACCTTCTGCACGTCCTTCTTAGTTTTGGCCATTAATTTGGCTTTGATTTGTCACCTTCTCCACGTCCTTCTTAATTTTGGCCATTAATTTCGCTTTGATTTGTTTAATCCAATGATTGAAAAAGAGAGAGTGCAAGAGGTGAAAAACCGTGTGCATAAATTATTTTTCTGAAACTATTTGTCACCTATAATTTTTTAATGAAACTTATTAAATTGGTCTTCTTAATTTGATTTTAACGTATAGCAGGCAGCTAGTCATCATGATGTGTTGGCTGAAGAGTTGAATAGGGTAAGTGTGGAGAACAAGAAGCTGACTGAGATGCTAACTGCCCTCTGCGAGAATTACAACACTTTGCAATCCCATGTGAGGGAATTGATGACCACCAAGCAGCAGCAAAACAACACATCTGACATTTATAGGAAGCGAAAGGCAGACAGTGAAGATTTTAACAACGTGATTGGATTAATTAGTCCCGGGACTAATACTGACACCAGTTCCATCAGTGATGATAAAGAGTATTCATGCAAGAGGCTAAAGGAGAACACCAACTTAAAGATTTCCAGGGTTTATGTTCACACCGATGCATCCGATACAGGCCTCGTAAGTCCTATTCATCAAAGTAACCCTAGCCCACTGCATCTGTTGAGATTTCTAGGGGTTTTTTTTCTTCATAAATTATTAACTTCCATTAGTAATTTCTTTGATTCTAATTTAATGTAGATTGTGAATGATGGATACCAATGGAGGAAATATGGTCAGAAGGTCACAAGAGATAATCCATCTCCTAGGGCTTACTACAAGTGCTCCTTTGCCCCTAGTTGCCCTGTTAAAAAGAAGGTATTAATTACGTGAACCCAATCTCCTTCTTACCAACATGAAATTCCAGAAAAATAGAAAAGAGAAGTGAGTTTTTTTATACAACCATATTGTATTGGGGGTGTGGGGTTTGGTGACCCGATCTATGATTAGGTTTCAAACTCATGGAAGTTGGACTTCAGATTTTTCACTTACAAAATAAAAAGAAATACTACTAGATAGTATTGGGGGTGTGAGACTATGTACTGATATTCTTACTAAAATTCTCAGGTGCAAAAAAGTGCTGAAAATCCATGCCTACTGGTGGCTACATATGAAGGAGAACACAACCACATGCATCCTGAGAAGCGAGCTGAAGTTACACTAATAGCTCCGGTATCTCCAAAACAGAACCAGCAGCTTATTACTAGTCCAATTTCCGTTTTACCATCCGTGGCAAAGAGATCTGCATCTCCAACTTTTTTATGTGACGATAATCGAATAAGTCCCAATAGTGCTATGTGCCCCCCAGAAACTAAAGCTCCGGCGTTCCAACAGTTTTTGGTACAACAAATGGCTTCTTCCCTGACCAAAGATCCCAATTTCACATCTGCTCTTGCTGCTGCCATTTCAGGAAGAATTTCAGACCACACTATGGCCCGAAAATGGTGAAAAGTGAAAACTAAATGACACTATGGCCCTTATTATTAGAGTTACCTTGTTATCACTTAGAGAGAGAGAGAGACAGACTGAATTTGCAAACTAAATGATGCGTCACCAATAGGAATGAACACGTTTATCAACGCTTAAATAATAAACCAATCATCAACTTTCATGTTCTTTAGTTTCCAAAATTTAGTTTACAAATTTAGTAGGCATTATCCTTTCTTTTCTTATTTACATTACACATTTGAGAGTTGTAATTAAAGTGTAGGGATGTAAATAGAATTTTGAAATCGATGAACCAAAATCATGTTGTTCTTTGTTACCATTTATTCACTCATATATATTTATGTGACTTGTGTAAGAATCTGAACTCATCACATATTGAGAAGTTAACTAATCTTGTTTATAACCCATTTTCAATTGGTTTTGAGATTGAACCTTAACTTTTTTATGGTACTAGACTTGCTTCATATATATTAAAGGCAACTCCCCACATACGACAATTGATTTTTGAAAACCTCAAACTTCCTTCAGTGCTGTAAGGATATTGTTAGGTAGACTAATTTTTTTTTTTTTTTTTGAGAGAAATACGATATTTGATATTCATTACAAACAAAGCAATACAAGGACAAACTGACAACAAACTGAAGATAGTGTGCATATTGGGCGTCGATAAAATCTTGTCGGAGAATCCGGTCTAAGGAAAAAGAGTGTCCCGTACGACGAAAGAACCTATCCCCAAATGTCAATACATCAACAAATTCCAAGATATCCCGAAGCAAATCAGGGGAATCCTCCACCCACCAAACATGTAGCGTATAACCATTGTTGTGCTGTGAGCGTCAACCGTGCGGCAAAGCATGCGACCATGGCTTCTATAGTCATTTCCACACGCTGCAAAACCAGCCTAAACCACTAGCTGAAAATGTCTCCAACAAATTGGAGGTAACTCGACGCCAAACACAGTATACAATCTTCAAACAAGCGCTCTCCTAGAGAACCTAAGGTGTCACGCCCCGACCCGTGAATAAGGACTATTCACGAACAAGGTTGTGAGCCATATCTTAGCTATAGAAATAAATTCTACAACCAAGACATGAGGGAAAAAGTTAAAATAAAATTATTAAAATGTATTGAATACGCAACGGAATAACTATAGTGCACAAATTAATTCACAACAAAACAACAAAATAATAATTAAATTGTAACAATTCTTTCAACTGCATGAAATATATGCAAATGAGATGGATGAATGTACTCATTCCCTTCTAATCCCGTCAACACATACCTAAGGCACCCAAGCCTGCATGTCCCATACCATGCTTATATCACTTGGCTTCAAGTACGTTAGAATATGAGTTAACTCCCGTTCATCCCTTAACCCATTTTTTGTAATTAAACTCTCAGTTTCCACTTTATTAAACAGGCACTTCCCCCGACGCTTAATTGTATATTCAAGCCCTGCACCCTACGCCTGACATATACAAGATTTCATTATTTTAATAATCAACCAATTGTATACTCAAGCTCTGCACCCTACGCTTGACATATACAAGGTTCATTATTTTTATATTCAAGGCAAACTTTAGCCCTTGAATATCCTTACAACTCAAACACTTTACAAACTCAACACAACTCTTTTTCTTGCTTTGCCATGCATGTATATGTATATGTCATGGTCACATAGATATCAATACTCACATTTTATCTAACAAGCATGTAAGCTTCAACATAAAACGAATTAATTAGTAACAAAAGTAATATAATCATAATATTAACAATGAAGTAATAACCTTTAACATCAACATAAATGATAAACAATACATTACCATTTCCTCATCTTTTTATTGTTTCAATGTCATTTCCTCCCTTTTGTTCTCTTTCTTCCTTCACCCCTTCCTCTTCTTTAATATAATGAACATCAGATGTTCGAACTGGTGTACAAGTCAGCACATAGATTGGATTGTCATGGTTTTTGGATATGTTATAGATGAGATGATAAGGAACAACTTTTGTGAAGAAAGTGTTTCGATCAGAGCTACGAAAATGGGGTTTTGGTGCTCATAACATGGCTGTCCAGTTTTGAATCCCACCCGTTCTCACCTCATTGGAAGATTTGGAATGATAGATTAAAGCATTGAAGAGAGAATATAGACAATTAATTGAAATTCCCCTAGGCTAGTGAGTAAGCACTCTAAAACATCAACAACATATTGCCACATGCATGCCAATACATACACGTACATAGTCTATGACCCTATATAGACTCACACCTCTACAAACTTGGGGGATGAATCACCACACTACATTAACTCAACTTGCCAACTCACTCCAAACTCAACACTTAGCCATACGTTTAAGCTATAGACTTCCCACCTCCACACCCTAATTATTACCCTCTATTAATTACCACTTCCACCTCACCCATTTCAAGAAAAATGAAACAAGCAAAAACTACTCAAATAATCCCACATGAAGCTCGGCTATAGCAATGATAATTGTCATTAGCAAGTAAAAACAACTTTAAGGCCTACCAAAAACAATCTAATACATATATAAGTTATGTACACAAAATTACAAAACTACAATGAGGATGGCAAACACTAGAAACCTCTCTAGTTGGAGAAATTTGAGTTTAAAAGTACTAGCTAGGCTTAGATATATTCTTGTAGTGAAAGGATCCCTACTAACTTACATGTGAAAATACGTGTTTTTTTTTTTTTAAATACGGGGTATTACATAAGGAGACCTAGGAACCATAGAGAGCAATTTTCCTTGGAAGACACTAATCTATGAAAACTAAATTAAACTAAAATTACATAAAACTCGCCCGAAGCGAAACAAGGGAAAGAAACCAAGAAGGGAACCAAAATCCACCGCACCCGCTAGTGGGATGCCAGCATCCACACACCGAAAACCAAGCCGCACAAGCCGAAGGGAGCCACCACCAGATCTGGAAACCATAGGTAGCGGGCCTCCAAAGCAAGTCGATCCAAACACAAACACCGACTCGGACCCAAGAACAAAGAGACATATGAGGGCAAGGTATGAATATGAGGGATTTGGGGGGGGGGGGGGGGGGAAGAACACGGGATGGGAGGAAGGTGGAGGGCTGAAAAAGGATGGCTAGGAGAGAAAGAGACGAAGGCTAGGAGAAGAAGGAGATGAGGGATAGGTTGCCCATCGGCCCCCAGCCTTAGCTAGAGGTCGACAGCGGAGGCCAGGTTCTTGAGGGGAGCGCTCTCTATTTAGGACAAAAATATTTACCTCAAACTATAGATTTTTCTTATAGGTAGACTAATTTTTTAAACCAAATTTGTAAACTATGTGATGTGTCACTAATAGGAAATAAGCACATTAATCAATATTTAAGTAATTATCAAGTCATCAAGAACCATGTCATATAATTTACAAAATATGTAGAAGGTCTCCCTAACATTACGCGTACTCTAAATATACATTATCTGTAACATCCCACATCGCCCAGGTGAGTGATCCTTAAATGTATATTCTCATCCCTACCTAGCACGAGGCCTTTTGGGAGCTCACTGGCTTCGGGTTCCATACGAACTCTGAAGTTAAGCGAGAAGGGGGCTAGAGCACTCCCATGATGGGTGACCCACTGGGAAGTTGCTTGTGAGTTCCCAGAAACAAAATCCTGAGGGCGTGGTCGGGGCCCAAAACGGACAATATCGTGCTACGGTGGTGGAGCGGGCCCGGGAAGTGATCCATCCCGGGCCGGGATGTGACATTATCCAATTGCCATATAAGTTAGGTCTAGACATTTATTGAAGCACACTAGTGTATGGATTCTATACATATATTGGATTGGAATTGCAAACGTCTAAAGAAAAGAGTATCTATCAACGATTCAACATCAAGGGGTTCACTTGTGGGAATAATTAATAGAAAACTAGATTTTAATCCTCAAATAAAATGAAGTTTAGAAAAATGTCTTATACAAGATTAAAAATTAATTTTAGTCTCTAAACTCTATTTAATGCTAGCATATGTATTTAATTTCTCTCTTTTTTATTTATAATTTTACTGTGTTCATAAATTAAATTTTATGAAAATATTATAAATTTTAATTCTCATTATGGTAAGTATCTTATATAAGAAAATATTTTCGCAGTGATTTTTCAATACACTTATGTTTTTGCATATTTTCTTATGTGCCACTAATTTATTACAATATATTTATGTACGAACATTTCGGTATACTACATTAGTATAATATGTTTAGGTACGGACATTTCAATACCCTAGTTTAGTATAATATATTTAGGTATCGACATTTCAGTACACTAGTTTAGTATCATATATTTAGGTACGGAATTTTCGGTAAACTTATATTTTTACATATTTTCCTATGTGCCACTAATTCACTACAATATATTTAGGTATAGACATTTCGATACACTAACTTAGTAAAATATATTATGAAATGGACATTTAGGTACACTAATTAGAGGAAGTTAATTAAAATTAATGAATTAAAATGTGTATAATAATAAATTTAAAATTTAATGTAATGACATTAAATAAGATATCTATTTTTGTTTTATAATATGAATTTGAATTAAATACACATTAAAAGACTAAAATCAATATTCAATCTAACACCAATTTTTTATTAAATTTTAATCTTCTTCAAGGATTAAAGTTGAAAAACTTCAATAATTAATCTCATAAACACAACTACTTTTATCGCTTAGAAAGATCAACAGAAAAAAAAATTGAATTTCAAGGAAATATACAGAAACCCAACTAATAAGATTTATGCGGAACGACTTGAAGGTGCGGGTCGTGTCAGGAAAAAAAGAGAGTTCAATAATAAGTTCATGACTTGGACAAAACGTATTGGAAGCAACTATACTAATAAGTTCATCACTTGGAGTAACTTATAAGGCATAAGAAAGCAGTTGCATGATCAACATCATGGACAGGACAGGACAAGATAGAAAATTGACAAGAAAATAATGCCCTTCAAAAATTTAACTAGTGGAATATATAGTCGTGATGCAGCCGTATAAGTTGACTAATTAAATAACTACTGGTGCATACTCTTCAATTTATTTTTTTAACAAATTAAAATCCAATATATATGGAATTTTAGCCTAAAAGGGGCCTAAATGTGTCAATCTGAAATACTCTCCTAATCTTACAAAAAATTACTCTACCGTGTGTCGAGCAACCGACCAACGCTATTTGGTTTGTATGTTGCCGTCCTCATCGCCCTCTTCCTTAAACCTAAACCCCAAGACTCTTTTCCCTTCTCCCTCTCTCCCTCCACTGATCCTCAAACCAAAGTCTTTTTCAAAGCTCACAAGCAATGGATTGCCTGAACTTTAATAAGAGCCACCAACATCAAATTAAACTCAATGAAAAAAATTAAAGTAAAAACATCAAATTGGGCCCTGTGCACTGTTCTAAAAATCGGCCTAGGTGAGTGTCTAGCCTGCGCATAGGAGCTAGGCGGTTGAGGACTGATGCGATTTAGGTGAAAACGTAGAGGAAAATCAGGTAGGGACTATGCAGTCGAAGCAGTCTAGCCGGACTAGACGGACTAGATGAGCTAGGCAGCTTAGGTGGTTCAAGGTTTAGGATTCCATTATTTTTTTATTTTTTTAAAAGTACCCATATTATTTCTTTGGCTGTTTCGTGTTTCTCTTCTCCCTATCTCTCTGCACAGACACTTTCTCTCTCTTTGTGTCTACGCAGACGAGTGTGATGATATTAATGCCATAATGGCTTAAGCTTTAACATTCTCAAATTCTCAATACAAGTATAGTTTTTATAGAGTATAAGTAGGCATAACCTTGACAATCATAAACATAACAATAAATTTTTATGTGCGAAAAGAATTTCAGAATGAACTTGGGACTATCTTGGTCCCTTCATGACTCGGCTTGGGAACACGGTACCACCAATGTATTTTACCAACTGATGCTACAGGCCCATTTCCACCGTCGCTAATGAGTTAAGAAATTGAAATTATAAACGACAATCAATCAATAGGTAGGAAAGTCTTGGAATGTAATTATTGATATGTGTCGCGTATTGGCTTCTAGGTCTTCTTTCTTTATGACCAGAGAAAGTCTTCACGCGTGAAAACGACTTAAAGTTTGTTAGTGGAGCTTTTTAGTAGTACATGGAGACGAGTACTAGCTGGTACGTGCTAACTATTAGTACGTACTAACTATTGTCCCGTTGGTATGTGATATTTTTTTACTTACAAGACTTATGGGTCTCATGATCAGTATGCTTGGTGAAATTCCGGAATATGGATGACCTTGAATATGTGATCTTTTGAAATTTAAAGGCTTTTTAAAAAAAAAAATCAAACTCTAGAATGTAGCTTAAACATGTATATACAGCAATGCAGGTACATATATGTATATACGATTTCCACTAATTAACATAACTAGTTAATTACTTTTTTACTTGGACTTTAACCAAGAAGTTTTTTTAGTTTTTATTTTGTCAAATGGAGAAAGATTAGGTGAGATTAGTGTGGATGCAAATTTCCGCCTCCTTCTTCTTTGACAAAATTGCACCTACAAAACAATTAACACATTTGGTTAAGGCCAAGAGCCTCACGTGCTCACGATGAATGAGAAGGCTTTGGCCGAAGAACCTCCGATGCCAAAGTTAGAATTTAGAAAGAAAAGTGTTTAGAGAGTTTTTTGGGAGTTTTGCAAGAGTGTGGACCTAGCTTTTTAGCGAGAAATGAGGTTCAATATATAGAGCCGGCCCTTTTGGGAGAGAGAGTGGCCGGCCTTTAGGGTAATTTTTGGGTGTAATGGGTGATTTATTTGGCAATTAATAGATTAATTAGGTAATAAATCCATTAATTGTCTATTAACTCAATTTAAATGGAAGGTTTTGAAGGTTATGGAATAAATACCTTGTAGGGAATATAAGATGAGGATGGATGCAATAACTTTGAATTTGTTACCTTTTTTGGGCACTTTTGCCTTGGTTGAGGGATGATTGCCCGCTGCTCGCGCGTAGGAATCCCAGTATGCCTCAAGGGTATTTTTGTCCTCTTTTATCCAAAAATCCACGTATCGCCTTGTGATTATTTTTGGCTCCTCAAATGCCCCCACACCTGTTGGGTTACTCGCAGGAAAGGGCAGCAGGTGTAGAGATCTTCTTGCTTTAGGAAACTTAAGACTGTTTCCTATTTTGATGTAGATTCCCTCCTTAATAGGAAATTAGATCCTTCTAAGAAAAGGAAATAAATTTCTCTCAAAACCTATTTAAGTCCACCTTAAGTGGGTTATTAAATCAACTTTGGAGAGCGATTTATTCTACCCTACAAGAGAGAGAGCTTAGAGGATATTTGTTCCCCCTCCTCTAGCAATCTTCTACATCTTGCCCGTGCAAATGACCGTTTTTCGTTGCTTTCTTTGTATTCTCCGTGCCGCACCGATGTAAGAAAAATTTAACTTTCCTTGTCTTCTTCTTGGATAGTGTTGCCGCGGGGCAGTCGTAGGGGTGGTGCGGCACGTCGGCTAGCAAAGGCCAAGAGTCGGCTCAACATGGGCTGAGGAAGTGTTGTGGCAAAAACCACTACTTGAGCTGCTTGGTTTGGCTAAAGCCAATGGCAGCTGTGCGGCTGGGGCCGCGGATTGAGGCACTAGGGCGCGGTGCTAGACGAGCCGCATGACTCATGTCCTTTGAGAGAAACGAGGAGGTCGCAGGCCTCATGGGCTGCTGAAATGCTAGGCATGCAGGCCTCCTACTTGCTGGTCCGAGAGAAAAATAAGGGAAAAACTGGTATAAGTTGAGCTCCCCTGCTGAGTATTATAAATGGCGTTGGCTGCTTAATCCTTTTCACCGAGAGAAATGTGGGCTGCTCCCGAGAGATGAGGTAAAAAGGATCAAGACGGATGCATTAGCTTGTCTGAATGCTGTCGTGGAGCCTACCATGAATGAAGGTGGAAAGAAGAGATCTTCCCCGCCTGCTCAAGAGATGTTGGTTGAGAAAAAACTGAAGACTTCCTCTGTTACTCGTGAGGATCCGCCTGCTGCCGAGAGGCTTGTGATTGGCATAACTTCTTCCAATAGGAAGAAAATGAGGCTGCTAGATCTGAGCATGTGGCGCCTACCATGTCAAGATGGCTAGTACGATTGCTGATAGGATTGCTCAGCGTAGAGGTTCTGTCATGCCCCTAGTTCCGAAGTCTGTATCAAGACGTCCGTTAGGAGCTAAGTCTGGTTCACCTTTGGAGAGGCTTGCTATTTTGAAGAGTGATAAGGTGGACTCTGCTGCTAAAGTGGCACCAAGGCCCACTCCCTCTGCTGCTGAGATTGCTCGCGTGGGCAGCTGTGAGAAATCCACTAAGCCTGCTTCTAGGGAGGCTGCTGAGATCTGTGTGCTTTTGAAACCAGATCTACTTGAAGACATGGACACTTGTGCCAAGTTTGTTGATGACGTTAGAAAGGTTGTTTGCCCAAGCTCTTTTGCAAAGCATACAACCAATTATAGAAGGACTGCTCTGCTTACTATGATGCAAATATAGCAAGGCTGCCAAAGAGGTGTCGAAAACTATGGCCGCTGAAGCTTATTCCTCGGCCGAGGAGATCAAGAGGTTGGATTCTGAGCTCGTTGCTTTGAAGGGGTTTAATATTTCTACCCCCACTTCTCTGTAGCTTGAGACCGCTCGCCAAAAGATCGTTGACTTGAAGACTAGGCTTGACGCGATCTAAGTTAAGTATGAAAATGCAAAGAATGAGATTTGATGTTACATACCTCATATTCAAGATCTTGAGTTTGCAGTTTTTGAACTTCGTTTCGATGCTTATGCAAAGGATGAAGAGTTGATTGCTACTTATAATCAAGTGATCCACTTCAAGAGAATCGTCAATAGGCTTGAACCCCAAATGTTGGAAGTTCAAGGTATACTGAAGATCAACGAAAGTCTGAAGAAGGAAGTGGATGAGCTGCAGCGCATCCGTGTTGGCCTGCTCGAGGAGAATGAGCAGCTAAAGAGTGAGAATGATAGGGTCGAGGTTTCGAGACCTTCTCTATTTCTCCGGAAGACTTGCTTGCTTTTGCTTTTGAGGCTTCCATTGGTGAAGTAGTTGGAAAAATTGGTGCCCAGGCTAGGGCAGTTGGGGGTGAAGCGCTGGATAATGCTGCTACAAAGAGCTTCGCGGTTACTAAAAGTGTGGCGACCGAGTAGTCGTGGGATGTCTAAGCTGTTGAAGTGTAGTCTTCTAGGAAGCCCTTAGGATTGCCTTTGTTTTTCCTTGTAGCTCTTGTTTTGCTTGAACTCCTTCGGCCTTTGCTAGTTGTTTATAAACATGTTTCTTTCGCCTTTCTTTATCTTCTCTTCTTTTGTTCATGCCCTAACCTTTATACTTTATAGACCAATGGCAGTCGTGCTACTTTTCTATAAGCAAATAGGCATGCGTAGCCTATGTAGCCGTAAGTGTTGGTGTAGAACTTTGCAAAGTTGTTAGCCATGGGGTTAGCAGCCGGATGCCTTACTTACAGAAGTAGACAAGTCCGCGTAACCACTAGGTTGTTAACCTTGGCTTTCTCCAATTTCGTAGGTTGCATAGCAAGTATCACAACACTTTAGGACTTGGTGTAGGTTGCTCCGCGCTTGGCAGAGGTGAAGCTTATCGATTACGTAGCATGTCGATAGTGGATAAAGCTTCGTATATGCGCGCTAGCTTGTTTAACCTTTCATAAGAATGTGCGGTTGTATAAGTCTAGCGCGGCTTTACTGCTCGAAGGGCAAGCCGTAAACAGTCTTCTGGAAACCGTAGGCTACCTTAGTGCACTAGGTAGCAGCTTTAGGGTTCCAGGGCAGACGTCCATCAGATGTACTGCGTTCGTCTCTAGGGCCCGGTTCCCCACGGATTAGGCCAAGAGACCCAAAATCTTTCAGTTAGCTAAGCCTTGTAAAAGACCATTGTGGCTACTTCTAGGAATCCCAGCGTAAGCCATCGTGCATCTAGTTATACTAGGGCAGCTCAGCTCATCCACATCTGGATATTCGGAGTGTAAAGTTTATCATCCCGTCTTGGAGAGCTGATCCATGTAGGTGTCGGGGAATTGGTTTACCCTCTCGCACTGGAGAGCATGGTTGGTCCATCGGGGGGCGCAATTCCTGCAATGAGTCCCTGAGAAAAGTGCGATCTTCTTTTGAAGTGCAGGAATGATCAGTAGTTGTAAGCATGCAGTCGAGCCAAGTTGTGATTACTTCTGAATTCCTCATTGAAAAATGAGTGAAATGAACGAGAACTTAGCTGTAAGGTAGGAACTGCATAACAACTGGATATTCCTCGGATTGTGAGGTGGTGCCCGTCGAGCTGCTTGAGTCTTCGGGCTTTGATGTAGCAGGAGGTCACGCATGGTACTTCATCAGATTGTAGGTGTTCCACTGCTTTTCGATCTCTTTGTCGTTCATGGTGGCGATGGTGTAATTACCCTTGCCGCCTACTCTGCTGATCTTGTACGGAGCTTCCCAGATGGGATCCATCTTTTTGAAGCCTTCTCTACGGGCAGTGATGAAGGCTTTTCTCAGGGCTAAATCGCTAGGTTAGAACTGTCGGGTCTTGGTTTTTTTGTTGTAGTTGGAGATGAGCTGTTGTTGATAGGCTGCGATACGGGTGATGATCTGCTCGCGCTTCTCCTCTACTAGATCTAAACTCATGGTCATCTCCTTACTATTATGCTCAATGCTTGGTAGTAGAGTGTTTGTAATACCCTAAAAATTTAAATATATGAATATGTGGAGAAAATCGAAAATAAATCGATTTATGGTTATGGAAATAGAATTGGGAAATTTTAAAGTTTTGTTTCCGGAAATTATTATAATTTACGTATTTGGATTATTGAGATTTTCTGTTATTTTTCGAGAAATTATATTAATTTACTTGAGTTTAGTTTTAAATTAAACTAGTTATGAAGCTTGAAGCTTGGAAATTTATTTATTTAAAATCTGTAAACCTTTTGAGGTCACAATTTATATTTTTGAACAGAGCTTGATCTCACAAACGCGTAGGCTCAAACCGTTTGTGAAGCGGAGTTATAACGAAGAAGTTATTAACGTTTAAAGTCAGGGATATTTTGGTAATTTTAATTACATTTAGAAGAATCCAGAAATCTGGAGAAATAAATTGTGCCACGTGTGTGGCTGTGATGAAAGGAAAATAAAGGATGGACGGCTGAGATTGAAAGGAAAGAATAGAAAGGAGAAAGGAAGAGGAAATCAGGGGGAATAAAAGCAAGCCAATGGGGGAGAAAAGAAAGGAGGGAAATGAGAGAAGAGAGAAATAGAGGGAACCGGGTTCCCTCGACCCGTGACCCGACCCGGTGAGATCTCTCACCTCCGGCCACCGTGGACGACAAGGTGAGTGTCAAAATGACCCTTACCTCGAGGCCAATCTATAACTCTTCCATATTCATTGGAAAATTGGGTGAAAGTTGATGGATTTTAGGTGAAAACGCAAAGAGGGCACCCACGGGTTGGGCTCCAATTCACCACGATCTAAAGCTAACTCCTCCAATCACCACCACTAAAACACTCTCCTTAACCCCAGGAACAAAGCCCATGCATTGTTTGGGGCGTCGGAGTTGGTTTGGAGTCGAATCAAGAACACCCAAAAACAAGGGTTTCCGGAGGTTCGTGGCCAATTTGAGTGGTTTCCCGGCCAAATTGGACTTGTCCGCAAGTATGAAACTTTCTCCACTCATTGAGATCTACAATCCTGTAAAATTTGGTAATTTTTAAAAATAGTTGAGTTTTCCGGTGAGTCGGGGCGGTCGACCGCAAGGCGGCGGTTGCGGCGGCGCACGGCCAAGGAGCCAACTTTACCATTTTTCATATAAATTTTGATGTTCTGAATCTATAATTGGAAATCATTTGATATGAATTAGGTAATAAATCCATTAATTGCCTATTAACTCAATTTATACGGAAGGTTTTGAAGGTTATGGAATAAATACCTTGTAGGGAATATAAGATGAGGATGGATGAAATAACTTTGAATTTGTTACCTTTTTGGGCACTTTTGACTTGGTTGAGGGATGATTGCACACTGCTTGCGCATAGGAATCCCAATATGCCACAAGGGTATTTTTGTCCTCGTTTATCCAAAAATCCACGTATCGCCTTGTGATTATTTTTTGCTCCACAATTAGGTCTTCGACAATTGTCGTGTGTAAGACACCTAACCTCTCCCAAAGAGATGAGAACCATTACATACACCCAGAAACCCTCTGCCCTTTCCTCATCCACCAATTGTTGATAATTATTTTCAGTAGCACAAAGATGTAACTTTCATATCATTACTATTATTTACGTGGAAAAAATATAACGTTGGCATAAGCTTTAATGTAAAGAAAATGATTGTGTTACTGCACACTCTTGCTCAATTATGAGTAACGTGTCGATTTACTCTAGATATTTCCTGATTTAATTTGTTTATTTCAATTCAAAAAATAAAAATAAACATATAACATTGTTAAAAAAGAGAGTGCAGTGTGAAAATCACTTTTTAGAATGTACTACAAAATTAGTAATAGAGGTAGTGATCTATAAATATAATACCAGAATTCATTATAGGCAAACATATATGAGAAGTTTTCAAAATACCCGAGATTCAAAAAGGTATTTCAGATGTCATAAAATAAATAGCGAAACACAAAAAAATAATTCATGTCCGCTATTTATATTATACTATGTGAAGTACTTCTGTCATTCAGTACTACGATCTGGTGGTATTCCTCTTCACTTAGAAGTGAGAGGTCTTAGGTTCGAATCTCGTTGATGGCAAATTCAATACCAAATTAGGTTGCACATTGTGTGGCTTAACCGAACTTCCTCTTTCCTTAGTATAAAAATATCGATGTATTCAAAAAAAAGAAAAATGCGAAGTACTCCTTGAATACCTGATACTTAAAATAATCTCTCATCATATGTCACAAGGAAGAGTGAAGCGAGTCATGTGATGAAGTGGGCGCTCGTGGGGAGGTTTCGTGCAGGGACTGATCTGCTTCTCCTTGTTGGTTAGTCAATTGTCACATTGTCTGTGGACATTTTGCCCTTCCATAATTGACCTCAACGACGACCTCTGAATATGAAAAAAATACAAAGACTTTTGGGTTCCTTGACGTGGCTTTGCCTTACGCTTACCTTCTTTATTTGTTTACTATTTCGTGGAAAAATGATCATTGTGCTCAGAATACGGGACAGAACATCACATATCATGGAGGGACACTTGAAAAGGAAACTTTTTTTTAATTATATAATAACATATGATGTTTCGCCTTGTATTCTGAGTTTATTGAAAAATCTCTCTTATTTTATGGAATGGTATTATGTTCCCATTGGTCGTTGCCACTTAGCAAATATTACTCTTCTTCAATTTCATTTTTTTTTTGTGAAGTGCCGATTGAGTCCCTGAATTAACACCTTAGTTAAAATTAGGTTCCTGAATTATTTTTTTGTAAAATAAGTCCCTAAATTCATTAAAATTGCTAATTCAATCCCACTATATATTCAAAGCTATTTTATCCAACTTTTCGTCAACTTAAGTCACTTGACACACTTTAGAGTGTATTACCGTCATTTTCTTGTCTATAAGCCCTTAATATTTCATATAGGTTGCGAATCTAACGTCTAATTTATCCTCCAAAGTTAACTTCATACACTATTTTTTATGGAAAATTACCAATCTATTCTCCAATGTGTATCACATGCAAGTAACATGATTTAAATTGACGGAAAATTGAATATAGTAGCTTCAAATCTAATATTGGGTATGTAATAGGTAGATTTTTATAATTCAATGATTGATTTTTCTGGAAAAAAAAAAATAGTTTAGGGACCTAATTTTCACTTAAGTAATAATTCAGAAACTAAAATTGGCAGTTCATGTAACATCCCACATCGTCCAGGGGAGTGATCCTTAAATGTATATTCCCATCCCTACCTAACACGAGGCCTTTTGGGAGCTCACTGGCTTCGGGTTCCGTAGGAACTCCGAAGTGAAGCGAGAAGGGGGCCAAAGCACTCCTAGGATGGGTGACCCACTGGGAAGTTGCTTGTGAGTTCCTAGAAACAAAACCGTGAGGACGTGGTCGGGGCCCAAAGCGAACAATATTGTGCTACGGTGGTGGAGTAGGCCCGGGAAGTGATCCACCTCAGGCCGGGATGTGACAGTTCACCTTTTTCTTCTTTTTTTCATAGGCATTAGTGAATTAAATTGTTAAATGTTATGAGAATTGAACCTACACCAGAGTGCATAGACATTATTATTTTCCATCACTGCAGCAAATCGCTATCTTCTTCAATTCCATCTTTGATTACCACAATGAGTAACTAGCCATATGAAAGTAAAGTTTAATTACTCAGGGTAAATAATTAGGGGCTTAATTAGAGAAAAGACTCGTCTATAATTATAAGTTGTTAACATTGTGAAAACTATTTTCCAATACGTTTTATGTAGTGTGTTAAGTTGAAATATACATAGTCAAAGATGCTTATGTACCAACTGGCAGGGACAGAGCACCAAAGGGTCTTGACATGGCCCTTACAATCTACACCATATAAGATCTCCCTGAGATGGAAAAGCTCTTGCCTTATGCCTCTAAGGCCATCTCCAACTGAATAGTCCAGAGGGCCGAAAATAGCCCTCAAACGGTCTCCAACCGAGGGCCAGGCCAGAGGGCTAGTGGGCCCCACTGGACAAAAAGGGCCAAATGGCCAATCGATTGGCCCAAACTAGCCAGCCAGCCGGCCCGAGGACGAGCTAAAATTCAAATTTGCAATGGCTAGCTGCTGACATCAGCTAACCGTATTTTTAATTTTTTTTTTTTTTTTTTTTTTACAAAATTTGTTTTAAAAATTGTAAAAATTCTTTTTTTTTTCCCCTATAACTTCCTAAACCATTAAACATTACATAACATTAAGTAACATGAAACAATATTAAACAATATTAAACAACATTAAATAACATTAAACAACATAAAAAAAAGCATTTAACAACATAAAACTTAAACAGCATTTTTAAAAACATATAACAACATAAAACTTAAACGCCTACTCCATGCTATTTTTGGCCCAAAGATGTGCAACAAGATCCTGTTGTAGGTACTTGTTTGTGGCACAAGAACGTATCATTCTATAGCGCCTTATGTACTCATTCATAGAGATCCTACCAGTTCTTGGATTGAAAGGCAAATTAGGCACATCATATATTTTTGCACGAGCCCTTCTTGACCTATTTGGATCATCTTGGTCGTCATCAGACTCTCCATCAATATACTCATCTCGCTCATCCTCCACAGTCATATTGTGTAATATGATGCAAGACATCATGATGGAGTCCAAATTTTCTCGACTCCACCATCTTGCCAGTTCACTGATGATCTTCCACCGTGCTTATGGAATACCGAAAACTCTCTCAACATCTTTCCAGTATGCCTCTTGGTGTAAGGTAAACAACTTTTCGGCGTCATTCGCAGGGTTTGGAATTGCTTGGACAAGTGTCGCCCACTTTGAGTAGATGTCATCTGCCAAGTAATACCCCATATTGTATTGACGGTCGTTGATGTAGTAGTCAAGTTGAGGTGCTTTACCTTCCGTCAGCCTATTGAAGAAGGGTGAACACCCAAGAATTGTAAAGTCATTTTGGGATCCAGGGACTCCAAAGAAAGCACGCCAGATCCATGTATCATACGAGGCAACCGTCTCTAACACAACACTTGGCTTTCTCGACCTTCCGCAAAAGCCTCATTGCCATCCGATGGGACAGTTCTTCCAATCCCAATGCATATAGTCTAATGACCCTATCATGCTCGGAAACCCACAGTCTTCAGCTTTGCGAATAAGTCGATCCAGATCTTCTTGATTTAGCTCGCGAAGGTACTCTTCTTTGTAAACCTGAACAATTCTGTCACATAATTGTTCAAGAGTATCAAGGCATGTAGACTCAGATATACCATGGGTTTCACCCATCAAATCAGCTGGGGAGCCATAGGCCATCATTCGGAGTGCAACAGTAACCCTCTGATGAGGTGAGAAACCAGGGCGGCCTGCTCTGTCCCGTTTCTATCGAAAGTATGGATTGACCTGCTGGACATCACGAAGTAAACACTGGAAGACATGACGCATCATCCGGAAACGACGTCTGAAATCCTCTTCTATGTACACCAAGTTGAGGTTGAAGTAGTTGTTCATCAGATTGGCATGCGTCATCGCTCTATTTCATGGTTTGTAAGAGCGACCAGCAACAAAGCCACCCCATTGAGGTTGTTCCTGAGTTGGCTGACACACCATGGTCGCAGCCATGGCTGCTGCTCTGTTTTGTATGTTGCGTCATGCTTCATCGTCTTCATCAGACTCCTCATCTTCTTGTCTCACATGCGCCCATTTTTCTTCCAATTTGGATTTGGATGAGGACCCCCAGTCAGAATTCATTGCAAACTTGAATTGAAAGAGATTGAATTCAAAGGTATGTGAATTATAACCCAATATCCACCCTATTTATAGCCAAAAAAATTTCAAATCCAACAGCTAGCTGACGTCACTTAGCCGTTGGATTTGAATTTAAGTTGTAGTTTTTAAATAATAAATTATGTTTGGTCCTATGGCCCTTTGGCCCTCGGTTGGATATGTTTGTTTGTGATAGGGCTAAAACGAGCCCTTTGGCCCTTAATTGGAGATAGTAACAAATATGGACATGCACTGTTTATTAAAATATTTATTTCTTGGAGAGCCAGAGGGCTAAAATGAGCTATTTGGCCAGCCTTCGATTGGAGATGGCCTAACGTCGAAAAGAAAAGCCATAGCTGATTGCTTATAGCCTATGGCGAGGAAGAAAACTTCATGCCTAAATATTTAAAAAATAAATAAATAAATTGATTTAAATACAACCACTAGTCCTAAGAAAAGAAATTCTAAATATAACATTCACCAAAATTTTGGGTCTGTAACATTTTCCTATAGGGTTCGTGTTCGGCCCTTTCTTCTCGAAGTTCTTGGCTTCGTCATTGCCAGCTAGCTTTTAGTTTGGTTGTGTTTTTCTTTCTAATGGTGACAAAGATTCTTAGTTTGAATCAATCCTATTGTTAAAAAAAATAATGCATTTTTGAAAGTCTTCAAAAAAACGGTTGGTAGGTGATGAATATATATACAGAGTGGAAACCTAAGTAATGGAATAATTTTTTTTGTCCAATTGGATTATTAGTTTCCGTAGTAATAGAAAAGTCGGAAGAAAGATGACGTGCGTAAAAAAATTAGGTTTTAAATCTATGTGGTGAAGTCTATTAGGATTTAGTTCCAAAATTATAAATTTCGTCAACTCTCCATTAATTGCTAGCATGTGAACCACACATGTGCGATTAAAATGGAAGTTTGCGTTAATTGTTAGCATGTGAATCTCACATGCTAACAATTAACGAAGAGTTGAGGAAGTTTTAGTTTTGGGTCTAAATTTTAACAAATTTCAATATAGGAATTTAAATCCAATTTTTTTACCACAAGAATAATCTTCTGACTACCTTATCATCAATGGCAGATCTATGAATTTTTCACCGGGTTGGCTAGCTTAAAGATTAAATCTTCATAAACAAAGAAACTTGATACTGTATTTTTCACAATATCAGCTAGCTTAAGAAAATTTCACAAGGTGAGCCAAGAATTTTCGTTATTAAACAAATACGTGTTAAAATTCAAACAAATCCAAACTTGTACATTTACAAGAAGCAATGAGAAAAAAGGATGTAAGAAAAAGAGATGGCTTGGAAACTCTATTATATAATTTTATATAATTAAACTGAGAGAATTCGGATGAGTGACTGAATATATAGCGGGCTACATTCGAAAATTAAAAGGCAAAAGAGTGAAATAAAGTGACCCGTCGAAGACCATAACATAAGCAAGCGTCAAGATTTCAAAACGCTCCTTGAACAAACATGTCGGACTAATACTAAACTTACGTCGTTTCCCATGATGACGTGCATGTGGTGACGTCGTTGCATCTTACGTGTAATCAGAGCGCCACTCGTGGTCATATCATATATTTTTCCAACACGTATATTACTCAATATTTCAATACAAATTCTCAGTCATGCCAGGAATCAAAGCCACTAAACATTCGTTGAATCAATTGTGAAAGTTCCTTGAATTTACCAGCAAGATTCAAGACCCCCAACAAATACCCTAAACCTATAGCTATATATATGTGTGTGTGTGTATATATTGCTACTTCATCGGATTATATATTGTTCTTCTCCCTAGCCTGTTAACAGTATAGTTATATCAGCAATCTGCAGGTTCTTGAATCTTTACATCAACTTATCTGAATCTATAAACATGGATGCTCGTACCCTTAACAAGCAAAAGGTACTGAATTTGATCTATAAACGCGGTTTTGATTTATGGGTTTAACGGAGGGAATTAAACTCTGAACTTAGCATAATCCTTACGCATTTCTACACGCACTCTCACCACTTTCCTTGGACGTAGCATAATCCTATCCCATTTCTGCATGCACCATCACCGCTTGAGTTAACCCCCACGGACTCTTCATGACCTAGGGTTGAATAATTTATGAGATCGTTTGATGATTTTGCTTTTGTATTATGTCTGATGATCGTGACCAGGTTGTAGATAGTGTTCAAGAAGACTTGCAACGTTTGAGGAAAGAGAATGAAACCCTAAGATTCCTGCTTCAAGTTATGACCACCAAGTGCTCAACACTCGAGCAGCAGCAGCTGCGCCAAATGCATATCCAACAACAACCGTGTGATCATCGACATATCATGACCACGAATATCAACAGCGCGATTACGAGCAAGAGACAGAGAACTGATGAGCATCGCGATCAGTTTCCGGCATCCCACAATAGGACATCACAGTTCCTAGTGAAAACCGATTCTAAAGACAACAGCCTTGTAAGTCAAGTCGTCCCTTATAGTGTAGAAAATTAGATATAAACCTAAAAGCATTAGGTTTATTTATTAATATTAATTGTGAATTTAATTGAACTAAATTAATTAGATCGTGAAAGATGGATATCAATGGAGGAAATATGGACAGAAGGTCACCAAAGACAACCCTTCCTCCCCTCGAGCTTATTTCAGGTGTTCCTTCGCTCCTCGATGCCCTGTCAAAAAGAAGGTACGTATAAATGAACCATTTTTCCAATGAAATCAAGTTTTTTTATTAATTTAATTACAAATGAACTCACCAATATTTTTGTTCTTCTAGCTGAACTTGTTTATCCTGTGTTTTCCGCTGCCTCAATTTTAGGTACAGAGGTGCATAGAGGATGATTCCGTCCTCGTGGCGACGTACGAAGGAGAGCACAACCACGACGCCATCAATGATTCTGTACCATTTGGACAATTTTCATGTTCACATATTAATTTTCCTTCAAGTGGTATCGGGACTAATAATGATGTGATTAATATAAGTCCCTCTCCGCCGGAGCCTGTAACGCTCGATCTTAGTCTCTCGGGATCCAGTAATCAAGAAAATGGAGGATTGGGAAGCCCTCCAAGCATGGTTAGCCCCAGAAGAGTTGAGGATTACGTTGCTTCGTTAACCAAGGATCCTAATTTCACACAAACTTTAGTTGCTGCAGTTGCACGTTCTATTGCAACACCTGCAAATATACCAAATTCATAGATTGGAGCGGATAACTCCTTATAGCCAAGATACGTAGAAGAAAGAAATGATGCAATTTTGTCAAACTTGACGGTCGAAGACGAATAACGCATTAAGAAAGCTTATCATTTAAAATTCCCACGAAATGATGACTTTCATTCGTGCCTTATCCCTTTCGATCACCTCAAAATGAAAAATCATTCACCTTTACTTTTCAACATAAATTGTATTTTGTAAGTTATCTGCTGCAATTCAACCATAATTATTAATTAAATGAGCAGTGTTAATATTCAAAGGCTTGCAATTTAAGTGGTTGAGTATTTATTCATTCACCGGAGGTCCTGTCTTCAATTCCGCACTTCTCCGAGAGTCTCAAACTTGAACACGTGTGCCCAGAGTGACATGAGAGTGGTTGGTGCTATACGTCATGGAAAATTGGACTAGGGATTTGATTATATCACATGATTAACCATTTTCACCATGTCATTATCCACTTAGTTGAATAATAATACCAACCCAAAGTTGTAGACAACAAGCACAATTGACTAGAGCTTCAAGACAAAGACCAAAACCTACCAAAAGAGCATAGCTCCGGCCTTTGCCCTTTCCTCTATACCAAGAGCCCATGGGAGGGAGAGCAAATAGGAGTTTTTCTGCATTTCATTCGATTGTCTTTGTTCGTATGAGATTTTCTAGTATGTTTCGATGTATCCTATTCACCAGAATTTTAGCCGTTAAATCTAATGGTAAAAATCCTAACATATGAGATACGTTAGAGCATATACTATGATGTTTGTCATTCATATGGCCCATTCTCAAAAAATTTAGATTATATTGCCTTTTTCTATTCCCTTGTATCAAATATTTGCATCCCTACAACTAAAATTAGGGATGGGAAAAGCCGAAAAGGAAACCTAAAAAGCTAGCTACTGTGTATATTTATACAACAAAATTCTTCATTCGTATGGTACAAGTCGCTTGTTGAACCGGACTCCGTATACACTCCAGCATCTCTGCTCCAGAAAACATTAAACTGAATTAACGGAAACAACGAAGAAATCACAAGAGACGGATCAGAAGTTCCGAAAACAAAATGAGAGGATGAAATGGGCTTACTACTTAAAGTGACCTCTCCCTTCTGTATACCACCGGCTTTACTTTAAAATGAAGATGAAAACATTCTTCTGCACGTCACCAGAATTGGATGTCTCAGCCGTATTTGTGTTCACGATCCTCTGAACCTTTCAACGGATTTCATCCACGGAGTGAAAAAATATATCCACCGGAGAACAGCTTTGGTTGCGAAAGGGAACAATGGTGATATATATCGTTACGACTTAATGCTGGCACTCATACTGATTCTGTATCAAGAGCTCGGAGTCTTTTTTGGAAAGATTTCCCGCTTTCATCTTCTCATTTTCCGCCTCCTTGAGTGCTTTCTTCTTTTCAAATTCAAGCTGCTTGCAGTTTTCCTCATGCGCTCGGACAAACAACTTCACAAAGTTGAACAGAGTAGATACAACTGCATGACAAAGTTGAACAGAGTAGATACAGTTTTCCTCCTTGAGTGATTTCACAATATTGTCCGTGAAATCACATTACTTCATTCTTAGCATCTAGTCAGAGGATCAATAAACAGTTTGCATGTTCCTAAGAATGAGCAACACTCAACGCAGAGGGTATAGACCAAGACTACTTCTGAATCGTCACAGAATATTTATGGATGAAAAGAATTACCTATGGTTCATAGAAAATCAGAAACACAACAAAGTTAGAAAAAAATGTACCTTGCTCAAACGGGCAACGAGCAGGATCTTCCCCAAAATAAAGAGCTAATGCATCTGCATTTCTCCCCTGAAGACAACCACGTTGAAGGTAAGTTTAACAATGTTTCTCTTAAGATGTCACAAGCAAACCCAACAGCTTAAAAAAATTGAGACATACCACAGTAGAATAAAGTGATGCCAACGACCTCACTTCGGCTTCAGCATGACCAAGAAACTCCTTTAGCGTCTGAACATTTCTCAGTAGATAAATTAAATTAGCATCAAAATAGATCTATCAAAAACAGGATCAAACCACAAGCACATTATGATCTTTGTATAACAACTTGAATGAGAGGCAGTTGTTGAACTTTGCTATCGGTGATCAAGCGTTTATTATGATGGTCTTTAAGTTTTATATGTGAGCCAATTATGTCATCTAATATAGTTTCTGCAAGCCAAATGTGCCAAATAGTTTATGCATGTCACCTTGCGAAACGTTTCTGACACAGGACCATCATTTTCGGAGGCAGTCAACTCTTGCACAACCTTCTCTAGCCCTTTACTAATGGCTTGCATTTCCTCTGCCAAATATTTCAATTGTACCTACATCATAATTAAAATTTAGCTCAGTCCACACCCAATGTATAAATGTTCACATTACCTACAAGAATTAGGGGAGAAAGAAAAAAAAGGAGACATAATACCTTTGTTGAAGCCTCCAAACTAACTACGTCTTTCGGAAAATCAAGAAGTTCTGGCAGCTTCTCCGCAAGCACCTGTGGTTTGTTGGAGAGGAATTTTATAGAATTGTCAAAGTTAAAAATTATACACTAATAGAACAACTCCATCTATAAGATCAGTTTGGGACTTAACCAAATAAACGTTTTCTATATGCTTAAACTTCTCCAGATCAATATGCACCAAGTGACGGAGAAAAGTTCCACAAAAGATTAAAAGAATGGACTAAAAGGCTTTAAAGAAATCACCTTACAGAGGTAATGCATGAGAGTCATCTTGTTATTACGGGCTCGTGTATCAGTGAGCTTAAGGAGACTATCCAATCGAAATCCAATAGCAGAACCTACAGGTATAATTAAAAAGACTAAGAACAAAATTAATCAATGCAAAACAAGGACAAATGAGCTTATTTTACAACATTTTTGCAACAATTACACATCTGCCCAACCCTAACTTGCAACTTTGTTTCATTTTTATCACACCATAGTCAATGTATGCAGTGATTCACCATGTGTTCAAACCATATACATCATGATGATGTATTAACACAAAATGGTAACCAACAAAATCCACTCACCTCTTGCAGTCCCATGATTCAAGGCATTACCCAAAGAAAGAATGGTTTGCATGATCCTTTTCAGCTTTTCCGAACTTCTGATCTGATAAGCATGTTAGTGGAAATAGATTAAGAGGTGAACTTATCAATCACAAATGAAAACATATGTACTCAAAAATGAAAAGTTGCTTGCCTCATCAGCCACTGAATTGACCGTGTTCAAATTCCTTCTGAGGTCGAAAACCTGACAAATTGCAACACCATGGACAAGTGAATAACACGAAGCACAACAGAAACAGAACGCATTGGGAATAATACAGTCCCCTCACCTGGGTATGGAATTGTATTTTAAATGAGAAAACTCTAAGCTTGGGCTCTACCCGTGGAACTTTCATTAATTCAAGGAAAAACTGTCATAAAATGCACAAAGCAATTAATTAAAGCATAAAATGTAGAGAGAGACACTGGGAGATGGGAGTTAAGATTCTTATCAATGTGATTTCTCCCAAAGAGTTCAGTACTAAAACAAAACTAAGACTAAATTCAAAGTGCATCTAGAGTTATGCAGTTGACACCAAAATATATTTTATTCAGCCAAACGGTAAGCAACAAGAAGCTAGCATATAATTAAAATGCGCAGAATTATAAAGTCAGCACTTGCCTTGCTGTCAACAAAATGATTTCTCAATTGAAAAGAAAGGAGAGGTAAGGGAAAGAGGGAAAACATAAAATCCACTCACCTGTTCACATTTTCCCAAGTTTTCCTGGTCTCCATTGTAACCCTGAGCACCAAATCATGATTTGTTACTCAGAACAGAAGCCTTGTATACTTATTGTAAGCAATTTAAATTAAAAATAACAAGGGAATATTTATAGAAGCTCTCACAGTGGCATGAAGCAGAAGATTACAACGAGATAAAAGTACCTTGAGTAATTCCATCTCTTCTTTTGTTGGACAAAATTTTATGAGGTTCTCAACCTGATCAATATCTAATGCAGAATCGTCCAAGGCAAGCACTGAACTCTGAAAGATGTCAGTAGGAAAGAAAAGGAACAAATTAGACAAGCTATCATTAATGTAGGAACTTCTGTACCAAGATCATTGCACCCAACATCCAAAAATCAGAACACAAGTTGATATCATGCATCTTTTCAGCAAAGAAACAGCCACTACTTACTAGTATTTGAAGTTTTGAAATTGTAACTTAATCAGTATTTAACTCCCGTTTATTTGTTTATAGAACCACAGACTAACTCAAACTGTTGAGGATATACAAGAAAACATGTCCATTTAGGTTTAGCTTACCATCAAATCAGGCAAAGGGATTTTTACTTTAGTAAGCATTATTTCGCAATTATATGCCCGTCTTAGCTCAATCTGCAAGAGCCAGAAAATTTCTCATTAGAATTGAGGTGGCAAGGGAAGACTATATTAAATTAATTCAATACAACAACAAAAAGGTAAAACCAAAAACACGCTAGACAGATCCTCATTTCAAGCCAGTTAACTAGCAATAACACATTTACCAGATTTTTCCAATATGCAAAAAAAGGAGAGCTCGTGCAAGAAATAATGACGACTTTATGACCAAGCACAATTGCTATTGGTTCTGTGGAAAAAAAAAAAAAAGGAGAGTGCTGACTTTATAATTCTGCGCACTTTAATTATATGCTAGCTTCTTGTTGCTTACCTGACCTAGTATATTGCATACTGGGTCAGGTAAGCCCACCCTGTAATACAGATCGACACAACTCTAGTTACCCACAAATGAAGTAAAACCAGTATGCAATGCAAATTACCAGCTGAACTTTTTCAGATTTAGGTCCTTTGGCACGACCACCAGATTTTCCTCCTGTATTCCCATTGCCTGAATTTGGAGCAGCCGCAGAAAAAAGACTCTCGAGTTCTTTCATGTCAAACTCTGGAGGCCTGGAGCAGAGCAACAGATTCAGAATAATAGGGAGCCAATTGTATGAATATATAAAAACTAATAAATTATTTACAAAAGTGGCATACTTGGTTGCTTCATCAGCTTTTTGTGCTTCAGCCCATAAGCTTCCGTGCATCGCTCTTGTTAATTTTAGCCAATGATATGGCTTTAGATTGGCCTTTTTAGGTTGAGGCTGATTTCTAGAACTTGGACGCATTAGGCCCCGTCCCTTCAGACTAAATGGAAGACCAGAAGGTGGTCCAGGAATTGAAGGAATATTACCATTACTATCCCTGGAGTTGGATGTGGGGGAACCACCAGATTTTGATACCCCATTGGGAAGAGGAGGAGGTGGTACAGGTGGTACAGGTGGCACAGGTGCAGCAGTCTGGGATAAGGACTCCTTCGGTGCCAAAGCTGGAGGAGGGGGCGGTGGTGGTGCAGAAGGTGTTACAGTTGAAGTTGAGGCAGGGCCTGAACGTGGAGGAGGTGGAGGAGGTGGAATGGGGCCAGATGTGACTGCTGAAGAAGCAGAACCAAGGGGTGGAGGGGGAGGGGGAGCATCAGTGGAGGGGTTCTTGACTGTGGATGGTGGTGGCCTTCCTGAAAATGGAGGTGAAGGAGGGGGAGGTGGGGTTGAAACTGAGCTCTTGACAGAGGATGACATTCCCTGGAAGGAAGAGGGAGGTGGAGGGGGAGTGGGGGGTGAGACTGATTTCTTGACAGAGGATGATGTTCCTAGAAAGGATGAAGGAGGGGGAGGAGCAAGGGGAGCTGAACTTGAGTGCTTGAGAGAGGATGATGGAGATTCCTCCAAGGATGAAGGGAACAGAGGAGGAGGAGGGGGCGATGAAATTAAATTCTTGACAGAGAGAGATGGAGATGACCCTGAAAAAGATGGGGGTGGAGGAGGGAGAGGGGGAGCTGAAATTGAGTTCTTGACAGGGGAAGATGGAGATGCCCCTGAAAAATGAGGAGGTGCAGGGGGAGGGGGAATTGAAACTGAGCCCTTGCTGTCAGAGGATGAAGATGTCACTGACTGACTACGAGGTCGAGGTGGAGGTGGAGGTGGAGGTGGAGGTGGAGGTGGAGGTGGAGGTGGAGGGGGAAGAGGAACAGATGCTAACTGACCTTTACCCTGTAATGTAGTTTTAGTGTGCTCGTTAAGCAAAGACTCTGGGGAATTTGAAGTTTGTTGTAGAAGTTCTAGTGGCAGAGGAGAAGGTGGAGTAGCAACAGAAACCTTTTCTACAGTTGCAAGCCCAGAAAATTGCAACGAAGAAGGTGGTGGTGCGGGAAAAGACAACTTACCAGGTTGGACAGATTTAGGTAGAGACCGTAGAGTTAAATCAGGAGCTGATGTGACATGCGATGGGGGAGATACAGTTTCAGGCTGTCGGATTTGGTCTTCCCTATTATATGTAGCATGATCCTGCAACAGAGCAGTAATGCCAAGAGCTGAGGGTGCACTTTGATATCTTGATATCGGCACAGGCGATCCTTGCAAGGAATTACAAAATGAAACTGGTGCAGATAGGGAACCTTGACGTGCTCTCTGAGATATGATTTTAGAATGGGTAGGGTGTAGGAGAGCAGCTTGTAGGTCTTGGGGTTCAATCTTTTTTCTGATTAAACCACTGTCTAGAGAAGGTTGAATGTTGGTGATAGATAGTTTCCCAAGAGCCATATATGGAGGACTCTTGATACTATTTTCTGATGCCCTTGGTTCTGTTTTGCGGCATTCAGGAAGTGATTCTACCAACAAGTTGGCTGCCTCTGTAGCATGAGCAGAAGCACTATCATGTCTCCCCTGAGCCATAGAGGTGGTACTCTTGATATCAGTTGCTGATGAGTTCACTTCTGATTTAATAACATTTTCTGTTGCCTTTGGTTCTGATTTAACTTTTCGAGGAAGTGATTCTAACAATAAGTTGCCTGTCTCTGTGGTATGAGCAGAAGCACCATCATGCTTTCCCTGAGCCACAGATGTGAGACTCCTGACATCATTTTCTATTGATTTAACTTCTGAACGAAGTTTTTCAGGAATTGATTCAAGCGAAAAGCTCCCTGTCTCCGTAGTATAACCAGAAGCACTATCATGTTTCCCCTGAGCCATGAATGTGGGACTATTGATATCATTTTCTGATGAATTCACTTCTGATTTAAGTTTTTCATGAGTTGAGACCAGCAATAAGCTGCCTGTTTCTACATTATGCAAAGAAGCACTATCCAGTTTATGAAGAACGCCTGACGAGGCAATCTTCTGGAGCACATGCGTTACATCTGCCTTTGGATCTAGCCAATCTACGTTGCTAAAAATCTCCTGAACTTTTGCAAAAGCTTCCACAGGAAGGCCATCTTTCCCCTCCATACCAGGCAAATCAATAGATATAAGAGAAGAAGCAGCATCCATCTCCGAGAAAAGAACCTTCATCCAGATAAAATTATTAACAGTAGTGATAATGATTACCTGATAATGATTACCATGTGCTCTTAAACATGAAGTTGAAATTTCACTAAACAAAAAGGAGAACGCAAAGGGTAGATGAGTACCTCTGCTCTGAAATTCTGGGGAAATTGATCCTTAACATTCCATAAGATGTCTATGTCCTCACGATTAAGCATCAAAATATTGGACCTTATAAAGGCCGTATTGAACATGATCCGAAACATCATCTCTTCGCGTTCCAGATCACTATCCAGACTAATACACTCTAGAACCACATCACCTTGGATATGGCAATGTATATCAATTTTAACTAGTTCACAATCTGCCTGCACCAAGAAGTTAAGAATTAAAATGAAGTTCAAAGCAAAGCATCAACATATAGATAAAAGAAACCATGACATGCAACTATCCAACTTAAGATAATAGCACATGAGAACAGATTTCCAAAAACTTCCAATAGGGCAGTTAAGAACTTAAGAGTACAGTTGGAAGGGTAAACGATCCAAGCACATGAGAGCAAATTACCAACAAAAAGCTCTTCCTTGTTCAGGAAGAGAAAAATACAATCTACAATTACCAAAAGAAAAAACATATAAATGAGAGTAAAATGACTTCAACCACCTGCTTGTAATGTCGTACTAATTTGCTCCTTTTTGGAGTTGAGAACAAAACTTTAGGAGTTCGATCAGCAGCCATAAAAGGGTCCTGTCCATATATTCTAAATATTGGACGGCAACCTCCCTCTCCATCCATATTAGGAATAAATCTAATGATGATGCAGTCCAACGTAAGCGCCCTATCCAGTGGAGGCCATTCTGATCCCACATTTCTTCTTGTTATATACTGCAAATACCTCAGTTGCGAAGGCATGGGATTCAACGGTGACATTAAGTGCAAAAGTTCCCTAGGTGCTTGTTTGTAAATCATGTCCAACGTCTTGTGCTCCTCAGTGTACTGCTTCCTGTAAATCAAGAGTGCAGCCAGCATGAATGCCAATACCAACCAACCACCTCGTTCACAATGCATCAAGAGCACATTATGTTGCCCGAGTGAAAGCCAGCTTTCACTTGACCTCAGGAAGTGGTGGATCGCTTCCATTGTGAGTAGCGCGCAACCTTCGTAGTGGCGAGGATATTCCATTATTGTCATGTCATACTCAGACAATATGTTGCAAAGCAGGCTTTGGTTTTCTCCATCTCGAAAGTTAAAGACCATGAATGACGCATCAGGAAACTGGTCACGCAGTTGTCCTGCTATGCCTCCTATGTAGACTTTATATTCATCTTCTTCCAAAACGTCGGTGGTAAAACAGCAATCAAAAACTACATGTGTAGAGAAAACAATTACCAACAAGTAAATATACATAGTTTAGATTCTTCTGCAGTGTAAGGGCATAACTATACATAGAACATGTGAACAAGCCAGCAAATACAAAACAAACTGTTTCCTTCTGAAACATTCATCAGCATTCAACTGTTGAAGGATATACATATTAGAAAGTATATAAAGAACACAAAAAATTGATAAATTCCACATTCATGCGTACATTGTATCTGTGTGAAATTTGTATATCACCACACCGAAATAAAGTTTCACAATTTGTGTCTGTGTGCAAATGAAGTAGCGACTTTAGATTCATTTCTTCTTTTAACTTTAGAGCACAACAGTTAATTGCCAGATAAAAAATTCTAGCAATATACGGGAACTTTAAACTTGTCCGGCGTGTGCCCACAAATCAACCCTAAACCCTATTCCCAGGACATATTAAACAGAGCCTCCCCAATGTCTGTATCGGTCAAACTAGTGCAGTTCCATTCATGCAGATTCTGTCCAACTAATGCAGTTCACTTCATTCTTAGGAATCCCAAAAGGCACAGTAAATATGCATCTCCAAATATAGACATCTTCTCAAATTGCAAACAAGCAGCTCCTAGTTCAGATTCTAACAACAACACACGAAAAAAAAAGGAACAAAAAGAAGGAAAAATACCAGTAACACAACCCACATTCAAGCCATTGCACAAATTTAACAAACATCATCTTCAATAAACCAAATTTGAAAGAAATTAAAGCCCAGAAAAGCATACCATAAACCCTCTCAGATATCTCCAAAAGCCCATCCGGCGGCTTCCGGAAGAAGAACTTCCTAAACAACGCCATTGTTTCTCAGGATCCGAAAACGTCCCTCCAAAAACGATACCTAAAACCCCTCCAATTCAACCCACATTGCTCCGAAACGCAAAACCCATCTCCGCTCGAATGCCCAAATCACAGTATCCCCAGAGGAATTAAATAACCAAGCCCCATGACAGAGAAAAAGAGAGAGAGAGAGAGAGAGAGTGAATGTTGACGAACCAGAAGGAATGGATTTTGCTGGGTTTCTACGGAAAGTGCTTCTGAGAGACTTAGCTTTCACATTCACACACTTATTTGTTGTGTGCGTCAGAGAGGGAGAGAGAGAGAAAGACTTAGCTTTCAATCAACAATGGGGTATCTTCTTCTTCCTACATTGTATCAGAAAAATGTGGAGAGAGAAAGAGGGAGGGAGAGGAGAGGAGAGAGAAAGAAGTCGGATATGGCGTTAATTTTTTTGGTTGAGGAAAGAGGGGGATCTGGGGTTTGTCTCTGTCTCTGTCTCTGTGTGCGTCTGCGTCTAACGGGTTTAGGGGAGAGAAAGGACGCGATTAGAAAACAATGATGATTATTTTGATTGCTTTGATGGCACATCATCGCACGTGTGTTATCGACACAATTCACATTGCTCGTCGTTTATCTCTGAATAGTAGTTGTCTTTGTGCATCGAACTCTCTCACGTGTCGCGATAGTAACATTTTCGATTTTTTGTACTTTTGAAAATCCAACGGTCCAGATTATTAAAGATCCTCAAAACGTCACGTGTCCAAGCCGTTGAAAATCATAAGTGGCCTACTTCAACGAAGCCCACCGCTAAATCAATGTATTATTTTCGAACTCTCCTCTCTCCCCTTAAAAAAAAGACAAAAAAATTAAGTCATTGAACTTTACTAGCATCCCATCTATTTTATTTTGCTAATGAATGAACACCTTACATTCCTTGATTATGTAGTAATGCAAAGTACCTAAAATGGAGGTGTACATTACATGTAATATAGATGAGCATTATCAATTTGGATTGGTTTATTTTCTTAGTTCAAATGACAGAAGATGAAGAAAAATGATAGCAATCTTCTTCTTTTGATCTTGTCGACTTTCATTTTATCCTATAATGTTGTTTGACGATCAAAATCATCTATTTTCTAGAACCATTTAAATATCATCTAAATATTAACGGAATCATAAATCGTTTAGTCATTTAATTGTTATCGAATAAATAAACGAACCATGTTTATCATCAAACAATGAAGTTTTGACAATACAAATTGAACAGTTAAATGATTCTAAGTTGGTTTGTTTTTTGCTTAATTGATCTTTAAAGGGTTATCTAGAAAGTAGATTGTTTAGATTATCAAGCAGCGTTACAAAATGAGTAAGAGAGCCGAGAAGGTAAAACAATAAGTTATAAGTAGAAAATTGCTAGCATTCCCTCAAAATAAATGCCTAACAATGAAGATCATACATTCTAAATCTGCAATATGTTTTTTATAACAAAGTATTTATATTAGCTTAATTTCATAGTGATTAGTAAAAGAGTTAATGAGTTTAATTGGGTCCAAATTGTTACACACTGCCCCGGACTAATGTGATGCTACAACTTGTGATGTAGTTTCTTTTGTTTTTCTTAACCGTTTGAGAAGAATTTCAAATTTGCATTTTCCAACATTCGTAACTTATTATTGTTAAATAAATTGACGTAAAACAAAATTGAGTAATTATATGAAAATTAATTAAAGAGTGCTACTAAGCACACCTCATTGCCTTATTTTTCCACCCACATTTTAATGAAAATGTTAATGACATGTTTATCCTTGTAGAAAAAGACTTTTAAATCCCTACCCATTTCTCTCCACCACCGTCTCTCTTCCCCGTTCTTCTCTCTTCCATTTCATCTCTCTACATCCGAGAGAAAGATCCAGTTTTTCCGGCAGGGGAAGAACTTCAAGAATCTGCCGGCAGCCAGCATTTCTCATTGTTCGTTTCTATGATTTCTAGGGCTCCAATTCCAAATATGTTAATCAATTTGTAGTGTTTTCCAATAAATTTTTAACTTTTCGACGTTTTAATGCAATTTTGAATTGCATCTTTAATTTGATAGCTTCCAGCTCATTTGAATCAAATCTCATCTTTAGAATTTTTTTACTTTCACTTTTTGGATTTAATTCTTTCAATTCGAACGAAATTAGTTGAATTGAAGAAGCAGATCTCTTGCTCTCTGCAACTCTCCAATAAAACCAATGACTGTGGCTTTCAAGGTTGTAAATTTTCACCAGATAAATTTCTAGGTTTGTTCAGTTTGTACTGTTAGAGATTTGCAATCTTGATTTGGTGTAAAGTTAGTTCAGGGGGAAGGGACTGGTGGTGGAAACATAACATTGGAGGTGTGGTGGTATAAAGGTTATTTTAGGAATAATAGTAGGTGGGAAAATAAGATTTAAATTTTTTATGGTGGTGGGTAAAAAATAGGACAATGGGATGGGTTTAACAACACTCTTAATTCAATTATGAGGGACTGTAATACAATTAAAAATTAACCTCAAAAATAAGTATACCAGATATGTCAAGCATAAAAAAGTTTCAACTAATTGTCATTAACAACAACAACAAAGTCTTATCTCAATAAGTAGAACCACTGTATAGATCTAGAACATCATTGTGCTCTATTTTTCACCAAGTCTTCGCTAGCTCCAAGTACTTCATGTATTTTCTTAAAGTCTCTGTCCAAGTAGGTCTTCCTCTACCCTTTTCCCCCTATGTTTCTATCTCATAAGGGTTTTTATCACAAATGGTCCCTGACATTGATCAAACACATCATTTTGGTACCTGACATAGAAAATCAATAAAAAAGGTCCCTGAGATTGATCAAACACATCACAAATGGTCCTTCCGTTAAAAACTCTTCGGGCAATTTTCAAAGCTTCGTAACTCAATCGTTTCTTAACCAAATTCGACCCATAATATATCAAAATGAAGATAGGAAAGTGTAGAACAAGATTATACCTATTTGGAAGCCCAATGGTTTCCGAAGATGGCCGGAAAATAGCCTAAAATGTGACTGGTCCGCGGAAAAACTGGAAAACTCGCCGAAAACTGGGTAAACTTTAAACGTTCATAACTTCTTCAATAATCAACGAAATCGAGTGATTCAAAAACGAAAATCATACTTATCGACGAGACGAAGAGAATGATATCTTTCTTGATGGCTAACTCACCGTATTTTGGCAGGAAAACGGATCAAAATTGGCTAACTCGAAAATGGTTATCCAATTTTGAGCCGTTTTCCGGCCAAAATACGGCGAGTTAGCCATCAAGAAAGATACCATTCTCTTAGTCTCGTCGAGAAGTATGATTTTCATTTTTGAATCACTCAATTTCGTTGAGTATTGAAGAAGTTATGAACGTTTAAATTGTACCCAGTTTCCGACAAGTTTTCCAGTTTTTCTGCAGACCAGTCACATTTGAGGCTATTTTCCAGCCATCTCCAGCAACCGTTGGGCTTTCAAATGGTATAATCTTGTTCTACACTTTCTTATCTTCATTTTGATATATTATGGGTCGAATTTGGTTAAGAAACGATTGAGTTACGAAGCTTTGAAAATTGCCCAAATAGTTTTTAACGGAATGACCATTTGTGATCTGTTTAATCAATCTCAGGGACCATTTCTATTGATTTTCAATGTCAGAGACCAAAATGATGTGTTTGATCAATGTCAATGACCATTTGTGATAAAAACCCATCTCATAATGACATTTTATAATCGGAGCATATGTATCTTCGTTTCTCATGTCAAAATCACCTTACTCGGTTTTTTTTCGTCTTATCTTCAATTGTAGCCAGTCTTACGTTACCTCAAAAATCTTCGCCTACCTTAATCATTTTTCTTTTAACTACAACTAATTGCCATTGACCAACAAAAAAAACGAAATTTTTGGCGAATAAAAAAAACGGTTTTGGACAATTGGACGTCCACATTCCGACCAGAATCCGTAAATTTGCATGTAGATTCTTAGAACTTTATGGTGACCGATTCGCAGTGGGAATTTATATATTGTCCTTTATGATTGGAATTTAAATAAACAAAACTAAGACAAGTAACCAAATAATAGAGGGGCACTCTGTTTATTATTTCCATTATTATTGGTTGGTGGTATGTCGGTATCACGACGAATGGCACAATAGCTCAGGACCTAACTAGAGAACCAATTATTTGTACTTTTCAACATGTCGTCATTTGCCATTCAGTAATACGATCTGGTGATTCATCTTCATTTAAAAGTGAGAGGTCTTAGGTTCAAATCTCGTGGATGGCGAATTCGATACCAAATTAGGTCGTCCATTGTGTGGCTTAACCGAACTCCCCCTCCCCTTAGTATAAAAATATATCAATGTACTAAAAAAAAGACATGTAGCCATTTTCATTCATTTCTTTTGTTCTAAGTGGTTTATGAGGTGTTAGGTCATAAGGTGCAGTATATTCACTAAGAAATACGTATGTGAAACGGAAACGTTGAAGTAACGGTGTCCAAAATTATTCGCGTGATGTATTGTGAAAAAGTTAAAATATATGGTGACACGGCCCAATCTCGATGTCCTCGGCACATCAAGATCGGGGCGTGTTAACATCCCACATCAACCAACGGAGATGGGGTGATGTGCCTTATATGTACATGCCCACCTCTATATAGCACGAGACCTTTTGGGAACTCACTAGCTTCGGATTCCATCGGAACTCCGAAGTTAAGCGAGTTCAAGTGAGAGCATTCCTAGGATGGGTGACCCACCGAGAAGTTCTCGTCTGAGTTCCCAGAAACAAAACTGTGAAGACGTGGCCCAAAGCGGACAATATCATGCTACGGCGGAGCCGGTCTAGGATGTGACAAAATGGTATCAGAGCCACTCTGCCGCTCGGTGTGAGTGTGCCAACGAGGACATCAGGCCCCTAAGGGTGGTGGATTGTAACATCCCACATCGACCAACGGAGAGGGGGTGATGTGCTTTATATGTACATGCCCACCTTCATATAGCACAAGATTTTTTGGGAACTCACTGGCTTCGGATTCCATCGGAACTCCGAAGTTAAGCGAGTTCGGGCAAGAGCATTCCTAGGATGGGTGACCCATCGGGAAGTTCTCGTCTGAGTTCCCAGAAACAAAACCGTAAGGGCATGGCCAAAGTGGACAATATTGTGCTACGGCGAAGCCGATCTGGGATGTGACATGTGGTGTCGTGTTATTGATCCAAGATGCTATATTGGCGGCCAAAAACATAGGTAAATTCTTCTTCTAAACCTTAATCTAATGTGGTAGATTTTGCACTACTAAACTTTTATTTTAGTTATACTTATTTCCTAATATTTGATACCAACTTGAAACAATTTGACAAAAATAAAAAAAATTAAGATTTTATTGACACGCCTCGATCCCGATGTCCGAGGGACATTAGGATAGCCATGTGATGGCCGACAACTAAGGGTGACGAAAGCCATTTAATTAATGCAAATGCCTATAACATGGGAAATCATGCATATAAGTTCATACGAAAACTAATATAATAAAATAATATTCAACTGCCAACAATGAATTCATAAAGATGCATAACATGTTCAGAGCATATTCTAATTCAGATTACAAGCAGAAAGTGCTATTACAAGAGTAGTAAAGTATAGGAGATAGCACAATGTCACTGGTATAGGAATGCCTCGTACGTCGGATCGTAGTCCTCGTTTCTATGTCCTGAGAGGGCGCAAAACAAACATGAGTGGACCAAGTTGATACATAAATAATACAAAATAGTTATCAACATACTAACCCCCAAAGTTTAGTGAAAACTAATAGCATAATAAGTGATAGGTTTTTCGAAAACCCTAGCATGCCATAAAACATTCATAAAACGTATCTCGTATATAGTGTGCTAACTAGTGGTATCATAAATGCCCGAAGGTAGAACATAGAACTCTTCATTCAGAACACTTCTTTCACAAGTATCAATCGCCCGTAGGCTCCTACAGCACATGCCCGTAGGCTCCTACAGCACCCACCCGAAGGCATATATAATATCAATCGCCCGAAGGCTCCTACAGCACCCACCCTAAGGCATATATATAATGACCACTAGATACGCACAAAATCATTGAACATAGTCTTTCCAAACATAGGTATATATATCTCAAAATCATCTTCATAGTATAAAGTCATCCATCATCTATACTATAAAGAAGTGTGTGAAAACATGTTCTAAATAGTATATTGTCATCCATCAGATACCCTACAAGAACATGGGTTCGATAGAAAATATCGTATTCCAAAATAAGCTCAGTATAGCATGAAAATCAATTTCTCATAAAACTTTCACAAAACGTATTCAATAAATCATGCTTTTCATGTATGCATTTATAGCAGTAAAATATGCATTTTTAGAAGGGGTCCACTCACAGACACTCCGTCGTAGTAAAGCCGTACAAAATAGGAATAATGGAATCGCCGCTAGTAATTGCACCTAAGCACATAAAAGGTTACAATTATTAAAACTATATTCAAACGATTGAATTTGGGAAACCGGACGTAAAAAACGGGTCCAGGACATTGAAATTAGCCTATGAGGGGTTTCAGACGAAACCTGAAAAAGTAAACGATCAACGTTGACCAGTCAAAGTCAACGGTCAGACCAAGTCGGGTCGGTCAAGGTCAATGGGTCAAATCGGTTCGAGTCAAATCAGTTTAGGGTTAGACCGGTTTAGGGTTTGGGTTTGGATCTAAAAACGGGTTGAGCCCTAGGGTTTTGGGCTTTAGGGTTTAGCTGGGTTTAGGGTTAGGCTTAGGGAGTTCAGGTTTTAGGTGGGCTGGATGCCAAGGCCGGAAGGCCTAAGCCCAGCCGGCCCTAAGGCCTAAGACCTAAAGGGTTTTGGGTTTCCAATTGGGCTCGGCACTTAGGCCTGGCCCCATTGTTTTTGGATTTTAAAAATAAAAATTAATTAATTAATCAAAAAGAAGAAATGGGTTGGGTTTTTAACGGGCCTAAGCCTGAGTTCTAAAACAGCCCAAAGGGTTTGGGTTCTTTAGGTTTGGGCGTGCAGGCCCGACTTTCACTAGGAAAGTAGGTCGGAGCTTCCTGTGCTCCGGTCGACACCAAAACTAAACCCTAGACTATCTAGGTGTCGAATTGAAGAGGGAGGTGAGATGGGTAATTTGGTACATTTGGTTCACCGTGAAATGGACCAGAGGTGGCCGGATTCTGGGTTTGAAAGTCGCGGGTGCGCCGGGGTCTTTGGGTGTCTCGTGCTTCACCGTGACTAAAGATGAGGAGAGGGAGAGTCCATGAAGGTGATGGCGGCGCTAAGACGTTAGTATAATTACAATAAAGCTTTAAGGGACCAAAATGTGATTTCAATAAAGCTTTAAGGGACAATAGTATAATTACAATTATTAAGGGGGTGGGGTTTCACATTTGTAGTATTCAGTTTTCAAAATTGAGGATGATTGTTTGAGACTGTTTTTGTAAGCATTGAAAAATGCTTCTTGACAATTAAAAGTGTTTATGGCCATGTTTTGTGGAAAAAAAATTAAAAGTATTTATGAGTTATAAAAACATTTTATATAGAATCATCTAATAATTTCTTGTTCACAAAGAACTTTTAGGAAGCACTTAAAATTTTATGGCTCGTTTGAAAATACTTGTAAAATAACAAAATGTTTTTTTTAAAATATTTTTTAACCAATTATTAATAAAAATATAAGTAAATCTTAAAAAAACACTTCAAGTATTTTTTGAACCCAAATATATTTTTTCTAAAAACGTTTTCAATCATTTTAAAAATATTTCCTATCTAATAGACTTGCGTCCAATATTTATTTATATATATAAAAAAGCACTTGTCGAATGGAATTGCTTCTATATCAAGAAAGTATCGTGATTGAGACGTGGATTTTGTACTTTTGGAATTGTTTTCAAACGTGGGAAGCATCATTTCATATTGTTTAATCACAATAATTCCAATTAACTTAAAAAGAAAAAACACAATTCAAATTTCAATTTCCCAATTTCATAATTCCCAAAATTACCAATTTTATTAAGAAAAACTAATGAAAAGGGTTTGAAAACTTTGAGTTTTAACGATAATGACAAAATAAAAGGTAAAATAAATAGTATCAAGATTGACTTTTTAATGTAAAAATATGATTTTTTTTTATTAAAATAAATAGGATCGACAGTTTTTTTTGTTAAAGTTCCCTATTATTATTATCGGAATTGGAAATTTCATAAACCCTAGGGATTTGTGCAGCCTCCTGACGCTCCCAGGCGCCATTGATGAGCTTCCCTCCATTTTTCTCCACAATTTGAATCTCTCTCTATCTCTCTCCTCACTTTCTCTCTCTACACACTGTCACCGGCTCATCGCATTTAACTCCGATGAGGAGGAAGAAGAAGGACGATCGCGATCCCTTCTTTAAAACCCTAAACATTCTCTCCCCTTTCCGTTACTCCAAGGCTCGCCACATCCGCATCGCCGACATACTCGTTGATGAAGAATTGGGATCCGAAACCGACGGCTACGATTGTTCCGGAGACTTCAATATGGATAGAGACCCACACAGCCTCCCCGAGGACGACGGATTCATGGCCTTACAGTGCTCGTCCCCGCTTTATATTATTTCCCGATGGTTGTCGACTCTGAGGAGATGCAAACGGAGGCGATGCGGCGTCGTACGGAGCCAGAAGAGACCGAAAGAGGTCGCGAAGACGGAGAGGGAGACTGGCGATGAGTCAACGCACGTCACCGGTTCGACGAATGGACTGAACGGCGGTGGCGGGGAAACAGAATCAAGTAAGCAAATAAAAAAATAAAAAAATCGAATTTCTTGAAAAATTATCGAATTTTTGAAGATTTTTGTACTAATTATTGAATTCTGTAAAATCCAGGACAGATTGTGAAGGATACGAGCTCATTCAATTTGGGAGTTGCGTGCGGTTTGGTGTATCTGATCGTCGCCGGTAAAAATGAACTCGCAAAGACGGCGGAGTTGGGGGCGGAGATGGAGCAGTTGCTTCAAAATGCAAAAGAGGAACTGCAGAGCAAGAATTCGCGTTTCGATTCCAGGCCGGTGGAGTCGAATGAGATGAATTTTGCTTCTTCCACCACCGATCTCCAACAGGCTTCGAGTTCGAGCTCTGAGAGCCGGTTTTCACTTCAATCTGGCCTGGTCCGTGAAGTGTGCTCGGAATTTGTTAGAAATGGAAGTGGACAAGGAGAAAGGGATGAATGCGTGGAGGGAATGGATCAACTCGAGGCGGAGCTTGAAGCGGAGTTGGAACGATTGCAGCTGCATTTGGAATTGGATTCGGAAAATCATTCATCCAATTCTAACTACACGCAGCAGCAAAGATTAAACGTATGGAGAGATTTTAATTCTAATTTTGTTTGAACTCATGTTTTGATTGATTAATCTTGTGAAATGAATACTTGAATGTGAAAAATGGCAGGCTGTCCAAGTCACAGCTCATGGAACAGGCGACGATATCTCAGATTTTGGAGAAGAAATCGACGCACATGAAGCAGAACCAGCAGATTATAACGAAATCCCCTGTGACTACGGAGTTCCTGCACTCCAACTGGAGAGAAGGCTGCACGAACTGCTGGAAGCGAGGCAGGAAGAACGGATAAAGGAACTTGAAGTTGCATTGGAGTACACGAAGCGCAAACTTCATGAGAAGGAAATGGAGGTTTCGTGGTGGAGACAAAGTGCGTCTGCAGCACTCACATCGCGCCACCATCAAGACCCTTCATCCTCGGGTGCTTCCCAGCACAGTTCGGAGAGTACATTTCACTTGTTTAGGTGAGAAAACCAAGCTGTACAGTGGCTTTAGACAAGCTTCGTGAATGTAACGTCACTTTTATTTTCTAGGTAATTTTACGGGGTACATTATCTATCTGTGATTAAACCGTAAACCCAATCAATTGCTTCCGGAAACAGTAAGGATATCAGGAGCATTAGTAGCAAAGGGTGAGGTTGAATCAACTGGTTTGTGATTACCATTACAGGTGAGTCTTCTTAGCGATAACGGTAACACCAAAGGGCGATTTGAAGCTTGCCGCGGATGAAGAATCGCTCAGCCAGGTGAGACCAAGAGGCTGTGTTTAGATTAGTTTCCGAAAGTTTTCATTTGGCTCAAAAACTACTTTTTCTCCATACATTTCTTCGGACACAAGCAATCGACTTTGTGCTTTTTGTGTGATTCTGTTAAAAGATGGGTTTGCAGTTGCAGAGGACATTGGGCTCTTAAAGGACAATGGGCCAAAGAACTAAAATATCAGTTCATACCTCTCCTCTGCTTGCTGCTTCAGCAGGCATCAGTCCTCCTTTGAAGTAGTTGCTTGGGCTGCAAGTGTTCTAAAAGTCTCCTCTAGTGCTACTTAGGGATCGCATAGGGGTTGTCTAGACCTGCTTAGGCTCTTGCCTAGACTGCCTAGACCCGCCGAGGTTGCGACGCTCAACTAGAGGGAAAATAAATAACTTCCATTGTGCATTTCATTTTTTCAATAAATTGTAAGAGATTTGCTGGATATTTGGATGAACAATTATTATATGCTTGTTTCTATATTTTAAATATGTTCTAGTACTTTATCATTTATATGTCATTCTATTTTGCAATTATGTATTCCAATAAAATTTTGTATTTTTTTAAGTATAAGTAGAAACTTGTTAAATGATATATAACAAATTTAATTAAAACTAAAAAAGCGGCCTAGGCTCTTGCCTACGAAAATTTTTTAGTTGTGACAGGAATACAGATGGTACACCACGTGTTTTTATGTAAGTGGTGGAAAATTTTAATTTTTAAGTTATTAACCTTTTAACACACATATCCCACCATTTATATAGGGACACGTGGTGTACCACCTCGTGCGACAGTCACATTGAAGAATATCTCCTTGCCTAGGTGTTGGGCCCCTTCCCGCTGCCTGGTTAGCGCCTATGCTGTGCCTTTTTGAACCTTGATTTTATGTATATACGCTCTTAATTATTTGAGGTACAACAAACTCCTGCAAACACAATATAATTTTAGAACCAAGGTTTCTCTGATGGAGGTAGATTATCTGCCCTCCTAGTTGTGGTGCCCTTCCATGCCCTTTTATTTTGTGCGGTCACTGTTAAGCCACGTCAACATTTTATATTAATTTTTTAATAGAAATAATAAGACAAAAAATAATAAAAATATAAAATATTGACGTGGCTTAACCGTGACTACACAAATAGGAGGGTATGAAAGGGCACCATAACTAGGAGGGCAGACAATCTGCCTCCTTCTCCTATGAGTAATCAATTTTACTGGACATGAGTAGTCAATGTACAGCCGGTTAACAAATCACTCACATCACACAACTCTGAAGATTTATCTTGCATTGAATAATTTGTATATTCGAAACACTAGAAGGTCATTTGAAAAAAGTGAAAAAAAAAATAGAGCCCACTTGATGTCATATATGCCATGACATAGACATAGTCTTTGTTTATCTCGGATTCACATTAGAGAACCTTTAGCAGTTGGAAGAACATCGATTTAAAATGTGACTTAGCACATAAGCAAACAACAAATGTTCGTAACACTTTCCCTATCTAATATTATGTTTGTGGTGGTACGATAATTGGATGATTTCCTTTAGAAACTTCTCCATATAGCTATTTTGTTATTAAAAAAAAAGGAACTAGCTCGTGGCGAAGTCACAACAGTCTACTATTTAGGTGGCCGAGAAGACTCACAGAGGCATTTCAGCCTCTCTTTAGCCACCGTCGTATTATTCACTAACATTAGGAATCAAACCTAAGACAAGCCGCGTAGAATATGGATCTGAATTCATCCCAATAATTGAGTCATCCTATGGTGATTTCCTCATATAGGCTATAGCTATTAGGTTTTATCAATAATTATTTTCGATAAGATTCGAATTCATAAGTTGTCTGAAATAGAATGACTTTTATGGCATTTTTGTACCGTTATTTTAGCGTCTCGTAAAATATTACTAACACAAGCCATTATTATGATATACATGTCATGTAAATTGCTCTCTGCCCTGAACACTAGTAGAGCCATGTTAAGGGCTACCGTGGGCTATAGGGCTATAGCCCATGTAGCTTTCAATGAAAAATAAAACTTTACATGTAATTTTTATTGATTTTCGAATGTAAGTCATCATATATTTAGTCACTAATTTGAATTCTCTTAGTTTAATTATATAAAATTATATAACACAGTTTACAAACCATCTCTTTTGCTTACATCATTTTTCTCACCACTTCTTGTACTTGCACAAGTTTGGATTTGTTTGAGTTTTAACACGTATTTGTTTAATAACGAAAATTTTCAGCTCATCTTATGAAAATTTTCTTAAGCTAATTGATACTCTAAAAAATACAATATCAAGTTTCTTTATTTATAAAAATTTAAATTTTTAAGTTAGCCCACCCGATGAAAAATTCTGAACTCCACCGCTGGCCTTGAAACAATCATTGTGTTTCCGTTTTTATTTTATTTTAATTTTTATTGACTATTCAGATTTCTTGTTGACTCTACATATTCAATGGCTGTGAGAGACGGATCGTGTCTTGACATCGACGGTTAAAATTAGGCGAACACCCGACCGTGACCTTCTTAAATGCGGCCCCCACTCACGAAAAGCCGCCGTGTAATCTTGTCGACACACGCACACACGTCACCGTGTGCCACGTGGACCCACAACCCCCGCTGCTCTGCTTTATCCGTCCGCTTATAAAACCCCAACCCCAACCCCCACCCCCGTCTCCCTCCCATTCCCACCAAGCAAAGAATCCAGTTCTTCCTTCCTTCCCACTCTTCCTAACTTTCTGTTTGTTTCCCGAGAAAATCATCCGAGAAAAAAAAGGGGCAGTCCTCAATTTCCTTACGTTTTATATACATACATTGAAATGGCAGCGGAAGCGAACTCCAAGAGTGATACTTTGACGCTTGAGAAAGTGAGAGAGGCGTTGATTAAACAAGAAGACACCATAATTTACCGGCTGATTCAGAGAGCAAACTTCCCTTTGAATTCTCCGGCGTACGACGAGAAAAGGTTTCCATCGTTTTCTGGTTCTCTGCTTCAATTCGTTGTTAAGGAAACAGAAGCCCTCCAATCCAAGGTAACTATACTTATTAATAACCAGTAATTGGTAATTGCATTTCGATAATCTTTTTCTCGAGATGAACTTCCGAGGAACTGGGACGTCACGTTAACGGTATTCCAATTCAATTGTGTGATTAAATTAGCGATGGTGCCTGATTGAATTGAAATACATGACAATATGACATTCAAGTTGTATGTCACTAACATTGTCTCTTGATTAACAGGTTGGTAGGTATGAAAATCCCGAAGATCTTCCGTTTTCCCCAGAAAGTTTACCGCCTTCATTGCTGCCGCCACCGGGAAATCCACCGGTAATTGGTTGGATTTACCCAGAAAGTTTAACTCTTTCCTTTTGAATTTGTCACTAGAAAATTTTTGAACTTTCTATTTTTTTGGAAAATAATTGGTTAAATTTTGTATAGGTATTACATCCTGCTGCAGCTTCGATTAACATAAACGAAAAAATTTGGGATTTCTATTTCGACGAATTGCTTCCTCTGTTTGCTGCCTCCGGTGGCGATGGAAGCTATGCGTCAACTGCTTCTAATGATCTTGATTGCTTGCAGGTGAAGTTCACTTTTACTTTTTTTATGCTGTTTTGTTAAAAGTACTTTATTAGAAATATGCTTTAAGTCCTTCTCCATTGTAATCCAAAAACACACTTGTACCTTTTCCGCCAAACTCATAAGCGCTTTTGTAAAAGCACATTTCAAACTTTTATGTTACTTATTGTGAGATGCGTTTAAGAATGCATCTAGAAAGAAGCACTTGCTGCTTCAAGTCTCAATTTAGATGAACTGATCGCACATATATTCCCGTTGAACTGAATGTTGTTTCATCTACAGGCCATCTCTAGACGGATTCATTACGGATACTATGTTGCTGAGGTTAAGTTTAAGGATTCCCCTCAAGACTACGAGCCTGCGATTCGTGCTCAGGTTCGTGATTACCATTTTTCTTGTAATTCCATTTGGGGAAGTGTTTGGTTGATCACAAAATTAATGAAATTAGGGTTTGAATTTTTCAGGATAGGGAGGGTCTGATGAAATTGTTGACTTTTGTGGACGTGGAAGAGAAGGTGAAGAAACGAGTTGAGAAGAAGGCAATGGTGTTTGGGCAAGAAGTAAGCTTGGTTGACAATGCCAACACTAAAACTAACCAACCCAATGTAAGTGAAAAATACAAGGTTGATCCGTCGATAGTTTCTCGCCTCTACGGAGAATGGATAATGCCACTCACGAAGCTCGTTCAGGTTGAGTACCTCCTTCGCCGACTTGACTAGATTCACGTCAGCCTAAATTTTTTGTGTTCAAAATTCTTGTAGTGACGAAAGGTTCATATTTGAACCGTTTATTGTTTACAACGTCATTCAGTTTCGGAATTGATGACGCGATTAGATAATAATACCAAAGTTGTTAATGTATTCTTGTATGTTTGGAGATGTGTATTTACCGTTCTAGCTAGCGGGAATTTTGTTACAATTGAGAGAATCGAACTCGTACTTTACCAATTATACTAATCCATCGATACTTTGTGAGAAAGCTAAGTATTAATGTGGAAGGAAATACAAGTAATGACTCATCTCCTCTCCATCATATCTTTTGCCAAACACGAGTGCATTTTTCCATCTATACAATTCTTTTTAAGGCGGTGTTGTACCTAATTATTTTTGAGCTCTCCTTATATTATATAAAAAACAATTTCCATACACCGTTTTTCTCATTTTGTATAACCTATTTATTTGTATACTCAAGTTTTTTCTGATTTATTCGATCTCTGAGCCAAAGATAATTAGAGATAGGGGTGGGCATAAAAATCGGGGGTGGGCGTAAAAACGGCCGCAATGAAAAACCGAATCAAATCGTTTAAAAAATCGTAAAAAACCGTGTTGATCGAAGAATTCAAACCGGTCCAAAAAACAAACCGCACCGGTCTGTTCCAGTTTCCTTTTTTACTTCTCAAAAAAATGGTTAAAACTGAACCGGACCGACTTAAACCGGCTTAAAAGTAAATTACTTGACCGGGTTGGCATTTGCTTTTGTAAATCGTGGGTTGCTACTCCCAACTTCCACTTCCCCATTTTCCATAGCCTGTTATTACAAAGCCCAAAGCCCAAACCATTTCCCCCAGAGCAAATACGACGTCGTAATTGCCAAAAAAGAAAATACTAAAATTACGATAAATAACAAGCTGATAAAGGAAATTTTTTTCATTATAACCGGAACATGTATGGTATACCACGTGTTTTTATATAAGTGGTGAAAAATTTTATTTCTTAAGTTATTAATTTTTTAATACACATATGCCATCATTTATATAATGACACGTGATGCATCTGTATTCCGTTCACACTAAAAAAAACCTCTCTCGAGGGAGAGCTCAGTGCTGACTAGGGCTGGGTTTGGTTGGCAAACCGTGCCAAATTCCTTGTGCCACCTGCCAGCCACATATACATAATTACCAAAAATCAGTTACCGCTAGCCAACCGTCTTCTTGCGGTTGCCAAAAATCGGTTCAGCCAAAATTATTGGCTGGTTCGGTTGGTAAATGGCACAACCAACCATTGCCTCATTTGTCAACCCAAAGCCAATGAGAACATCTGATCACAAATTCAATGAGAACATCTTCACACCTTTTCTGATTAAATGAGTGGTAACCCAATCTCAGCACCTTTCATATAATACGATGAATTCTTACATTGCTGTCTAAGGTGGATCCTACAAGACGAGGTACCATTTTTATTTGGATGTGCAGGAACATGGGCTTTGCAAATGTTGCAAATAGCAATGAACTTAGCTTTCGCATCAACAACATTTTTAAACCCTCAAACTAAGGAGTCATTTATTTTTTAAACCCTAAAATTGAGAAATCAAACATGTAAAAAATACCTAATATATCTAAATAGAAAATATATATATATATATATATATTAGTAGGTATGGCATACCGCCGACATACAAAATCAATTACTAAAGCCGTGCCATTAATTATCAGTTCGGTAAAATGCCAACCGATTATGAAAATATGCCAAAACTATACCATACCGTTATGAGCTGACCGGTATGATTCGGTCGGTAAATCGATTTATGGCAAAATTTCCCACCCCTAGTGCTGACTGACTGGAACGATAAGATCCGAATCTCTTCCACCAAGGCCACTGAATCAAGTTATTCAGATTTTTGAAATTTCAGGTAACGGTTAACCTGTTTTGATATCTTAAATGCTATAATAATTTTTAGCCTGGTCGAGTGGAACGTCACAATCCAAAAGTCCTCTCTCTCCCTCTCTCTCCCTCTCTCTCTCCCCCACAAAAGCTGCGACCCATTTTTCTCTTCTCAACGCAGTGAGAGTGAGGACTGAAAAAATCCCCAAAAATCTCACATGCATTGCTTGTAAACCCTAATTTCGGAGATTTCGAAGCCAACATTTCTACGGTCTGGGATTTTAGGGTTCCTTTTTCACTCCGATTGAGCTCACTGTAAGTCTGTATTCTTCTCTCTGTTTTTATAATTTTTATTTATTTATGTATTAATTTTTTTTTTTCGGCCATGTGTTTCTTTTAGGAGCGGAGCGTTTTTTATGATAAATTTGTAAACTTTTCTGTTTTATTTTTTGATTTTCGAAATTTTCTGGAGGGATTCTGGTTTTTAATGTGTTTGTTTAGGTAGGGTTTTGGCTTTGGGTTGGAAGTATTTTTAATTTTCCTGATTTTTCTGTGAAATAGGTGGCTGGAAAATTGTGTTTATGTAAAATATTGTGTTTCCTTTTACTGTGTAGTGGAGAAGGGAAAGAGTAGTTCAAACCAAACTGGAAAAACCCTAATGGAAATATGTGATATTCCAGGATAAATGAGGGTTGAGTTTGAAATTTGAATACCAAAGCATTTAATTAAGGTGTATATGAATACACAATTTCCGCATTGTTGCGGGTGGTGTTTTCCAAACTCAAAGTTGGAAGTGCCATTAAGAAATATGAAGATTTGCATAGAAAGTGTGACATGTATACGGGGGCATTGCTATACTTATTTCTTTTGTTGTTATTTTTGAAACAAAATTGATAATCGGTAACTGCATAATTGAATTCGAAGGCTTTTTAGACAACAAAAATGGGTTGCTGAATAAGATAGTTCATATCTAACATGTATATCTTGTTCTATTAAGGTTAACATTTAAGAGTCTAAGAAGTTACGCTTTATATGTTGTCTTCGAAGAATTGATTGTGCTTTTTCTGTGTTGAATTTGTCGTGTTCTTATTAAATAGTGCTAATGTTGTTTGGGATCAAGAGATGTGAAATTCATTCCCATTTTCTTTTACTATTGGTTTTTCTGCAACCAATTGTGGTATTATATCTTCCTATCCTTTGCTTAATTGACAGATTTTGAATCCAATGGGGGCGTCATCAGATGCCAAGGGAGATATCGGTATGAGCAGCAAGGGAGAAAGTTTTACAAATGGTGTTGACATGGACATCGACGATAGTGATTATGATGATGAGTATGATTACTCGACTAGCCTGCAAGATCTTGGGGAACGATTTCTGAAGAATTTCTGTAAGGAGGCGGCAACATCATTCTTCAACGAGTATGGCCTCATTAGTCATCAAATCAACTCATATAATGACTTCATACAAAATGGCATACAAAGAGTCTTCAGTTCTTTTGGCGAGATTATAGTGGAGCCTGGCTATGACCCGTCAAAGAAGGGAGACAATGAATGGCGCTATGCTTTAGTGAAGTTTGGGAAGGTTACTCTTGGTAGGCCAAGTTTCTGGGGTGGTTCTGACAATGATAAGGAGTATAATATGTTGCCTAGGCATGCTCGACTTCAGAACATGACATACTGCGCTAAGATGAAAGTGAATATCACTGTTGAGGTAAATGAATTTGTTAATTAAGTTCAGTAGATGCATGAAAGTTTAGTGCAGTTCTGCTGTCTCATTCTGACATTTTTTTAATGCTGTAGATAGTCCAACGTATCTAGTTATGGTTTTCAAGCTCTAATTCGCAAAAGCATTTAACATATATTTATTTGACATGATTCTTTAATAGTACTGCTATAATTACAAATCATGATACCGTAGTTTGATTTATCATCCAGCTGCATCATATATGGTGGGTGTCTTGTTTGTGTAGTTTCTATGTTGACAACCAATTTGGACGATAATAATCTTTAAATATTTCTTTTGATCTCCCCATTACATAATGTCTTATAATATGTGGATATTTGTAATCTGCTAGGTATATAATCAACGACTTGTCAGCAGCGATAAGTTTAAGACTGGAAAAGAACGGTTCCTTGACAAGGAAATTTTAAGTACAGATACCAGAGACATTACGATTGGTAGTGTCCCTGTCATGGTGAAGTCTGACTTATGCTGGATGAGGGACGTTGAGAAAGGTGACTGTGATTTTGACCATGGAGGCTATTTTATTATCAAGGGTGCAGAGAAGGTGAGCCCAAAATTTAATTTAATTTCTGACATGCAGATAACTCATTATTATGGTTGCAAATGAAGTTTGCAGATGATCGATGTGTAGAAATGTCAGTTTATCACATTTCTAGATTTTTGTTTGTTTAAACCTACTTGGTGCCTTTAAAATTGTTTAACGGGACTCTGCTATGCAATGTAATGTTTCTTTTCACATGCAGTTCTAATAATATTTGTATAATGTATAATGCAGACATTTATTGCACAAGAACAGAGCTGTCTGAAGAAACTTCTCATTACAAATAATCAGGGTCTGACAGTAGCATATAGGTCAGAGGTGAAGAGGCATAGGTTAATAATTAGACTAGTCGGGATTTCTAAACTTGAAAACATTGAAGGAGTAGAGAAAGTCCTTACAGTTTACTTCATGTCGACAGAAATTCCTGTGTGGGTATGGTTTTTTGCCCTTGGTGTTTCATCGGACAAAGAAGTTATTGATCTGATTGATTATGGCAGTGAAGATGCCAGCATTTTGAACATACTTTTTGCCTCAATTCGTGATGCTGATAAAGCTACTGAAAAAGTGGATGGAGGCTTCCGTAGGGGGAAGAATGCCCTCAAATATGTGGATGATGTGATAAAGAAAACTGCATTTCCACCTGGGGAAAGCATGGAAGAGTGCATCAGCTTGTATCTTTTCCCCAATCTCAGAGGTCTAAAGCAAAAGGCTCGCTTTCTTGGGTATATGGTGAAGTCCCTGTTACAAGCCTCTGCTGGTCGCAGGAAATGTGACAATAGGGATGACTTTAGGAACAAGAGGTTGGACTTGGCGGGTGAGCTTCTCGAACGAGAGCTAAAGGCGCATATTGGACATGCAAGGCGGCGCATGGCAAAGGCCTTGCAGAGAGACCTTTATGGTGATCGGGTTGTGCGGCCAATTGAACACTACCTAGATGCCTCCATAGTTACTAATGGCATTTCAAGAGCATTCTCAACTGGAGCATGGTGTCATCCCTTCAAGAAAATGGAGAGGATGTCTGGTGTAGTGGCAACAGTTGGGCGAGCAAATCCGCTGCAGACAATGATTGATATGCGGAAGACAAGGCAGCAGGTTCAATATACAGGGAAGGTTGGAGATGCCAGATACCCGTGAGTAACTTTTTAACTTATTTCAACTTGTGCTTCCTGCTGTCGTGCAATAGCTTTATCCTAGTCGGCGGTTCAAAGAATATAGCTTTAGCTTAAAAATGCTTTGCTCTTAGATATTTCTTCTTTTTTTTTCAGTTGAAAGTTCTTCCTTACACTATTAGAACCTTTGTTATCCCATTCCATATATCAACACCAAAAACACAATAAATTAGTTTCAGTTGTAAATGAGTTTAGGTTTCATTGGAATGAATTATGTACTGTAAGTTGTTTGACATTCTCTTACTAACTGCAGGCTCTAAAAAATATCTGCTGCATCAAATTCTTGGGGTTTTTAATGTTTTTTGTTTGTGAGATATTTGGACAAATTGAAAGTTTGGCTTACAGAACCTTGTGGATGCAGGCATCCTTCCCACTGGGGTAAAGTATGTTTTCTCTCAACTCCGGATGGTGAGAATTGTGGGCTTGTAAAAAATTTGGCTACCACTGCAATAGTAAGTACGAATATATTGGAGTCTCTACTGCCTGAATTGTCCCTCTGTGGAATGGAAAAATTGGTGGATGATACTTTTACCTCACTGCAAGGGAAGTTCAAAGTTTTTCTGAATGGGGATTGGGTTGGAGTTTGTGAAGATTCCCTCTCATTTGTCTCGGAACTCAGGAGGATGCGACGTAGGAAAAAGTTGCCACCTCAGGTTTTCTATTGTTCAATCCCATTGATGAGTTTCAAATTTCAAATTGCTTTGGTCTTGTTATGATGGCCATAATTTCTTTGTGCTTCAGTTTAGGGAGACATTTTGAATTACGATGTGTAAAGATTAATCTTATATTACAAGCTTTAGGAGCATTGTTTATCACAGTATTTCGTGTTCTAGTGTAACCTTTTTCTTTTTTAGTTGGTCTCTTGATTTCCAAGGGTATACTTCATAATTCTATATTATTTGATTCCCAAGAAGCTAGCTATTGTTGGATGCTTTCCTGATCTATTCACATTTGCTTTATTGAGTTGGTTTTTCTTTCCTGCCTGTTTGATACTTCTGTCTTTTAATTAGGGATTCTAATTTGCTCATTCTTTGCTTATAAGCAATCAACCTTTATGTAGTCCTCAAAGTTTTAATTTACCTGCTAATTCTATAATATTTTTCATTAGTAGTAAGCAAATAGAAGATGGACGTCTGCATTACTCGGAAAAATTTAGGTCAACCGCTCTTCATACAATGGTTTCTAGTAAGCCAGTAGCATGTACTTATGATGCATATCTCAGTTATTAGAATCAGTTCATATCACCTGCTATTTATACGGTTATTTTCCTTCACTAATAAGCAATTAGCTTGCATTTTTATGATGGATACCTAATTATGGTCTATTTTCTCTTAGGTGGAAATCAAAAGAGATGAAAAGCAAGGAGAAGTACGAGTATATTCTGATGCTGGAAGGATCCTACGCCCTCTCTTGGTGGTTGAGAATTTGAACAAGATAAAAGCATTGAAAGGGGAAAAGCATCCATTCAAGTATTTCCTTAACAAAGGAATAATCGAGCTTATTGGAGCTGAAGAAGAGGAAGACTGTAGTACTGCATGGGGCATTAAATATCTGTTCATGGAAGAAAAGGGAAAATCAGCTGTAAAGTACACACATTGTGAGCTGGACATGTCATTCCTGTTGGGTTTAAGCTGTAGCATTATCCCATTTGCAAATCATGACCATGCAAGGAGGGTCCTCTACCAGGCTCAGAAGCACTCGTCGCAGGCTATTGGGTTTTCTACCACAAATCCTAACCTTCGAGTGGATACACTGTCTCACCAACTGCACTACCCCCAGAGGTCACTTTTTCAGACAATGACGTCTGACTGCCTTGGCAAACCAGGACACCAACTGGGTAAAAACAGAGTTTTGCCGAAGCCCGAATTGTACAATGGTCAGAATGCGATTGTGGCAGTCAATGTTCACTTGGGGTTCAACCAAGAAGATAGCATAGTAATGAACCGTGCATCACTGGAACGTGGTATGTTCCGATCTGAGCATATCAGAAGTTACAAAGCTGAGGTTGACAACAAGCACTCCCTGGAGAAAAGGCGGAAGCCTGATGATTGTGTCAATTTTGGCAAGATGCAGAGCAAGTTTGGTCGGGTTGACAATCTCGATGAAGACGGCTTTCCCTACGTTGGTGCAAACTTGCAGAGTGGCGATATCATCATTGGGAGGTGCAGTGAATCAGGAGCTGATCATAGCATCAAACTGAAGCACACCGAAAGGGGAATGGTTCAGAAGGTGGTGCTTTCTTCTAATGACGATGGAAAGAACTTTGCTGTTGTTTCTATGAGACAGGTAAATCTGACTGAAATAATATTTTTTAAAGGCATGCCGATTGTTTTTAATAAGTCCAGTTTAAGAATTTCCATTCACTAATTACATTTGTCACTTTTTGAATAGGTTCGCTCACCGTGTCTTGGAGACAAGTTCTCGAGCATGCATGGGCAAAAGGGTGTTCTAGGTTTTCTGGAGTCTCAAGAGAACTTCCCTTTCACAGTACAGGGGATAGTTCCAGATATTGTGATAAATCCCCATGCATTTCCGTCAAGACAAACTCCTGGTCAACTCTTAGAAGCTGCTTTAGGGAAGGGAGTCGCCTCTGGTGGTTCAAAGAAATATGCCACCCCGTTCTCTACTCTCTCTGTCGATGACATCGCAGAACAACTGCATAGGTAACTCTGTCATTCTAATTCATGGCTTGTATACTTCAACTGCACCGCCGTAAAACAGTCCATTTTAATTTCACATTCCACCCTGGCATAATTTTACTTCAGACTCTCAGCCATGGCATTTTCTGTTGAAATTTCTCTCTCTGGATATTCAACGGGCAATTTAATACGCGGCTTGTTAAATTAGTCTGAATTTTTACTGTGTTTGTTGCTATATAAAAGAATGGTAAAAGCTTTCTTCACTGAGTTGTCCTGAGTAAGTGCCATGGTACCCTGCATAACTTCACTGCGTATAACTGAATGTGGTTTTTTTCCCTAAAGGTTTCTGAGCACAATCATTTTGACCCTTCGCTTTTCAGTTATCGGTTCCTTTACAACTTTACATGTTTTTAGTTAGTAGACTGCATAAAACTTTTCAAGTGGAAGTCTCATGTCTGAATTGTTCTGGCATAAAAAACAGATGTTCTTTTCTATTTTCCCCGTTGAATGAATTAGAGTTGTTCACGTATCGTTTAATACGTATGGCAGGGCTGGATTTTCAAGATGCGGAAAAGAGAGAGTATACAATGGTGGAACCGGTAAAATGGCTCGTTCTCTCATATTCATGGGCCCAACCTTTTACCAGCGACTGATTCACATGTCTGAAGACAAAGTAAAGTTCAGGAACACTGGGCCAGTCCACCCTCTCACCCGTCAACCAGTGGCAGATCGGAAGCGATTTGGAGGGATCAAGTTTGGAGAAATGGAACGTGACTGCCTAATAGCCCACGGAGCTTCAGCAAACTTACATGAGCGCCTTTTCACACTCAGCGACTCCTCCCAGGTGTATATCTGCCAGAAATGCGAACATGTAGCTAATGTGATCCAACGATCAGTTGAAGGAGGACGGAAGATCAGGGGTCCCTACTGCCGGAATTGCAGTTCTGCAGATGATCTTGTCAAGGCAAACGTCCCGTACGGAGCAAAGTTACTGTGCCAGGAGCTGTTCAGCATGGGCATCAGTTTGAAGTTCGAGACTCGGTTCTCGTAGAGTGAAGGAATAGTTGTGGAATGGGGGAACCCTTAATCCGACTTATGAATATTTTGTTTAGTACCAATCTGCAGCTTTTGTATATTTTCTTGCTACAACTTGTTATTAGGACATCTAACTTGTTATGTACGTACTACTTATGTTTCCCTTCATAAGATTGTAGGTTTGATGAGGACACTGTGCGCGCCCTCTTGCATCCAGATTCAAATCTCTCGCCCCATAAATTTAAGGTTTCACTTGTTTGTTTGGATCACTTTACATTTGTTTTTAAACAATCCGAACTCTGTCGTTTTTAGCTCTCAAAAATCATCTTTACGAAAAATCACCAAAACTGAAAGCTATATGATCGTTGAATTAAATGGTGATTATTTAGATTTGATGCTGTAATGGTTTAAATTTGTATAACTTCTTGCAAGATTGATCTATGATGATTTAAAATATAAACGATTTGAATCGTCAAAAAAAATTCGGGCCTTACATGAAATTTCTTAAGAAGAAAAAAAATAAGTGAAACATACGACCCATCTGGATGTGAACCAAAAACCACACAACGACAAGTTCATGGTTGTCTGAGAAAGTGAAGACAAAGCTTTATATTCATTCCTTGACCAACAAAAAATAACAAGTCCTCCAGAAGCCATTAGCAACTAAAAGCCTCTACCTTCAGATGATACAACTCTGTTACAAACGAACTCTAACTACTCTCCACGAAACAGGCGTTGCATAAGCTCCCAATCATTTTTTGCGTGAATCCGTCTCTTGCATAAATGGCTCTCGCAATGCTGTCGGCAGCTTCAGCTCCGGCTCAACTTCAGGAAGTGGTGAGAAATAGCAATCAACCATGTCTTTGGAAACATCTTTGAAACTAGGGGGGTTCCACTGCAGAATTGGGATGGAAATCAATCATACGATCGCAGCTTGAGAAAAGATTTATGAAAAAATTGTAATTTTCTCAGGACTAACCTTGGGCGCGAAGTCCTTGTCTACCAATCTTGCTCGAACGCCCTAGAGATGGATAGAAATGGGGCAATGTAATAGCGGATTAAACGACGTTCACTCCATCGTTCACTCCATTGTTAACCCAAAAACAAAATAGACATTCACTCCGTTAAACTTTGAGAACCACATACCTCAGAGAAGTCACTAGAGATCCGGTTGGAAATTGCAGCAAGAGATATACGATATTCACGAGCCAGACACTGATCCAGAGATTGAAATCTACCCTCGCGTATCTGAATGAAAAAATGAAAGTCAGGTAGAGAGTATAAAGCAATACAGGTCCAACTCCATAACGTGCTAGGGAGTGGTAACTCACCGATCGTAAAGAAACTATCAAACTCAAGGGGGAGGCTTCTTTTATTTTCTTGAGGACTGTTTTGCACCATTCATCATAAGAGTCAGCAGCTTCCTTCTCCTGTACAATTTATTTCCTTTTCAAAGTTATTCACTAAAGCATTTGACAAAATCATAGTATTTTTTAAAACATTTGGTTATGCTTATCTTGGCTAGCATTTTTGTGTTATCTTTTCTATCCTGGCCTTCTAAAAAGACTTTTCTTCACATTCCTAGACCTCCTTTCAACACATTCCTAGACCTAACACTGATAGGCTACCGAAGAATAATGGTATTATTAAGTCGATGAACAGATGGTACTATAAGTTCTTTTTGGTTTAGAACAATTATCTCATACTTACCAATGCATCAGTAATTTCCTCAATTGTGTCATGGCTGAAACATTTATCAATAACGTCGAGCCTGAGTTGACATAAGAAAATGGAGATAAATCAAGTCAGACAGACAAATCGATGATACTAGAACTAAATTCTACGGAACTGATAAATCTTAGTGTTATTGCTGCAGTACCGAGAAATATGTGAAGAAAATTACTTAGAAAGTATACTTCTCCTGTCTAGATAAACAAGGTCACCATATTGTGCAAGAGCTGTTTCTATTACAGAAGGTTCATCTGTAACTAAATTTCCGAGGCGTTCTTCAACCATAGCAAGTCTCTGGCAGGATGAGTTTTGATGACTATTAGAAGCAGATTAATGATAAATTACAGTAACAAGTATAAATATGTGCAGTGCAAACAAACCGCATTTAACGCATAGTGCGTAGCAAGGCGACAGGCAATCATCTCCACACCATTAAGCTTGTCTCCTGTAAGAGCTAAGTATTCTCCTGCCAAAAAAAATGAAAACATAATTCTTTTAGATATATGTAGAACTTGAAATTGTGATAAAGGCTGGACATTTTAAATTTACGCAGGTTATGTTACCTAGGTAGCCAGGTAGACGAGACAGATAAAAGGAAGCCCCTGCATCAGGATGGAAACCTATCTGGGCCTCTGGATTGGAAAATATCTGCAAAAATCCAGCACAGTTGAAAAGAATGCAAATTCTGTACTTCATTTAAGACACAGTCACACAGGTAGAAAAGAAATAGGAAGAGTTATTTTCTTTTTTAGAAGACTGGAAGATGCATCACTCAAAGTGTAAACAAGCATATAGCTCGGAGTCTTTGACGCGCAAGGTTTTTCTTCAAACTTGAAAATGATTCCAGAGTGAAAAAAAAACATGTACCTTTTCTTGTATAGTAATAATTTATCTTGATTGACAAAATATGTTGCACTATGCATGCATTGTAAAACTTGCACTTTAGAATGTTCGGCATTTTAAACTCTCGAGTATATCTGAACCAATCAAGCATCTCCTCCTCCCCCCATAGTCATATCTTCAACAAGGTTGAATGTTTTAATTTCAAGTTGCACAAGACAAGGTTTGGGGTAAAAATCTTTTACGTTTATGATGTTAGGAGATAAATCAGCCCTCAAACAAAAAACACAAGACCAAAATCTGGTGAAACCAATTGGTAAGTAAGCAGCAGCCACATACAGTCTTATCAGTCACCACGCGAAACATTCCTGGGATTGAAATTCCAGCCCCAGCTCCCATGGTGATACCATCCATGATAGCTACCTGCACAAATATGATAAAGCGATTATCAAAGCCACATTAAATTTTGACAGGGACTTGAAAGCACAGTTCTATGCATAAACAGATCTTTATACTTTAGGAAATCAAAATGTATGTACAACTGTAGTCTGCTACATGCCGACAACCCTACTCAGGTTATGCAATAGAAGCAGTGCTAGTTTATTAAAATTATATCATACAATTATAGTATAAAGCACATAGGTATATAAAAGGTAAATACTCACATGTGGCTTCAAGTACGTTCCTTGAATATACACAAACTTATACAATGTCTCGAAAAACTTTTTACATTCATCAAGATTCCCTGCACATTAGTAAAGAATTTGAAAAGAAAACAAACAATGCCATGTAAGTATCCAACACTTAAGAGTAGAAAAAGAAAACGGCACCAAACAGGCGTGGAAATGTGCACTAAAAGTGTCACAAGCAAAACCTCAAGGAGGTATGTCTAGTCCCAATGATGTATCTAAAATCAGCATAAAAGATAAACAAGTAATTAACACTGAAGAAAATATTCAGTACGAGAAAGTAGAAATGGCATTCCCAAACAGTTGGAACGCTCGTGATCAAATTTTAAAGTACATCATTATGTGTGCTAAAAGTACAATATTGAAGAATTTGTTCTCATTATGTTAATGAAGATAGAAAAAAATTAGATGCACACGGTTATAAAACAAAATTACTCTTGAGTTTATAACCGATACCTTGAACTAAACGACGTGTAAAAAAATTAGCAAAACAAAATGATTGGGTTACCTTCATTCACTAGTTGATAAAGGCTAACAGCATCTGCACCGGCGCAGAAAGCCCTCCCACTACCCTTCAAACAGCAGAAAATCAAATAGCACCTCAGACAAAGTCTTTCAAAAATAGTTCTCAGCACATTGCAAGAAGTTAAATAATCCGATAAACGAAACAAAGCACGATGCCATTAAACCCGAAGACTGTTTTCTCATCGGAACAACGCAATACCTTCATCAAGACAAATCCAATGTCCGGGTTATCCTCCCATGATTCATACAGTCTCTTCAGTCGAGCTGCCTATAAAACCCAACAACGAAAACATCAAAAGATCCGAAATTTATCCGAATTAAGCAACACCACCATAACAAAAACTCTAAGGAAGCAACACAAATGAAGAAACAGCAACAGCACAAACCATGGAACTGTTGAGAGCATTGAGTGCAGATGGCCTGTTGAGAATTGCCGCTCTCGATTTGGCTCTTCCCTCCACCGTAACCTGAGTTTTTTACGTTCACAAACAAATGAATCAATGCAGAAAAAACCCAAAAACCCAAATCGAATTAATCAAAAAAAGAAAGATTGGTGCTTCTCTAGAAATGAAATGGTTAGAGAGAGAGAGAGAGAGAGAGAGAGAGAGAGAGAGACCAGGTCCTGGACGTCGTCGTATTGGGCATAGCTTGGTTGGGCAGAAAAGGCTCTGTGATGAGAGAGAGAGCTGCTTCTTCCTCTCTGAACCGCACACCTCCTCAGAGCTTCAATGGCTTTTGCTCTCTGCATCTCTCTCTGCTATTCTTTCAGCGCTCTCTCAATCCGTCTGCAGTCTCAGCTACCACTAAGCTAAAACCCTGAAACAATACGCACCGTTTCCACTGTAAAATGCAACAATCATACTCTCTCTCAGCCGTTGGATTCTCTGACTTTTTTTTTTGGACAAATGGATTCTCTGACTTATGATTAAGGTTATTTGATCAATGACTTCCGGTGGGTCGGGGCTTTGCGATTGGGTCCACCTTGAACTGGATCGACTCACTGAGAGCCCAAGGAGCACTCGGGCCCAGAGGACCATAACTCAACTTTCGCGATGCCATACTTTAAGGTAGAGAAATTTTTAACAGGGAATCACGTCACTAATCCGGCCATATTCACATAAAAAGGGGATCTCTTGCATAAATATCACAAACTTATCTCACACGAATACAAGAGATTTCACCTTGACGTGGTACGTAACCCTTTTACTTATAAGTATAATTTAGTTTTGAATAAAATTATATTCTTAAAAGAAAAACACGTAGTTAAACCGACCATAAATAAAATTTGGAATGCTTAACTAATCAAAATTAAATAACAGTGACATGCGGAAAAGGAAAGCGATTAGACATCGATGACATACACTTAACCAGAAACGCAGATCATTTTTCAAGTGGAACCAAAAGATGTTAGACAAAGCACTCAGATAAAACTGATTACATTTTAGCTGCATTTTAACTACAGTAAACTCCATTTGAGATAATATGATCAACAGCTACAACAAATTCTACTCCTTTGTACACTTGCAGTGGAATTTTCCGGTCAGCCCTGAAACCCCGATTTAGGAGATGGAATGCCTCCGGTGTCTTGAAACCAACTTTGAATCGCCAGGAACATTCGACGTTGGACTATGAGAACTCCCGGATGTCTCCGAGCTCTTGTTCTCTACATGCCCCTTCCCCACAGACCACAATTTGTCGAAGATTCTCCTTGACCTAGATGGCAGCAATTGCGTACCACTTGCGCTGTTTTTGCTGCTCTTCTTGCCAAGTTTCGCGTTCTTCTGGAACTCTTCAGTTACCTTCATTTGGCTCATCTGTTTTCCCAGAGGCTTGCAGTTTTCTTCTGCTGTCTTGTCGCGTTCTCCGTCCATATTTGTCGTGGAAAGTGAAGTGTCACTGGGATGGTTGTTAAGGGCTCGAACGCTGGCTGCAGATCTTACCTGCTCAAAGAAGAGAACTTGAACAACGACTCGGAGTGGGAGCTGCTCGTTCTGTGCAGCATCCATGGATGCCTCCACTGTAAGTTTCTTGACATCCATCAATCCGCATATTCTTTTCCTTTCAGCCTTTGTTAAACTAGGGTGCTCCTGGAGACACGGGAACTAATCATCACTCAAATCTCAGAAACATGACAAGGCAACTCTAGTGAGAAGCAAAAAGCATGACGGAGTAAAATCAAAACAATAAATAAACCTCGCGGACATGGCTTAAACGCATACCTTCAGGTAGATGTCGATGGCTTTGTACAACCCATCGTGAATTGGCCTTGCTGACTCGGGAATTGATCGCGACAACTCTACGAAACTACTGAGGTTAAGATTTGGGTCATGTGCAATTTCCCCAAGATACCCATCAACCAGTCTACCAACACTCAACAACGTAAAAGTATCAGTCCCCTTTTCATTCTTCTTGACAACATCCAAATCCCACTTATACTTTTCATGCATCACATACTGATTCACAAGAGACTGAACCAACTCAACATCATATATAGTAATTTGAGGAGATCGAGCAGGGATCAATAAGTCACCGACACAAGCTTCATGCAACTTCAAACTGATCCTCTTCACCAACTCCTCCCTCAACGACTCGTCTGCTCCAACCAAAATAGAAACTTCCAAAAGTTTCAGCAAGAAACTTGATGAACAACCCATACCTTTGTCAGATGGCAATAAGCAAATAATTGTTTCTACCAGAGATTTGTTCCTCAAGGCATGTTCGTCCGAAACCAGTGCATCAACAGAATCTGGCAACCATCTAACTGCATAAGTCTTCAGAGCCTCCCCAATAACAGTGCCGTCCATTCTTCCCTTCGATTTCACAGCAATCATAACTCGCTTGTAGAGATCAATATCCAACTCACATATGTCTTCAACCCACCAATCCCTTGGAACTTTTTCAATTTTGTCTCGATAATTCATCCCTTCTTCAATAATTTTATCAGGATCTGCTAGTTTTCGGTTATATGTGTAGGACCAAGTGATGTTAGTGGGGTCTACAGATGTTTTAGAAGCAATTGAATCTATGCATCTTCCGACAATCTTCAGATCCTCAGACCACGACAGAAGAGATTTGGTGGTTTGTAGAAGAATAATGGAATCCTTCCAGCTACGGAAGATACTTGAGTTAAGGAACACCTCAATTTTGTATATTAGGTTACTGCGATCAACATGCTCAGTCATCTCCAGATACTCAGCAGCACAACGAGCAGCCACAACATTGTAAGCGTTGAGAGTAACAGTCATTCCATAGCAAAACTTTGCACAAATTTCAAAGGATTTTGACCCACCAGGAAAATCAACCATGTCAACTTCTTCAGAATCGTCGTTGGCTTTAGATACTAGTTTTTGCAGGCGATTGCTCTTGGACAAGAGAGGGAACTGGAAAAACAAATATAATCAAAAATATGAAACAGAACTCGCTTCAGCAGAGAAAGCGGTAGTAATTCTAGTAACAAATTTACCACTCAATAATAATCACCAACATTTCAGATTCACCGCTATTATGTTCATTGGAACATAAATCGCAAAAAACATTCATATGCACATATGACATCCAAACAAATCTAATGCTATTTTAGTAAAAAAATTATGTAAATTGATGAAAAAGGGTGGCAAGGAAAAAAATACCTTGTGAAGGTAAAACTTCACTTCCCCAACATTAATAACGACATCTGTTTGCAAGTCAGATGACACATATCTGCATGAACATACGAAAACCAGTTAAATCGCCTATATACGAGGATCATAGAAACTACAAGAAGGCACGCATTTACAAAATATCCCATAATTGGATCCGTACGAGGCAAGCAGTTCCAAAAAAATTCAAATATAAAACATCGGGCTTAAGCACATCAAGATTTTCTTTCTTCTTTGTAAAGTTTTACTATGAGAAGGTGGTTTGCGGAAAACTTCACAACCGATGTCAGAATATAGACTTCAAATTCGAGCTGTAGTTGAAACTAAAATGTCATAAGGAAACTAGACATGCAAGAATTAAGCGAGTTTCAATCAGTTTCATATTTATTCAGATGACGGCAAAACAATCCACAGGAAGAAAAACACGTCCGCCAATTTGTTTAAAGACTTAAAAAATTACAAATGAGAGAAAATCGGTTAAGGTGGTTTGGACAAGTGAACCGACCTACAAATGCTCTGGTTAAAAGATGCGATTACGAAATAGAGGCTCAAAGAAAATGGGGTAGAGGAAGACCTTGAAAAAGACTCTTAAGAAAAGACAGAGTACTTAGAGCAAACGGAATACTTTACACAAAATCGGGGTATTCATTCAGCCGACCTCACTTAGTAGGATAAGACTTTGTTGTTATCGTTGGTTTATTGAACCGATGTCATCGTTAACCGGTGTGATGATTACAGATCTTGGGGGTACTCCATATGACTTTTCCCACATTTGGACCACAAAACTCGATATAATAGTGACATTCCAAATGCAGGACCACATCCTGAAAGACAACTGCCACACCACAACTCCCTATAACCCTACACTCTCCAAAATTAAAATAGGCAATACTTTTAAGGGGAGAAAGAATAACAATGATACGAACAGCACAAAACGCCCATGTGCTTTCTTGTTTATTATCTCCTCCAAAGTTTCTTGTAATATCCTATCCCAAAAAAAAAGGGTTTTGTTCTGGGGAGGTGGTAGCTAATCTTTCACTTTTTTTCTGTATTTTAAGGTAAATAATTCACCACCTAGTAGTAAATTAGTAATTTCACCGTTTTCTTTCACCATTCAACGGCAGCATTTCACCAGCTCTGTACAGAAACAGAGCATACTTGCAGAAAGAAAGAATAACTCAAACACATGTTTTTTGTCAAGCAAAAGTTAACAATTTCACAATTCTAGAGAGAGAAGAAAACCCAAAATTCAGAATCTAAGAGAAGTTCATCAAGTTCATAGCATTGACAGGAGAGGCAAAGAAAATTAAAAACAAAACACTGGAAAAGATAAGAAGGGAATTCATAGGTTTTTTGAGAGAACAAATGAAAAGCATTTTTACCTGATAGACTTGCCATCAGCCTGAAATGCATCAGGCTTGGACCCCAGCTTCATAAACTTCATTTTTGTGCCAAAATACCCTTCTTAGCCACCAGAAATTACAGCACCAAACACCTACAAACGAAGTCCAACTCCTCCACAGAGATTATAGACTCCGTTCGGTTTCTTCTCAAGCTGCGTCAATGCCAACTTTCTCTCTCCTCCCTCTCTCTCAAATGGCGGGTCCTGAGGAACTCTCAGCCGAACAGAGAGACAAAACCCCTCTCCGCCCTTGAGGACAAAACCTAACTCCGAGCCCAGAAATGCCGTCTCCTTCTTCCCTTGCTCTCTCTCCTGTCCCTCTCTCTAAAACACGCAACCAGCAGACCATAAACGTTTGGAACGAGACAAGCACTGTCCCTGCCCTTATAGCAAAAGCCTCGACCTTTGCGCCATCCCCATTCGTTTCCCAAACCTTTGTGATGACATTGATGACGCTTCTTGCACAAAACCCACAACTATTTCCGCCCAATCGCAAAAACCCACAACTCAAAAAATAAAAAAAAATGGACAAAGTATTGAATTTTCAGAGGATTTTATGAATAAACCATGCGCTCTCTCTCTTGTTTCTCTCTCTAACCCACAACCCGAAAAATCAAAAATGCAGAAAGAATCGATTTTTCAGAGGATTTTAATGAATAAACCAAACCCCACTCTCTCCTCTCTCTCCTCCCTCTAACAGTCTGCAAGCAGAGAGGGGATAATAAATTGTCGCCGCCTTTGCTTTAAATCACTTCCTGATCCGCTGATGATCTTCCCCTCTCGTCGTTTCTTTATGATTTTTTTTCCCAAGGCGCGAATCTCGACGACGACTCGATGATGTTTGATATGTAATCTGACGCGGCTGTCTCCTGTCCTCCCTCTGAAATTTGCAGCGAAAGAGCAAAAAAAAGGGGAGAGAGAGGGAGAAAGTTAGAGAGAGAAAGCGGTGGTGGTGGAGTGAGGTTTGGGTCTAGTGAGAGAGTGCGTGGGTGTGTATAGAGAGTAGGGGACTGTTAACAGAGTATCTCAGAGCACTTTCAAGAAGCTTTTATGCCGTTAAAGCACGCCACCCTTTCATGGACGATTTTGCCCTTGGTATTTTGTGGTTTATGCCCGATGTGTCCCTTCTCGTCGTCTTTGCTTCGCGGGAGATCTTGAGTTACGCGCCGGGGAAGGAGAGTGGGCGGGGTTGGTGGGGCCCTTGTGCCGGGTGGATGGATGTTCCTGGCGTTTGACGCGTAGCTAAGACGAGGAACTTTTGACTGGAAAGAGATCCTCTTGGGATCTTTTCCGCCACCATATCTGAACTATTGAAATTTAATTCAACGGTTAAAGTTATTATAACTTTTAAATGAACTCATGTTTTTAACCGTTTGATCAAATTTCAATTATCTGGATCACTTGATCCGACGGCCTTGATAAAAAAGAATCACAGAAAATCTCTTTCCCTTTTGAATTTGGACGCCAAAGTCTATATTTAACTTAAGAATGAGAATTGGATAAAGCTTGTTCATTCAAGAAAACAAATTATATGACACGGATATATTAATATCATAATTTTTCGTTAACAACACAAAGCAAATTACTTGTATCATTGATCGAGTAGGATTTTCTTCCCTTTAAATTTCCTCCTTCTCCTTCTCTTTTATAGAGCAAATTGTAACATGAATATGATGACACTATAACATTTGTGTTAAAGGGGTTCAATCGTGACCCTTCAAATAGAAATGGGCTAAAAAACATAAATTTGGAGGGAAGAAAATATGTTAGTCGTTGTATGGCAAAATTTATCACGGTCTAGACGTTTTTCTTCAAGAATAATATGGATTTGCTAGTTTAAACCTTTTTTGTAAGATAATCAAAATTATACATTACAATAGAGAAGACCGAAATAAAACTTATCGTAATCTTAATTCATTAGTTCACTTTCTTGAACTACATTGATAATCACTCAGATCATGTCATGACTCATAAACCTAGAATGTAAGATCAATACATAAGCTCGCATCTTACAGCTTAAGTGAATTTGCAACTGTTACATTAAAAAACCACTCATTGAGTAGATAATAAAGAGCATTGATTAGGTAAAACAAGTGATTACATATTTATGATTAATTTTTCAGGTGATGAGTTTATCGACATCCCTATTGTGATTTTCAGTTTAATTTGTTCAAACTATTATATAATCTACACACAGTGCAATCAGCTTAAAGTTAATCGGATTGAGATTCTCTTAGGATAAAAGATTCTAAAATTCAGGTCGTTTAAGAGAAAGAAAGAGATTCGTACATTTTAAGTTTTTGAGATACCATGGAATGGGCCAGGAGAATGAATCAATGAAGATTGTAGGATTGAAACTGAGTTGGCTAAGATTCGGAGTCCAAACACATAAATCCAGAGTATGTATGACAATATGAATCCAAGGTAATCCATCAACTATCACCCGTTCACATTTATTATTATCCATGGCATGGACCAAATCTATTTTAAACAGTAAATTCAAGGACAACATGCAATCAATTGGTCAAACAAACCAAATTTCAAACACCTAATTTTTCCTTTTCCTTCGTTTAATTAATTTTTTTTTTCTTTTAATAATACAGCCTTAAAGCTTCGGTTTTAAGCTTCAAACTTCATGCACATGGTTGTACGTGTGTGACATTTAGGATCCTAGGCAAGGGTCCATTTTGGCAAACGTAGAAATTTGACCATCCACTCTTTGACTTTTACTAGCCCGATTTAGACTCCAGAGTTTAGTTCATACTCGTTAAATGATTCTAGTTCATACTCAATAATTTTATTATGTTTACCCAAAAAAAAAAAAAATTTATTATGTTTTCGCATGAATGTAAGACTGAATATGCGACTAAAGATTCAATGATCATGATCAAACAGATAAATCATTCTGATGTATATTATTTACTGATGCATATTAAAAAGCCGCTTATATACTTTGCTTCAAGTCAAAAGCCAGTAGAGTAGGCAGTAGTTAATTTAACGAGTAAAAAAAGGTTACTTGAATTGCCTAACTTCCACTAGAATAGACTATTATAGTCAATTACAGAATGCCTCTTTGGGCAATACAGCTTTCATGAGTAATATGCGAAGCAGCTGAGCTATAGGTCTCTTTGATCGTTATATTCTTGCAATAGTAAAGACATAGTTCATCCTTTAAGAGAGAGTAGATGCGAAGATTCGGATCGAAAATCTTCCCTTGGACTGTCTCGTGAAGTTCGGCACTCGAAGGCTTGAGGAGCAGTTGAATTGCCTAAACTCCACTATATTAGACTATTATAGTCAATTAGAGAAACCTCTTACATGCATGAAACGTATGTGATAATTAGTTCGATGGTTGTCGGACGCTAATTCAACGTAGTCCTGATTATTTTAACAGTATTTATCAGTTAGTACAAGGTAGTTAAACTAGAAAATGAATGTATAAACTTTGACAAAACCAACCAAGAAAACTACTACTTCGTAAGTGAACGTAATTAGGGTTCGAATCTAAATTAGGGGTTATGTCGGCTTCACATGCAGTATGAATGAGTTTACTGTTACGTGGTTTTTTAATTTAATAATATAATATCGTATGATGAATTTTTTTAATAGAATATTGTATTATTTGATCAGAACGCCACAATAGCCGATAAATTTATTCCATAAACAAAATTTTCCTTGTAGAGAGAGAAGAATAATGTTTGGCTACTCAATGATGATGAGTATGAATTTCTCTTCAAAATTTTTAGTGTTCGAATCACATAGTTTTGTGCTTATGATCAGAACCGATCATATTATGAATCACTCTGTAAATATCATCTATGCAACATATGAATTAAAACTAGGGTTGTTTAGTCAATCTATATTGTAGGAAATATATAGACGGTTCGTGATGCTTTTACCAATTCCGTTCATTTGTTTTTATACAGTTCGATGACGAAACGACCTTAATTTTAATTGATTTTTTTCCAGAAGCGATCTTTACATAATAATTTATAATACGAGTGATTATGATTATAAACACGAATTTTTATGAACCGACAACGAACATTTTAAGTTGAAACTCTTACTCATTTTTTAAGCAACCAAGTGTTATTCGAGATAGAAATAACAAGCAACTGTGCAGAACAAGTGAGAAATATGTGTGTTGGTGAAGTTGAACCATGTTTTCCCTGTCGATTTAATATCAATTGGTCCAATAATTTTAATCGTTAGCTGAGCTACTATTAGTCCCTTGACCCATAGGGGCCTCAGGGTTTTGTACAAAGTGTAATCAATCCCCTTAAATGTTTGCTTATTTTCTTGGGCAAGAGAACCTTTCAGAGTACAAGTCCCCCCATTTCTCTCACATCTTTACAGCTGCAATTCATCATTCTACCCTTCCTCAACTACTTCTGCTACTTTATCCTTTAATGTCTTCATATTAAAACATTTCTTCTTTTAGATGGAAAAAAACAATAAAAGAAGGAGAAATAATCAAGCTCACTTACCAATTAAGCGAGCTTGATTTTTCTTCCTAAGAGCGTTTTCAGTCCGAGTGCATTTTTGCTTACTATTATTTAGTATGGTGTATGTTCATCATCTTAATTATCATCGTTAGATGAGTTTGAATTTTGAAATTTGTGCTTATCCACTACACGAATCTTAAAATTCAAACTCATTTAACGATGATAAATAAGATAGTAAACATACACCACACTAAATGATGGTGATAAAAAATGTTCCCTTTCAGCCCATCCCAATTAGTAGGGTAATTGGGCAAAAATCGCGCAAAAGAAGGAAAAAAAGTGATCCAGCCCACGCCCAAAAGTCGAGCAATTTAGTTGCCTAACCCAACCCGACCACTCAATTTGGGAATTATCGCCTGACCTTGTGCTCAATTGATCTGACGTCACCCATGACCAAAACAGAGGGGACGGAGAAGGATTATCGCCTAACCTTGTGCCCAGGTCTCCACCTCCTTCCTCTTTGACAACGTTGGCCGCTTCGACCATTTCTGGGTTGTCGTCGCTTTGACGATTTCTGGGTCAGATGTTATTGTGTTAAACCTAAAACGGATTAGATTTTACTGAAGTATGTATAATGCTCACACGCGATTATTTAAACTATTTAAGACAGTGAATGAGTAACATATCGTGAATGAATCAACGATCACACACATAAATGTACGACTGATTCTAACACAACTCAAACAGTTGACATAGTATTTCCAATATTGATTCACATGTTTAAGGCACATACATTTGTACATGATGTAAACTCGTGGCTCCCCTCTAAAGTAGAAATTAGTAATAGGCGTGAGCCTACCATCACAAAGTAATGATATATATATATATATATATATATATATATATATATATATATATGATAGAAAGGAAGAAAGAAAATATGAGGGTCCCAAGCCAATAAAACTTTATAGAGAGGAGGAGGGGTTTGATCTTTGATGTGCTTTTTTGCTTGGCAAATAGGGCAATGTGGGGGACCATATATGCCTTGGCGAAGAATATAAGTTTGCACGTTTTGGGTTTGATTGGTGGTGTTTGGGTTACACATTGGAAGATTCTGTCCATGTTTTATGCTCTTAAAGCTCGACATTTACTTACCAATATATCACCTCTGCTTCCCCTGCCCCCGCTCCTCTCTCACGTACACACACACACACACACTATAGCGTGAGATGAAATTTGGCTCGTGTCCTAAACCCTAAGTAACCGAAATCCGAAATCATATGTGGGGGTGACCATCGGGTTGTGTACGTGTTACTTATTTATATTTGTGTTGTGTTTGTGCCAATTATGTGTTGATCAATGTGCAAGCGGATATGAAAATCATAATAGAACAATAGAATAATTCATATTACTTGTCGAAAAAGGAGAAAAGTTGTGTTAATTATGTCTCGTCACATCATATACTTGTGCGCGTTTTGAGTCATTTTGATGTGTCATGTGTGGAATTTCTTTGGTAAATTGAAATGGTATTACACTTATAAGTCATAACCACGTCATTTAAACCGGGCTCGGGAAGGTTTAATTGGACTGCTTTCAACAAATTAATTGATCATAAAATATGTACTTTTTACATTAATTGATATTTTAGGTTTGGTTTGGTGGTTGCCTTAGTTGAGCCATTTTTTTCACCCACCACTATTTATGAGAATTCAAACTTAAATATCGAATGAGTATACAACTCATTTCATACTCACATATACGCTATTTACAACTCATTTCATACTCAAACGGAAGATCGAATGACCCCCACATAATGCAAGTGGCAATGTAGGGTTACCACAAAGAAACCACAACCAGAAAATTCAACTTCTGTTGCAGTCATATTTAGAATATGAATGTGATTGTGTAAATCCTAGAGAATATGAGAAAGTATCTTATATTCCTATTAGGAGTAGATTATCTATTAAATGTTGTAATCATAAAGGAAAGGTATTTACCTATTCTACTACTATAAATAAAGGCACAATGGGGTGAACCAAACACATCTCACAATTAAATCAATCTCTCTTCTCTCTAATTGTGGCCGGCCCCCTCTTTCTCTCTAAACCCTAGATCGTTCAATCAAATAGGCTTACAACAACTTCAAAATATACTCATATTTATGAGGTTATGCAAATCTTAAAAAGGTAGGAAACCAAGTTGGCTCTCTCTCACTCTCCCTTTATTTGTCCATCCATCAAGTAGTGAGAGTGATTTTCTGTGGGTTTTTTTGCTTGTTTTGGTACAAGTAGATGAAGATGATGCACGTCCACTTCAAGTCATTTACTCCGAAAGGATATTGGATAAGTAAACGATGCTTATCCTTCCCCTCCTTTTGTTCAAGTGGATGCCTTCTCTATTCAAAGAACAAGAACCTCCTTCACTTGGGCAGGAGGGGATTAGACAACAAATTGACATTTATGCAGCTTATAAGCCAATGAGAAACCAATCCTATGAAGCACGGTATGATAATGTTAAAGTTTCAGAGAGACGGGCCGCGGTCTACCACTAATAATATCGATATTGTCCCTACTTAATCACCCGTGCAATTAATAAGTGTGAGGTTTCTGTGCAAAAGTCCTCCATACAATTAGAAGTAGAACCATTTGAGATAAGTTGTGATTTGTTTGTAGGATAGCGGATGTGAAACTTTTTACTTTATTCAACACGCCCCTCACGTTTGACCAATTTGGAGCTACATTGGTCATGTTTATAAGTGAACCTAATAATTTGATAACAGATCTGAAAACCATCTCTGATGCCATTTTAAAAATTTTGAGAAATTTTGTGTATTATCCTACTCCGTTATGAAGGCAAATATATATATATATATATATATAATTTACAAGAGACTATACAGAGTAATTATATAGTTATATGAACCCTAATATAAAGTCAACTAGGAGACTATACATGGCAGCTTTCATTCAATTTGTAGGGGAATCTTTATATGAGATTGTATCGATCCCGATATTCTTTTCAACGTTGTGAGAATGTAAACTTATCAGTTAGACTTGATTGAATAAATTCTACCTTTTAACAAAAAAAACTAGGAGACTCAATTGGGTTGGGTTGCCAACGCTCACGGTAGCGGATAAGAAGTGGACATTTTTTAATTACTTTTATACTTTTTTAATTTTTGAATCCATTAGGTTCGCAAATTAAGAAATTTTGAGTTTTTCACAAGTTGCAGAACCCCCACTCTTGTATTCGCGCACCATAGTCCGAACATGATTAATATTTTTTTAGGAAAACTAATGAAAAAGATTTGAAAACTTTGAGTTTTAATGATAAGGACAAAATAAAGGGTAAAGTGAATAGTACAATGATTGACTTTTTAGTGTAAAAATGTAGTTTTTCGTTAAAGTTATTTTTTAGGAAAACTAATGAAAATGGTTTGAAAACTTTGAGTTTTAATGATAAGGACAAAATAAAGGGTAAAATGAATAGTACCATGATTGACTTTTTAGTATAAAAATGTAGTTTTTCGTTAAAATGAACAGTACCGAGAGCTTTTCGTTAAAGTTTCCTATTTTTTTTTTACAAATGATTGGATAACGTACATTAATTCATATAAACTACATGTAGTGAGAGTTAAAATTAAAAGGCATTAGGTTGAAGAGGAAGACATTATTCGCGGTTTGCCCTGTGCACCGAGAATATTCCAATCATAAGGCTTTCTAGAACGTACAATCTCCATTTGTTGGGTTTTCTTGTATTTTGGGCTGTTTGCCCACCTCAATATCAATAGGCCTACAAAACTTGGGCACCAACCAACCCTAGTTCCTAGGTTGGCAGCAAAAGCAATCCTTCGACACATCACCGACCCAAAACAGAGGGTTTTAGCCGTCGGTGTTCTTATCTCCACTTTCTTTTTCGTGTCATCGCAAAATCATTTGTTTTATGGCTAAGACTTGATATCATTGGAGTTGTGTTTAATTCCAATCCTGTTGAGTCGCATCAATATAGATGAGACTTGTAAGACATAATAATATATAGGATCATTGTTCAATTTGGAAAATCTTTTCTTAGCGTATACAAGTTTACTAAACATTGGCGCTTGATGCTAGACTAAATCTAAGAATAATTCAATCTAAGTCAAACCACCAAACGAGGACGATAACATGATATGGTTTTGCGTGAAAAAACTTAAGGGTTTTAGTTGAGCCTTCTCGAGTCAAGTATGTGAGAGGAACATGTTTCTTTAACACGCCAGGTTAAGTGTCAAATTGCAAAACATGCTTAACACGATAATACAAAATATTACATGTAATTTTTGTCATTAAATTGAATAAATTTAAAAAAAATCAAGTGTCCTACTCATATTTCCTATTTCCTAATTCAAACCAAAATTTCAGGTACACACTAAAGGCGTCACATAACATATATAGTTGACAAAAAAGTACAAACGACATGTCGTTGCATTAACGTAAAAGGAAAGGAAAGCTAGAAAAAAGGAATCCCTAGCAAATTAGCAAATTCTTTAAAAGGAACCAATCTAATCAATAGTGAAATATAATTATTTACACATTTGTGATTATCCATTTTTTACCATATACACGGGTTTTTTGTTTTTGAACAAATGATGTTATCTACACTAAGGGAGTGGGGAGTGGGCTAAGTCTCATAATGGGCTAGCAATAATATGGTTCAAATTCGCCTTTGACGAGAATCGAACCTAAGATCTCTTACTTACAAGTGAAGATGAATACCATTAGACCGTAGTACTAAGTGGCTATTCCACACTTGCTAATATTTGAATTAAGGGTGACTTTGGATGCAATCCCTATTTATCAACGTTCTTTGACTGAAACCTTGTTGGTTTTTAGTTTTTTATTGAAGTCCCTGAAATTAATGCAGTAATGCATTTCTATGTGGTTTATTATAATTTTAAATTAAAATTTGATATTTGTAGTTACTTATATTAATGAGATTTTAAATAAAAACCAAGATTTGTGGGATTAAAAATATTAGAAAATAAATTATACTTATATAAAAAAGTATAATTTATCTTAATGACATGATTTTTCATTAAGATAAATTGTATTTAAATAAAACCTATGATTTGTCATTACTTATATTAATGACATTTTTACATACGGTACATTTTACATACAAAAAGTTTGTACATTTTTTACAAAAAAGGTGGTACGTTTTATATAAAAAAGAATGGGTACATTTTATATACAAACTAAAACTAAAAAGAAAATTGGTACAATTTAAAAAAAAGGGTTGCAAATTAAAATGGGTACAAATTAAAAATAAAAATATAAGATGCAAAATTTAGCCATAAATATATATATCAAATGTAATATTTCTAACACTAAATGAATATATTTAGAAATAAAATTTAATTATCTTGACATGTAAAATATTTTATTATTGAAATAATTAATGACGTTTATTAAAACCGAGGGACCTTGATGAAAAATTGAAAAAGAATAAGGTTTCGATCAATGGAGTTGAAAAAAGAGCGATGTGAACCTAATTTCTCCTTGAATTAATTTAGTCCCTACTGGTTTGAGCTATAAAAACCAAGTCGCGATGAGTTGAATTTAACTGCAAATATAACACAGAATTGATGGGAATGGCGGGCTCTAAACTCACCTTGTTGGGCGATGGAGCTCCACAATTTCGAAGATTCATACATCTGTTACACATTTTAACGCCAAATTCTAGAAATCAATTTCAAATTTCGGAATGTTTGTGATCAATGTGATGTATTTTTTGAATACAAATGATATTTAAAGTGGGACATCTTATAAAATTAGTGTGGAACTAGTGGAAGTGGATTTTTAAAATCCAAATTTGATCCACACCTTAAAATTTATTATGAGTGTCTTAAAGAGAAAAATATTGTGTGAAAATAATTTCTCGTGTTTAAACGGATTTTTCTTTACTCGAATCACACAAGATAGGGCAGACAAAATTCTTGATGAACGATGGCATGTCAAATATTTGCTACGCCATGATTGAAATGCACACTATTTGACACCAAATCGATTCCCTCCGATGTGAGTGTGTTTTCCCTCCGTTGTGAGGTTTCCAGATCGACCAACCTTTCCTGTAGAAACTCTACTCCCCTGTCAACTCCTGAACCCAGATCAGCTACCTTTCTCGAAGACTTTACTCCCCCCTGTTTACTTCCCATCTCAACCCCTGCTTACTCCCCACCTAATTCAAACCCTGTGAAGTCACATCATCTACCAAAGAAAAAACAGCGCTACTCAAACAACAGTTCTTTGTCAATCTTCAAAAGGAACTGCGAAGTGGGAATATACCAAAGAAAAAACAGCGCTACTCAAACAACAGTCTACCTCAACCATACTTCTGTACAAGTGCCCTACACACCACGTAGCATCAGTGCACACATGGCGCAGCCGGAGGTGGAGGAGTTGGTGGTACATCTGGAAAAGTCTATGGATCTGGGGACCATGGAACATTCATCATTACGGCACAAGATGAAAGCACTGCAGTAAAGATTCTTGAACAAGTCCCCTGGGCTGTCATGAAGCAGAATTTTTCTGTCAGGAGATGGCCGCCTGAGCTTGCACTTGAGGAGATCCAGATGGAGCTGGTCCCCTTCAGGGTACAAATAAGGGGTGTTCCGCTGTACCTGAGTACGGATACCAATGTTCGACGCCTGGCTAAGGAGATTGGTGAGTTCGTTGAGCTAGAAGACACCTCCAAGGCGCGTGGGTTCTTACGAGTGACAGTCACTGTTAATACCCAAAACCCATTGACGACGGGATGCTGGTGATATGGATTTTACCATGATAAAAATATTTAAAAATACTTGCAAGAGAATAAGTTAATTGTAGTATAACATCTCAAGCAATGTCGTTTTCAATAGGAATTGAATGAATAATTTATGTAACTACCAAATCTTAATTAATTATTTGAAACAAGATTTTGGAAAAGATTGTTTTTATGACCTAAAATATTAAAAACGAATTTAATTAAAAATAATTAAATAAATTGGCAAAGTAAAGAAAACAAAAGAAAATAGTTTTGAAAATAAATTTAAGCACTAGGGTTCTGCCGTCATCATTAACAATCCTACGTAATTTTACCAATTACTTATGAATTTCTACATACATGCTTTGAAGGTTAGACTTTCCTAATACATATTTTCCTCGTGATTTTTAAGGGAAAACGTATATCTAACATGCAATCCATCTGTGATGTTCAGATCAAATATAAACATGCAAAACTCATTAAGCCTTGTGAAAACCCTTTGAAAAACCATGCAACCTTTAAGAGCGTGATGTTCTCCTTTGAACTTACAATTACTAATCACAATAAGCCCTCTTCAATTTCAGGGTGATGTTCCAACAGAAATTGCATCAAATTACTTGTCCAAAAACCTTAATGCTTTTGAATCACTAAGACAATTAGATAGTTTAATTGCGGTGATTAATAATTCAAAGCAAGCATGTATCCATTCATAAGAAAATTAACCAAATTAATAAAATCACATATTCATGCTAAGGCTTGTGGCTTCTCCCTAGCAAAAGGACTAGTTACGAACAATCATAACAAAAACTAAAGAAAATATATTAACTAGGAAAATGATTGAAAACACCTTGTAGGTAAAAATGTCTGAAGTTCTCCAAAATAATGTGTCGTTCTCTATTGGTTAAATAGCCTTATTTATACTACTACAAAATAAAATCCTTACTTAAAAATGTCTTCTAAAAACTAGGAAGCATAATAGAATAAAATAACTAGGAAATAAAAGGTTTTCTATTTAAACTGAAATTCTAATTTCTCAAAAAATTCATCTTTTTACCTACCAAATCAACTCTGATTTGGTCCCAAAAGGTCTCTTTTTAAAGATTGAGACGTCCCTAACAAATCCTCAGAAGGAATTTTCCTCAAAATATGCTATCTTGACCTCCAAAATACCCAAAACGTCCAAAAAAGTTAATCTGGGAAAGCTGCGCGATGGGTCTTCTTTTCTTCGCCATGGTCAAACGGCTTGGTAGAAAAATCTGGAATTTTGACACAATCATCTTGAAAGACTCAAAAACATACTCTAATTAGAATCACTCCAAAATTCATCCGTTTGATCATTTTTTGCTCTAGAGGAAGTTGAATGTCCTACATTGAAAATATATAACAAAGTATCAAAATTCTACTAAAATAACCAATAAACTATAACTAAGAATATGATAAAATATATGGTATAAGAAACCTGGCTAAGGAGATTGGTGAGTTCGTTGAGCTAGAAGTCACCTCTAAGGTGCGTGGGTTCTTACCAAGGTTTGAAATATCGATATTATCGGCGAAATATCGCCGATAATATCGTTTTTTTGAGAGGGGGATATTTTTACACTAATACACTTAATTATCGTCATAATATCGTGATATTATCGATAATATTGATAATATCGCCAAAGATCCGTCGTCGGCGTCGCAACTGCAGCCAAGGCTCCGTCGTCGCAGCTGCCAAGATTTGCGCATTTCTCTGCAATCCATGCTCAGATGCTCAGACCCATCAAAATGAGCGATCCACGCTCAGACGCTCAAACCCATCAAGATCTGCGCCTCCCCTTGCCTGATGGTGCTCGCCGGGAGGTGAGAAAGGGATGAGGAACGGTCCACAGGTGGTGATGGTGCTCGCCGGAGTGTGCGCCACTGTGGTGGAGGTCACGGTGGGGTGTGATAAAGGGCGCTGGGCTTGAGGTTGGAGAGATAAGAGCATTTTCGGAGATTACAAAGAGAGAAGGCTAAGAACCTCTTTATTATTTTAGAGAGAGACATAGTGGTTGAAGGTTTGAATGAGCAATAGACATGGGGACTTGTTATGGGGACTTCTTCACGGTATGGTTTGAAATGATGGTTCGATGAGAGGTAGAGAGCCTTTCTCATTTTTCTAAAAGGCTGTACAATTTTGGTTTCTACAAAACAATAAAAAAAATGGAAAGGACATCAATAGCTGTTTTGGGCTCCGGGGTTGATGCAAAGAGCCGTTGGCTCGGCTCTGGGCTCGAGGCAGAGGGATGCAGAGCATCCCATGTGAATTCATATCCAAACCACAACTAGGGTTGTGCACATGTGTGGCATGCATGTGTAGCAAGTGGGCTGTAGTATGTCGGCCTGCCCTTTCTTTTTCTTTTCTCGCGGCCCATCAGCATTTGCCATCAGTAATGGCCCATCAGCATTCCACACGTGAAAGGCTTAGAACCTTTTGTTCGTCCTTTTTCTGCGTTCGACCCCCAGGTTCACTCTTTTTGTTTTTTTCTTCTTTTGTTTTTCTGTTAGTTTAGTTCCTTTTAGTTTTTTTTTTTGTGTTCTTTTCCTGTTTTTATTTAGTTTAGTATATTTATTTCAGTTTAGGTTCTTTTTATTTACAGTTTATTTTCTTTTTCTTTATTTATTTTCCACACCTTGAGGACAATGTGTGATTTAAGTTTGAGGGTGGGAAATAAGAAATTTTAGGTTTTTAATTTTTGTGTCAAGTTAAAAGTTTTCGTTTTTAAGTTAATATCCATAGTTTATTTTAAGCGTTAGAACAAATGGACAAGGTGAAGGTTAATTCCATATTAGAGTCTTTTCTATTTATCGTCAATTAGACATTAATTCACGAATTATACTTTGAAAATTTGCATTATATATAAATGATTATGGGGTGTTTAAACTTCTTTCATTAATTACTACATATTTTCTACACTCACAATGTTTGCCAGCTCGTTATATAATCAACTTAAATCAGTTAAATCCATCATGCAATGCATTTCCTTCCAATTTTTTGTGATAAACTAATAGATAATTGACTAAATAAACATCCTGCAAAGTTTCAATAAAAATTTCCAAGTTTATCTTACAATTTCCGTGGTTTTTATTCAATTTTTATCGATATCGATAATATCCCGATATTTCCATCGAAATTTCCGTGTTTTTGGACTACCGATATTTCCGATATTAGCGATATTTTAGACCTTGGTTCTTACGAGTGACAATCACTGTTAATACCCAAAACCCATTGACGACGGGATGCTAGCTCCCAAGGGAGGACAACAAGGACTCATGGATTGAATTTTGATACGAGCGGCTTCAAGATTTTTGCTATAGATGTGCAAGGATCGGCCATGCCAACAATGAATGTTCCTTTGAATCTGGAAGGGGGGCGCGGTTGGTTATAAGGAATGGACTAAGGGCGCCTCAATACGGGAAGTCTAGGAAACACTAGCGATGGCAATTTAACCTGTCAAATCCGACCTCCCCAGATAACTGATCCAAACAGTTTGGTTTTGGGTATCAAATTTCGGGTATTTTGCGGTTATAGGTAACCATGGGGTAAATTGTCCGGTTTTGGGTTCGATTTTGATTATTGGGGTATCTGCCCGTACCCGTACCCGAAACCGCCCCGTTTTCATTCTTTAGTAAAAAATAAAAATATTTATTATATGTTTTTATTTATTTTCTCTAACAACTTTATCAATTAAGGGATTCTATGAGACTTTAAAGGTCTTGAGCGTGTAGATTTCAAAGGTCTCCGACAAAATTATTCCAAAAATTTCTATGCTTTCAATCAAACGATGGAATCTAGGACAATTTGCATGAGAAACTGAATAAATTTCCTTCCAAAATTGAATTGTTTTCCAGCTTTTTGGCTTTAGTTGGGATGGAGGAGAATCAGGACTTAAGCTACTCTTTCCAACTATTTTTTCTTATTCCATTTCTTTGCATAGCTTGCTGCTTCATACTTGTTTCTCTTTGTTGTCTGTTTGAAGTCACGTTGTGCTTTGTTCCTCTTTTATGAATTCCTCTTATTTCATTGAAACCCAAAGGTCTCCAGCAAACCTTGTCCCTGTTATTATGAATTCCTCTTTTTATTCTCATACAAAATACAAAATGACAGCGTCATACGGCCAGCAACCTCTTGCTTTCTCCTTTGCCATCCCTAACTATCCACATGGGGAAACTGTTACCTACCACGTTCGGTTATGGGCAATCCCCATTCGGGGATTCTATGGTTTCGGGTTCGGGAAAATAATCGGGTTCGGTTATGGGGATGACATATCCGAACCCAATCCGTCTCGTTGTCATCCCTACGAGATGCCCTTAGTCCGCCACTTACTGATGCGGTGTCTAAGTTTGGTTGGGTTTTTATACAGGCTTATTTTTAGTTATGCCCCTTAGAACTCGATTTTGATCTCATTTTACCGTCTGTTAATCAAAAGTCATCACTTTACTCAATGAAACTCAAAATTCGCTCTACTTTACTATGTTTCCATTTCTTTTGTCAAATTCACCCCATTTTGATTTCACTTTGCCTTCTGAAACTCGATTTCGATCCCACTTTGCCCCTTGAAACTCAAAAGTTATCATTTTACTCCATGAAACTCAAAGTTCACTCCACATTACCTTAATTTATCACACCTATTTCTAAATAATTTAGTAACCAATCAAGAAAACTGAATCCGTGTGACATTCCACATCGCTCGGGGGAGTAATTCTTAAATGTATATTCTCATCCCTACCTAGCACGAGGCCTTTTGGGAGCTCACTGGCTTTGGGTTCCGTAGGAACTCCGAAGTTAAGGGAGAAGAGGGCTAGAGCACTCCTATGATGGGTGACCCACTGGGAAGTTGCTTGTGAGTTCCCAGAAACAAAATCGTGAGGGCGTGGTCGGGGCCCAAAGCGGACAATATCGTGCTACGGTGGTGGAGCGGGTCTGGAAAGTGATCCGCCCCGGGCCAAGATGTGACAAATTGGTATCAGAGCCAATACCTGGTCAGAAGTGTGCCGACGAGGACGTCGGGCCCTTAAGGGGGGTAGATTGTGACATCCCACATTGCCCAGAGGAGTGATCCTTAAATGTATATTCCCATCCCTACCTAGCACGAGGCCTTTTGGGAGCTCATTTGCTTCGGGTTCCGTAGGAACTCCGAAGTTAAGCGAGACGGGGGCTAGAGCACTCCTATGATGGGTGACCCACTGGGAAGTTGCTCGTGAGTTCCCAGAAACAAAATCGTGAGGGCGTGGTTGGGGCCCAAAGCGGACAATATCGTGCTACGGTGGTGAAACGGGCCCATGAAGTGATCCGCCTTGAGCCGGGATGTGACAATCCGCATAGTAAAATAAGTTTTGGTTTGCATTCATATCATATTGAATTTATGTTAAGAGCAATACAACAAAAGAAAGAGGGTCCGTCCGAATTTCTAAATTCAAGTTATATACAATCTCTAAAATTGTTCAGATTTATAAGTATTTCAATTTGCAACTAAATTATAATAACTTTAGACTGACAGCCTATGTTCAACAAATTTGGACCCTCACCGGTTTTTGAATTTTGATTAACAATGGCTGAATTATCAATGAAGTTTTAAAAAGAGAGAGAATAGTTCCATGGCTGCTTTTATCCGAAGATTGTGTTTGTCTTTACCGTTTATTCTTAGTGTAATATGTTTATTATCAATACTAGAAAAAATTAAAGATTTGATGTTTGATGTCACAACTGTCCAACCGAGGCTTCAATTCCACGGTGAAGGCTCCAACGTTAGTTTTTGACAGCATAAGTTTCTCCATCCGGTATGCTAAAGCTGAGTCGGAATTTGGCATGAAGCTCTTGGCATCAACACTCTCAAAAAGTAAACATAACATACTTCATACATGTTTTTTTTCATTTGGCTTTAGTATATATAAATTTTATTTGATTTTTACCCAATAGTAAATACGAATCGAACTACTAAACACCAACCAATAAACTAACTCCTCCTCCTCCTTCGCCTCCTCTCTAGACCTACACACGCCTCCTCTTCTTTCTCTCAGCCGGAGGCCATGGCATCTCGTAAATCCCCGGCAGTCCTGGCGATCTCTGCGATCTTCTTACTTGTCGTCCATGGCGCCCACTCCTTCTACCTCCCTGACGTCGCTCCGCAGGACTTCTTGAAGGTCAGCTCTTAATCGCCGACAAATATAATCTGTAATTTCATTTAATTTCGATTGTTTATAGAAATTGTATGTGTTTGTGTATTAAATGAGTGATATGTGTGTTCCTTTTCGAATCTGTGACCAGTGACGAAGCCAAGAATTATTTTTGGGGGGGGGGGGGGGAAGGGGCGACATTTCAAACCCTTTTACATAATAGATTATATCAATGTCGTTCATAGTTTATCAATACAAACAAGTTCCAATTGCTACCGACGAAGTTCCATATCAAAAAAAGGTTCTGAGGTCACCATAAGTTTGAGGTCATGAAGATCAACCATGGTATAGTACCCATGTAAAAAATCATTGTGATTAGCCCTTAATTCCTTAATTATATATCTTTAGGCATGACACTACAACTATCTTGTAATGCATTGTTAGCTTCCACTGAATTTCTTCACAAAAAAACTCGGCTTAGAATTTATCTTTCAATTGACACTCGTCTAACCCCTAATAAAGAAAATATATTTTGAATAATTTTATTCATAATACAAAGGCTTATATTTATACAACGTATATGCTTGATGTACAAGTAAGAATCTCATCCTATACTGGTACAATCAGAATCAAATTACAATATTAATTCCTATCCTTAAGAGTTACCGTTAACTTTGGCAAGATTCATTCTCTAACACCTAAGTTTTCCTCCCATATTTTATAAATAGGACAGTCAACTTTCATCGAAAACCTTTGCCACTTAGCACAGGAAATTAAAATTGAATAAAATTGATATAGAAAATTTCATACTTTCTCCTGGTTTAAAGAAAAATGATATATTGTACAGCATTTTACATTAATTTTTTTATAGTTTTCTTTTTAGATGAGACTAGAAGAAAAAATTGATTACGTTAATCCATAATACAAGTCGTTTATGCAAAAAACAATAAGAAATTCTTTGCGCGTTAAAATTTTCATCGGGTGGTCTGTCCAATCCGGATGAGAATTCTCTCCGATCATCTTTGTGGGATTTGAAAGATCAATCAATCGTGTCCGTTCATCGTATATCGTACAATCAGTTTTCGTTACTTACTATTTATATTTAATTTTAAATAAATTTTTTAAAATAGTTTATGATCGCACGATGTAGATGATCGGACATAATTGATTGATTTTTCTAACCCCACATAAAGAATCCGACTAGAATCCCAATTCGTCCAATCCCACATATGAATCTCTGGAGAAATTTTTAGTTGTGATGGGAACACAAGTACCATGTGTTTTAATAGGAATGGTGGATTTTAAGTTATTAACTTTTTAGCACACATATCTCATCATTTGTTTAGTAATACTTGTTGTACCACCTCGTGTACCGATCATATTGAAAAATCTCTTGAATCGGGATCGCACCCTCGTACAAACCGCGCCGTTTTGTTTAGTACTTTTTTAAAATCCCAAGCCCAAACCACGTCGTTTGGCTTGGGTATCTTCTAAAAAAAAATTATAACGTGCAGCGGCACCAGCAACGCAGCGCCGTGCCGCACAACTAGAACCGACGATTTCCGGCGAGAGGAGGGGCGGGCGGCCCTCCTTGCTCCTGTGTAGCTTCTCCACTGTTTGTGACCTAATGTTAGGTTTCGTCTGCTTGGTTGCCGATAAAATGGAGGAAAATAGAAGGATTGGAGAGTAGGTTATCGCTACTTTGCTATTGAAATGATCGTCGAATTAGGGTTAGTTGACCTTAGTTCAAATATAGTGAGAGTAATTCGCGGCGCATCAGTTCTTGGTTGATCCGACATCGATCTGTAGATGCCCTAACTCCTAAGCAAGTACTCTAAGAAGATCGTCATTTAGTTTCACTGGATTACAAATGCTGGCTGTGGAATTTGAATTACTTCTTGTAAATTAGATTTGAAATTCCGTCGTTGTTTTACTTGACTTGACTGAGAAGCAAAGTGCTTTGCCTCGCGGGATTTGAATTATTGCAGGGAGATCGTTTGAAGGTTAAAGTGAACACACTGACTTCTACAAAGACTCAGCTTCCTTACTCATATTACTCTCTCCCTTACTGCCAACCTGAGAGAATCGTCGACAGTATAGAGAATCTAGGGGAAGTGCTCCGTGGTGACCGGATCCAGAACTCCCCCTATGTGGTTAGTGTTATTGCACTTGTACAACTCTAAGAACTCTTAAGCCTACTTGTTTCTCCTATGTTCATAAACTTACAATCGGACTTGTGCAGTTTAGTATGCGGCAGACTCAAATGTGCAACATTGTCTGCCGGATAATACCTAATGCCAAAATTGTAAAGGAGTTTAAGGAGATGATAGATGACGAGTATCGAGTGAACATGTATTTTTCCGACACTTTAAATGATTTATCCTAGTATATTAGAGGAACTAAAGCGAAGTCGCATCTCTTATTAAGACCTTTTTTTCTACGGCAGGATCCTTGATAATGTACCTCTAGTCGTCGTTCCCATTCACAGGCTTTATCAAAAAGCTCGTACTGTTTATCAGCTTGGATTCCATGTTGGGTTCAAACGCCATTATGCTGGGGTAAGTCCATTTACCAAATACCTTTCTTATTCGGGGATGATTATGGTTTTGTCGTTCTTACACTATGTTATTGTGCTCAGAGCAAAGAAGCGGAATACTTCATCCACAACCATCTGGCATTTACTGTGAAGTACCATAAAGATCCGCGAACTGGAACAGCAAGAATTGTGGGATTTGAGGTTAAACCATTCAGGTCAGTATTTTTCAGGGCGTTCCTTTTCTCCTGCATGATTCCTTCTTGCTGAATCTTCTTTCTAAATTATCAGTTGGTAATATTGTTTGTTTGACTGTTGAATGTCCACAGTGTTAAACATGAATCTGAAGGGAAATGGAATGATAGGACTCGTTTTACTACCTGTAACCCCGATTCGAAACACACTGTTGTTAATTCTAACTCTCCTCAAGAGGTTGCCGAGAAGCAAGAAATCGTATTTACCTATGATGTTGAATTCCAGGTGAGCTCCGTAATTTAAAATTTTACTTGTTATTTTCTCGTAGGAGAATTATAACTCATAATTTACTGTCTACTCTTTACTTATTACAGCATCATTTATTTGTGTCATGAACTACTGTCGTATGTCTATTGCCCTAATATTTCTGATGTAATGGTGTTGAACATACTTTGTCATTTGTGATAGGATACTTCTTTTCATGTCTACCTGTTTAGGAGAGTGATGTGAAGTGGGCTTCTAGATGGGATGCTTATCTACTGATGAGTGACGACCAAATCCATTGGTTTTCAATTGTCAACTCATTAATTATTGTCCTCTTCCTTTCGGGTATGGTAGCGATGATTATGCTAAGAACACTCTACCGTGATATCTCCAAGTATAATGAACTTGAGACCCAGGAAGAAGTGCAAGAAGAGACAGGATGGAAGCTTATCCACGGGGATGTCTTCAGGGCTCCAAATAACTCTGAATTGCTCTGTGTATATGTTGGAACTGGTGTTCAATTGTTTGGAATGATACTGGTGACAATGATATTTGCCGTCCTTGGCTTCCTCTCCCCATCTAACCGGGGCAGTCTTATGACCACAATGCTCTTGCTCTTTGTCTTCATGGGACTTTTTGCCGGTTATGCCTCAGTTCGCTTGTACAAGATGTTTCAGGGTACAGAATGGATGAAAATCGCATTCAGGACCGCAGTCATGTTCCCAGCAACTGCCTCTGCCATTTTCATTGTCTTGAACACTCTGATTTGGGGCCAGAACTCATCTGGAGCTGTGCCATTTGGCACATTGTTGACCCTGGTCTTTTTATGGTTCGGAATCTCAGTCCCACTCGTATTTGTGGGAGGCTATGTTGGGTTCAGGAAGCCAGCACTTGAGGATCCAATAAAGACAAACAAAGTCCCAAGACAGATCCCAGAACAGGCCTGGTACATGAACCCAGTTTTCTCAATTCTAGTCGGAGGGATCCTCCCATTCGGAGCAGTTTTCATCGAACTATTCTTCATCCTCACTTCGATTTGGCTGAACCAGTTCTACTACATCTTTGGTTTCCTCTTCTTGGTCTTCATCATCCTCATCATCACATGCGCTGAGATCACCATCGTCCTCTGCTACTTCCAGTTGTGCAGGGAGGATTACTTGTGGTGGTGGAGATCATACCTCACATCCGGCTCATCGGCTCTGTACCTCTTCCTCTACGCCACATTCTACTTCTTCACAAAGCTCGAAATCACAAAGCTGGTCTCAGCCCTCTTATACTTCGGGTACATGCTCATTGCTTCTTATGCATTCTTTGTTGTCACTGGAACAATCGGCTTTTACGCCTGCTTTTGGTTCACGAGGCTCATCTACTCATCGTAATCCAAATTCTTCACTTTCTTGGACCTAGACGTTGTCGTTGTATAGCAAAATTTATCTTGACTATTATATATCCAAATTCTTCACTATTATATAATCTGCCCACAGCGCAGTCGGATTAAGGTTAATCGGATTGAGATTCTCTCAGAATTAAAGACTTCAAAATCGAGATCGTCTACGAGAAAGATATCTGGACAAGGTCCGACAATTTAAGTTTTTAAGGTACTATGAGGTGGACCAGTAAAATAGACCAATGAAGACTAGAGGATTGAAACTGAGTTGGCCGGATTTCAGAGTCCTTAAACTCCGAACATAGGAATTCAGAGTATATCCGACTCCAAGTTAATCCACCAACAAGAAGCAGTCACGAGTCAATTGGTCAGACAAACCAATTCAAACACCCAATTTTCCTTTTCCTTCCTTTAATTTATTTATTTTTTCTTTTAATGTAACAGTCTTAAAGCTTCGATCTCAAGCTTCAAGCTTCAAGCTTAATGCACATGGCAAACGTAGAAATCTGTCCATCCCCTCTTTGACTTTTACTAGCCCGATTTTGACTCCATAGTTTGATTTACCAGTTAACTACTTTTCCAACTTTATCTTTTAATGTCTTCATATTAAAACATTTCGTCTTTCAGAAGAAAAAAAAAATCAATAAAAAAAGAACGAAGAATCAAGCTCACTTACCTATTGAGCGAGCTTGATTCTTCTTCCTAAGAGCATTCCCGGCTCAGATAATTGGGCAAAAATCGCCCAAAAGAAGGAAAAATGTGATCCAGGTCACGCCCAAAAGTCGGATAATTGAGTGGACCCAACCTCACTCAACTGGTTAATCCGACGATCATCGCCTAACCTTGTGCCCAAGTGATTTGACTAAAATAGAGGGGTCAAAGAAGGATTATCGCCTGACATTGTGCCCAAGTCTCCAGCTCCTACCTCTTCGACAACCTCAGGCGCTTCGACGATTTCTAGGTTGGATTTGAGTGTGTTAAAACCTAGCACAGGTCAAATTTTACTAAAGTATGTATAATGCTCACACGTGATTACTTAAACTATTTAAGATAGTGAATGAGATACAGATCGTACATGCATCAACTTCCACACACATGAATATACAATTGACGCTAGCACAACTCAAACAGCCGATATAGTTTTTTCAATGTTGATTCACATGTTTAAGGCACATATATTTGTTCATGATGTAAACTCGTGGCTCTCCTCTAAAGTAGAAATTAGTAGTAGGCGTGAACCTACCCATCATAAAGTAATGATATATATATATGATAGAAAGGAAGAAAGACAATATGAGGGTCCCAAGCCAGTACAACTTCATAGAGACGAGGAGGGGTTTGATCCTTGATGTGCTTTTTTGCTTGGCAAATAGGGCAATGTGGGGGACCATATATGCCTTTGGTGTGTTTTGAAGAACATAAGTTGCACGTTTTGGGTTTGTTTGATGGTGTTTGGTTTACACATTAGAAGATTCTGTCCAGGTTTTATTGCTCTTAAAGCTCGACATTTACTTACCCACATATCAACCTCTGCTTCCCCTCCCTCCCTCTTTCACGTACACACAAACTAGCGTGAGAATGAAATTTGGCTCGTGTCCTAAACCCTAAGTAACTGAAATCCGAAATCATACATGGGGGTGACCATCGAGTTGTGTTCGTGTTACTTATTTATATTTGTGTTGTGTGTGTGTCAAGTATGTGTTGATCAATATGCAGGCGGATATGGAAATCATAATAGAACAGTAGAATAATTCATACTACTCATCGAAAAAGGAAAAAAGTTGTGTTAATCATGTCTCGTCATGTTATATATTCGTGCGGGTTTTGAGTTTTGTTAATGTGTCTTGTGTGGAATTTCTTTGGTAAATTGAAATAGTATGAGTCATAATCATGTCATTTAAACCTAGGTCGAGAAGGTTCAACTGGACCGCTTTCAACAAATTAAATGTTCATAAAATTATGAATTTTTTAACATTAATTAATAATTTCGGTTTGGTTTGGTTGAGCAGTTTTTCTGTCCAACCCTACTTATGAGAATTCAAACTTAAACATCAATTGAGTTTACAACTCATTTATACTCACATATACGCTATTTACAACTCATTTCATACTCACTTAAACTCAAGATCGATCCCCTCACATAGTGCAAGTGGCAATGTAGGGTTACCACCAAGAAGCAACAACCAGAAAAATCAACTTCAAAATATACATATATTTATGAGGTTGTGCGAATCTTAAAAAGGAAGGAAACCGAGTTGGCTCTCTCACACTCTCTTTGTCCGTCCATCAAGTAGTGAGAGTGATTTTCTGTGGGTTTTTCGCTTGTTTTGGTACAAGTAGATGAAGATGATGCACGTCCCACTTCAAGTCATTACTCCGAAAGGATATTGGACAAGTAAACGATGCTTATCCTTCCCCTCCTTTTGTTCAAGTGGATGCATTCTCCTTGCAAAGAGCAAGATCCTCCGATACTGTCTGTAATTAATCATCTGTGCAATCAATAGGTTTGGGGTTTCTATGCAAAAGACCTCGATACAATTAAGAGTGGAACCATTTTACATAAGTTGTGGTTTGTTTTTTGTAAGATAGCCGATGTAAATTTTTTTACTTTATTCAGCATGCCACCTCACGTCGGACCACTTTGGAGTGGGTCGGACGGAGAGCTACATCGGTCATATTTGTAAGTAAACTCAATAATTTGAGAACATATATGAAAATCAGCTTTTGATACTATGCTAAAATATTTGAGAATTTTTGTGTATTATCTACTCCGTTATGGAGGAAAATATATATCTCATAAGGCCTTCAAAACTTGGGCACCAACTAAGGGCCCAACCCTAGTTCCTAGGTTGGCAGCAAAACCATACTTTCGCCACCACACCGACCCAAAAAATAGTGTTTTAAGCTTTTTTTTTCTTTTTTTTTGGAAAACTGGAAATGTATTAACCAGGGCAAAAGAAGCCAAAGAGAACAACGAAAGCCTAACAAGAGGCAAACAACCAAAAAACAAACCGGAAGTGCAAGGGGCAAGAAGGCCGGACACTCGAACCAACCCCAAAGCGTACCCCCTTGCACCACCAACACCAACTTAAGGCGGACATGGTAAGCCATCCTTATTCAGCACATACACAAGTGAAGATGGGGGCCTAGCAACCCAAGACACGTCACACATCTCCACACAGCTACGCGACGCCAAATGGTTAGCCGCCAAATTGGCTGATCTTGGAATCCAAGACCAGCGACAGTCTTGATAGGCTTCCCCAAGCCTCAAACACCTTGCTAAAATGGGAAAAACCTCCCATTTGCCATCATAGAGATCCCCTCAGACATGAAATAGATTGTTGAGAATCAGATTCAAGAACAACATGAGTCTGACCCAATTCATGACCCAACTCACAACCACACTGCAAAGCCACCGCTTCAGCAGCGGCTACACAAGACACACGGAGGCATTTTCTGGTAGTTGCAATGAAATTACCAAAAGAATCCCGAATCACAACTCCTGCATAGCCTCCCCCCGTGCTTGCATCCCAACTAGCATCAACATTAATTTTAACAAAGGGAAGAGGTGGTGGCATCTAACCAACCTGCTCGTCCCGTCGAGAAGGCATGTGCATAGTGCGGACCGAGGAAGACGGCATGGCAGCAAGGCCGTTGGTGTTCTTTTCTCTCTGTACTTCTTTTTCATATCATGGCAAAATCATTTGTTATATTGGCAAAGAAGACTCGGGGTCATTTGAAAGTGATTTTGAAAATGACTAAATGCGTTTTTAGAGATGTTTTTGGATTTCAAAAGCACTTTAGGTGTTTTTTTTTTTTTCAGGATTCGCTTGCATTTTTGTTAAAGATTGGTTCCAAAAACATTTTTCACCAGAGACATTTTTAACCTTAAATGCACTTTCAAACAAGCCCTTGATATGATTGGAGTTGTGTTTAACTCCAATCCTATTGAGTCACACAACTATCATTGAGACTGGTAAGACATAATAATATATCGGACCGTTGCCCAGTTTGGAAAATCTTGTCTTAGCGTATACAAATTCACTAAACATCGGCATTGATGCTAGACTAAATCTAAAATAGTCCAATCTAAGTCAAGCCATCAGAGGAGGACCATAACATGATATGATTTTGCATGAAAAAACTTAAGGGTTTTAGTCGAGCCTTCTCGAGTCAGGTATGTGATAAGAACATGTTTCTTAACATGTCAGCGTAAGTGTCCAATTGCAAAACATCTCTAACACGGAAATATAATATATATATATATATATATATATATATATATATATATATATATTGTCATTAAATTGGATAGATGAATACAAAATCAAGGGAATAAATAAATAAAAATTGCAAAAAGAAAAAAAAAATCAATAGTGCATTAAATTGGATATATCAGTGTCCTACTCATATTTCCTATTCAAACCAAAATTTCAGGTATGCACTAAAGTGGCATACACAATGGTTTCACGTAACATTCATATATAGTTGACAAAAAAGTACAAACCACGGTCTTTCAAAAAAAAAAAAAAAGTACGAACGACGTTGCGTTAACATAAAAGGAAATAAAAGCTAGAAAAAAAGAATCCCTAGCAAATTAGAAAATTCATTAAAAGGAAACGGATCTAATCAAATAGTGAAAATTAATTATTTACCCATTTGTGATTATCCATTTTTTACAATCTATATATGTCCTAATCAGAATATTTCAACTTCTCAACTATCATATAAATATTGTTTATGAAAGACAAAATCAATTAAGTCCAAAATCAATTAAGTCTAAGATCGTCATGTTAACTATCTGGGCGAAATGAACATAAGGTGATTTGCCGGTTGAAGGAGGAGCTTCGAAGTGCTTATCAGCAACCGGTCTTTGATGGAGTCCGGATCAGAGTGATGGAAGTATAGCTTAAGCAGGCCGTTAAAAATGAGGAATCTTATTGGCGTACGAAGTCACGAATGCAGTGGTTGAAGGAAGGTAATAAGAATACAAAGTTTTTTCATGCACAGACAATGATAAGGAGACAGCGCAATACTATTCGTGGGTTAGAAATGGATGATGGTACTTAGTGCACGGATCGTATGGGTATTCAGAACATTGCCATTCAATATTTCCAGTCTGTATTCACTACGCCCATGACTAACCACTTAGATGATGTTATACAATGTGTGCCGAGTAGAGTGGGTAGTTTGGAGAATCATTTGTTGGTTGCTCTGGTGTTGGATGTGGAGATTGAGCATGCTATTTATCAAATGCATCCAACCAAATCTCCGGGTCTGGATGGTTTTAATGCTGGGTTCTTTCATCATCATTGGGAAACTGTAGGGGGTGTGGTAATTGGTATGGTGAAAACGTTCTTCCAAACGGGCCGCATGCTGAAAGAGGTAAATCACACAAATATTGTGTTAATTCCAAAGGTAGATAATCCAAGAAGAATGACCAATTCCGGCCAATCTCCTTGTGTAATGTGGTGTATAAGATTATCTCAAAAGTGATGACGAATCGGTTGAAGAAAGTGATTTCTAAGGTGATTAGTCCGAACCAGTCGGCTTTTATGGCGGGAAGGCAAATCTCTAACAATATACTTGTGGTTCATGAATTGCTCCATTCTATGAAGCAAGGGAATGAGGATGAAATTAAGTATATGGCTTTAAAGTTAGACATGGCAAAGGCTTATGATGGGGTTGAATGGCCTTTTTTGAATGCTATGATGCATCAGTTAGGTTTTGATGATTTATTTTGTAAGTGGGTGATGAAGTGTGTACAAAGGGTCTCTTATAATGTGGTTGTAAATGGGGAAGCCTCCGGGAGCATCACACCATGTACAGGGTTACGGCAAGGGGACCCTTTATCACCCTTTTTGTTTCTACTTTGTGCTGAGGGCCTATTTGCATTACTTCAAAATGAGGAACGACTTGGATGTATTAGGGGTTTGAAGGTTAGTCAAAGTGTCGAACCTCTTTCCCATGTTTTTTTTTGCGGATGATTCAGTTCTTTTTTGTCAAGCTACGGAAATGGAGGCAGTTAATGTTAATGGTGTGCTCCAGCGGTATGCTGTGGGGTCCCGTCAACTAGCAAAATTTGGACAAAAGCTCTGTTTTCTTTAGCTCTACTTGTTCCCTAGGGTTGAGGTCTCGGTTATCTGAAGTGTTAGGGATTAAGTATCAGGATACTTTTGGTAAGTATTTGGGTATCCAAGCGGACTTTGGGGCCTCTAAAGCCAAGGTGTTTGAAGACATACCGAATAGACTGGAAGAGAGAATCAATGGTTGGGCTGAACAGTTTTTATCGGTTGCTGGGAATAAGGTACTTTTGAAAAGTGTTGCTACTGCTTTGCCCAATTATACTATGTCTTGTTTTCAACTTCCAATTCGGTTGGCTAAGGAAATTGAGCAAGTTATTGCTCGTTTTTGGTGGAGAGACCAGAAAACACATAGAGGGGTACATTGGATGGCTTGGAGTAAATTGGCGAGAGGAAAGACAGCAGGAAGACTCGGGTTTAAGGACATTATTTCCTTCAACCTAGCTATGCTAGCAAAGGTTGGGTGGCATCTCATACGCAACCCAGATTCTCTATTGGCTAAGACCCTTCGTGCTAAATATTATTCCTCCTCTTCTTTTTTGAAGGCACCGAATGTGAGGGGTACTTCTTGGGGCTGGAAGGGTATTTTACAAGGTCGAAAATTTTTGAAGTGAGGTTTACGTTGGAGAGTGGGTGATGGCAGAAGTATTCGAATTCAAACGGATCAATGGTTACCTATTCCTCGCACTTTTCTCCCTATTTCGAGATTTCCGGAGATGCAGTATTTGGTTGGGGATCTGGTGGCGATGGATGGTACATGGAAAAGGGATGTAGTTCAACACTGCTTCAATAGTGAGGAAGCTCGCGTGATTTTAAGCTTGCCGCTTAGTAGATTTGGGTGCCCAGATCAGATATGTTGGCACTATACACGGAATGGGATAGATTCGGTTAAGTCGGGATATAAGGTGGCTCAAGAGATGGAACGTAATGGAGAACTTGGACGCAAAGGGACGGGTCAATCGAGTGAGGGTCATATTAAGGATCCTTTTATGATTAGATGTGTGGAAGTTGCAGGTTCCTCCAAAACTACAGCATTTTATTTGGAAAGTTTGTAAAAATATTTTGGCGGTTCGAGTTAATCTACAGCGGAGGGGGATTTGGTTCGAGACTTGCTGCGCACTATGTGGGGAGGATGTTGAGACTCAGGTACATCTCTTTTTTAAATGTTCCTTTGCTCGTGTCTTTTGGTTCGGATCACCTTTACAGTTGGATGTGCATTTGGTGGAGGGGTGATTTTTTGGAATGTTGGAAATGGTTGAGTAGGAAATACAATAACGACATGGAGGCTGAAAAACTCATAAGGTAGGTGGTGGATGGTGTGTGGTTTGTGGCGTATTTGGAAATGTAGGAATACTGTGGTCTTTGATAAGATTACTGTAGAGCCTTTCTGTAGCTTTGGAGCTTCTATACCACCAATGGAGTGAGCTTAAGGGAGAAGGGGGGGAACAAAAAAATATTAGTGGGCAGCAGCGTGGGGTAGAGAGGCAGGTGTTCTCGTACAGGGATGAGGGGTTTTGGGTGGGTGGCTAGGGATTTTTAAGGGGTTCGGTGGAGTGGGAAGTCTTTGGTGTGAGTCTAGTTTGATGGCGGAAGCAGTGAGGGAGGGCGGTGATGGCCTGTTTGGAGAGGGGTTATGTACATGTCCAAGTCGAAATTGATTCAAAGATGATTGTGGATATGTTAAATGGTGTTCTAATGCCGGAGACTAGCGTTGAAGGTATATTATGGGATATTGAGCATTGTAAACAACAGTTGGGTTTTGTGGAATTTCATTATACTCCTCGTGCCTGTAATGAGGCTGTGCATATAGTGGCGAAGCATGTCACGAGTATGGAGGGTTTTCACTTGTGGGATTGCTTCGAGCCGGAGTGGTTATTCAATACCCTGGCTATTGATGTAAACATTTCTATTCGTCTTTAATAATATTCTTCTTTGACAAAAAAAAAAAAAAATCGTCATGTTAACCGTCTTAAAGTAGTACATATCGTTGTTAACCAAAAAAAAAAAAGTAGTATATAACGTTTGAAAAAACATCAATCAAATCAGAGATCGTACAATCATATTCAATGTCTTAATAAATATAAATAAAACAATCAAATTAGAGTTAATTATTATTTTTTAACTTAAAATGTTGTGCATGAGCAAAGTCATATCCCTCAAGACAATCCATCGTTAAACCATCTCAAACTTGATCTTTACATAACGATTAATAAAATTAGCATGTGATTAATAAAATTAGCATGTATAACATGTATACAGTAAAAATTCGTTAATCACGATCACATGAAATAGTTCATAATGCTCGGGCTGGGCTTTATACCATAGTAGATTTTCTTTATAATTCAGAAAATGAATAACGTGCCGCGAAAAAAAAAAAAAAATATTCATATCAAATATTTGTATCATTTCTCTTAAAAAATGGGACCCACAATATCAGATCTCACCGGAGAGAAAACTTCGCGTCCGCCCACCTTGTAAGCTTCCAGTCGCCTCCACTGTCCCCTTTTAAATTATATTATTTTTCTTCAACTCTAATTTTTTAATTTTTTAGTTAAAATTTTATTTTTTTTCTACGCAACAGACAAATACGAATCCAACTATTAAACACCATTACACCAACCAATAAACTAACTCCTCCTCCTCCTTCGCCTCCTCCTCCTCCAGATCTACACACCCCTCCTCTTCTCTCTCAGTCGGAGGCCATGGCATCTCGTAGATCCCCGGCAGTCCTGGCGATCTCTGCGATCCTCTTACTTCTCGTCCATGGCGCCCACTCCTTCTACCTCCCTGGCGTCGCTCCGGAGGACTTCATCAAGGTCAGCTCCCAATCGCCGACAAATCCAATCCGTAATTTCATTTAATTTCGATTTTTTGTTGAAATTGTATGTGTTCGTGTATTAAATGACTGATCTGCGTGTTCGCTGTTCGGATCTGTGACCTAGTGTTAGGTTTCGTCCGTTTGGTTGCCGAGAAAATGGAGGAAAATGGAAGGATTGGAGATTAGGTTATCGTGAATTCGATTGGTTGCTACTTTGCTATTGAAATGATCGTCGAATTAGGTTTAGTTTGCCTCTGGCATAGTTCAAATCTTGAGATTTGTAGGTTATGATATGTGTTTTTTTGCTCTGTATATTTCTTCGATTTTCTTAGGATGTGTTTTATTAATACTTTGATGCGTAGAGCAATGTAATTGTGAGAGTAATTTGCGGCACATCAGATCTCGGTTGGTCCGATATCGATCTGTATATGCCCTAAGCAAGTACTCTAAGAAGATCGTCATTTAGGTTTCACTGGATTACAAATGTTGATTGTGGAATTTTGAATTATTTATCGTAAATTAGATTTCAAATTTTGTCGTTGTTTTACTTCACTTGACTGAGAGGCAACGTGCTTTGCCTCGGTGGATGTTTTGTGTTAATTTCGTTCTCTTGGATCTTTGAATGCAGGGAGATGATTTGAAAGTTAAAGTGAACAAATTGACTTCTACAAAGACTCAGCTTCCGTACTCATATTACTCTCTCCCTTACTGCAAACCTGATAAAATCTTGGACAGTACAGAGAATCTTGGGGAAGTGCTCCGTGGTGACCGGATCGAGAACTCCCCCTATGTGGTTTGTGTTATTTCACTTGTACAACGCTATGGTTACTTGTTTCTCCTATGTTCATAAACTTACAACGGGATTTGTGCAGTTTAAAATGCGGGAGCCTCAGATGTGCAACATTGTCTGCCGGTTAACACCTGATGCCAAAATTGTAAAGCAGTTTAAGGAGAAGATAGATGACGAGTATCGAGTGAACATGTATTTTTCTGACACTTTAAATGATTTATTCTTTTATATTAGAGGAACTGAAACGAAGTCGCATATCTTATTAAGACTTTGTTTTTCTATGACAGGATCCTTGATAATCTACCTCTAGTCGTTCCCATTCAAAGGCCAGACCAAGAAGCTCCTACTGTTTATCAGCTTGGATTCCATGTTGGGCTCAAAGGTCATTATGCTGGGGTATGTCCATTATTTGTTGGCACCAAATAACTTTCTTATTTGGGGATGATTATGTTTTTCTCTTTCTTATGCTATGTTATTGTGCCCAGAGCAAAGAAGATAAATACTTCATCCACAACCATCTGGCATTTACTGTGAAGTACCATAGAGATTCGCAAACTGAAACAGCAAGAATCGTGGGATTTGAGGTTAAACCATTCAGGTTGGTTTTTCCACGGCGTTGCTTTTCTCTTGAATGATTCCTTCTTGCTGAATCTTCTTTCTAAATTATCAGTTGGTAATATGGTATGTTTGTCTGTTGAATGTCCACAGTGTTAAACATGAATATGAAGGGAAATGGAATGATGCAAAGACTCGTTTAACTACCTGTGACCCCCATTCGAAACACACTGTTGTTAATTCTAACTCTCCTCAAGAGGTTGCCGAAAAGCAAGAAATCGTATTTACCTATGATGTTGAATTCCAGGTGAGCTCATTAATTTAAAATTTTACTTGGTATTTTCTCATAGGAGAATTATAACTCATAATTTACTGTCTACTGTTTGCTTATTATAGCATCATTTATTTGTGTCATGTACTAATATCGAATGTCCATTTAACTAATATTTCTGATGTAAATGGTGTTGTACATACTTTGTGATTTGGGAGGAACTAGTCGTCTCATAGGATACTTCTTTTCATGTCTACTTGTTTAGGAGAGTGATGTGAAGTGGGCTTCTAGATGGGATGCTTATCTACTGATGAGTGACGACCAAATCCATTGGTTTTCGATTGTCAACTCATTGATGATTGTCCTCTTCCTTTCGGGTATGGTAGCGATGATTATGCTAAGAACACTCTTCCGTGATATCTCCAAGTATAATGAACTTGAGACCCAGGAAGAAGCGCAAGAAGAGACTGGATGGAAACTTGTCCACGGGGATGTTTTCAGGGCTCCAAATAACTCTGAATTGCTCTCTGTATATGTTGGAACTGGTGTTCAGTTCTTTGGAATGATACTGGTGACAATGATCTTTGCTGTCCTTGGCTTCCTCTCCCCATCTAACCGGGGTGGTCTTATGACTGCAATGCTCTTGCTCTTTGTCTTCATGGGAATTTTTGCCGGTTACGCCTCTGTTCGCTTGTACAAGATGTTTAAAGGTACAGAATGGAAGAAAATTGCACTCAGGACTGCTGTCATGTTCCCAGCAACTGTCTCTGCCATTTTCATTGTCTTGAACACTCTGATTTGGGGCCAGAAATCATCTGGAGCTGTACCATTTGGCACAATGTTTGCGCTGGTCTTTTTATGGTTCGGAATCTCAGTCCCACTCGTATTTGTGGGAGGCTATGTTGGGTTCAGGAAGCCAGCACTTGAGGACCCAGTGAAGACAAACAAAATCCCAAGACAGATCCCAGAACAGGCCTGGTACATGAACCCAGTTTTCTCAATTCTAATCGGAGGGATCCTCCCATTCGGAGCAGTTTTCATCGAACTATTCTTCATCCTCACTTCAATTTGGCTGAACCAGTTCTACTACATCTTTGGTTTCCTCTTCTTGGTCTTCATCATCCTCATCATCACATGCGCCGAGATCACCATCGTCCTCTGCTACTTCCAGTTGTGCAGCGAGGATTACTTGTGGTGGTGGAGATCGTACCTCACATCCGGCTCATCGGCTCTGTACCTCTTCCTCTACGCCACATTCTACTTCTTCACAAAGCTCGAGATCACAAAGTTGGTCTCGGCCCTCTTGTACTTCGGATACATGCTCATTGCATCTTATGCATTCTTTGTTGTCACCGGAACCATCGGCTTCTACGCCTGCTTTTGGTTCACGAGGCTCATCTACTCATCGGTGAAGATCGACTAAACCCAAATCCGGGTCTCGGCAAGGTGTGATCTCCTCTCTCCCGCCCTCCGGAAGATGCGAACAGATGATAATCTCTCTAAAGTAGTGTAAGATTTTGCAGTTAACTTTGGATTATTGTGCTTTCGGAATGTATCTTATTTGTGCTCATTTTTGAACCATGACAAAAGCCGACAACGTTATATTTACTGTTAGAGTATATTTCTATTTGTTTATTTTTCAAGGCTACTTCTGCAGTGCCAATTGTTAGGAACCTCATTGTTACTCGTCTATTTTAGTATTTGTTTTCTTCTGATTTTCATAGTTTTAATTTCCACGAGACGACCAATAAAATGTCTCTGGATCCTCTGCGGAGAGACCGGAGCGCTTGATTTGTGTGAGGTGAGGGGCTCGTCTGGTCCCACTGGGGAGGAAGTTTTGACTCTCAGGGATGCGTCTGATGGTATCGTATACAAGATCATGCATTTTGGAGTAATCTTTCTCTCTTCAACAAGCCGGTGGTGATCTCGCTTTCGAAAGATAGTCTTGACGTGGCAGTGTACACTTGGCCATAGCGGAGCTAGTCATTTGCTATGAGTTTATGAGTTTATGGAGACAGCATATTTAATTTGAGTGGTTCGAATTATTTGATTTTTAAGTTCCCCACAGTGATATCTGGAGAACGTCTCTGTCTCTCCCAAACAGTGGGGCCTATGACGGGAGAGCAAGTTATAAAACAAGTGGTGACAGACCCAAAGAATCTGTCGACGCACCCAAGGAATCTGTCGTCGGGTGGGGATATCTATCATGGTTGGCCCTGGCTTTTATATGATAACGACGCTGCAACTCTCACGTATATATTTTGTAATAATGTGGTGTGACATTAATAAAATTGGATCGGACTTTTTTTTTTTTTTTTTTGAAAAAGCGTTAGTATTTACACTAAAGGATGGGAAATGAACTAAACTTTACAATAGGCTTTACCATAATAATGTGGTTCAACTTCATTTTTTACAAGAATCGAACCTAAGATCTCTCACTTATAAATGAAAAAGAATACCCTTAAACCGTAGTACCAACTGCCGACTTTTTTCTTAAATTGAAATAAATAGAAAATCGCCCAATTTGGTAAAAACACCATTCATTGTGCATTCGTACTAATTATTATTCACCCTAGGTCAACGAGATTAGGTGTTCACCCTAGGTCAATGAGATTAAGTGTTACAAGATTTCAGACTTTTTAAATTTTTTTCTTTTATTTTTGGGAATTTTAACGAAAAGCTCTCGGTACTGTTTACTTTAACGAAAAACTATATTTTTACACTAAAAAGTCAATTATGGTACTATTCATTTTACCCTTTATTTTGTCCCTTATCGTTAAAACTCAAAGTTTTCAAGCCATTTTCATTAGTTTTCTTTTTATTTTTTTCTTTTATTTTCAACTAAACTTAAATAAGTTAACATACTTATCCATTGCAAATTTACATAATTTTCATTGTAAGGAATGGATATCGATATTTTCAACTATATCATTTAAAACATTTATTTTGAAAAACAAAAATGTGCTCTCATTTGTTAAAATTACTGTTATAATTGTCATTTAGTACTAAGATCTAGTGATAGTTTTTTTTACTTGTAAGGGCGAATTTGAACCACATTATTCATAGCTCATTGTATGACTAAGCTCACTCCCTCTCATAGCGTGGATAATATCGGTTGTTTAAAAAAATAAAATTACTGTTACAATTAACAGCGTCGTGTCTTCTAATGTGAAAAAGCACGAAGACACTGAAAAACCAAAAAACACAGCTTTGAGGACGAGCCTCGAGGTCAAGGTGCTACTTCCTTGGGCAAGTGTCCTCGGGGCTGGCAACATTGGCAGAGACCCTGGCAACGTCTCCGGCGGTGGCTTCGAGCTTTTTGTGGGCATAAAGGGTGAAGTAACCGATGGTACCAACAACCAGGAAGACGGCCACGACCATGGCGGTAGGGCCAAAGGGAACGAGACGTCGCTGGTGAAGAACACCGCCGGGGTTATGACCGGAAGGCCTCTGGGGATTCTAGAGATCTCGTGATCGTGATCGTTCATCGTACATCGTGTGGTTAGTCACGTACATCGTGTGGTTAGAAATTATTTCAAAATTTAAAATTAAATATGAATAGTACCTAACGAAAACTAACCGCATGATGTACGATGAACGATCACGATCATAAGATCCATATGATCCCCCGAAAAACGATCCGACGAAGATTCTTTTCCCTAGTAGGACAGCTCAACTATGTGGGTGTTGAAGGGACTCAAGTAAAATCGTTACTTTATTATTATTTATTTATTAGTATTATTTTTCAGTTTATGAGTTTAATGCTATTTTTTCAGTGAAGGTCCGAATTGTATTTAAAATTAGTGTATAACTTTTGTGCCCAAGTTTAAATCAGATAAGTCGATATTTTACTATTTTCCAGATGAGATATCTTACTATTTTTCAGATAAGTCGATATCTTACTATTTATTTGTATTATTGTTTGATGAAGATGTAACTTACATGTATTGTTGGATTTTATGTTTTGTGACACTCCTTTTATTTTCTTGCTACATTGTTTTGTTTAGTTTTCGTTTGTTTTCTTGCTATATTTCAACATTAAAAAAAAAAGAACATGGGAAAAATATCAGCTATGTCGGGATGGGGAGATGAGAGAGAGTTGTAAAAATGGTCATAGTTTTAACACGGTTAAAACAATAGCCTCTTAATTAAAAATCCATAACTATCCGTCTTTTAACTCATTAAACATGCAACTATAGTTTCAACTCCGTCAAAATTATGTTAAAATAGGTCATGTTAAAAAGACCATTATCACAATTAAATTAAATTAAAAGATTATTCCTCTGATTAGGTTAAATTAAAGTTAAATTAAAGGACCTTTTTTCAGTTGCATTAAAAGTGAGGGCCATAACTACAATTTTTTCATTTGATTTTTCATATTTACCCTTGGTTCAGTTTCACGTGCGTGACACGTAACTTTACCCTTGATTCAGCTTCACGTGCGTAACACATGACTCGTCCTGATACAGGTTCTAACGAACTTGACGAAAATAATCATAACTGCACTTTTGAATGAGTTAAGAAACAAATTAGTCCTGAGGGACCATGACTTCAATTGAATTAAAGTTGACTATTGCTACAATTTCTTATATATAAACCAAGAAGAAAGATCTCTCTACAATAACATAAAAATAAACGAGTGTAAACTATGCCACAATCACTCGAGCAAACTCACGTGCAACTATTATTTAATTTCTAGGACGAAGGTCGATGATCAGGATATTTCCTGGGACGAGTGACGTCAGGGTCAACCCTAGCTGCAGGTGGAGGGTCTGCAACCCTTGGAGGATAGGCCTCTGGCTTTCTCTTGACGTAAAGAGCATAGTAGCCAACGCCACAGGCGATAACAGCGGCGGTGATGGCCATGGTGGTAGTGGTCAGGCCGAAGAAAAGGCCACTCCTCGCAGCCCCGGGAGGGGGATGCCCCTTTGGTGCAACTACCAATTTTTTTCTCCTATCTTCAATTCTTCTTGCTCCACAGTCTCTCCGATCTGTATATCTTATATATTTGTTTTGGGGCTGAGGCGGTGAACGTAGAGGCTTTGTCGACACGTTTTAAGTTGCATGGCACCAAGTGCAGGCCTCAGTCACTCGACACGTACGTACCCGGTTCGTGTAAGGTTTAGGTATATACAATTACAAAACATTAGGATGCAATGTGAGATGTGGAAAAACTAAAACCCTACTGTGTTGAAACTAGCTAGTTCGTTTGAAAAAGATCACCGTGCCTCCAAACTTTGGCATGAATCTAAACCTTATCTCATGAAATGCATATTGCCAACCTAAAACCCTAATTTACGTGCCCATAACACTGTAATCCATTTTCACTAATTTTGTCTACAAATTTGCCAAACCACCCGCGTTTGGCTTGAATGAGCACTATTCTTGAATGTGAACCAAGTTGGAACATGATATATTATCTTATTTATAGCGAAAAGATCATAGTGACGGTATTTTCAATTGATCATTATCGTCATAGTGTGCGATTTTCTATAAAAAAAAATTATGATCAACTCACAGGGGTCCGGCATGCAAAAACTTTTACTTTCCTTGAGAAAAAAAATAAATTGAGCAAATATAATTCACTGAAGCATAATATTTGCAACCTCAATGTGGGGGATGCACATATATATCCCATTTGCGAATACGTATCTTGATCGAATAAAATCAACAATCAGAACTTTATAACCTTCATTTGAAAATCACTCTTACAAAAAATCATTCGAACCGGAGGCCGTTTTACCATCCAAACATATCAAATAAATAGACAATTCATCATGAATAGGTTTCTTGGTACCTACACTGTCGATTTGTTTTATACATTTGAATGACTAAATGATTTTTGAATGAAATGATTCCTTGTAGAAGTGATTTCAAAAATGAAGATTAATAAATTGAATGGTTCTGATCATTAATTTTATACAATCAAGATACATTACAGAGGGTATGTAGTGCAAGTATTATCCTCACTAAATTACAACTACAAGTCTGCAAGTAATTGAACTACAGCTACAAAACCACTAAGCTAGGGACCAAATAATATGATTTTTCTTTTCTTTTTTTCTCCTATGTTATTTTTTAATTTATATTTTCAGTACAATTATATATTTTACACTAAGGGTGGGAAGAGTGCGGCTAAGCCATACAGTGAAAACCTAATTTGGTATCGAATTCGTCATCCACACAGAAGTACTGGCCAGTTTAACCCCACCTTCTAAAACGACAACGGTTTGAAGCGTTTCGAAACCAGCTAGTGTGCACTCACTCACAGGGCCCAAGCCCTGCAACCAGGTGTTCTCGTTTTTCCATGCTTTTGTGACCGTTGCAAGAAACGTTTTCTGCTCCGCCATTAACGTGTTTTCTCCCGTTGCTTTAACCTTTTCCCTAATCCCCACAACGGCTAAGTTTTCTCCCCACACTATATATACATCACAGCTGAGACCCCATAGCCACCACAACTCAAATCCTCCCTCCCTCCCTCTCTCTCTCTAAAATTATCCAAAATCCCCCAACACTCTCTACAATTTTCAAATGGCTGGCTTTTCATCCTCAAAAGCTCTGTCATACTCCTCTCTTCTCGTCGTCTTCCTCCTCTTCAGCTTCTCGGAAGCCAGAGAGATCACCGTCGGTGGCAAGAATGGCTCATGGTCAGTCTCCTCCTCCGAATCGCAATCCCTCAACAAATGGGCCGAAAGCACCCGCTTTCGCGTCGGCGACACTCTTGGTAAAATCTCCATTTCAACTCCAATCTGGGATTTTCCATTTTTTAAGTTCTCTTTCGCACATTGCTAATTTTGTGTGTTTCTGTCATTTTTTTTGCAGTGTGGAAGTACGACAGCGCCAAAGACTCAGTCTTGCGAGTGACGAAAGAAGACTACGCAAACTGCAATGCGTCAAACCCAATTGAGCAGCTCAAGGACGGCGAAACAAAGCTCCACCTTGACCAGCCAGGGCCTTACTACTTCATCAGCGGAACCAAGGGACACTGCGAGAAGGGGCAGAAACTGGTGGTGGTGGTTATGACTCCAAGGAAGCACCTCGGTATCTCTCCCGCTCCTTCTCCGGCAGGGGAGGGCGACGGTCCTGCTATTGCTCCGACAAGCGGCGCTACAAGCTTGAAGGGTGGTGTTCTGACTGTGGTGGCATTGGGAGTTTTTTCTCTTTGGTTTTAGAGAGGGGGAGATTTTTTGAACTGTGGTTGTTATCTTTCTGGGTTTTTGTTTTGAGAGTGGGGATAATTATTTGTTTAATTCTTTATTTTTTATATACATGAGACGAGATATTATGTAATTTTATTTCGAATGTCATAATACCAATATATTCATTTTCTAAATATAAAGCCTTGAATAATTCTTTTATTTTTTTCAGACAAAACGATAGTTGTTTTATTATGATACTAAAAACTGATACAAACATTAATTAGAACATTATGAATAAAATCCAAGAGGTCTTGAATTCAAATAAACTTCACTAAAACAAACGTCAACTTGGCCAAACTAATTCTCACCGTATCGGTTGATTTTAAGATGACGAGTGCCTGAAAATAAGCAAAGGAAAGTACCCAAATGAACTCCTGTTTTGGAATAGAAATTGTGAGCACAAAAACGGCAATATAACAACACTCTTTGATAATGAGCAACGTTGGCTTTGAAGAGGAAATGATGAGGAATGTCCATACCAAAATAAATTTTGTGCTCAACACCGTTAGCAAAGTCACCATAAACGACGAAGTAAACCCAGGAGAACCCGGTAGGAGATACTCACAAGTAACCTTCAATAAGGAGGCACTAATAGACGGAAATATTAAAACGAAAAATAAAATTGCGGCAATCCATGAGAAGAGGAAAGAGAAAAGCGAGGAGAATGGGAAAAGGGCTGCCACCGAATCCAAGTCAAAAAAAAAGGGTAAGCGGCTATGGTGTTTTTAGATCTAGGGTTTTGGCATGAAAAGGATAGACTAAATCTCTCGACAACCCTTCTCGTTTGGTAATTATATCATTTTTAATTTTTAATTTTTATCTTTTATGCTAGGATAAAAAGAGTCGTAGTACGATATTGTCCGTTTTGGCCACGTCCTCACGGATTTGTTCATGGGCAAGAGAACCTCACTACCCAAAACGCGTCATGCTAGAAAGAGAGGGGCATGTACATATAAGGCCAGGGACCAACCCTCACCCTGCCGATGTGGGATACTACAATCCACCGACGTCCTCATTGGCATATCCGAACAGACGGTATGTCTGGCTCCGATACCAAATTGTCACATCCCAATCCGCATAGTAAAATATTGTCCGCTTTGGACCACGCCCTCACGGATTTATTCTTGGGCTATCATCCAAAACACGTCTTACTATAGGAAGATGGACATGTACATATAAAGCACATCACCTCCTCTTCACCGGGCGATGTGGGATCTCACAATCCACCCCCTTAGGGGCCCGACGAGGGCATGTACATATAAAGCACATCACCTCCTCTCCACCGGGCGATGTGGGATCTCACAATCCACCCCCTTAGGGGCCCGACGCCCTCGTCGGCACACTTCCGGCCGGAAGTGGCTTTGATACCAAATTGTCACATTCCAGTCCACATAGTAAGATACCAAATTGTCACATTCCAATCCACATAGTAAGATATTGTCCGCTTTGGACCACGTCCTCACGGATTTGTTCTTGGGTTTCCACCCAAAATGCGTCTTACTATAGAGAGGTAGGCATGTACATATAAGGCACATCATCTCCTTTCCCCCAGGCGATGTGGGATCTCACAGTAAGGGTGGTAAGAGGAAATGACAGAGAATAAATGAAACTTCGAAGTGATTAAGTTGAAAAGAGAAACGAAAAATTGAAAAGTCGGAAATCAAAATCCTCGAGAAAATTTTAAGTTGAACAACGGAGAAGGAGAAACAATAACTTGAAAGTGAAAACAATCTTAGCTGAAATCTTGAAACTTGACCTCATTGAAAATTTTGAATCTTCCGTTACAAAGCAATGAACGATTTTTCCTTGAATTCGAACTTAAAGGTATGACGAAAAAAGGATTCAACATAGAGATTACAAAATAGGACGGTTGAGTGTCATAGAGATGCGCCGGTAACTCGTCATTTCAATTCTCCCAGGCCTGGTGGCATTCCTAAACTCTGGGCAAGGTTGCTCATTCTCTCCTTCATGGCCTGAAGATGGGAAGTACACACGAATACTATCAGTTAAAGAAGCCGACTGTTATCAATCAGTCCGTAAAACATAAAAACACGAGACTGTTCTCACCACAACACTCTTCTGATGCGCATCCTTGTATGCTTCCGTGACCAATTCAGAGACTTTCTGCATCGTGAAAGAAAAAGGAAAAGAAATCACATCTATCCTAAGGAGAAACTCATTCTGGCAAAATGGGAAACGCAAAAATAGTTTTCTTGACTTACTTCTGCTCCTAGTTCCATAGCAGCCTCAGTTATCTCAGTGCGTACGGGTTGCTGGTTACCAGAAAGGGTTACCTAGGGGAAAATCAGAGATGTTCGACAAAAAAATAGAGGGGAAAATTAGAGATCAGTGGATTGTCAAATCGGAGAGCAACAAAGACAAGAGTATATATATGCAAAGGGGAAGAGAAGACGGAGGTTCCATGTAACTAACAGCCAAGCTGATAAAACTAAAATGTACTGATTGGAAAAACTCAAAGTTATCTGTGTAGGTCAGTAAAAGTTTTTCCAGTGATAGTGTCTTCGCATTAACTTGATACTATGAAAGTGAGTTAAAATACCAATCCGACACAAGCAAACCAGCTTACATTCCCAAACCGAACAAATATCAAAAGTTGAGTGAAGCATTCTTACCTTTATTATCTCACCTTCACAGTAACCATCAAACTCTGCCCTGAAAAAACGGAAAGAAAGAATGAAGAGATAAATAATCATACCACTGAAAGGATTATGGGTATCAGATTAACTTGGATAGAGCTTTAAGAACATACGCAGCAAGCTCTTTCTGAACACGCACTGCTTCAACTTGTACTACATTTTGAGCTTTCTTAACTGTTTCATACAGATTTTGCATATTACCGAATATTCCAGCCTGCATCACAAGTGAGCGGACGTAACAGTACATCAACTTAATATTTAAATCAAGGTTTCTATTCTTAAAACGGCTGGACTAGCTCCATGTTGACCAAGACAAACTCACGATACTGTAACAGAAAACAACATACGATCATAGTGACAATTATGCTAGCAACGACATGAAGTCACTATCAGCATATATTCTAGTAAACCAAAAGTGGCCACCGTGATAATCGACCTCAAGCTTGCAATGTCACCATTACACAAGACAAGGCAAATGATGATAACACTATCAGCATAACAACCTTATAGTTCGACTATAATTATAGCTAGCAACCCCATTTTACGTCCATCCCATTTGCCCCTTATCCTGAACAAATCCTGCCACCAATTGTGTGAGCAAGATATAATGATCCATAATAAAACATAGCTGGACCATGTTCAACTAAATTACAGTTGGCAGTCTAATGTCAAAATCTGATGGGCCTAGCTCTGCATAAAGCTACTTAGCCTACAAATGGAAGGGCTACGAAACCCTGCAATCTAAGAGTGCATGAAGCATATAAATTTGATTTCGTGTCCACACATGAAGCATATAAAAGTTAAAACTAGCTATCCCTTTTCATTTTAACAGAGTTTGTATTGACTTGACATACTCAACAGAGGAATACAAAGGCCCAAAAAAAAAAGATTATGAGAAAGAACAGTGTTTGAAATTTCTTGATACCGTCGAAATTCCTGTGGAAATATCGGAAAAATCAGAGAAAGATATGGGAAGAGGGTGATGAAGTCTAAACTTCACCCCATATCGGAGAAACTCCTAAATTTTGACTAAAATCAATACATTTCGTCGATATTTCCGACATATCGGTTAAATATCGGAAAAACTCTTATGTCTATTCTAGTGTATGACATTCCCCAAAATTTCATTTTAAATTTCCACGTTTTTGAGCAATTTTTCATCATTTCCGTCGAAAGCAAGCGATATCGATATATCCATTGATATTTCCACAAATTTTCATATCATTATTTCCACCAATACCAATATTTTAACCAGTGAGAAGGATTAACGGGTATATAAATTCAGTAGATAGCAATTCTAATGATCAATACAAAGTTCGTCTACCCAAGACAAGATCCAGAAAGATGGAAAAACAAACTACAAGAGGGAAAATGCTAAACCTTTGAAGCTGCATCATCACCCTTTTCAGTGTTATCCTTTTTTCCTCCTCCAAATAAACCATACACACGGGAGGAACGGGGTGCCCCCCCGGTCTTAACACCAGGCCAAGAAACAATTGAAGGACATGCTGGATGTGAGTTTACTACTTCACCTATAATCAGAAAAAGCAGTAAGCTCGATTTGTCATCAGAAATTACACAATAACCCCGTCTCACAGCGGATTAGGCAACACATTTTTGCATAACAAATCAATGATTAACAGATGGAGCATCCATTTCTGGAGATTCGCAAACATTAAAGAACATAAATTTTCAAAGCCCACCATCTAGTTTGACATCCTAAACAATCTACCTCAGCTAGGCGGCATCAAATTTCAATGCCCAGAATATGGTCCAACATGCCAACAATAATTTCTCACACTGCCAAAGCTACGATTCTTCCTAAAGTGTTTGCTAATAAGGGCATAAAATTGGTATAAAAAGGAACCCAATTTCCGTTCTATCTTGTTTCCAAAAACCCATAATTTTTCTATGCAATTCGAGACATATTTGCATACAAAATTGTAAGGATTGTTACTGGTACTAAAGCCAAAACGTATCGAGAGGGAGAGAGAGGTAGCTTACGGAAAGAGAGGTGGTCCTGGGAGTCGGTGAGGCGGTGGAAGTTGGAAAGCCGGGAGCTTAAAGCGCTGGTCGACGCCATTGACGGAGAGAGAGAGAGAGAGAGAGAGAGAGAGAGGAAGGAGATAGAAGAAGCGAAAAAGTACAAGTTGTCGGAAGGGGGTGTAATTCACTGCCACTCTCTCGCGCTGTCTCTGTTTTTTGGATAGGGTGGATCTCGTTTGAACAAAACTTTGGTAATTTTATTTTTATTTTTAATTTCTTTTTATTTCCAATTGTCTCGTGAAATCTCAACAATTTCTTCTTTCACAAAAACTATTAACTATTTATTCGATTTTTAGTTGGTTTTACCTAGTTTAATAAAATTCGTCATAAAATCTCATCTGGTAAAATTTTCATGTGGAATATTATGAAGATGTTCAAAGTCGACAAATTTCCGTTCCGACTTCGTTTTGGATCATGGAGAGAAGAACCTGTGATTAGCTTTTCGAAAAATTTCCAAACGTTGATATTATGAATGACTGGTTACGAAGAGACCGTTTCGTTTTTGTAGGTTGGTCTCGCCTATTACTTTGAAATTAATAATTGATTTTTCTATTTTCAGTTGCAAATTTTAATAGAAAAAGATACTTATCATTACTCAATATATGATAAGACCGTTCTTAATGGCTTTTAAAATCAATTCTTTGTAAAAACACAAGTGAATCTTGAAGAAACACTTCAAGTGTTTTTGAAACCCAAAAAAAATTGCTCCAAAAGCTCTTTCAATCATTTTAAAAACACTTCCAGACGAGCTCTTAATCTATAGTTCAAAAGTTATACAAATATCATCATAAAACCTCAGCATTGCTGGTCATATTATATATTGGGGTGTGTGGATACTTCTCACACACCCCTTGTTAATTTCTGTCCGTTGATCTTCTTCAATTCATCCGATCCGACGGCCGAAAATTGGAAGGTTGTGTGAGAAGTAAGATGGGGTGTGTGGATATCACACCCCTATATATTCTAATTGTCTTCAAAATTTAATCCACAGAGTTGCAGTCATGATATATATATGGATAATACATTCCTCCAAGCAACACCATCCCGTTTTAAGACATACTAAGATGCTAATACATTCGTCTGGTAAATTACGACTACATTTCTACTTATCAAAAGGTAACAACACAAAAAACTTGCACTGTGAAAAAAGGAAGAAAACGCAAAAGCACTACAGAGAGGAAGGATGACGGATCATTCCAAAACGAGAGCAAATCTGGTCTCCGCGACGCAACCCTGTGAATGTAAGATAAGAAAGATGGTCAAAAGAAGTTGAAACAAACTTGGTATAAAGGAACAAAAAGATTAAGATAATTTACTTTTGCAAGCAGTTCACAACGATTCATATGCAATGGCCTAACTGGAAACGTGAGGGCAACATCAGCAATTCTGATTAGTGAGTTATAAGTAGGATTAAAATATGTGCCTTGATTCCTTTACTTCTCCAGAATTAAGGGAAAACCTGATTTCAAGAATGTGTTTATGTGCATCGACATATCTATCTATTTTCACAATCCAAATCAAGGTGATTTTTTCTCAATCTTTCCGACCTTGGTTCCGTAGGAGCAAATAAGAAAGATTGAGAAATAGAACCATTTGATCGTAATAGATAGTAGGACATGTCTCAAACACCATCTTATACATCAATCACTTCAAAACATGTGTGTCCTACAGTCCTAGCAATGTAGGCGTGGGCTAGGAGTCTGAGGGATAGCCCGGTTCGCCTCACGAGACCTAAATTTTTTAATATACACTGAGCGTACACATATATTATATTAAAAAAGGAAGATTATTAATCAATATTCACCCCGAGCACACATATATATTATAAATATATATATAAACATATATTATATTTTATATATATATATATATATAAAATAGAGGATGAAAAGCACAATGAGCACACATATAACAATGCACACAAACAGCACACACATCCATTATATAAAAAAATAAAAATTAGAAAACAAGGCAGAGAGATGATAATGCAAGGAAGAGGTATGAGGCAGTTACAAAACCAACCCAAAATTTGGGTTTGAGAGTAAAAAAAAAAGCCCTGAGGCGCGCCTAGGTGGCTCCAGCGACGCCTTCCGCCCACTCCCTCAAAACAGAGGTGGCAACCCTCACACCCAACCTCAGAGGACGCCTAGGCGCGCCTTTTAAAACATTGAGTCCTAGTTATAAATCCTCATAACTACGGCAAATCTAGTTGTAGACTAGATTCACTTTCATACGAATATTTGGATACGGCTCACATATCATATTGCAAATGCTAACAATTTTATATGATTACAAAGCAACAGCTCATTCATACCTAAACCTACGTATTTAGATTGTGGTACTGCCTGTGATCAATAGTTTTATATCCCATATGGGGAGTCCCCGCAAGAATAAGTTTCCTTTAAAGTTCATAGACTTTCAATAAGTATAGCACCATGTATTTCCAGAACGGCTTTGAATTATTAAATTCCCATTGGTGATAAATAGCGATTTGTAATCCCCCCCCAAATTGCACCGATCATCAAAATCAGAAGATTAGGTATGGAAGGATAGCAATACTATTTAAGTGGTTGATAACAAAAAATGACTTGCATTGGTAGCAATAACAAATTTACTTGCAATATATGGTTATTCCAAACATGACAACTACAATTATTAGCAACTCAATCATCAATAACGAAATCTTATCAGTTATACGTAACAATTTATGGATATATCAAATCCTTGGCCTTCCCATTTTGACCGAGCAACGTCTATACAGATTTTAGACAAGTAGCACTTGCTATACCAATGTCCAATAACACTGACACGGGCACATGACTCTGTAATATTGAGAGCTAGATGACCATAATGAACTTGAAACAGCTGAAATAACCAAGGAAATAAAACCATAACGTGAATAAGAGTTAAGAAAAGAGTTCTACCGGGAAAATCAGGAATCAGCTCATGGATACATCCTCTTCATCTGAACTGCTGATCTGTATAGGTCCCTTCAGACCACCTTCATTATCACCAAGAATCTCTCGTGCTGCTTTCTCAAGGAATTCCTTGGCAGCAGATTGAACTGATTGTTTATTAGGGGATTGATATTTCCTTTTCTTTGGGGCATTCCTCTCTAGATACTTCATGGTTGGCCCATCTCCTTTGCTAATGGCTCTCATACTTTGCCTCTGATCTGAACAAAATCAGCTATTATTGAGTGGAATGATATCAAGGTGTTTAAAAAGTGACGATACTGACATAAAAGGTAAATGACCAACTTACCAGCGGTGAGGTCTGGCAAAGAATGCTCGATGAAACGGGTAGCTGCCTGATGATTTAAAGTAGTAGATGGTCGCAAAGGTGCTTGAACAAAATCAAATTGTCAATAAGAATATAAACAACCCACCGGTCAAACAATCTTAAGTAAAAATGGAAATTTGTGAACAATTATGTAAAACGCATGAAACACGATATCCAGGATATATGTCATGCGTAGCAACAATCTGTAACGTCCTTCTTGGTTGCGGCATTGTTTGAGACAACAAGGAGAACACTAAGCACAGCCACCCACATGACACGTGCGCGAATGGCAGTACCTCAATCTATAGCCCGCAGTCACGTACGGACAACAAGGAAAATGCTAATCACAGTCTCCCACACAACACTGAGTTCGAATGACAGCACCCCAAATCAATTACTAACGGTAACTCACTTGGCGCGGGCGACTGCGCTTAGCATATCTCGATACTACAATATACAAATCGATCCATCAATAATGGCACTTCCAAAAGAAGAGCATGTACCTTTACTCAAATCCACCAACTTCTCAAGCTTCTCCTCGTACAATTTTAATCTATCCTACATAAATGACACAACAAAAACAGAAAAGCATTCAACTTCACCCAATTCAAACAGTTACGCAAATCCGATAATCTAAAAAACTCAAACACACAGACATGCATAAACCCAGAAACAATATCCACATAAATTCGATAAATTTCAAGAATTTGATTAAAAAATATACAAAAATTAGCAAACTTACGAACTCGGTTTTGACTGGATGGTTAAATGGGTTTACTCCAGTGCACCTCAGCCTCACTGTAAAACCAAAAAGTACAAAAATTCAACTAAAATTCGAACTGGGTTACCCCAAAAGCCGCAATCAAATCGGAATTAACTGAAAATTGAGTGAAGAAAAGCGAAGACTTACAGGCGAAGAGGAGGGTGGTGGCCTTGGAGAGCATAAGCAACGAGTGGGCGCGCTCGAGCGGCGGCATTTCGGCAAGGACGTCGGCGTCGGCGAGGGAGAGGAACTGGAGGAGGTGGGTTCGAAGTTCTTCGACGTCCCCCAAGGTTTTCTTAACTGATTCCATCACTGAATCGGGTATTATCGAGCTTCCTTCCATTGTTCTCCGTCTCTCGCTCTCGCTCTCTCTCTAAATCTATGTGCGGCTGTGACAGAGAAATAGAAGAGAATATAAACTCAGAGGTTGTGAGGGCGGCAGATTTAGACAGCGAAATTTCCAAGTTCGGAGGAGGAGGCGGTAAATGTCGAGTTTTTGAGGGGGCTAGGGCTTTTGATTTTAGTGCCAAAATAGAAGAGGGGATTTGAGATATGAAATCAGGGTTTATGGTGGCAATTTAGGGACGAGTGCACAACAACCATGTATTATAAATTGCGATGCAAAGATTATTTCGGTACAAAACTAATTAAATATGAGATCATTTGGTTATCTAAATGTATAAAAACAGATGGACGAATGCGATATACGAATTACAAATCGTCTATCTATTTACTATCACTGATTGCCTAAACAATCTCAATCTTAATTAATTTTTTTGTAAAAATAATCATCATAGAGTGATTTTTAATTTAAATGTTGTAACAGAAAAAAAAGTGCAAATAAAGAAAAAGAGACTTTTAAAATCTTTCCTAATAAAAAGACGATTGGGAGTGAAATATTCGAACGATGCAAGCGAAAACTATCGTGTGCTTACGCAACATCCACATGTAGTATTACGAGTTCATTAAGTTATAATATGGCTGAATACAAAGTTTAGTGCTAATCATTAGTCATCTACTATAATTTGAATGAATTAATGAATCCGTAATATATGTTTTTACCACATAACGGTTCCATCAATTAAAAAGAAGAAGGAAAAATTTGAAATAAGTCCAATTTTATAGCCCACATTTTGAAATAGGTTCAATTTTAAATTACTTTTGATTTTTGAAATAGGTCCAATTTTTAATCTAATTGGACTCATATCAAAAGACCCCTTAAAAGAATTGTCATACTAAAAATTTCATATGCATTAAAGTATTTCACTAATGGTTCACCAAATTAACATCTAGTATGGTTTGCTTAATATATGAATTTAGAGACTAACCATAAATAAAATAATATATCAAAAAAATGAAAACTAATGAAAGGGGTTTGAAAACTTTGAGTTTTAACTATAAGGACAAAATAAATGGTAAAATGAATAGTACCATGATTAACTTTTTAGTGTAAAAATATGATTTTTCCGTTAAAGTAAACAGTACCGAGAAGTTTTCGTTGAAATTCCCATAAAAAAATTGGCATAAACTACAAATCATAATTGAGTTTTTCATGTTTTTTATCTTTCTAAATTTTGTTTTTTTATTGAGAACGGGAAAATGAATTTGGAGCCAAACAAAACAACAAAAATATCCAAAACCCACCACACCCCCACATACATGATTACATTTCTGCCTACATCAATGGAGGGAGGGCTACCCAATTCACCCCAACACCTTCTCCAATTTCAAACTCCCACTTCAACGAACCCATAGTCGACTCCATCTTTCTCCATAGCAGCAACCCTTCTGCTCTCTCTCTCTCTCTCTCTCTCTCTCTCTCTCTCTCTCAGCAGCGGAACGCGCACACATTTATTTGCTTTCTCAGCAGAAATTCAATTAACAAAATGAAGAATCCGTCTTGAATTTATGTGAGTTACTCATTCTTTAGCTCATAAAGTGTATTATCTAAGGAATTGTTGATTGTCTGCTCTTCAAGCATGTGCTGTAGCAGTGTAAATTACAGTGTTGCTTTCACTGACAATAGGATATTTGCTATAAGCCACTTGGGTTCACTGAAAGCTCGAAACTTTGGGAAGTTGAATGTTTGGGGATGTGGGTCTTTGTCAAACTTGACGAAAAAGCGAAAAAAAGGGACGGGTTTTTGTGGGTTTGTGATGAAAAGGTCAGAGGAGGAGGTGGTGGTGGGGAAGAAAAACCCGAAAATTTCGGTTTCTTCTGAGGAAGTCATGAGGGTTTTGAAGTCAGTTTCGGACCCGAAATCTGCTTTAGCATTGTTTAAATCATTTGCTGAGTTGCCTAGTGTTGTTCACACCACTGAGACTTGCAATTACATGCTTGAAGTCTTGAGGGTTGATAGGAGAGTGGAGGATATGGCTTATGTGTTTGATTTGATGCAGAAGCAGATCATAAATAGGAGTTTGGACACTTACCTTACTATCTTTAAGGGTCTTGATGTAAGAGGTGGTATTCGACAGGCGCCTTTCGCTCTTGAAGTGATGCAAAAAGCGGGGTTTGTATTGAATGCGTATTCATACAATGGGTTGATCTATAATCTTATTCAGTCTGGATATTGTAGGGAGGCTTTGGAGGTTTATGAAAGAGTGGTTTCAGAAGGGATTAAGCCGAGTCTGAAGACTTACTCGGCACTTATGGTGGCATTGGGGAAAAGAAGGGATGTTAAAACTGTTATGAGCTTGCTAAATGAGATGGAAAGTTTGGGATTGAGGCCTAATGTTTATACTTTTACTATATGCATTAGAGTACTTGGGAGGGCGGGAAAAATTGACGAAGCGTATGAGATTTTTAAGAGAATGGATGATGAGGGATGTGGCCCCGATGTTGTGACTTACACCGTTCTCATTGATGCTCTTTGTAACGCAGGTAAACTTGACAAGGCCAAGGAGTTGTTTGTAAAAATGAAAGCCAGTGGTCATAAGCCTGACCAAGTAACCTACATTACTTTGCTGGATAAGTTTAGTGACGGTAAAGACTTGGACATGGTGAAAGAATTTTGGAGTGAAATGGAAGCTGACGGTTATGCTCCTGATGTGGTTACTTTCACCATACTTGTCAATGCTTTATGCAAAGCTGGAAATGTTGACGAAGCATTTAATATGTTGGATACCATGAGAAAACAAGGGGTCTCGCCGAATCTTCATACATACAACACATTAATTGGTGTACTTCTGCGGTTATGTAGGTTGGACGAGGCATTGAAGCTTTTCAATAGTATTGACTGTCTGGGTGTTCCACCTACTGCTTACACATACATCCTTTTCATTGACTACTATGGAAAGTGTGGCGACTCTGGCAAAGCTATGGAGGCCTTTGAGAAGATGAAAAATAAAGGCATTATTCCTAATATTGTTGCTTGTAATGCATCTTTGTACAGTCTTGCTGAAGAGGGTAGACTTCAAGAGGCGCAGGATGTTTATAATGAGCTCAAATATTACGGGCTTTCTCCAGATTCAGTAACTTACAACATGATGATGAAGTGCTATAGTAAGGTGGGGCAAATAGATGAAGCCATCGAGTTACTCTTGGAGATGGAAAGAAATGGGTGCGAAGCAGATGTAATTATTGTTAATTCTTTGATTGACATGCTTTACAAGGCTGACCGAGTAGATGAAGCATGGCAAATGTTTTACAGAATGAAGGAAATGAAGCTCACTCCAACAGTTGTGACCTACAACACATTACTCGCTGCATTAGGGAAAGATGGAGAAGTCCAAAAAGCCATTGAAATGTTTGAGAATATGGCCGAACAAGGGTGTCCTCCAAACACAATAACTTTCAACACACTCCTGAACTGCCTTTGCAAGAACGACGAGGTTACTCTAGCCTTAAAAATGTTCTGCAAAATGACCACAATGAGTTGCGGTCCTGATGTTCTGACCTATAACACTATAATTTACGGCTTAATCAGAGAAAACAGAATTGATTATGCATTCTGGTTCTTCCATCAGATGAAGAAATCACTACTTCCTGATCATATAACATTGTGTACCCTCCTACCCAGGGTAGTAAAGGATGGGCGTATTGAGGATGCATTCAAAATTGCTGAGAACTTCGTGTATCAGGTTGGGGTACGAGCAGACAGGCCTTTTTGGGAAGATTTAATGGGAGGGATTTTGATTGAAGCTGAAATAGACAGAGCCATTTTATTTGCTGAAAGGTTGATCTCTGATAGGATTTGCCGGGATGACTCTGTACTGATTCCTCTACTTAGAGTTTTGTGTACGCAAAGGAAAGCTTTTGATGCGCATAAGGTATTTGAGAAATTTACGAAAACTCTTGGAATTAAGCCAACACTAGAAGCATATAACTACTTGATTGAATGGCTGCTGAAAGATCATGCCGCTGAAAGAGCTTGGGATCTATTTAAGGAGATGAAGAATGGTGGTTGTACCCCCGATGTATTCACCTACAACTTGTTACTTGATGCTCATGGGAAGTCTGGGAACATCACCGAACTCTTTGAATTGTACGAGGAGATGATTTTTAGGGGATGCAAGCCTAACACCGTAACCCACAATATAGTCATCTCCAGTCTTGTGAAATCTGATAGCGTGGATAGTGCTATAGATTTATATTATGATCTCGTAAGTGGTGATTTCTCTCCCTCTCCTTGTACATATGGTCCTCTCATAGATGGACTTTTCAAGTCGGGAAGACTAGACGAAGCAATGCATTTCTTTGATGAGATGGCCGACTATGGTTGCAAACCTAATTCTGCTATTTTTAATATTCTTATAAATGGGTTTGCGAAAACAGGTGATGTGGAAGCGGCTTGCGACTTGTTTAGAAGGATGATTAAAGAAGGGATAAGACCTGACCTGAAGTCTTACACCATTCTTGTGGATTGCCTCTGCCAGGCAGGGAGAGTGGATGATGCCGTGGACTATTTTGAGGAGTTAAAACAAAGTGGCCTCGATCCTGACTCGGTTTCTTACAACCTTATGATAAATGGACTTGGAAGATCACGGAGGTTAGAGGAAGCGCTCACTCTTTATGATGAAATGCGGACTAGAGGAATCGCTCCTGATCTTTACACATACAATTCGCTAATACTCAATCTCGGACTTGTTGGAATGGTGGAGCAAGCGAGGAGGATTTATGAAGAACTACAACTTGTAGGCCTTGAACCTGATGTGTTTACCTACAATGCTCTCATCCGACTGTATAGCACATCAGGGGATCCAGATCATGCATATGCAGTTTACAAGAACATGATGGTTGGTGGCTGCAGCCCCAATGTAGGAACATTTGCACAGCTTCCCAACCAAACTTGACTTGCAAGAGATACACATCTGACTTACCTCCGTATCTGCGGTACGTGTCCCAACACAAATTACAAATTCTGGTGTGTTTGGGTTTCTCTCGAACTTTTGTCTGAACCCAGCTGTTTTCCAGGGTGATGATTTTGCGACAATTCAACTCAATGCATACAAATTCACTTCTCCGTAGATGTGTATCTGCAAGGAAGTAACATGTATTCGATATTATCTTTGACCCCCGATATACTTTATACGGTTTCTGTTGTTAACATATAAGTGTAAATGCTGTATCTAGTTTACCTCTTTCACACCTGCTATGTCAAATACAGTTGAATCATAATCTGTATTGATCTAAACAGATTATTATACGAAGCTATTGCGTACATAATGTTCATATTTCGTCTTGCTGAGATTGTTTTGTGAAGATTTCTTTGGAGGGTTTTGCGCGAACCGCCCCCAAAGAATGACTAAAATGTTAAATGATTTCTTCCCAGGTTGCATTGAGAGTGAGTATCTGATATGATATGACGTGTTTATTAATCCGTAATCCGGCAAGGAGGATACTATCCTAGGAACGTTCGGACATTCACCACAACGAGGACAAGACCACACGCATTATAAAACCGAAAAAAAAGACCAATTATATTTATCTTTCGCAATGACAACGAGATTGTTTTAGAGCCTTTCTCCATTTGAGTTATTTAAACATTCAGAGCAACCCGATCTTGCACTGCAAATTTTTTCTTTCCAACCTTTTTGTCATTAACTATACAATTTTTACGCTTCTTCTCTACTCTTACGGGCTCCGAGACAACGTGTTCTCCTCCGTCTCCTTCCGGCGAGACATGAGAGGGTTTATTTAGAGCAGCTTCATTGGCACCTTTTTTCCTCTTCTTTGCCAACTTCTTAGGTTGCACACCAGAATTCTGATGTCGGACTTCTGGTTCGGTTTCTGCTGATTTTTTATTCAGCAGATGGCCATACCTTCGTCTCAAAAATCTGAAACTCCGAAGAGAAAAGCAAATTAGTATCCTATTTGCGGATGGAAAACATTGCCACACATAGAAACCAGAAGAACACAATCATGTACCGAATTTCCGCCAAAAGAATGCCTCGTTTCTGCTTCGCAGCTTGCATCATCTTCTTCTTTGATACAAATTCCTATCAGAACATAAAAAGAAACAATGTTCATCTTTTATTCATACAATCAAAACCGCACAAATTAGAACCCCATTAGTTCCGATTCTTCCATCATAGTGTTCAACGCATTGCTTCCAAACTTTAGCAAACAAGTACTTCAGATACTCGTAACAACTGTTAGTACGCACTTTAGTAAGTTGGTCATGGCAGTGTGCCCGCCACCTCGGACCAAGTTCAAATCCCCGTAACAACTGTGCGTTAGTAAGTTGGTCACGGCAGTGTGCCCGCCAACTCGAGCCAAGTTCGAATCCCCTTTCCAGTAGATTAAAGTAGATCACATATCATCTTGTCAGATAAACAATTGTCAGTCTAAAATTGAGTTTGGTTTTTCAATCTCTCGATTCAGAACTGTTCTCAAATCTTAGTTTTCTCAATGACAACAAACTAACTAGAAGATAAAACAAACACCATAATTAAAGAAAACTAATCCAAATCAACACTTAATCATACAAGGATTTTGATAAGACTTAAGAAAAACATAATTAGCAAGAGAATTTCAATAAAAAAAAGCAAGACCAAAACAAAAGTCAGAACAAAAACTAACCTTTTGTCGTAAAAGGTAATCCTGCAGAAGACTTTCATGTCTGAACTTTGTCCTAGTTTCCTCATCAGCAGGCTGAGATTGCATACAATTGCCAGCAGCCCTTTTCATCTTCCTCTTAAATTCCCAAATTAATCACAAAAACCCAACAAAATTCATGAGAGAAAAGCGACCAAATTCGAAACCCAGTTGAACCCTTTTCATCTCCTGCTCAAAGGTCCAATCTTTGACCATTAAATAGTGAAAAAACCAAAAATCCACATCCAATCAGGAAATTAAAAATCTTATTTTTTTAGAGACAAAAAAAATACCCTCTCTCAAATTCTGGTAAAAAAAAATACATAAAACCCTTGGAGATTAATGAAAGGAAATGAAGAGCCAAATCGAAAAAGGAGATGAGGTTTTCGATTCCAGAGAGACAAGGAGAGAGAGAGGAGGAGGAGGAGGAACAACAACAACAATAAATAAATAAATGAAATTATGGAGAGAGATGGTTTTTGTGTGTATACAGAATACAGATGGACATCTGTCTGTTTCTTTTGTTGGGTCGGTGAGAAGAAACTCTCTGGGTTGTGAGAACCCGAAAAGGCCCATGGAGGTGGGAGACAAAGAATACTGAGTAAATGAGTGATGAAGAGCCTGAAGATGGAATGTTACAGAAGGGCAATTGTGGAAGGTGAAAAAAATTTTGGGTTTGAGGAGAGATAGAGGTGTGGGTGGCAGTTGGGTTGGAGGACATTTGAAGACATGTATCCACATCCTTCCTCTCCAGCTGGGGGGACATTTTGGGGAGAGAGAGAGTAGTGAGGTGGGTAGAGAGAGAGAGAGTGTGCAGCTTGATACATCAAAACCAAGGTTTAAAATATCGATGATATCGGAAATATCGGTAATCCAAAAACACGGAAATTTCGATGGAAATATCGGGATATTATCGATATCGATAAAAATTGAATAAAAACCACGGAAATTGTAAGAAAAACTTGGAAATTTTTATTGAAACTTTGCAGGATGTTTATTTAGTCAATTATCTATTAATTTATCATAAAAAAATTGGAAGGAAATGCATTGCATGATGGATTTAACTGATTTAAGTTGATTATATAGCGAGCTGGCAAACATTGTGAGTGTAGAAAATATATAAATATTTGAGCATATTTTCATAAAAATATAAGTGATATGGTGATCAAGGTGTTGAAGGAGTAAAATGAGAGGGGTTTGAATCCCCTTGGTGTTTTTTTAAATATAGAAATTTAAAAAATACGGAAATTTCGATGGAAATATCGATGATATTGGAAATATCGGTAGTCCAAAAACACGAAAATTTCGATAGAAATATCGGGATATTATGGATATTTTAAACCTTGATCAAAACTAGCCAGCTGTTTGCTCATGGGGTTTTTGCAATTTGTAGGCTTCGGGCTGAGAAGGGCTTTGCCATTGGGATGGTGAGGTGTCAAAAATACCAAAATACCCTCTGAAATTTCAGATTTAGGACGCGTTATTTAAATTTATTTATTTTTAAATAGTATTTTGTTATAAAATAAGTAAAGAAAGACATATGAACACTTGAAAAGAAACTTTAAGAAAATACACAAAGTACTTGAAACTAATATTTAAAAAATACGGAAATTTCGATGGAAATATCGATGATATCTGAAATATCGGTAGTCCAAAAACACGAAAATTTCGATAGAAATATCGGGATATTATGGATATTTTAAACCTTGATCAAAACTAACCAGCTGTTTGCTCATGGGGTTTTTGCAATTTGTAGGCTTCGGGCTGAGAAGGGCTTTGCCATTGGTATGGTGAGGTGTCAAAAATACCAAAATACCCTCTGAAATTTCAGATTTAGGACGCGTTATTTAAATTTATTTATTTTTAAATAGTATTTTGTTATAAAATAAGTAAAGAAAGACATATGAACACTTGAAAAGAAACTTTAAGAAAATACACAAAGTACTTGAAACTAATATTTAAAAAATACGGAAATTTCGATGGAAATATCGATGATATCGGAAATATCGGTAGTCCAAAAACACGAAAATTTCGATAGAAATATCGGGATATTATGGATATTTTAAACCTTGATCAAAACTAGCCAGCTGTTTGCTCATGGGGTTTTTGCAATTTGTAGGCTTCGGGCTGAGAAGGGCTTTGCCATTGGGATGGTGAGGTGTCAAAAATACCAAAATACCCTCTGAAATTTCAGATTTAGGACGCGTTATTTAAATTTATTTATTTTTAAATAGTATTTTGTTATAAAATAAGTAAAGAAAGACATATGAACACTTGAAAAGAAACTTTAAGAAAATACAAAGTACTTTAAACTAATAAAAGATATGACGCAAAACTGCGTAATGATATTTTAGTATTCATATAATCCTTCTCACTTTATGAAATAAGCTTTATTGTTGTTCTAATATTTTATTATTTTTTTGTCCTTCCCTTCCTAGAGCTTTTGAGAGTAGAGATGTGATTTCCTAAAATTTAGGATTTTCAACATAAACGGTCTTTTATGTTTTGAAAGGTCATCACCTTAGTCCTTTGATTTTCAAACTCATCAATCTCATTCAATTCTATTAAGTTACTCATCAATATCGTGTTTCCTCGCAAATGGAATTTGAATTCAGAACCTCCAGATTGGATATTGTGTCTTGCTAGACTAAGAACTCGTTTGAATGTGCATTTGAAATAATTGAAAACATTTTTGGTAAAAATATTTTTAGAATCAATCATTAGTAAATATGCAAATAGATCCTAGAAAAACACTTAAAAGTGTTTCTTGAAAGAAGCACATTACTGATGTTTCTTGCAGAAAGCACTTTAAGTGCTTTTGAAATCCAAAAATATTTTTTCTAAAAGCACTTTCAGTCATTTTAAAAATACATCCAAACAAACTCTAAATGACCTATGCCACGTTGAAGCTGCAAACCCGTGTGGCATATTGGTCCCAACCCGGTTTGTTTATGAGTGCTTCCGAAATCGCAGCACACTGCAAAGTGCAAACACACTTTTATCCAGATGGTACAGTGACAGTGAAACAGATAATACACTGCACATCATTTTACTTGAACAGCTCAAATATATATTAAGATTACATTCAAACACTCTGGTGGTACTTTGTTATAATCTGTACATACTATTTCAACGTGTGTTTCAACCGAAAAAACAAACATCGAAGAGCACAAAAACGAGTTTTAACTAAATCGCTAATGATCCATTCGTTTTCCTTTTTTTTCCAGGCTAAACAATCTACAATTACCAATCTGAGATTCACATTTCTTCTGAGAGAGTAAAAACGTGATGCAAATCCCTCTACTAATTTCACAGTACACAACGGGCCACTACTTCGATTCACTTTCATCTGCCTTTGAATCACTTCCGTTTGAATCGCTTCCAGCTGCTTCTTCAGTCAATGAGGATTGCCCACCCTCAGACTCAGTCGACTGTTTGGGCTTCTTGAACTGCACCACGATCATGGTCATGTTATCGCATCCCTCACCACCAGCAGTCGATGGCGCCAAACACCTATCAAGGGTTCTCTCGCACACCACAGATAGCTTGCTTTCCTGCATGATTTACAATGATAAGTGTCATACCAAGCAACATATCGCTCTATATCGAACCACTTCAACTGCATTGCGAAAGTGCTGTCCTTGTTTTCAAACCAGGAAAACCAAAGAAAAGAAAGAGAAACATGCACTCACAGAAAGTAGTTGTTCATGTACAAAATCTACCACTTGCTGGCTAGACATACAGTCCCTGTAAGAAAGTAACAAAAATATCAACTCAATTTCCGACAATCATACCATAACTTAAAAACATTAAACTGAGTTATCAAAAGCAGAATCATATCAGCAAGGATATATTGAACAAAGATATGAAGATAAAGAAAGAAAAGTTAAAAGATGCATACCAGATGCCATCGCATGCTAGCACAATAAATTCATCGTCATCACAAAGCTCAACCTAATTAAAAAATAAGTAAATAAATTAAAATGGAAGACAAAAGTAATAGCCAATAACTGTTAGTTATTTTTGTTTTTATAATAATACATGTACCAAACAATTTTGGGAAACTTCAAAATGTAGATAGCCGCCAAATCCAAACTACCATATTTTTCTAAATATCTTGTGAAAACTTTCAATGTCGCAAGTATATACATACAGTGTTTATGTCCGGACATGCAGTTATGATTTGTTTTTCAGCTGGCAAAAATTTATTCTGCTTGAATTCCATGTCACCTGCAGTATATGCAAAATTAATGAGTACAGGGAACATAAAAAGCTATGCACTTAGCCCCCCCTCCACAAATATGCGCATGCACACAAACACTCAATGTAGTTTACAACACAACACTGTGAACGTATTCCAAGGAAGTTCCATACATCCATAAATATAAGTTTCAAAACATAATTTAATTCCTTTGGATACAAATCTAATTGAGATTACAGTGTTATACTAAGAATGCACATTCTTGCACTATAATTACCTATAGCTCTTGCAAGGTTCAAACTTCCATTGACTCGTCCTGCATGGATGAAACCACCAGCTTTTAAAATCCTCTCCTTCTCAAGCTCAAGATCAGGTTTGTGGTCCCTTGACAGATTATATGCCTGAAAAATAGAAGTGACATCAGAAAACTATATGCAATTTACAGCGGGAAACAAGTATATACAAATATTCTCAATTGTAAACATAGGATCAAATATAAATAGCCTTGGAATTTAGACCTCTCATCACTTTTAATCATTTGATATAGAAATGAAAAGACTTGATTATCTATTTTAAGCAATCAACATAACAAGAAAGAAAAACAACAGAAATATAATAAATTACCTGACCCTTCCTTGATATCACGCAACGAGAATCACCAGCATTCGCCACAAAAAGTTGCTTGTTTCGAAGAATTGCAACACAGGCAGTGCTCCCAGAAGTTGGACCAGTAAAATCAGAGTGAGGCCCCTGAAAACATAATTGCGTTTAAATTATGGAATTCCTTGATATTATGAAACCAAATGAAACAAATTACTTGCACTATAGATAATTTCTTGGTGTGTACAGGGATGTCCCCATGTACTATAGATAATCTCTCGGTGCCTCAGGTTTCAATCCTAAACTGTGTTCAGTTTAAGATGGATGGAACAGATGGAAAGGGAGTAGATTTCTCCCTCCTATTTGGTTTGAGAGGAGGGAAATTATTGGGCTTGTTTTGATATAAAGCGAGGAGATAAATTTTCAACATTACAGTCTAGAACTATAAATTTGCAACAAAGGGAGGTTTCCTTCCTCCAATCTGCCTTCCCCTACAGGAAGTATAATGCTATTTTTCTTCTAACCATACGAATTGCATTACTAAATGATTAAGTTCTAAATTACCCAAGAATCCATGTAGTCAATTTAATATGCAATAAAGCCAGATAAAGAAGATCAGAATCTGCTCACAAAAGAGGCCAGATAAAGAAGATCAGAATCTGCTCCAAGAAGAGACAATAAAGTCAATTAACTATATGGTTCTAGCACCTACCTCCTCAAAAGCCCAATCATCAGCTTGATCATTACCATCACTGCCCCTTGGAGACCAAATTAACCCTTCTATCATGCCAGTAAACTTGTTTATCTTATCTCCCAAAACAGCCAACTCTCTCCAACCCCTTTGTCCACGCATCATTTCATCCATTCTGCATAAACCAACTAACAACATCTTCAACCTCAAAATTAAAAAGAGAGTCATAAGACCACAACAATAAAGACAGGTAATAAAAGTATTACCATCTCAAGTATCTATGATCTCACAAGGATCCAGGACAATATAGGCTTAAACCATATGGCCAATATTTTGGCTTGATAAGCTGAAGCTATCATAAAGAACAGCCCAATACGATATAGCTTGACTAAGTGTATTCGTCCCCTCCTCTCAGAAAACAGTAAAAGGCAACTGAATTTAAGAAGATCAAAGGTAGTAACCTGAAAAAAGCTTTCTGAACAGAACTTCCTATGTCTCCAGCCGCATATGCTTCATTCTTGAGTACTTGTTGGTGAAGATATTTTGCACAGAACTTAGCAACTACCTTGCCTAGAAAATTATTGGATTTAGGTAAGATATAATACAATAAATGTAAATATTGCTAGATACTTCGAAAAGTGCAATGTAGATCCGATAAACAGAAAGCATGCATTTGAGAGAGAGAGAGAGGAAGAGAGCGAGAGAGAGAGAGAGAGAGGTCTCGACAATGGTACAGTAACTGAAAAATCAATATTAGCTCTAGTGCATATGTCGACACCAAAAGTTTCAAACTCTTACCTCCATGGCCATCATAAACACCAAAGAATGAGGTGGATGCATCCAGATCAGGATATGCTGCATGCTAACAAAATAAATCATAGTAACAAACAGCAATTAATAATGTGACACAATTTTTTGAAAACAAAGTAAGTAATCACTGCAACTTCCTCTTATACAGGATGCAAAAAAATTTATGAATGCAGGAGAGTTTAGTTTTCCAACAATTTATCAGGAAAAGTAAACAAGGAAAGGATTTCGTACAAAGAGAGAGAACTAGATTTTGAAAAGCCAAGTGGGATGGTTTATGCCAATTGGGGAATCAAGTAACAGTTTTTGTAAAGTTCTACTTACTTCCTACAGTCCGGATTATTTCTACAACAAGCAGAAGGCACCAATAGGGCTAGTCAAATAAACAGACCACGAGAAACTACCAGGCTACAAGCAAGGAGTAGCCACGCCCAACCCTCTATCTGCACCATCATATGCCACAAGATAACTGACTTCTATCCTAATTAAAAGGACAGTAATAATCCGCCAAGTGGAATTAGATTTATGCAGTCAATTGAACACGTCAAGTAATGTCATATTCAGTTGAATCCTAACTATAGCATGCTAAATAAAGACGGAAAGGGATACAAAAGTATAAACTTCTGAGAATGGAAATAAAAGAATTTATGTTCTCAAAACAACTTCTGAGAGGAAGAGGAAAGTTAAATGTACTCACAGCATCCTCCATTGTGGTACGCCATCCTTGCATGGACGACAAACCATATCTGACACAGCCATTCTCGCCATCTTCGGAGAACTTTTCAGTTTTAGGAGTGCTCAGATATGTACCCATTCCAATCTGAAATTAAATAAGAACTCAATCAAAAACTTTAATCCACAATTCAATGCTGAAAAACTAAATTATCCAGAAACCAAGTTACGAAGATATCACTATTTGGTTATGAAGACAGATATAAATCGCCAGGAAACCAAAGAAATGGCAAGGATTTGCCAAAATTTGTAAATCAACCACAGATGTATCAACTCCTCTTCCTCCGTTAGTCTGTTATCATCTCACATGCCACACTATTCGAGACTGGATCAATTCGATCACAGCCGATCCGCCAGTATTAAACTTAACTAAGTAACGATCAGATGATCTAAACATTAAAAAGCAGCAAACAAAGTCAGATTAAGGTATTAAATTCACAAACTTCAAGCAAAAATTGGACTGGAAATTATGAAAGATATTCGGGAAACCACCAAGACCATATAAAGCACAAATTACGCGAAAAACCCATATATCAAATGAAGCAAAATTTACATTCAAACGGGAAAAAATCATTAAAAAATTCAAGATTAACCATAAGTAAGAAAAACCCAGATGCCAATTTGCACGAAAATTAATGAAATGAAGCCAAGAAAGAAACTTTTACATGGAGAATAGTATCAGTTGAGAATAGGAGGTGGAAGAAAGAGCAGAAAGAATGGTTGCTGGGGCTTGCGGAGAAGTGGGTTTTGCAGAGGTTTGACAAAAGAGCCGGCGAGCGAAGTTTTGACGGAATCTGAGAGAAAACGAACAGGCAAGAGGTGGGATGAAAGAGTAGAGAGAGAGTGTGTGACAATAATTCTTCAGGAATGGCAGAGGATGGAGAGAGTCAAAGAGCAAATCATCGGAGGAGAGAGAGAAGATGATGACTTTTGGAAGAGAGGCCGATCTCGTTTGAAATTTGGGAAATTTCTTCTGCTCACACTGTTCATGAACTACTTCATGGACTTTTCGTGGGTTTCGTAAGAGCAAATAAATTGGGACCCGGCGTCTCTGCACTCTGACTTCTCACACTTCTATTCCTTTTTTTTTTGCGATCACGGTTTAGTCATGTTAATATTTTATGTTAATTTTAATAAAACAAAAAGTAATAATAATAGAAAATGTTGACGTGGCTTAACTGTGACTATACAAATAGGATGGGATGTGAGTGTATGGAAAGTGAGAGAGCAGAGAAGCCAGGTCCAATAAATTGGGCAGTTTTGGGATTTTAATACTTCTTTTTATTCAAGCCGTTTGCCGTCTTTCCATCTCGGGTAATTTATATTTTCTTTTGTAATAAATTTTGTGTATTTTTTCTTGTGTTTTTAAGTACAGAGTCAAACAGCTATTTAGTATTACGTCGAATCGTATTTTATTTCACTTATGAGGTAAGAAGTTTTAGGTTTGATTCTCGTTAAAGATGAATTTAAACCACGTTATTGCTAACTCATTGTAAGGCTAAATCAACACCCTCTTAATGTAGATAATATCGTTAGTTCAAAAAAAAAAAAAAAACAGTACAGAGTCAAACAGTGTTTCTCAAGTCGTCTTTTTTCTCGGGCACATGTAGCTTCTTTACTAGAATGTATGAATAACACTGTCCATTTTTAATTGTGCTGGTACATTAATTCAATCTCATGTAAAAATTTGCAAGAAATCTTGTACCTCGTGAAATTACTCTAATTTTTACCCCTTTCTTTTTTTTTTGTTTGATTTTATCTCGATATATCATATTCCCTCAGAAGATACAAACAAAAACATGAGCAAAAATAAATGCTGATAAAAATCACTTTCTATTTAATTTTAAAGGGAATCGATTAGTGGTTTCATCACGGTAGTCTGCATTTTCGAAAGCCTGAATCTCACAGTAGCATTTTATTCTCTCTTGACCATTATCGTATGATACCAGCATAAAAAATCAAACTCTAAACTTATCGTGTAGAATATGGGCCTAGAATTCCTCAAAAAAAATCACTTCCTATTTCCCAAGAATTGAACGTTTGGAGTTTCTAATGTATTTCAAGTTTTTGGCTTTGTCGGCAGAAAGACTAAGCAAAAACTTGTTAAACCACCGACTTATAAATACGACGCATAACCAAAAACAAGAAAATGACTCATCGCAAAATTAGTCCATTTTGTAGGCTTTTTTAATCAGGTAGCTGGCAGCACATACAAAATAGATTCACCGAATTATCAATTAATTTCCTATTAAACAACCCACTAATACATGCAACAAAACCATTTTGTAAGTCTGTATTTCATACAGCACGTTCTAAGTTCGCTTCATGACGTTAATGAATCACGCAATGATGATCAAGGGAAGTTAAAATGTCTCTGTAAGTCTTCTCAATTTAAAATGTCTCTGTAAGTCTTCTCAACCTCAGACATAATGGACTGTCATAATGAAGACACCAATTGATTTTAAAAAAAATATTCATAATTTGTGTAACAAAAAAGGAAAGTTGTTTTCTGCATTTTGGAGAGCATTCGTAAGTCACGTGGCACCATGGAGAAAGTTTTGTATATACAACTAATAATATGACTAAAAATTTCGATCTCATGGAAGTAGAAAGTTTCACATGTATGGAATAATTTCGTCAATTAAATTCCCTCGCTTAAACATAAAAACAAACAAACAAACAATCAAACAAGTAAAAAAAAACTCTCTCCATTTGTAGGTAATTCATCATCACGTGGCATCATGACGAAATTTTTATACAATAAGGAGTTAAGATTCTCTCCGAATCTCTTTATTCAAAGCCCAAATATCCAGAGACACGAATCGTTGAAGAGAAGAAAAAAGATCTGGGCCCTTGGTTTGTGTGAGGTGGGCCAGTAGAATAGGCTAATGAGAACTGTAAAATTTAAAATAAGTATTCCGAATTTCCGAATCCGTTAACACCGGACACAAAGATTCGAAAAAGATCTCAACTCATAAATTAGTAATAGGACATGTATTTCCGGCACCTTGCCATCAGAAAGCTCCACAGTTATGAAATAATTTATTTATCTATCAATTCATCAATTTAGACACGAAATCAACCAACAAAAAGACTTTCTTCCGTAAGCAGTCAAATCTAAATCGTGTGACTTAAAGGAGAAAGTTTTGTGCGTATACAATTGATAATATGACAAATTTTCTAGCACCGTGTCAACATAAAGCTTCACTATTACGAAATAATTTCGTTATATAATAAATCACTTAAACATGACAATAAACAATCAAATTAAAGAAATGTTAAGGAGATTTTTTTAAAGTGAGACTTTCCGTAGATTCTCTATCATTTTATATTTTTAGCATAATGTAATGCTGGTATAAAAATTGTACAAAAAACATGAGGTAACGAAAAGTCTCGTTTTTTAGCATTTCTCAGCAAACAAAACAAAGGCCTCGAACTTTCCTTCCATTTGTAGGCATTTATAAGCCACATGCAGCTGGCGGCTTTCACTAGACAATGAAATAACCTCATGTTTTTGTGTATTCAAGCATTATACGTTTCGGTCAATTGCCAAATAATTTATTCGCTTGGAACGATTATGTTACTTATATAATGTTACCAAAAGTAGGAACGACGTTGAGGAACAAGGTCACCTCCCTTGGATGGCATTCCATTTTTCTATTGTTTAGAAAGATTCGAACTTAGGCGCAAGCAGTGGATTCAAGATTCAATTGGGATTCCTGCGTTAACAATTAAAGTTTTTTTTATATAGAAACGGAGTGAAGTGCACACAAAAATTCAGTTTATTTACTAAGGCATTTTATTGAGCACTTAGTGGACTTGTGTTAGTAGCCGAACCAAACTACACACATGTCAACAAGTATTGACATATGTGAAGCAATCTGATGAGTGCTATTGAAATAATTTGTTAGTGTTCTCGAGGCAACTTGTAATAGCCATTTCATCAATAACTCGATGGGCAGAAAAGAGACCCATACCAAATATTTAAAGTGTTCTCAGAAGATCACCTCTCAATATACATTTGGTACTAGATGCAAGGAGTGTAACACATTGTTCTAACCAACTTAACTGATCTGACATGTTGCATGGATTAGCACATCATCTACATCTGCCCCTGGTGCAAAGAGTGTAACACATCATCCAAGCATTTCTTGTGCAAATGACCATCATTTTCTCTTCATTAAAAAGATAGATAAAAGTCAGGTTACAGGTAGAGTTCGGTATGACATCGACGTCAGTTTGTCACTGGATTGTTGAATTCTTATGGTCCCAACCCCTTAAATATGCCAATAACCTAAAATGTTTTTAGTAATTGGCTGTCGTTTTTCCTTAAAAACATGCAGATGGCAAGTTGTAAACGTAAGTGCGGATATGACCCCATCCATGTGTTTCGATCAGCGTCGAGGCGAACGAGAGTACGTACATTGTCTTTATCTTACTCGTTGCGTGTCACAATCAAAGTAGAAATGTGAAGAAGACACGTGCAAAAGTGACTATTTCTGCCACTTCATATTTTTAGCATAATATTTTATAATGTTGGCATGAAAATTAACGTTAAACTGTGAGGTGACAGAGAGTTCATGAAGAGTTCTACTTTGAGAGAGTCTCCTTAGCATTTCTCATACTCAAAATTTAGAGATACCAAATCTTCTGCACCCAAAATAGTTGTGGCCTCTTTATGGCTTCTATCATTGATTGACACGTGTTTATAAACTTAACTTTTTTTAGATTTGTTGTCATAAATTTAATGTGTCAAATAATGATTGAGGCTACAGAGAGGCAACACCAATTTTAAGTGCAGAATATTGATCTCAAATTTAGAAATGGGAGTGCTACCAACTTTCTCACCGCTACTCATGCCACGTGTATGCTACTAGCACGCAAAACTAAAATTCAATTATATTAACAAAGGAATAAAATAATGATTTTAATATAGTTAAAATTTTAGTGTTGAGTGCTAATGGAGTACACGTGGTATTAAGAAAAATAAAAAGGTTGAAATGTAAAAGTAAGTGAGAAGGTTCGTAGCACTTAGAAAAATAGGGTTTCTCGAAAGAAAAGATTTTACTTTGTAGCCGAATGTATACATTGTTGTTCACTTCGCGCACGTAACAACACTCAAAATCCATAAGCGTAAAAGTTAAGGAGAAGCATACAATCACATCCATGTTTTATTTTCCTCCAACAGACCAAATACTCGCTACGTCGTGCAGTATCAAATTGTTAATCAAAACTGCGCATTTAGACATAGTTTAATTTCGTTTATGATATTTAAACTCGTGATACGTTGTTTTATATTTAACATTCAAAGAAGAGAAATGCTACGGGGACTCTCTCAAAAGTGACATTCTTCATAGACTCTTTGTCACCACACAGTTTAATGTCAATTCTCATGCCAACAATTATAAAACATTGTGTCAAAAATACGAAGTGACAGAGAGTTGATAGAGTCCCATTTTTAAGATAGTAGTATATCTTTTCGGAGAAACAAGAGCATCTATCATTAAGTATAGCACTTAAAAAAATCAGTCATTATAATAATTGTGTAGACCAATTTTTTAAGAGGCAAGGAAAGGGATAGCATGGAATTGGTAAAATTCTAGTCCTCGGAACATGCAAAATAAAGTTTATCGAAGTGTAATTCAAACGCTACTCATTTGTCATTGAATAATGTATAAGTTGGTCTCTTAAAGCGGGATTAAGATCCTTGCCGAATCTCATATTTCGAAGCTCACGGACTCAGCAATTTTGGACTATTCAATTTAAGTTATGTTGTTCTTATTAGCCCATTTCACTGTCAGTTTCACACACAATCTCTCTCTCCCAACACTCATATTTCTCTCTCACTCTCTTAAACGGTCCAAATTGCTCTGTTCGTGAGCTCCAAATGTGATTTGGAGAGAATTTCAATTTCAAGTGGTTCTAAAGTTTCAATTTTTTTTGACTCATTCTTTAAGCTTTAATTGTTTGGTTTATAGACGATAAGATCAACTTTGGACAAAAGATATGATAGGATACCAAATGTCCTAGCAACCCAATGTGTATACTGCAAAAAAGACTTACATACACTCTTATTTTGAAAAAGTCACTGTATTGTTTTGGATGGATAATATAATATTATAGATATTTTAAGCTGTAGGTAAGTCTCTCTTGTATAATTCACTTCTTTCCTACGCCCTCTTCGCATCTGTGAGAAGGCGATTATTTAATGGTTAGAAGAAAATTTTAAAAAAAAATCCCTAACACAGAGAACCAGAGTCTTATTGAACAATTTTTAAAAGGGGATATTGCGTAGGATAATTAAATATTCAAAATCCTCAAAAGTTCTTCTGGGGCATGTTGTAAAGGATCTCTTTGTTCCACCTGGTGGGTGCAGATAAAATTATTCCACATTGATTACTGCTGGCACAAATCTATATGGGAACTTGTGGTCCTCAAATTTTAGGGCTAAATACACTGCTGGTAGTTTGAGTCACCCCAAATTGTTAATGGCTAAAAGGGTCATCCATGGCAGCTGAGTTACTCAAACTATCCCACCGGAGCCAAGAATTTATCTTGTAATCGTTTGTATTATTTATTATATATGTTTATCTTTTTAATGATGTGACTTGAAATCTCTCCTTATCTTATGTGATGAAAGTGAACTTTTGTCTTATAACTGACTGAATCATCCTCTTTTATCTATTTCTCTCATCACGTGACTTGAAATTTCTCATCAACTGATCTGAAGTATTGACGGTTATAATTGTGACTCACGGGTCAAATTTGGGTCTTTTGGGTATGGCTTAGGGGAAGATGATGTATTAGCATTGATGTAAGTCAAATGCCTAAGTCAGGATTTGATTTACTAGACGATATTATAAACTACATCAGCGTACATAAATGGTATTGAATTCAGATGCATTGAAGAGCACAAATTGTTCCGGCTAATTGGCCTAACCCACATCTACTAATATTGAGATTCTTATTGCAGCTAGGGTTTGTGTAAACCTCACTCAACACCAACCTTCCCCAGCCAAAAACTTGTGAAACCTTCCATTAATTTTGACTTCACTGCAGCCAGCAGTCTTAACAATTCCTGAACCGTTCATCATATGTCTCCTTCTTCCTGCTTCTTCCCATTGACCACAAGATGCATACAAGTTAGAAAACATCATGTGTTCCCCATCGCTCAAGCAACAACCCCTTTTCACAACAAGTTCCATAGCTTTCTCCCCAGCTTCAGGGTCCTGGTGAATCACAGAAGCACTAAGCAGAGCACCCAAGACCGACTTGCCGGGCTCAAAACGGCATCCTCTCGACGAGTTGCAGTGCCAAGTCAAAGAGCCAGGCTCCGCTTAAAAGATTTCACATCCCTCCTTCACCAAACCTGCATGGCTGCAAGCACTTAAAACCCCAATGAAGGTGATGTCATCTGGTTTTATGCAGTTCTCTCTCATTTGGTTGAAGAGCTTCAGAACAGCGTACCCAAAACCATGAGGCGCGAGCCCGGAAACTAGGGCAGTCCAGCAGTAGATGTCCTTGTTTTTCGACTTGTAGGACACCTCTAAGGAGTTGTGTATGCTTCCACACTTAGCATACATGTCTATCAGCGCGGTTATTACATGGGGACTCGATGCCTGCTCAAGAATTTCAGTGTATGTGTATCTTTACGCCTGTTTCGAGTGATCCCAAGTGAACGCAGGCAGATAAAGCGCCGGTCACAGTCAGATACTCAGGTTTGATGTCTCCAGCCTTCATTTTGTAGAACAAATTCCGAGTTACGACATTTCTCTCTGGCATTCACGCTTCAGCCGTGTCTCCACCGTTCATGCACGCCAATATCATCGTTCCATGAGACAACATCTTTCTCAGGAATTCGATCGAAAATACTTCTGGCAGAGGTTACGCTTCGTGCGTCCGCAAACCCGGAGATCATTATATTGAAGGATGCTAGGTCTTGTGACGGCATTGTATCGAAAATTTCCATTGCGTTATCCATCTGGCCGCTAGAAGCATACACACCTAGCATGGAGTTCCAGGCTACCACATCTCTCTCGGGCATTTTATCGAACCTTACGAGCATTAACGAGGAGTCTTTCAGCAAAGCAGTTCGGACGAAAAGATGGTCGCAGAAACCGGTTTTAACTATCCGGCCATGGAGCGTTAACCCGATACGCAAAGAAGTATTACCTGCTGCTTTGAGCAGAAGGGGAAATGTGTAGTTATCAGCAGAGAAACCAAGTTTCTGCATCTCAATGTATGATTGAATTGCATGCTCCATGTTCCCCTTCACCAACTGAGTCCTTACAATTTGGTCCCGCCTTCGCTGGTCCGAACCACCGGTTGATGGCGAGAGGGAAGTGAAGTTGCAGGTCACAGAAGCCATCTCAATATCCAGAACTTACAACGGCTTTTCGGGGCGAAACGGGGTCTATCAAAGATGTCAAACAATAAGGTGGAAACTTATTGAAGCTAGAAGATAAACTGACAACAATATCCATGGAGAAAATTTAAGGCCACACATACCGGGCAGGTACAAAATCAAGAGTAATTGGTACACAGAATGCAAAACTAATTTAACAAAACGATTGTCAAGATCCTATTCCGTCTCGATTGATCCCGGGAAAAAAATTAACCCGAGCTCGAGAGAAATACAAGACATCATGTTTCTCAGCTTAAAGAACAAAACTTGAACTAAAACCCCCCAAAAGAGATATACAACTGAATAAAATTAAAGGTTGATAAAAGTTTCAAAAATATGTAGGGGAAGAAGCAAGCTACTGCTCCACCCCCTCGGAAGCCCAACGCCACAGCTTTCCTGCGTCGACTGAAACTAGCATGAATCAGGTAAGCAAACTCTCACAAGCCTGGACCTCGGTTTCCTGCGTAGCCAAAAATTCCTGCCCGGAAGGGCTGGACGCAATGCTCTTCCTAGCAGAACCAAAGATGGCTGTCCGGAACAGGTCATCTTCCACCTTCTTCAGAATTTGCGTCACAACCTTGAAGTCCAACACCTTAGCCAGAGCCAACTTCCCAAGAATCTCACCAAAATTAGTTGGCGCTTTTGGCAAATCAATGCCAATGTCATCCAACATTGACCCGTAAAGAAGGCACCCAGTTCCTATATCAACAGATGTCAACGCATTTTTATTGACCAAGAACTCTAGGAGGTTTATAACAGGTTCTACACATGGCGGGATCTTTTCCAGTGCAAGGTTAATAGCTTCCTTAACAACCTCAGGATGGTAAGCCGGGGCTTTCAGCTCCTCCACACATTGAAGTGCTTCGTCAAGAATCCGAACACTGAAATACTCCTCCAGCAGAGATACAGTTTTCCTTTGTAGAACTGCAAGATTTGATATAGCTGCAGGAGTCAAAGGCTTAGAAGAATTTGATACGGTTGCAGGAGCCAGTGGTTTCTCAGCCGGAATTGATGATGCTGCCGGAACTACAGGTTTGGGATTTTGAGTGAAAGGTTCTGCTCGGGAAGGAGGACCACCAGCTCCCAATAAGGCACTTGTTTTCCCAGCTATCATGCCACCACTGCCTTGAGGTAAATATTTTGAACTAAGAGAAGGTGTTTTGCTAATCAATGGCGGCTGGACATGACTGGCAGACTGGGACCCCAAACCATGACGCTTGGTCATTGAACGGGATCTATAGACCTCCCAATCATCATCTTCAAGACCAGGCATTCCTGGCATTTTCCTAGTCCCGGGCATTCCAGGCATAGGCCTGGTAACAGGAAAACCTCCTGGGCTCAAATCCCCCTGGGAAGCAGCATTGCGAGCATTCCTCATCATTGCTGTCGAACCTGCACGCAACCCCATATTCTTTTCTGCATCTGAATGGATTTCACTAATGGTCTTTGCTTTCACCTTCCAAAAAAGAGAAAAAAACAGAAGTCAGATACACAAATCCCACCACGATGTACCACAATGCATTCTATGGTTACCTCTTTACAAAAAAAGATGAAATGACAACGGTATGTAAAACACCTCTTCACGCCTAGGGACCCAGTTGTTAGACCGCAAATCAAGAACATCACGGACCATGAACCTCAACCGTGGTGCTAGTTGGGTGTTTGTAGTCAGCTCCTTCAACCTATTAAAATAGTTATCATTGATTCGCCGAGCCTTTTGGCTCTCATCCAGCTGCTTACCTATGGTGTTGAAAAATTGGCATATTGCCTCCACATTCTCCTCAGCAGGGCATGTTTTGCCATCACCCAGAAGCTCCTGTGTCAGACAAAAGTGCAGAGTTAGTCCAGCAGCCAAATTCCTATACCAAAAAAAATAAAAAATAAAACAATACAAAGTGAATGAACACTAGCAAGAACCTGAACAATATGGTGAACAATCTTCTCAGGCACCATTTTTTGCTTTAATAGTTCTCCAATAAGGCGTATGTTTCCTAAAGTTCGCAACTTAAGCATTCGTTCTTTATCTCTACATTCCATTTCTTGCTCAGGAGCAGTCATCTGCCTAATTTCTGCCCTCAAGTTGTCAGCACCTTCAAAAACCTCTTGGCAATTATTCAGCAGAACACGTTTAAATGTGATTTCTTTCCCACCAGCCTCCTCAGAAGGGAGTGGAGGAAGCTTTGCATTAAGATCTGAGCATAAAAGCGCATACATGGGACAAAATGTTGGCTCCAGCACAGCCTTATCAAAAATCAGAAAGATTACATCCTGCAATTCAAATTGAATCCTCAAGCTCATCAGCAGGAATGTAATATCTAAGTATGGAGTAAGAAGTATTCAAAGACATTTAGTTAATACAAACCTTTAAAATATCTGGAGTGGTAATTCCAGAATCAATCAGTTGGCCCTTGAGAATGTCAAACTTCTCCGGGGTCAATTTGTTCAGTATACTGCACAAAAATCAGAACACTTTTAATAAGATAATCAGATAGAACAAGCAGTTGCACAAAAAAAAAACCCATTCTAGCTTCTATTAAATGGCATCCTTTTAAAATGTTGAACAGACAATGCAAGCAAATCCACCAGCTGATAGAAATCAGATAATTAATTACCCTTTCACTGTCTTCAAGACACGATCCTTCTCAGAGAGCGTTCCTCTTCGAGCTGACCATGGAACTTCTGCCTTAATGAGGGCAGGAGCAGGCCCAACCTGGTTTTTTTCAAAAAGCTAGAATAAGGAAACATAACTAATGAAACAGAAAAATAATTCAAAGATATATAAGCAATACAAAATACACGCCAACATTTTGGTGCCTAGTGCCTGCTATTACTAGCTACCGGACATAACCCTTGATAGCTAATTATATATACCAGCCAAAGATCCCTCACTGAGTATGAAGATAAATCAAGATTAACAACCATCAAACAACTGAAACACACAATATTCTTCAATGACATCCCAAATTTTGATATAAATTCATCCAAGCCTTCAAGTTACAAATAACATGCCTCATGTACTACTTTGCTGGTAATTATTTTTTCGGTCAAGGAACCAGGAAGAGTAAACGAAGTTGATCTGCAGTACAGCATGGGAAATATAGAATCTTAAGAGTAAACAAAGTTGATCAGCAGTACACCATTTATATCCTTTACACAATCGGATAATAACTTATTACCCCTTGGTTACCAGAAATTTGCGCCCTTCCAAACTGGGAATTTGGTTGGTCCTGCTGGTTATTGAATTCCTTTTTATCCTCTTCAGAAGCAGGTGCAGATCGACCACGCCAATCACGGTTATCTGGCTCAGAATATCGACCTTGGGGTTGAGGTTGCAGCTAAAGAAAATTTAAGTAAAAGTTAGAAATAGAATTCCTAAAAACATATAGAGAAAAGACAAGCATAGCAGACTACAAAATTATAGGATGAAAAATTTATTTGAAAGTACCCAATCACATGAAACCGTGAAAATTGATATTGATGAGTTTTCAGTCCAGGTAAATAACACAGCTACATGGTAGAAGTGAATGGTAAGTATACTCACATTGGTAGTATCTGCACGACCCCAAGTAGGATCCTCTATAGCAAACTCAGCATCTATTTCTCGTTTAACCTTCAAAATTTCTTCAGGGATAGTAGTGGCCTCCTATACCAAAGGTAAGATCGTCATCTAAGAAAAACACCATCATCCCCACCTTCCAGGATAGATACTAAGAAATATTCTATCTTTTTAGTGCTCCATAACATAGCTAAAGAACAATAGTAGCTATAAAGAAAAGTGATCACAATAGTACCTCCCTAAGCTGCAATAGCTGATCCTTAGTATATCGAACTCGCTCACGACCTTCAAACCGCATGTCACCAGTCTGTAACAAGAACACAGTTATAAGTGTTGAAACATATGAATGGTAATCCTCGGTAAATGAAATATACACCTCAAAATAGAAATAAAAACGTGCACACACATAGGAAATATGTTATCGATGAAGAGTGAGGATGGCATGTGTGACCGAGCTTAATGAACATATGTATTCTAAAGTGAAAACACATTAAGTTATCCACATGTATACGTTACACATCACAATCAACAATCATGAGAGATTTTTCAGTGTGCCGTGTACACCAAGTGTAATAATGCAATTGGTTGGAAACTTGAAAAAAAAATTCCAACCAAATATATTATTACACTTGGTGTAACAGGCCGTGTTCCCGGCACACTAAAAATTTTCTCAACAAACATAAGCCAACATTATACTTAAGACACTTAACATGTAATGCCGGTCCTTTATGGGCATTGCAGACTCATTGCAAGCCCACCTAAAAACCCGACATAGAACTCTTCGTCCATATTTACAGCTGGTACACATTCTTGAGAGCCCTGCCAAGCATTAGGACGTTTAAATCTAAAAATATCAATTTTACCCTCTTTCGACAACGAACTCCTTTTCTAAGCATCTGAAAGTAAAAAATTTGGTCTAGGATTACAAAAAGCCTACTTTTTGAGGATTTAACGGAATAATGACTGAAGATCCAATTTTTACAATGAGTTCACTTTCAATTTTCTCCAACCAATAATGGAATTCAAAACAAAAACGCATACAATTCAAAACTCGAGATCGAAAATCCACCACAAACAAGAGAAAAAGAAAGCCTTCGAATTTATTAAACCTCCAGAACACCAGATCTACAGAACGAGCAAACACATTCGAAAATACAAATTCGTACACTAATATGCTTATACATTCATATATACGTACAGATATACGTGTACATACAAATACATATATACAATATATTATTTTTATGTGAGTGGGGAGCTAGGGTAAGGACGGACCTTGAAGGTGGAAGCGAGGCCGGCATGGGAGGGGAGAGCCTGAGCATCAGAAGAGTTAGAATCGAAGCGAGCCGTGAGGAATCTGGGGGCACGAAGGCCGCCGGCGCCGCCAGGTCTTAAGCTTATCACCGTTGGATCCGCCATCATAACTCGCCGCCGTCGATTTTTCTTTTCCGACTAGATAAGCGGAAGAGATTGCAGCCGCGCGACTGGGTAGAAGAGAGAGAGGGAGGGGAGGGGAGGGAAGGGGGGGCGTTTGGAACGGTAGATAGGGTTTCTCTCTCTCTCTATATCTATATGTGCAGAGGTAGTCGGTGTGCAATTTCTTCTCTCGCAGCAGCGCCCTCCGAATAGGGAAGAGAGACAGAAACGCAAACCCTATTTATTTTACAAAATATTTTAACGCTTAAATTTTCCCGAAACGTATTTACACATTTTTCGTTCACATAACGTATTTACGAAAAGTGGTATTTGCACAATCTTTTTTTTTTTACGCATTTATTTTTATTTTCTATACATTTTTTGTTAATTTTTATTCTTTGATTTTTTTTAATTCATTTGATCTGATGACTAAAAATTAAGAGAAATAGGTAAAAAAATGAATAAGGGATTGTGGATTGAGGTTAAATATTCCAACGAAAAATAACTTAGGTAAATGTAATTCAATTTTAATGCCACCGAAAAATAAGTTTCTACATTCTTTTTTTATTTCAAGGAAAATAATATTTTTTCTTCAGTTTATTGACTTCACGTCGCACATTGCTACACGTAGCAAAGTCTTAAATTATTGATTGTGGAATTGTTGTGTTTATATGATATCAATGTGGCTTCTGAGTCACGTGTTGTTGATGTTATCAATTAACAGAATGTCTGAAGTTATGTGACAAGTGTTACACGTTACAAGTTTAGTGATTTGTCATAAAAAGGTATTAATTAACAGAATGTCTGACGTTATATGACAAGTGTTACATGTTACAAGTTTAATGATTCGTCATAAAAGGTATTTATTCGGTAGGTCATTGCACTAAAGAGTTTATATGGTGTATGTGCAAATTACACTTTGTGTTTTTTTTTTTTTTTTTTGTGGCACTAAAACTTATTTTTAAGTTTTTTCAATTAATATAAAAAATTATTTTTATTTTACTTTTTGCTGAAAATATTTATTTTCATGGTTTAGACCTTCTATGGTAAAAATAAAAGCTTTCCAAAATAACATTTTTCTTTAGAATTTTGTCTCCTTCAAGATACTTACTTAAATTAATTAAATATTTTCCAAACTAATTAAGATTTTTTTTATTTTGATAGTAAATTTTTATTTTACTTTGTAGCATTGACTTTCCATATTTTCCTTTCCTCTTGGATTAGTAGAGGAAGAAAAAGAAAGGAAACATGCCAACAGTGTAGTATTGAATTGGCCAATCAAAACGTTTCTTAAATTGACTTGAATTTTAGGTAATCCAATCAAAACGTTTCTTAAATTGACTTGAATCCCTACGAGGCGGCATAGTTCTGACAGAAGACACCAAAGATAATCAGAAAATTCACAATTTATACAGGACTGCAAACCTAAGCTCTGATACCAAACTGACACACCCCGACCCGAAAATCAGGGCGTGCTGGCCATCACAAACGTGACGTAACCATTACGCAATGCGGAAGCGATAAGATAAAAGAGTTATGAAAGACTAAAAGCCGAATACTAGCAGTACCATCCAAATGACATGCTAGCGAGAGTTTAAGTGTGAAATACACATAATCTGAGCATAAGGTTCTAAATGCAGTCAAGTAGGACAATTACTAAATTACAACACCTGAGGGTGAGTCCTACATGTGTGAAGTCCGTCAGAATAGCCGTGGGAATCCTCGTGAGCCACCAAACACTCCTAACTATAACCTGGAGGGGCGTAAAACAAGGTGAGTGGGTCAGTAAAACAAAGCTTTCAAAACATTTCCTTTATCAACATATATAACCCCTCACTGTAAAACCTGTATACTTTCCCAGAAAATAGCATATAGCATATATATCTCAACATTTTCTCAAATCATCGTTCAAAATCAATAGTATGAAAGTATGCCATGCCATATGCATCAAAACATAGTGAGGACATGCAAATATATATATATATATATATATATATATATCAGGTAGAATAATAAATCAGCTAGAGACCCTGCAGTGGTCCTGTACGGCTAATCATATAGCTCAATACCTATGCCTGCACACGAGTCGAAACCACAGAAGTGGTCTGTATGACAGGACTTGGTGTAATAATACGCTATAGTGCATCTCTCATCAAACAGCTGTGCGACGTATCGCATGTCACCTACGAGTCGGAACCACAAAAGTGGTATGTACGACAGGACATACACCTACTTGGATCCAAGGGAGCGTGCGGTGCGGGAGGTGAATATCAACATAAGCACTAACACGGGTGGTGCAGGTTATGAGCTCTTATCACAAATCACATCATCAACACAATATAACTCACATGATACTTATCTGTGCGTCCACCGCACCATTTCATACATATGCATCATATATCAATTCATATAAGTCATATCAATTTTATGCATGGCATTTTAAAACATACTTTCATTTAAATTCAATTTCTGGGAAAATCAGTAAGTATATAGGTATAATAAGAAAGCAACTGCCCACTCACTGATATGTCGAAGGGTCGTAACCCCTGTGACGCCTTTGATTGCGCTCGTCCTCGGGATAAGTCTCACCTATATGCGAAACAACTATAATAACGTTATTTAGAGCACATAACCAACAATCCAAAATAACTTCTCATACGATGCTCAATTGGGGTGTTTGAATATACCAACGTGATCTACACAACCTCACAAACATCCCCATATTTTTAAAATAATTTTTGGACTAGCCACGCGCCACCACGCGCCGGGAATGGCACGGACCCACGCGCGGTCACGTGCTAGGCACACGAACGGAAACCAAACGGCGTCAGGAATATTCTGTTAACTGCTAACGGCATCCGTTAGATTTAACTGACGGCGTCAGGAATATTCCGTCCAAAATCTTCTCCGGCGACTCGCCGGCCGCCGATGAGTTCGCCGGTTTCTGGGTATTTTTCCAACTATGGTTTCTCACTCATTTTTCACCCATTTTTCATGAAATTGGTACCAAAATGAAGCTCTAAGCATGTAGAACACATATAAACAAGTTTCAAGGCTTGAAAATCACTAGATTTTACCTGAGAAAGCTCGATAGCTCGGCACACTTTAAAAACCTTCGATCTCGGTCCTCCGACGTCCAAACTCTACCAACGAAGTACCCCGAGACTCGTGAGGACCTCTTTAAGCTCACTATGAGCTTGAAATTCCTTGAAATGCAAGATTTTACGTGTGCATGAACAGTGCACATTTTCGGGGTTAGGGTTTCTCGACTATTCCGAGGGTTACAAGTTCCAAAATTGGTACCAACATGCTCAGGGGGTTACAAGGATCAAAAATCTTACCTTTTTGGCGTCGATCTGTGAAGAAATGGACAAGTTCCAACTCCGTCCGTACATGAATAGTACACGGGGAGAGTCAAACCGAGAGGGGAGAGAGAGTGAGAGCTCACGGGAGAGTGAGGGTAGTTTATGTGTGTGTGGTCTACAATCCTAGCCACACAAAACAATACCAATTATTTCCCAATTAATTTCCAAACTTAGGAATAGGACAATAAAACCAAATATAAATGTCATACCTTAGCAAACTTAAAGGCAATCCCGTCATTTCACATCCTCGATAAAATAATTCCGGGACGGGCTGTGACACGTTACAAGTTTAGTGATTCGTCATAAAAAGGTATCAATTAACAGAATGTCTGACGTTATATGACAAGTGTTACATGTTACAAGTTTAATGATTCGTCATAAAAGGTATTTATTCAGTAGGTCATTGCACTAAAGAGTTTATATGGTGTATGTGCAAATTACACTTTGTGTTTTTTTTTTTTTTTTTGTGGCACTAAAACTTATTTTTAAGTTTTTTCAATTAATATAAAAAATTATTTTTATTTTACTTTTTGCTGAAAATATTTATTTTCATGGTTTAGACCTTCTATGGTAAAAATAAAAGCTTTCCAAAATAACATTTTTCTTTAGAATTTTGTCTCCTTCAAGATACTTACTTAAATTAATTAAATATTTTCCAAACTAATTAAGATTTTTTTATTTTGATAATAAATTTTTATTTTGATAATAAATTTTTATTTTACTTTGTAGCATTGACTTTCCATATTTTCCTTTCCTCTTGGATTAGTAGAGGAAGAAAAAGAAAGGAAACATGCCAACAGTGTAGTATTGAATTGGCCAATCAAAACGTTTCTTAAATTGACTTGAATTTTAGGTGATAATGTTTTTTTTATTTAATTAGTTTTAACTATCAATTATATTGTAAATGATCGGATAATACTTCTATTCAATGTATTTTAAGTTCGAATTTCTCACATTGTCAATAAAACAATTAAGTAGTTTTCATCACATTACAATCCTCCAAAAACAACATCCACATATAAATTTTATTCGCTTGTGAAAATTTCATAAGCAAGCCACCATGTATGTATAACTTAACAACTTGAAAAAAAATTACCACGAGGTGATTTAGTGGTTGTGAACGAATTCCATACTAGTATTTCACACGGCACATCCTGGGTTAATTTATGGCGCTGGTGAATAACATGATGATGCTAAGGGGAGGTTAAAAAATGCCTATGTGAGTCTTCTTGGCCCTCGAAATGATGAACTGCAGTGACGAAACCATCAACTGATCATTTTTCATAAAAAAATATATATAAAAAAAACTTGGAAAACAATAAGAACTATGGTATGTTCAAGGTGAGGGATTTAAGATTCTTAAGTAGGGTCAATATGAAATGTTTAATATGACGGTGATCATGGCCATGGTGAAATTCCCTATAAACTCTCTTTAAAATATGGATAATCGTGATTTGTCACTAGTTGTCTCTCTTTTAAGAAAAAAAAAAAGAAACGTTTAATTTATTTTTTAAATTTCTTTTAAATATGAATTTGTATTGTTAATATCAAACTCGTCATCAAAAAAATTCGAAACTTAGAACATTTATTGACCATTAAAAAACTTTCTCTTTACCTTAATATGAATCACGAAGTGCCGCTAGACCCTAATTAAACACCGAAAAGAAAGATGAAAAATAACTAGAAAAAACCAAACACAAATCATCCGAAAAAGAAACACAACCACTTAATTAAAAATGAATATATAAATAAAAACCACGTGTGGAAACACCTTCCACAGAAGGAAGACTTGGAGGGAGTCCAGAGATTCTCACATTCACACGACGAGCAATTTATTGGGAAGAGATCTACGGCTTGCCAGTCCCATATTTCCACCGAGTTCCAAAGTCCCCACCAGCAAAACAATGGCTTCCATGTCCTTCTCTGCAACTTTTTCAGCACCTTTACAGAGTTTCTCTCAAGCAAAAGCAAAAATAAGCTCGATTTCTTCAGCTTCATGCCCTCCCATGGCGTGCTGGATCGAATCCTCACTTGGGTCTTCTAAATCAGCACTTTTCCGAAATGGGTTGTCTTTGCAATCGGAGAATTTTAATGGGGTTTTGATCAAATCTCGGTCTTTGGGTGTTTATGCTAGAGCAGCTACAGAAAGGTCTCTCTATGATTTCACTGTCAAGGTATGTGTTCGCGCGTATATGTGTGTGTGTGTGTGTATATATATAATATATATATATATAAAATAATAATATTTTCCTTGAAAGAATGCTTCTTTTTTCGTTTTCCCTAATTATTTGATGAAATTATGTTGTTTTTTAGTTTTGTTTCTGGGATTTTTGTTGATTTTTATACATGTAATGTTGTAAGTTCAAGAGAATCAAATCTGAAGTTAGAAAATTTGAACTAGGTGGTTGGCTTTTTCTTTTTCACTAATTTCTGGGGGCGACCCCAAGCCAAAAACGCTCTTCTTTGCGAGGGTCGGGAACGTCTATTTAACGCAGCTTTACCCTGCTTTTTGCAAAGAGATTGTTTTTACGACTCAAACCCGTTACTTTTCGGTACAAAGGAGCAACTTTTACTAATGTCTGAAATTTTGTTGATGTAGGATATTGATGGTAAGGATGTTCCTCTTAGCAAGTTCAAGGGGAAGGTTCTTTTGGTTGTCAATGTTGCTTCAAGATGGTATTATTTTCTTCATTGAGTTTGAACTTCTTATTTATACGTAAATCGAATTTTCCGGAAGGTCTGTGTGGAAGACTGAAAGTTTGAGATGCTTGTGAATTAACCAAAACTTGTTTATTTGAATTTCAGTGGCTTGACTTCTTCAAATTACTCAGAACTGTCACACTTGTATGAGAAGTACAAACCTCAAGGTATTCTGCAACTGTGCGAAATCCCTGTTTTTCAGTTTCCTTAACAGTTTGTTCTCCGCAAAAATCAGCATTAGATTCGATATATGCATTTTTGAGATCCTTTGGATTAGTTCTGGAGTTAGATCCTTAAGGATGAGTGCTTTTTCTTGTCACACAAGTCACCTTCTTTTTGGTGATCAAGGTGGGTGTGTGCCGGGAGGATTAGCTTTCAAATCCGCTGTATTTGTTAATTCGTTTTTTACCATGGAACATTGTAGCAAAAGTCTTTTAATTGAGAATTTATTTTCTTAGTTGCTAAGGTGGTAATGGTTGCTGGTTTGCAGGATTTGAGATTCTAGCTTTCCCTTGCAATCAGTTTGGGGGCCAAGAACCCGGAACAAATGGGGAAATCAAGCAGTTTGCTTGTACAAGGTTTAAAGCCGAATTCCCGATTTTTGACAAGGTGCAGAGTTTAACTGCATGTCTTCCATCCATTACTTTCTTGTTGGAAATTTTGTTTTTTTCACGGAGATGGGTGTTTGAAGTACTAAGAATGCATTACAGGTTGATGTCAACGGTCCCAGCGCAGCTCCAGTTTACCAGTTTCTGAAATCAAGTGCAGGAGGTTTTCTAGGTGACATTATCAAGTGGAATTTTGAGAAGTTTTTGGTGGACAAGAACGGCAAAGTTGTTGAGAGATACCCACCAACGACATCCCCTTTTCAAATTGAGGTATGTATTTCCTCGTTTCTTTTGGTTTGTAAATTCATTGATTCCTAAGAAAATGTTAGGGAAATTTATGATTCGGTAAAACCTAGCTTTCTAGAATTATGTTTCTAGATGTTGACCGCATTTTGGAACTACATTTATCCTTGTTCAAGCTTTCAATTAGAATGAGGGAACTTGATGATTTGGTGGTCAAGCAAGATGAAAATTTATGCTATTACGTTGACAAAGTGAAATCTTCAGATCCCCTGTCCTCGTAACAGCCCCTTTTTTTTACGATCAAATATGAAACGTATGGAGTGATCAAGGCCAATACTTTTGTTTAACCACTGATGCTAATTGGAATGTTCCTGTAAATCTCCGGAGACTATATCTTGTAGTTGCTTTGTTGAGTCTGTTTGCACTTGCAGTGCTATCTGTGCTGCTTTTGCAGCTTTCTTTGGCTTGAATTAAATTTCACTGGTACCGGAGAAAGGAGAAAGAAAAGGCGATAGTTTAGTAGCATCAACATCAAAGCAACAAGTGAAGCTTGAAAATGTGAAACTTAATATTGGTTGCCGAAATGACGTGTGCATTTTCAGCTTAGTGTGCACCTGAAGTAAAACAGCATGGTAACTAGAGTATCGAATATGAACAAAAAAAAATATAAGAGTCTTTTCTCTTTTACGAATAACTGCTATCAGCTTCTCTGTTTCGCCGGTCTGATTCTTTGTCGAAATTTTTTCAGAAGGATATCCAGAAACTGGTCGCTGCTTGAGCGAGAGAGCTGCACAACATGCACGGCGGCAACCAGTAAGGAGAAGATGGAGTGTATATGGAAATCCCTGTATACTGCTTTGTAGTTAATATCGTCTCGTCAGTAGTTTTCTCTTTGAACACTGCTTGGCGCCTTCTTGGAATGAGTCATGCCTCCTTCATGCAGCACATGTATGGAAATAACTCATTAGAACACATAGAAAAATTTATGCATATGTATGTGTCAAACTCTGATTAGCATATCAATAGGAATGGCGACTTCCAAGGAACGAGCCAAGTATTTTTGCATTTTTTTTTGTACTCGACGAACTTCTAGAAGAGTGTTGTTTTGGAATAGTTGTCTCTATTCATCTCTCAAGAGGAATTTATAAGATATTACAATCCTATCAATAAGGAAAGAGCTAATTTATATAAAATTATACTAAACTAAGAATCTCAAGATTACACGCAGTTTGGGTGGGAGCTTCTCCCCAATAGGATAATAAGAGACGCGCCTCGAGCAAAGAAGCACGAACAACCTCTAGAAGCTGATGGTTATTGTGTCCTTAAAAATATAAAAGGAAGGTCAAAAAATCGCAAGGCAACATAGGCGACAATTTGAGTAACAGATAATAAATTATAGTTAAGAAAATAAACAACAAGTACGAAATCAAGATTAAGAGTATTATAAAGAAAGATAGCGCATTCTCCATAATATAGCAGCAGCAATATCATTGACAACACTGATGACAGTTTGATCGAAAAATATATCAATCTCATATTGACTCAAGTTGCCCCTTAAAACGATTGATCATGTCTCACTTTATCCTCTACCGTTCGTGTCACACACTAAGCTTGGAGTCATTTTAAATTTAAAGTACTTTGCCTGTATACTTGTCTTCGAAACTTTTACATTTTTATTCATATAATACTCTCTGATGATTGAAACATAAAGCTGCAAAATCAGACTTTGTATTCTCAGTTACCAAGTCCCTAATTATATTATAAGTGTATTTTTGCTCACCACCATTTAGTGTGGTATATGCTCATCATTATATTTATCATCGTTAGATGAGTTTGAATTTTAAGATTTATGTTTATCCACTACACGAATCTCGAAATTTAAACTCATCTAACAGTAATAAGTAAAATGATGAGTATATAACACACTAAATGATGATTAGCAAAAATGCTCACTTATATTATTCCATCCAAGCCCTACTTTTGTGTCTTTATTACTTCATGTAGGGTCATTAATTAACTTTCTTAACAGATGTGTGTCTGGTTTTTATCACTCGAGTTCGAATCTTCCTTGGAAACAAACCATTTTTACATAAATAAAAGACGCACCCGTAATTTGTAGACTCCCAGTCATCCTATTAGACTTTCTTCTTTGAGCCCCTCAGAGTCTCACCTCCTCTCCTTCCCCAGATCCAAGCTCCCCCTGTGACGTAAAAATGGATGATTATTCCTCTCAAGAAACCCAGAAAACAACCACCTCAAACCGAAACGTCGATGATCAAGACGATCACCACCATCCAAATCCCACCAACCCATTTGTCCAAATCCTCCAACAACCAATCCAATGGCTCCAAATGCTCTCCTCAAAGCTAAACCCTACCTTTGTCCTGGGTGTGGTTCTTGTTTACGGACTCAGCCAGGGCTTCTCAGGCTCTTATTTCAAAGTGGTCACGGACTACTACTGGAAAGACGTCCAGAAACTCCAGCCGTCTGTTGTCCAGCTTTACATTGGACTGTACTATATTCCATGGCTCATGAAGCCGGTTTGGGGCTTGTTGACCGACGTTTTTCCAGTCCGGGGATACAGAAGGCGGCCTTATTTTGTCCTGGCCGGAGTTATAGGGACAGTTTCAGCTCTCACGGTTGCATTCAGTGGGAACTTGGCTGCTGTGGTGGCATTGACTTGGTTGATCGGTGTAACGGCAAGTGTGGCGATTGCGGATGTCACGATCGATGCGTGTATAGCCCGGAATGGTATTGAGATACGGTCGTTGGCTTCGGATTTGCAGAGCCTTTGTGGTTTCTGCTCTTCTGCTGGTGCTCTGGTTGGGTACTCTACTAGTGGGTTTTTTGTTCATCATCTTGGTCCTCAGGTACCAATATTACTCTTTTTAAATTTTTATTTTCTTCATAATTTATATGCAAATCACGAACCGACACATATACTAAAGTAGCTTGATAAAATTACAAGAAGAAAAGTTTATATTTACATGTTAATTTGTGATTAAGAATATGAGAAATGCTAAGGACTCTCACAAAACAAAAGTGAGACTCTATGTGGACGCTCTGTCACCTCATGTTTTTAACACAATGTTTTATACTATTGGCATAAAAATTAACACTAAAGTGTTAAGTGATAGTAAATCTATGGAGAGTCTCACATTTAGAGAGTCTCCTTAGCATTTCTCTTATGAACATTGCTCGAGTCTTTTCTTTATAACAATCATAACATGAAAAGTTAGTAATCGTATTCACGTATGAGATTGTGATTTGCAAGTTAAAAGAAAATTTTGTTTACGTATCATATATGGGTGTGCGTGCATGGCATATTTTTGTGCACCACATATCTTCAAGTTTCAAGAATGACTCGTGCAATATTTATCCAAAAGTAGTGGACGACTAGGAATAGAATAATGAACAACTAATTTTTGGGGTTCTAATTCCTATTGTATATGCATCCCTACGGGCCAACAGGATCCTCTTCGGATCAAAGATTCTGAAAATCTGTTAATCGTGTTCCTTCATTGTATATTGTGCGATCAATTTTTATTAAGTATTGTTTGTGTTTAATTTTAAATAAAAATATTTAAAATTTTAAAAATACCTGTTATGTTTACATGCTGTGAGATACATTCTCCATGTAATTATTAAATTGTCTATAATTTTTGGCAAGAGAGTTAGAATGATATTATTTCGAATTTTTGGTTGCCAAAGAGTGTTGTGTTAATAAGCAGTTTAGATTATGGATTCTGAAAATTTAAAAATCGACACGTTGTCTTGTGTTGTAGGGTGCATTGGGTCTTTTGGCAATCCCACCAGTCTTTCTAACTGTTCTGGGCTTTGTTATATATGAACACAGATCAACCAACCTTCACTCTCAGAGGAAGAAGGTTAGAAATCTAAATCTTCCACTTTTAACCGATTTTGTGTCTTGTCGATCATACGGCCAGTGCATGCTAGTCGATCGGTGCAAAAATCGGTTAACCTCCGTGTTAGAAAAGCTCGAATTTGATCATGTTAAAAGTACAAATGTGTTCATGTTTGCAGGCAGTGGAAGAAGTGGGAGTGGCAATGATCGGAATGTACAAAACAATCAAACTACCTCAGGTGTGGAAACCTTCCCTTTACATGTACCTCTCCTTGGCCCTCAGTATTAATACTCAGGAAGGTAATTTCTATTGGTACACTGACCCTTCAGCTGGCCCTGCATTCTCTCAGGTCAATCTCTACAACAAAATTAATATTCATCGCTGAATGAGAGTTGTTATTAGCACTCTGAGATAGTCATTCTCCACGGAGGAGTTCAGGACGACTGTTTTGGAGTCCTAATACCGATTTCCGTCACCAGTTACAGTTTACTTCTTTTTTTAGGATCATTTGTTAACTGATTAGCTATTTTTATCCATGAGCAGGAGCTTGTTGGGATGATTTATGCAGTTGGTGCAGTGGCTTCGATAGTAGGAGTTCTGATCTACCACAAGACTCTGAAAAACTACCCTTTTCGGAACCTAGTCTTCTTTGCTCAACTTCTCTACGCCATGTCCGGACTTCTCGACCTAACTTTCATCCTAAGGTGGAACCTAGCTCTAGGCATTCCCGACTACTTCTTTGTGATCATGGAAGAATGCGTGTTTCGTATCGTTACCAAGATCCGATGGATGCCCATGATCGTACTGAGCACGAGGCTCTGCCCTCTAGGCATCGAGGGCTCGTTCTTCGCGCTGTTGATGTGTATCGACAGCCTTGGCTCGCTGTCGTCGAAATGGGGTGGAGGAGCAGTGCTTCATGCCTTGAGTGTCACAAGGACTAATTTTACAAACTTGTGGCTGGCCCTTCTGATTAGAAATGTGTTGAGATTTTTGACTCTTGGTTTGATTTTCTTGGTTCCCAAGGCTGATCAGTTTGATCTGTTGATTCCTTCTGATCTTTTGACTAAGAATTCTTCTGAATTTAGTGATGTAGATGATCAAAGCTTGGAATTGGTCCCATCGAAGGGGAAGATTGAAGTTTAGGTGCCCAATTTTTTTGGGTGAGAGGAAGTAGTGCCAGCGTAACTTGGTTTTATATAAGATTTGTGACGATTATTGCAATCGCTGCCCCATATATTGTACAAAAATTTACATGACAAGTTTGGTTTGGGGGGATTTATCTTGCAAATGTTGAGAAATGTCTGAAGTTCGAATTCCTTCTCCATCCTCGGTGTATCTTATACAATGGACTATTCATGGTGCAAATTACTATTAGACAAAGTTTATTATAGCAATTAGATTGATCATAATTTTGGGTGACCACATTATGTGTACATAATATGGTTCGTTCAACTATGGACGAACATACATAAATGGTTTGTACGATTATGGACAAATGTCCTATATAGAGGATTTTGGACAGATCATATAGTTCTAAAATATTTTACATCTAACATTTTTATTTACTCACCGATATTAAAGAGATACATTAGTATAAATGCTCGACAACGTAAGTTGTAAGACACATTTCACAATAGTAATAGAGCATATACTGCACACGGATTCACCTGATCATATTCGGTGTAAAAGTTGCTTTCGTCAAACAGCTCTATTTCCGCAATCCCCTCCCTTCACCCATTGACTTGCGTTGACCTGCTCCATCCCAAAGGCCCCGAAGGCCCCAAAGTCTTCGTCCTTTGACCCCCAAAAAGAAGGTATTTTTTTGTTTTATTATTTGCTGCCCAAAGTCTCTCGATTTTTTCATTGAGTAAATTGTAGTTACGATTCTTTAACTTTAACTTAATTGGAATAATAGTTCCTCAACTAAAAATCCATCACCATTGGTCTCTCAACTCATCAAAACGCATAGCTATGGTCCTTCAACTAAAAATCCATTACCATTGGTTCCTCAACTTTAATTCAACTGGAGAAATGATCCCTTAACTTTAACCCAATTGTAGCAATGGTCCCTCCAACATAACTCGTTTTGACAAATTTTTTGACGGAGTTGACGAAAAGAACCATAATTACACATTTTGATGAGTTGAGAGATCCTAATTATATAAATAGTTATTCCAACATAACTTATTTTGACAAAATTTTGACGAAATTGATGAAAAGGACTATAGCTACACATTTTGATAAGGTGAGGAACCAATGATAATTAATTTTTAGTTGAAAGACCATTGCTCCAATTTGATTAAAGTTGAGGATCATATTGCTACAATTTATTCTTTTCCATTTCCCGCCACACTTTTGACTGTTACAACAAAAGAAAAAGTAAACAAATCCAACGGTCTGAATTCTCCATCAAAAAGACCACCGCAACCGAGATCGTAATTGTCTATTTTACCCTCAACTCCGACGCGTCCCTAACCTAGTGGCCCTGGTCAAAGTCCTTTTCTTCAACTCTCTCTCTCCCACTCCCTCTCTTCCTCCGGTTGTCGCGTCTTCTCTACGGAACCCTAATTTTGCTGCAAACCTTTGGGTCGTCACTGTCAGCTCTCACATGGTAATCTAGCTTCTTTATCTCCCACCATTTCTATGCTTTTCTCTGTAATTTTTTCTCTGCAATTTCTACATTTATAAATTTATGCAAAATTAGGGTTTTGTTCTGTAAATTGGATCTTGTATGGAAGCTGAGAATCTAGGTTTTTTTAACTGATCAAGCTTTGAAGGGAATTTTCTGATGGGTTTGACAAAATTAGAGTACCAGAGCGTATTAGGCTTAGAATTTGCAATCTTTTGTCTGTTTCCTTAATATGTCAGGTTTTCTTTATTTTCTCTGTTTTCTGAGGAACCAAACAGACGGCTAGGGTTCCGGTTCGTGGGTTTTTCGAAAGGTTACGTTTTTAGAATTTGAATGTCGTCCGAGACCGTGTTAAGTGAATGTGAGTTTGCTGTTGAACTTTGTTGTCAAGCTTTATAGTATGATACAGGTGTTATATCTATAATGATTTGTTTTATGATGATTTCGATGTTTTTAGATTGAAGAGTACTTTTTGTGTTTTCATAATATGCATCTGTTGAGTTCGAAAGCTGACTAAATTGAACTTTTTTCGTCATATGTAGGCGAACAAGCACACGATCATTCTAATGCAAACTTCTCACAACAAAGCAAGTAGAACCTTTATGGACTATGATTCTATAAGCCAAGCAATGGATGGTATGTTTCATTTATGGTTGTTGTTCTGATTACGTTTTATTTTTAAAATTGTGTTGTTACATTATCATTGTTATCGTTCTTCAATTCTTTCGACTCCAAAGTGTATTTAGTCTCTGATACTGTGAACTACTTCATCATGTCATAAAAAGGAATTATTGTGTATAAGAAAAAAAAAGGGAACTTTAACGAAAAGCTTTCGGTACTGTTTAGTTTAACGAAAAACCACATGTTTACACTAAAAAGCCAATCTTGGTACTGTTCACTTTACCCTTTATTTTGTTCTTATCGTTAAAACTCAAAGTTTTCAAGCCCTTTTCATTAGTTTTCCTAATGCTTACTGATTCTCGAAAGAAACTGAAGAAAGGGCATAGGTGATTCCAGAGGCAGAAAATAGTTTACATTCACCTATTAGGTAAGTAAGTTTTTCTTGAAAACTGAAGGATGTTATTAGTAATCGGTAGTGCCTCGGAACTTTATCCAGAATCCTAGTGAAGACCTTGGAGCTTATAAAAGTCACCTAGGGGTACTTGAATGAAATATTAGTTTGCCTTAGTTCTTTCTGTCATGATTGAGTGTGCAGTTGTCCGAGAATACTTAATTTAGTTAGGCTGGGAGTTCATGAGTTGTGAGAACACTACTATATTACATGTGTTATGATTAGTGTACTTTTGTTCGGTGAAATTCCACTTCAAACAAGAGAAAACATGTTTCTTCCCGCTGTCCCTCTTCTTCTTTTCTCTGTACATATATCTTTGACTATATGTTCCTCGAGAGTTTTTAAACCTTCCTGGTTCACTGTTGGATACTTCAGGGTGAAAAAGGGTGGGAGGGCTCCCAAGACATTATGCGGTTATAACCGCCATATTTTTGTTTGCATTGACTAGAAGTTAAGCTGTTGTGTGCATAGGTATATGTGGACTATATGAGAGGAAGCTGAGGGAGTTGAATCCAACAATTAGAGATATCTCTTATGACATCGGAGATCTCTACAATTTCATTGATGGCCTTGCTGACATGAGTGCTTTAGTGTATGCCTCTCTCTCTCTCTCAACAAAACTCGCACAAAATAGGCACCAAATTATGTATTCTGTAGAATATGTCAATGATCATCAGATTTGGAGTTAGAAAGGTTCCCGATCTTGTTTGTGATGGCTGTTGGGGTGTGAAACTGATACCTTCTGTTTGGTTTTGATTTGCAGTTATGATCACTCAATCCAGGGATATCTCCCGTACGACAGACAGTGGATTAAACAGCGGACACTTCGACATCTGCAGAAACTTGCACATTGACCAAAGTGATGCTGCAGATTAGGTCTGTAGCAAATCCGCAAAAAAGAAAAAGGAAAAAAAATGGAGTATTTTTAGACTTGAATCAGATTTTAAAGGGATTTAGATATGAAGTGTATAACTACCCGGCTTTCGACTATCCTGGCTTTCATCCGGTCTGTGTTTATTCTGGTGTTGTAAGCTTTCTATCTGTGCACATAACTTCAAAATTAGATGGTGGCTTTGCCAAGTTTCGAATGAAAACCAACGTTTGTTGTCGTTTCGATTGCGGAGCAATTGTTCTTTGTTTCTTAAGCCTCTGGCTGTGATGATATCAGAATCTTGTACTGTTTAACCTGCAAACCAGAGGAGATACCCAAAAGTAACCAACTAGTGTGGCTAGAGATTCAATCAAAACTGCTAGATTACCTATTGCTTTCAAAAGTAGTGGTTTTCCTTCTCAAAAAACAAAAAGTAATGGATTTTAGCAATTATCGGCTTGTTTGGAATTGTTTTTAAAATGACCGAAAGCGTTTTTAGTGAAATTGATTTTGGATTCTAAAAGCATTAAAGTGCTTCTTGCACGAAGGATTTAAAGTGTTTTTTTTCTATTAGGATCTACTTGGATTTTTATTAAGAATTGGTTTTAAAAATATTTTCACCGTCATTTTAAAAACATTTCTGAACGAGCTCTATATTTTTTTTTATCAACAGATGAAACTTTACCTCTTCTGACGAAAGGTGAGAATTCTTATTTTTTTTTTCTTTCCCAAATGCAAATAAACCATTAAAGATGGATCATTGTCGCATGTGGTTTAATATTCTAGTGAATAAGATGTTGAATTGATATGTATGAGTCCTAAATTCGAAACTACTCATCTTCTAAATTATATAATTTTGAATTCTCCTTATCTCCTTAATAATAGTAAAAAATTAAAAAAAATTAAATATGTAGCGTCCCAGGACCTTGATTATTTTAGTTGCGTTTCATTTCATAACGGTGAAAGATGTCCAACTATGATTAGCAAGTTATATTTTAATTTTGGATTAATATAATTTGTAATTTCGTCATCAACTATGATTTGTAAAGTATGTTTTAAATTTTGGTTGGAATGTATATTCCAAAATTCTAATAATATTAAGACCCAAATTATGTTGATCTCCAAAAGGCAAAATAATTTCAGTATTTACGACTAGGGCTTTTTGGCGGAGCCTCTTTCTGAATTTCTGATCCACACCACCTGCGTTTCACAGTCGTCGTCCTCCGCGGTTTTCAGTTTTGCAGAAGAGAGAGGGCGGATTCGCAATCGGACCAGTAGGGTTAGGGCGTTGCAGGAATTAAAGCTTTAACCTTCTCATACTCTCTCGGTAAGCAGATTTGATTTCTGACGATTGAGCTAAATAAATTAGGGATTATGAATTCGGTAAGCTCTGCATGATTTGGAATTTCGTTTTGTATGCAAATTTGGGTTCATATTTTTGATAATTTGTGAAATGACGTTATTGTGTTGAATTTTGATGCATTTTCTCTAACTGATTTGCAGAAGCTGATGCAAAAATGAGTTCGTTCTCGATTACGCGGAAGAAGACTCCGTTCCAGAAGCACAGGGAGGAGGAAGAGGCAAAGAAAAAGGTGCCGCTGCCGCCATTGATTATTGACCTCATTGAGCTTGTTGGCTTGGCTTCTCTGGAAGAGAGGGTTACTGACAAAGTACTGTTTTGTTCTTTTCGATTTTCGTTTCAGAGAGCGGAGGATGAAACAGCTCGCTTATATGCGGAGTTTGTGGAGTCATTTCAAGGGGATAACGCACCGGGGTCGAAGGCCTTTGTTCGAGGAGGAACAATCAATCCCAATGAGAAGGTGAAGCCGGATTCCGAAGGTTAGCATAGCTGAAGAACTATTTACTACTTTTTGTTCTAGTTCTGATAGTTACAGTTCTCAGTGCTTTGTTTTTATATTATGCCATTTCACAATATGGATGAGTAAAATAGCTTTCTATTATTATCAGAACACATTAATAAAAGTATGGACCTTTTTATTCATTCGCGGATCGCAGGTGAAAAGTCCAAAGATGGGGTATCTGTTCCAAAGAAGGGGAGTAGGTAAAGAAATGCTTTTGATTAGCCATGCTGCAATACTCTTTGATAAGGCATCATAACTAGGAGAATTTTTTATGGTGATGGTTTAATATCCTCGGATGGATTTTGTATTTTTTGAAGTTGTAAGTGTTCAAAATAGAAAAGTGGAAAATGATGATTTTCAATAATCAATTTCAGATAAATCAACCCTACTGTTTTACTCTTCTTTTGGTAAAATGTATTGTGATCTTGCAATTATTCATCGAATACGTTGCCAATCTCTGGGTTTCTTGACTGTTTTAAGTAAGTGTATACTTCTAGTTTGTATAATATCTACGTATACATTTTCTTGTGCATATACTAAATTAGGGGGTGGTGTCATATAGTTTAAGTTCTGTACTTGGATTGAAACTCCCATAAATGCTAGGTTGATATGAAACATTGTCAGTTCTGTTGCTCTGCACTCTATTGGTGTCAGAGTCAGATGGCTGTTCTGTCCAGCGGAAATTTTGACTGTGTAAATCTACAGTGTTCCTTCTGTTCTCAATGTTATATGAACCTGTTTGGCGACATATTCAGTAGTCACATAGCTTCGTTCATGAGCTGCAGTGTAATGTTGTCCAAACCAATAGCAAAACCAGAAGTTAGGCTTCAAAACCGTTTATACTTCGTTTTAAGTGAGAAAAGCTAGTGCTCACCTATAGTTACTACATTATCTCTTAGAAACAACATAAGTTTTGGCCTGGTTTGGATGAGCTTTTATATACTTTCCTTTTCTATAGAAGCAGTGAGAAACAGTAGCCCGTTGATGTTTTCAATGGTGTATTTTTATAATTTCTGAACTAAAGCTGATGTAGATCGTTGATTTTTTTGTTTTTGTTTTTGTTGTAAGCGCTTTCTAAAGAAATGTCTCAAAACTCATTTGGCAACATGTTTCCGCACTGTATTTTACTTTTGTCATTTTAACATAAAACTATTTGAGAATGGAGGAATCAAACAGGCCCTCTAAGGTAGCTGTTGAAAGGGCTTGGTTAGGAATAAGCTATGGTTGAGTAGTTGGTATACTTCTTTCTATGTATTTTAATAATCATTTTCCTGGAAAAGAGCTTCGATAACAAGCACATTTGCTATTAAATTATCTTCTGCAGGTATGTTCCGTCTTTCTTACCACCACCTTTCGCATCCAAAGGGAAAGAATCTGAGAAGAAGGTCAGTACCCTGATAGAGGTAATAGCTTTTGTTTATAGTATCAAATTGAATTGTGTATTGATTGTAAATATTCGTCGTACACATTGCAGAGGGAGGAGGAGAGGCCGAGGGAGAAAGAAAAAGGAAAGTCTCGAAACATAGATCATTTTATGGAAGAGTTGAAGCGTGAGCAGGAGATGAGGGAGAGGCGAAATCAAGAGCGTGAAAATTGGCATGATGGGCGGCAGATTGAGAATTCTACAGTACGTATTTCCCTAATTGATTCTGGTTTTCAATTTTCTAGGGATGGTGAGTTGGATGGTATATCTTCACTTTAGCATGGGTTTGTTATGAGTTGGTTAAATGACTTTTCCATTTCCCAATGCATGTTTTTCTTGTTGTTGTAGCATTTGAGCCTGATTATATAATAGGTTTTTGATTTAATGAGTACATGCAAATAAACTTTGGCATTGTTGAATTACATTTTATTTTTGTTTACTGTTATTATTTAGTTGGTTCCTGTGAAAATTTCTGTTTTGTGTTTCATTATATCTTGACGTTATCTCTATGTCATACAGATCTTTTATCTTGGCATCATATGTTTTCTTGTTTCTTTATAAAAACATATATTCATTAAGCCATACCTTGTCAGCCATCCAGTCGCTTTGATGAACTTCCTGATGAATTTGATCCAAGTGGAAAGCTTCTTGGATCATTTGATGATGGTGATCCACAAACTACTAATCTATACGTTGGAAATCTTTCGCCAAAGGTTTGGTCTTCTTCAGTCTTTTTTTTTTTTTCTTTTTCCAGAGGGTTTGTTTTGACTTAGTACTCTCTTGCGCATGATACAAAGAACTTGCCACTCTTAAGTTATTATATGTTTCTCATATGGCTAGGTTGACGAAAATTTTCTTTTGCGAACGTTTGGAAGATTTGGGCCTATTGCTAGTGTGAAAATAATGTGGCCTAGGACAGAAGAGGAGCGAAGGCGCCAAAGAAATTGTGGCTTTGTAGCTTTCATGAACAGAGCTGATGGACAGGCGGCGAAAGATGAAATGCAAGGTTGGTTATTTTCAGTTACCATACAATTGAGGGCCTGAGGCTTAATCATGGTAGATGTTTTGAATATGTATCTGAGTTCTCTCTGTGAAGATAAAGTTATCTTGCTATTTGGATCTCATGTTGCTTGGTTTATATACCTTTCTACTAATCTCATAAAATTAACTTTGTTCAACAAATTGCTAGTCGATGTTATTTCCTCGTCCTATAAACTTTTATGCACTGAGGAATGAAGGATAGGAAAGTAATTAACAAAAAATTTTGTTGTGCAGGAGTGGTGGTTTATGAGTATGAGTTGAAGATTGGGTGGGGCAAGTCTGTTGCTCTACCATCACAAGCTCTACCTGCTCCCCCTCCAGGACATATGGCCATCAGGAGTGAGGTTTGTTTCATTTTCATCGTAATTTTTTTTCCTGTTGTTTATTTCTCCTAAAATTTGAAGTTTTCTGGCTAATTATTTGTGCAATAAGGATTTGACATTTTCAGCATTACTTAAACACTTCAGATGGATTATTGAAGCTAAAATTCTTTTTTGTTGACAGGGTTCCACTGTAATCTTGTCTGGTCCATCAGGTTCATCAGGCCCGCCTGTCACTTCTGTTCCTAGTCAGAATTCTGAACTGGTAAGCAACCTAGTTATTTTGTAGTAACCATTTTTATTTGTCCAATATTGCAATCTTGCCAATCTTGCCAATCTTTGGATGTGTTTTTGGTGAATAGGTTCTTACTCCAAATGTTCCTGATATAACCGTCGTTCCACCAGAGGATGATCACCTCCGCCATGTGATTGATACAATGGCTTTGTATGTTCTGGATGGTGGATGTGCCTTTGAACAAGCTATTATGGAGAGAGGTAGAGGGAATCCTCTTTTCAACTTCTTGTTTGAACTTGGCTCAAAAGAGCACACCTACTATGTTTGGAGACTCTATTCATTTGCTCAGGTATGTCCTTTGTTTTATGTGTATGCACATGCATTAGATTCCTAGGCAGTTCAGTAAAAAGACTTAAGCTTGTCTGTCATTTGGTTGCTGATTGATCTTAGCTATTGCTTCTTGAAGCTTCATCGTATAAAATATCTGTAACTTATGGGACTGAAGATTTACATTAATGTCGTGAATGCAGGGTGATACTCTACAAAGGTGGCGAACAGAACCTTTCATTATGATTACTGGTAGTGGAAGGTAAATCAAACCTACTTTACCTCTTTCTTTGACTCAGTTATTTTGAAACCATAGGTGTTAGCAGTAAGTTGGTGCATTGGACCATAATACTGATCCGTCTGTATATCTATTTTTTTCTCTAGATGGATTCCACCAGCTCTGCCAACAGTAAAAAGCCCAGAACATGAGAAAGAGGCCGGTACAACATATGCTGCAGGAAGAAGCAGGGTAAGTGTCTTGTCACGTGCACTTGCCGGATGAATTTACTTTGTATGTTTTCTCATAGTGCAACTTTCTTTACATTAATATTACAGCGTGCAGAGCCAGAAAGAACACTTACTGATTCACAGAGGGATGAATTTGAAGATATGTTACGTGCATTAACGTTAGAGAGGAGTCAGATAAAGGATGCTATGGGGTTTGCATTGGACAATGCTGATGCAGCTGGGGAGGTAAATGCCAAGAATGGTCGCTTATCAGTTTCTTATTCAACTGTACGATATTACCTCTATATATTAACCAGCGGGGAGTATCAAAAGAAAAGAAAAGGAAGAAAGAAGGACTAGTTCTGCGTGTACACATTTCTTAGACTGTTTTGTGTTGCAGATAGTTGAAGTTCTTACAGAATCTTTGACTCTTAAGGAGACCCCTATCCCAACCAAAGTAGCAAGACTCATGCTTGTCTCTGATGTGCTTCACAATAGCAGTGCTCCGGTAAAGAATGCATCTGCATACCGCACCAAATTTGAAGCCTCATTACCAGACATAATGGAGAGCTTTAATGATTTGTATCGTAGCATAACAGGAAGGATCACTGCTGAGGCCCTTAAGGTATGATAATGGTAGTTTCATCCTGCTGTAGTAAATATATATGTATATATTTTATTTTTCTTTTCTTTTTCTATCATCTGTTGAACTTTACTTGAAAATCTGCAGGAAAGAGTTCTGAAAGTATTGCAAGTATGGTCGGACTGGTTTCTTTTTTCAGACGCTTACGTGAATGGATTACGGGCTACTTTTCTTCGGTCTGGGAACTCTCATGTGGTCCCCTTTCACTCCATATGTGGTGGTGCACCTGAAATAGACAAAAAGACCACTTCCGAAGATACAAGTGATGCTAGTAAAACCAATCAAGATGCTGCTTTGGCAATGGGCAAAGGAGCAGCTATGAGGGAGTTAATGAGTCTTCCCCTAGCTGAGTTGGAAAGACGCTGCAGACATAATGGATTGTCTCTTGTTGGTGGTCGAGAAACAATGGTTGCACGTTTGCTTAGTCTTGAAGAAGCAGAAAAACAAAGGGGCTACGAATTAGATGATGACTTGAAATTTGCTCAGAAGCATTCAAGTTCAGCTAGAAATTCAAGTAGCCGCAGAGAAAGGAATATTGAACCAGACCCAGTGGAAATGTCTGGATGGAATCGTTATGTAGAGGATGAGATAGAGTCTCAAGGGAAGGGTTCCCTACCCTTGGCCCAGACCTTTCCCATCCCGCAGCCTGAACTAAAAGCTTTTACAAAGAAAGAGAAGAGCGACCCTATTCTACCAGCTTCTAAATGGGCGCGAGAGGATGATGATAGTGACGATGAACAAAAGCAGGCTCGGGGTCTCGGGTTAAGCTACTCATCTTCCGGAAGTGAAAATGCTGGTGATGGTCCCAGTAAAGCTGATGAGATGGAGGTTGCAACTGATGCAATCATTCAAGCACAACCTGAGAGTGGAATTAGTGAGGAGCAGAGGTTTGTCTAGTTTCATTTGTTGAGCAAGAATGCTTATAGGAACCTTATGAAATTGCACTTATATTTTGCTTGACTGTTTTACTGCAGGCAAAAGTTGAGACGTTTGGAAGTCGCTTTGATAGAATATCGTGAATCTCTTGAGGAGCGGGGAATAAAAAATCTTGAAGAAATTGAGAGGAAGGTTTTAAATCATCGGAAACGGCTTGAATCAGAATATGGGTTATCAGATTCCAGTGAATATGCTTCTGGGATTAGTAAGTTCTTCTTTAGTTAATAACTCAATACGTACGCCTTGAGATGCGTTCAGACTGTTTCAGGTGTTATTAGTTTGGGTACAACGTTGGGCTGAGATGGTGACATTTATTGGAAGTACTGTTTCTCTTTTCTTTTTTCTAAATTTTAATAATGCTTGATTTGTATTATAATTTCCCCCCCTTGTATACTTTAGAGAGAACATCCTCAGAGAGGGACAGACGGGATGCCGATACTCGTGATGCTTCAAGAAAGCGGCACCGCAGTGGAAGCCAAGGTGATAGTCCACTACAAAGATCATCAAACAGAGATCGGGAAAGGGAACATGATTTAGACAGAGACCGGGAAAGGCAGCGGGATAGAAACAGAGACAGACCGCGTGATTTTGAAGTTGATAGGGGGAGGGGCCGGGACCTGGATCGTGAGAAGAGTGGAAGTAGAGACAGGGATGACCATGAGAGAGAGAGAAGCAGAGAAGGAGACAGGGATAGGAGGAGAAGAATGAAATGAGTCTATCCTGAAGAACTCTTGAAAAGAGTTGGGAATCTAATCGATAATTTCCAAAATTTGAGTCCCTTGGGTTGTTTTGGAATCGTGGTGCAATGTTTCTAGATGAAGCAATGTCGCGGCCAAGATGGAGTTAAGCAGGCGTCTGATATGGAAGAAGAATTCTTTGGGTTCCAAGTGTTGCAGAACATGTTCTGTGTTTTCTAGTGATTAGTTACATCCTGTAACAGGAATTTAGTTCTTGTTAACCAATATTTATTGGTAATTATGTAACGATTTCGCATCTTCATTGCTTTTTGTAGTGCCACATTTTGGTACTGGTTTGGTAATCCACCAGCAGTGAGTGGTTAATATCTCAAATTGAAGCCGTCAAAATCTTACCTTTGTTTTTCTGAAGTTCAAATTTACCGTGTTAGATTGCAGTTTTCCGTAACCCGAAAGTGTTGAAATGTATATGATTATTTAGTTTCGAGTTCAAAGCTTCGTTTTGGTTTCCTATTGATGCACTCTTACTCGATGCTTATGGTCATTCCGCTATCGGACTTGGATTTGTTTTCGGCTTGTGAACTCGTTTTTCCGGTCCTTTCCGAGTGCAGAGGTTTTACATTTGAATGGATTGAACGGAGGAAGATTTTGCTAGCATGCTCAAAGCTTTGAGAGAAAATAAGTAACTTTACAGTGCAAACGACCGGAACCCTAACCGGAATGTGAAACAATGTTACACCGAAAAACCCTAAAAGCTACAACTGCGGACGGAGCTTCCTCAGTAACCACTTCTTCCGCAGCGCCCCATACAAGGCCAGGAATGTCTCTGCCTTCCATCGATTGCTTCTACTATTGATGTGTAGTTATTTTTCTCCTCATTGTCTGCGAGTTTTGCAACCCAACCTGCCATCTCAGTCGGAGACTTTTGGGTATCTTTGCCCATTTTCTGTGCTTTTTTGGAGTGTCCGGTGTTTGGTGATGCCACAGTAGGCCGCTTTCTCTGTTGATCGGATATTTCAATGTCCTCGGCTAACAATTGCAGATCTCCTGATGCGCCATTCATCTCTAACTCGAACACAATAGGGCCAGCTTCCATTCCTCCACCCTGCCTACTGAATTTTCCATCTTTCTATTTACGCCAATCTTGCTCAAATCGCTATAACAAGTTGGTCGGTTCCTGCAAACATATCATACACGACAACTTGGTCAGTTCGTTCTACACATAAACAAGTTGTCAAGATAAAAACAACAGGAGAGTGTTACACACCTTAATGTAAGCTTCTCAAATGTCATCCTCAGCGGTTATCATTTGTTGAGTTTCATCCCACATAAATCCACTATTAGTGAGAAGACTGCTGGTGTAGTCATGCTGCTTCACCAATCCTACATATCGATCTTGTAGAGCGCGATTATCACACTGAAGTCCAAATTTCATATTAAATGATTCAAGCATTTGAGTCCATGCTTCCTCATTGAATGTGTGACTAATCTTGTTCCCACCATGCAGCTGATCTATCATAAGATCAATAAAATGACGGTCCATTGTTGGTGTCCAATCTATCGTCAAAGGAATAACGGGAATGTAGGGCATGTCATTCTTCTCCGCACCTACACGAGGATACAAACATCAACTAAACTGTCTTTTGAGTGCAATTCTAGAGATGGCATTCAAATATGAAACTAAACCCTAAAAATCAGGCTATTATGAGAAAGTAACGATAGCATACCAGTCCTCAAAATCTGCTAATTCACCATATGGATCTGAATTGCACGCCAAACGACTGTATCTTCCATCATAAGTTTCTTCTCGAAACATAACACGCAATTTGTTGTAGCCTGGTATAGTTATTAACTCTATATGATCGAGCATCAGGGTGGTTCTGCATGCATTATATGTAAGTAGCAGGAAACTAACAAACTTTTGAGTTAGTCAAGATGGAGAAGCTTACCATTGTATAACTATCCCAAACACTATCCTCAGCTTTTACCATTTCTTGTGATTCATCCCACGAAAACCCATCGTGCTCAAGAAGAATTTTGATGTCATTGTACTGCTTTTGGACATGTTTGAACCGATTCTTCAAAACATCTTTATCATGGTGAGATTTGAATCGCGCTTTGAAAGATACAACCATGTCTACCCAAGCCTGAGTTATGAAAGTTTGTCCTAGTTTATTTCCACCATGCACCTGGTCTTGTAACAACTCAAGGAGGTAAGGATCCATTATTGGTGTCCAATATGTCCTTGAACGCTCACTGACAGTTGGGAGTCTGGCTCCCCTTTCCTTCCCGTACAGATATAAAGATCGACTTGAAGTAATCCTGCATTCTTGGCAAGATTTAGGGACCGGAAACAAAATCAAGGGAAAAAGAAGCAGACATTTCACGCGACAGAACAGACTACATTTCTAAAACATGGTACGACCATCCTCTGTCTATAACTCAGTCATTTAACAACATAAAAAGCTATATATAAAAAAAGAAATAACAATCAGGCCATCGATACTTGTTTTGCTTATCTTATGACTAACAGTATGCAGATCACCTACTTACAACAATGTGTACCATTTTGAAGGTTGACCCAGAACTTCCTCTCAAGATACAAAAGAACGAGTTCTATATGCTTCCGGATCAGCTCATCAAGCACGAGAACAGCACACTACCAAACACTGACCTCCCGACACTAGTCTCTTAAACTGAAACATCAATGGCACATTGTACATTCCAACAACAAAGCAAACCTTGGTCTTAGGTTCATGACAAGGAAACGATACAAACCCGTGGTTACTCCTTGAACTTCATCATCGAAGTCTACGTCATGGCTTGATCGACTGTATCTACCCATACATGAAGCATAAATCGTTGAAATTCAACACTGGTTTAGTTCTGTAAGGCCGTGCATCCGGATGAACCTTCACGCATTCAATGTTGTTTCATACTCACAGAACAGAACATAGTTATACAAATAACCGAGAGCAGGGAAAGAACTGCAACTTGTTGTAAGCATCCCACAAGTATTCATCAGCTACCACCATCTGACGACTTTCGTCCCAAGAAAACCCGTCCTGACCAAGAAGACTCTTCACATCATTGAACAGCTTCCACAAAGTCGTATACCGGCTTTTGAAAACATCTTTGTCGTAACGAGAGCCGAATTGTGCATTAAACACGCTGAGCATTTCGGTCCAGACGTGGTTGTTGGAAGTATGGCCAACACGAGCTCCTCTATGCATTTGCTCCAACATAAGATCAATAAAGTAGCCCTTCCATCGTTGCTGTCCAATATGTCCTCGACCGATCATTATCTCTTGCCGCCGTTTGGCAACCCATTTTTTTCCTCCTCCAATCAACACTGGCATACATAGCACAACACATAGTTGATGATACCATTTCTTCTAATGAAAATGTTAGATTTATCAAAACCCAATTGGCTAAATTGGCACATTCAGTAGGATTTCAACAGGATAAGCTGCGAGAAAATTTTATTGTGTTACCCGAAACACTCGTCATTACTCCACGATGTCCACGTGTTATATAATATGGGCGAGGACAAGATTGTCATGCGTAAATTAACGAAAAAACAGATATACGTGTTATAATTTTAGTAGAATCATACCACCACGTAGCGGCATTTCGGCTACACCGGTATTGAAATCTACAACCAATTTGCCACATTTATGGAAATTTCAATAAACCCAACAAGGAAAAAATGAGCAAAAACTTGAAAGCTGAAATCTTTAGCTCTGCAAACCTTAAAAGCTTCATCTTTTCCTTCTTTTTTTATTTATTATAACAATGCAGCACAGTAATTGAAGGTGATATTCCGAATTCGAATTGGGATATTTACTCAAAATTATAATAGCAGGCCTCGGCCGTCAAAAATCAGAAACCATGATAACTGAAATCATGAAAAAGGATTTTTTTTTATAATAAAATTGGGTCCATGGGGTTCCTTTGAGTAAAACTACTTGTGAGTGAAATGGATCATATTTGAGTCACACAGATGATAAGATGTATAGTGTTTACGTTTAATTTGATACTTAATAATGGCTAGCTTATTGTGCGACTTTGTCCAATCTCATTTCCCCTTAAATTAGAACATCCCCTCCATCGTTGTATAAAAAAAGTAAAATGATCAAGAATTAGCTTACGCCCATTCTTGTGGAAGTAACGAATAAGGTGGAAGTTGGAACCTCCTTTTATCAATAAGCGTTAATGGTCTGGGTTCTTTTTGGCCAAGTCATATTCATTATCGTTCCATCAAAGATCCCGAAAGCGGCTAGAAAAAAAAACCAAAAGGAGCCATTCTTCACGGGCTAAGTGGCAAGGGTAGTTTACTTGCTCTTATGCAGCTAAGCAAGAAAGTCGGCGTCAGCAAAACAAGACACTGTCGTCTCTTTCAAAAACAAGAGCCCGATGTGAAGGTGCAAGACTTTATGAGTAAAGAAGCGAGAATTAGGGTGTTCTTGAAGACATGGCAGGCTCCAAGCTACACCTTTCTCTGCTACCAAATCAGCACATAGCGAACGAAACAAGCATTCATCCTGGATTCTCTTCCTCAATAAAAATGTCAGTTTTCCAGTTCAGAATCCGATGTGAGGAAAAGAATCCTAGGTCAAGGCAGTAGCACGGTACGGGCCCATGTTCTCTACTTGAGAACGTGGAGGCGGGTCACGATTTGTGGTCAAGACGGATATCGACGGTGACGAAGGTTACCGAGCCGATGCGGGTGGTTACCGGGAACCGCAAGGTTGCAAGGTTCCTGGACCGAGCACCGAGACCGAGGAAAGAGAGGCTGGATACGAGTCTGATGAGATCAGAGCCAGTGAAGAAAAGAGCGAAAGCACAAGCATCATTGTCTGATTTAGGAAAGAATAAGCTTTGTATTCCTTCGTAGTTCCGAAGATAAGAATTGGGTAGTAGGGGGCGGCACCCTTGGACTCCCAAAAAAGGCTACCGCACATGTGAGAAGAAAGCAGCTAAGATTCATAGTTTATGTTGCAGGGGTCAAGGAACAAACAACCGGAAAAAATTCCCTGCAAAAGGGATGGGATCCCCGACTAAGGCCCACGTGGAGTAGTTGTATGATCGCACGGCGTCCCTCAAATGGTAGAGGCTTTGTTACTCACCTTTTATGTAAGGGTTTAGAGAATAAGATTACTATAGTAGACCGATGACCAAATCTTATATGTAGCTCGACTCGTCTAATCCTTTATATTCATTTTTCTTAAAAAAAGAAAAAGACATATGTTGCATGAATAAAGAAAACTGCTAACCCCAACTCTGTCAAAGACTCGCATGAAAACTTAAAAACACAATGATTTTACAAAGTAGTTTGGTTGATCGATGTACAAACTTATTGATTCACATTTTCAAAACTAGAAATTAAAGATCCTTATGAGGAATCACTTGGTGTTGAGGCAGCAATGGATGATCATGCATGTCAAGTGGAAGTTCTGGAATTGGTGCTTCGAGCTGAAGAACCTTCATCACTTGTCCGGCTTTTGGCCTTCCCTCAATGTTGGGGTGAGTGCACCATAATCCAACAACTAACAAGCATTCCATTTCGTTTCGATCAAAATTCACTTCCAATCTCTCGTCAGCTACACATAGAAGATTTCCTACAAGGTAGAGTTGCCAACCCCAACTCACAAGTGGCATGTAAAATCCCCCGTCCTGGTAAGTCCTTCCACACGCAAGTTCCAAGGCTACAACTCCAAAACTAAACATGTCAGATTCCTTACTGGCTCTCCCTCCGTTTGCATATTCAGGGGCAATGTATCCGAAAGTCCCTACCACTCTTGTTGTCTGAGTCTTGAACCCGGGATCCACGAGCTTTGCAATCCCAAAATCGCCAAGCTTAGTGCTGAAATCATTGTTTAACAATACATTAGCTGATTTGATATCCCCATAAAGAACGCACTGTTCTGCATCTTCGTGTAGATAGTGAAGAGCCGCTGCCAAGCCCAAAGCTATCTTATACCTGAAACTCCATTGCAATGTTGTCCTCGAGCCAAATAGATGCGTGTCAAGGCTGCTGTTAGGCATGTATGCATAAACAAGTAAGCATTCGCCTTCCTCATGACACCATCCGATGAACTGCACCAGATTCCTATGTATTAAGCGGCATATTATCTTCACTTCGTTGATGAAGACTTTCTCGTAATGCTCAGATTCCGCGAAGATCCTCTTCACAGCGACTGAAGCCTAGATCTTGTATGGTTCCTTTATAAACTAATCCTGACCCCCCGCGACCCAACCTTCTGTCATTTGCAAATCCATTGGTGGCTGCAACTAGTTCTTGGTAAGAAAATCGCTTTGGCAAGGCTAATCTCTCAAGATCTGAATTTATTGAGCACACTGATTTGGGGTACTTCTTGTGAAGCTGAGTCTTGTTTCTTCGTTTTCTCGTCACCAAAACCCAACATATGGCCAAACCAAACATCAATACGAAAAATACGAAGAAAGAAGAGACAACGACCTCAATCAAGAATGCCTTCTTTTTGTTCTTCTTATTTCTGTTTATCACATACGATTCCAAGTTTGAACTGAAATCCCATGTATATATAACATGCCTCTCATGGTATAATCCAGTAGAAGCTGAAAAACCAATTGTAACCCACTCTGGAAGAACATTTCGTAAGTCAATATTGTATGAAAGAGTAGGAAACAACAAATCTACAAATCCTTGCGGGTGGTATGTCAAAATTAAAGTGAGGTTTTTCGAGGTAGCATCATAAGATATCGATACATAAGCTGTTTTCCCGTCATTGCTGCTCAGATTCCAACTGGCATTAACAGCTGAGGAGATTTGATTTATATTGATCCCAACGTGTGATCCCGGTGGATCCCATTGTGCGTTTGAGTAAGTGTCAAACTCAACTGTTACAATTTTGTTTTCTGATTCTGCAAAATAAGTGGTGGAGTTGAATAATCCTAGACCACCGCCGGCAGAGTTAGGTGGAATTGAAAATCCAACAGGAGCAAGGAAAAAGGCAAATCCATCGCCAAATTCGCGACCACCAAAATAAGATTGAATCGTGAAACTGAAACGTGCAGAAAAACTTGCTAGTGACCCTGTGGTAAAGTCCCATAGGTGGAAAGGTTCTGTATATGTGCATCGTCCAACGCCAAATAGTTCAGGAATATTATTTAGTCCAGCCAGCATGGAATCGCCATGCACGGCATCACCTTCATAGAGTATGTTAGTATCATGGCTGTATTCAGATATGGTGAATGAAAGGTTCGATGAAAGCGGACCCGAAAAATATGGACGAGCTACGACTGAGAAATAAACGAAGAAAATGAAGAGACAGAAGTAGCAATTATTCAAGTAGTGATGAAGACAAAAAGTTACCTTCCTGCTTAGAAGCATTGTAACTTTCTGCAAATTATTAAGAGCTAGGTACACCAAACTCTGCACGAGAAACAATCAAGTAATCTTGGGAAATATATAAGAAAGGGCTTAGAATTTTTGTTCTGTATTAAAAGTTATATCCAAGCCTTGGAAAAATCTACTAAAAATGTTGCTGTCCTTCAAGTGCATTTGAGAGATTCTATTTCTTGAACGAGACGTATACTATAAGTCGGCAGTGTACTGTTGTGGGAGTTTGTGGGTATCAATGTATTGACAGTACCTTTTGTTGAAATTATAAGAGAGACTGGCTGACCTCCAACAACACTGATGATGTCCCCAACTTGGTAATTACCACCTGCATAATCCGTCAGGTGTGAGGTCTTACCACAAAAGGCCTCAGTATTAGTTAGAGTAAAGTTAGGATATTTAAATTCTCTTTCTTTCTCTGGCTGACGTGGGATATCAAACATGCCTTCTCACATAGGACCCAATTAGTGGATCACACATGGAAGATTCACACAACGACAATCAGGTGGAGCCAAGAGGACTCACCTAACACACGGGCCAAGGGACCCACCGTTATCGTGCGGGGCCAAGAGCGCCCACCCATCACGAGGCAGTGCGGGCTCACTCCCTGGCTCTAATACATGTTGAATTTATCAAAGAGACTGGCCGACTGCCCACCTCCAACAACACCGATATTGTCCCCAACTTGGTAATTACCACCTGCATAGTCTGTCAGGTGTAGGGTTTTACCACAAAAAGCCTCGGTATTAGTTAGAGTGGGGTTAGGATATTTAAATTTCTTTCTTTCTTATGAAGAAAGATGGGGTTCCACCATAAAACCAATTGGCAGCATGAGGAGTAGCCCAACTTGCTTATAAGCTCATGCAAGGTCCCTCATCCCATCAATGTGAGATTTATTCTCAACACACCCCTTCACGTGTGACAATTTTTTAAGCCTAACAAGTGGACAACACAATTGGGTGACGTGGAGTCCGTGTGGCCGTTTGGTTTCATACATGAAACAACTTGATCTGATACCATGAAGAAAGTTGGGGTTCCACCATAAAACCAATTGGTAGTACAGGGAGTAGCTCAACTTACTTATAAGCTTATGCAATGTTCATCCTCCTATCAATGTGAGATTTATTCTCAATACATCCCTTCACGTGTGGCAATTTTTCAAGCCAAACAAGTGTACAACACAATGGGTGTCACATCCCAGTCTGCATAGCAAGATATTGTCCGCTTTGGGCCACGCCCTCACGAATTAGTTCTTGGGTTTTGGCACGAGAACTTCCCAGAGGGTCACCCATCTTAGGAATGCTCTCGCCCAAACTCACTTAACTTCAGAGTTCTTATGGGATCCGGAGCCAGTGAGTTCCCAAAACGCGTCTTGCAATGGGAGGTGAGCATGTACATATAAGGCATAGAGGATCCTCTCCCTTGGGTGATGTGGGACACTACAGTCCACCCCCCTTAGGGGCCTGACGTCCTCGTTGGAACACTTCCGGCCAGGGAGTGACTCTGATACCAAATTGTCACATCCCAGTTCGCATAGCAAGATATTGTTCGCTTTGGGCCACGCCCTCAAAGATTTGTTCTTGGGTTTCGGCACGAGAACTTCCCAAGGGGTCACCCATCCTAGGACTGCTCTCGCCTAAACTGGCTTAACTTCAGAGTTCTTATGGGATCTGGAGCCAGTGAGTTCCCAAAACGCTTCTTGCTAGGAAGAGATGGGCATGTACACATAAGGTCAGGTACCAACCCTTACCCCGTCGATGTGGGATCTCACAATCCACCCTCATTGGGAGCCCGACGTCCTCGTCGGCACACTTGAACGAACGGTGAGTCTGGCTCTGATACCAAATTGTCACATCCCAGCCTCCGCCGTAGCAAGATATTGTTCGCTTTGGGCCACGCCCTCACGAATTTGTTCTTGGGTTTCGGCACGAGAACTTCCTAGGGGGTCACCCATCCTAGGACTGCTCTCGCCCAAACTCGCTTAACTTCAGAGTTGTTATGGGATCCAGAGCCAGTGAGTTCCCAAAACGCGTCATGCTAGGAAGATATGGGCATGTACATATAAGGCCAGGTACCAACCTTCACCCCGCTGGTGTGGGATCTCATAATGGGGTGACATGAAGCGCGTGTGACCGTTTGGCTTCACACGTAGGATAACCTGCTCTGATACCATGAAGAAAGTTGGGGTTCCACCGTAAAACCAATTGTTAATATGGGGAATAGCCAAACTTACTTATAAGACCATGTAATGTCTCTCTTCCTATCAATGTGAGATTCATACTCAACACTTTTGGCATTGTTAGAAGTTACACTTCTTTGCTACTTACATGTTAGGACCATTTTTTGTTACTACGTACCTGCAAATCACAGTATAATTAATTAATTATAAATCACAAAAAAGACGGAAGAAACTAAAATGAGTGGAAAGCTCAAAAGGATACACCTCTTCTTGTGGGAAGTTGTTTTGGTATAATTGGACGAGTCTCTTATCGTTCTATCTTGTCAAGTGACTTTTTCTTTGAAATTTTACATTACAAGAATTTCTATCCAGGTCTGCTTGTTGAAAGTATGGTCAATCCAGTCCAGCTGCCCTTTCTCTAACATTGGATCTGTCATCCGTGCAAAAGAGCATCAATACGTACATTTCCTGTGGAGATTATTATGATTTATTTTTATGCATTGTTACGAATTTTTTGTCATGTTTGGATCTCAAATTTATCATTAAACATTACGAAAAATGTTTGATGTCTCTCTTAGGGCCGGTTTGGTATTGCTGTGCTTTGAAAAAAAATTGCTTCGCTTTGAAACAAAATTGCTTCTGCTGTGCTGTGAGAATAAGCAGCTGTGAAATAAAGCAGCAAAGTGTTTGGTAAACTTTTTGTAAAAGTGCTTTTGGAAAAAAAAGCAGTATTATAGTGTTTGGTAAACTTTTATATAAAATAGCTGTGACTGTGTGAAATGACCAAAAAGAATATACTACTAAATGTGTCATTAATTTAATTTTCTCAACAAATAAAGGTGAATTACTAAATATACTTTATTTTTAAAAGAAAAATATTTATAAACTTTATCTTAAACATATAATCCAACGTTTAACAAGAAATCATAATCTAACATTCAACATATAATCCAACATTTATAATATCTATTTACTATACAACTATTACTCTTTATCATAAGCATCTCCAAACTAATAGTTATTTTATAAAAAAATTAAACTAGTTTATTGTTTAAAATCCCTATCTTTTTATGTTTTATTATCATAATTAAAATCAGTCCACATTTTTCTAGAAGCATCTCTCAAACCCTCTTTCTCTCACATGACTATCTTTTCTTTCCTGTTCTTGTCATTTCCGCCGCTCCAACCCATTTCACATTTTCTTTCCCGTTAATCTTCCTCTCTCCATGCGATATCTTTCTTTCTCAATTGAAATCCTAAAAAAAATTTCCTCTGTGTTGGATGGTTCGTTGGCGGGACAGATCACAGGTTAAAAAACCAGGTCGATAATGGAGGAGGGGCCTAGGATAGCTTTCCTTGGTCCAAAAGCTCAAGGTCCGCCGCTCCAAGGTCTTGAAGTACGGCCTCACGATCTTGAATGACCTCAAAAAAATATCTAGTCTCGGCATGGAAGGTGAGTGTTTGTGAGATCCCACATCGCCCAGGGGAGTGGATCTTATGAGCCTTATTTGTATATTCCTATCTCTACCTAGCGCGAGGCCTTTTGGGAGCTCATTGGCTTCAGGTTCCATCGGAACTCCGAAGTTAAGCGAGTAGCGCGCGAGAGCACTTCCATGATGGGTGACCCACTGGGAAGTTCTCGTGTGAGTTCCCAGAAACAAAACCGTGAGGGCGTGGTCGGGGCTCAAAGCGGACAATATCGTGCTACGGTGAAGTTGGGCCTGGGAAGTGGTCGAGCCCGGGCCGGGATGTGACAGTGTTCGAGCTTCGGATTGTTGGTAATTCCATTTGGGATTTTGTTAGTTCAATTGGGCTGTGGGGATATTACCATCGAAGGTAGACTGGATATCACCATCGAGAGATGCATCTTGCCCGCTGCATCACCGCCTCGACTATGACGGATTCCAAAACAACTTACCGAAAAAAAATGGAAGATGATAAAAGCATCTTGTGTGATTGTAAATGAAAGGGTCATTTTGGGTCATGAAAGTTTCATTAAAGCGCTCAGTGCCTCTTAGAAAAGAGGTTTGCGCATAAGCTGAAAAGCCGGTTTTTCAAAGCTGCTTTTTGCTGCTTCTGTTTTTTGGACCCAAAACTGTGAAAAAAAGCTGAAGTTGAAAGTTTACCAAACACAAAAACACTCCCAACTTTTTTTGATACCCAATTTTTTTTAAAATCACCTCAATACCAAACCAAGGCTTAAACCTTCATTAAAAACAATGAGCTAGACTGTTTCTTCTGTCATTAGTTTAATGATTCACCTTCGTCATCATCGTGCATGCCTTGTAGCGATGAAACAGATTGATACCCTCGTATCACAAAGCTGATGACTAACAATATATATCCGTTCATAGAAACCCAACATTTGATATCTTCAGAAAGGCCAGTCATGTCTTCAGAATTGAAACCACTGTTCTAAAAATCTCTACCTAGTGCCGCCTAGGTGCTAGACAGTTCGTCACCGCCCCGATTAATGCCTAGGCGTTTGAAAATTAAGAAAGGGCGCCTAAACCTGCTGAGGCGCCCGCCTAGACCGCCTAAGCACCTGCCTAGCCCGCCCAGACCCGTCTAGGCACCCGCCTAGGTTGCAACTCACTTAGACAGAAAATAGATAACTGTCATTTTGAATTTTATTTTTTCCAATAAATTGTAAGAGACTTGTTGAATACTTAAATGACACATATTATAGGCTTGTTCTCCATGTTTTCATTATGTTCCAATACTTCATAATATATAATATATATATATATATATATCATTATATTTTGTAGTGTATGATGAAATTATGTATATTTTAAGTATAATCAGACACTTATTTACACAAAATATAATAGATTTACTTAAATCCGCTTAGTCTGCCTAGGCGCTAGGCCCTAGCCCACCGCCCGACTAGCACCTAGCGTCTTTTAGAACCTTGATTTGAAACACATAAGTTTCTGTTGAATTTCCTCAACAAAGTTATCAAAATGCTTCAGCGAAGGCTGTCAACTTTATATGTCTGTGCATGAGAATGTACCTAGGAACTGGATCCCCTCCGGATCCCAAAAAACTGAGCAGCCTGAGCAATAAATCAGGGCCGTCGAAATTTGATCCAACGGCTACAATTATTATAACTTTTAAGGGGCCCCCTGTTTGTAGCCGTTTGATCAAATTTCAACGGCCCATGATCATTGCTCAGGCTGCTCAATTTTTGGCGATCCGGTTCCATTGTAATTATACATCAATCAGTCGTAGATAACGAAAATAAATAGAAAAACAAAATCTACGAAGAGTATATAAATGAATGATGAAACTGTCATGACAGTCTACCTCTGTATATGCATCCCAAACATCATCATCAGCTACAGTCATATGTTGCGTTGCAACCAAGGAAAAGCCCTTTTGTCTTAGCAAAATTGTTGTGTCACTATAGTAGTACAACAATTTCTTGTATCGATGCCTTGACACCCGTAAGCTATGTTGAGGTCCAAATCTTCACTACATTTGGCAAGCACAACTGTCCAGGATTCTTTGTTGAATGTATTATCAGTCTTGTTTCCAATTACTACTCGTTCCAGCATAATGTCAACGAGTTACTGATCCATTTCTAGTGACCATTCTGTCCTTCGACGCTCGCTACTTGAAGGAGCAAGGCTGCCCATTCCATCACCTACACATTGAGGAATGATTAAGTTGACGTCTCATTATATTAAGACAGTCATGTTTCAAAATTCGGATGATGAGGCCATCGATACTTGTTTTGCTTATCTTATGACTAACAGTAAGCAGATCACCTACTTGCAACAATGTCTACCATTTTGAAGATTGACCAAGAACTTCTTCTCAAGATATAAAAGATGAGTTCTATATGCTTCCTGATCGGCTCACCAAGCACGAGAACAGCACACTTCCAAACACTAACCTCCCGACACTAGTCTCTTAAACTGAAACATCAATCGTACCTTGTACATTCCAACAACAAAGCAAACCTAGGTTCATGACAAGGAAAGGATACAAACCTGTGGTTACTCCTTGAACTACATCACAAAGTCCACGTCATGGCTTGATCGACTGTGTCTTCCATCAGCAGTTGTATACCCATAAATATGGCATAAATTGTTGAAATTCAACACTGGTTCAATTTCTGAGTTTGTGAGTTAGAGAGCAATTTGGAGAATCACTCTGTTTGTTTTGGGTTTTCTACTTGTTTGGTTTAGGGTTTGTAATTTGTGAGATTTGGATTGTAAGAGTTTAAACACTCTTTTGTAATCTCCGTTTGTTTAGTGAAATTCCTCGCTGTGCTTCGCCCGTGGACATAGGCTTTACGCCGAATCACTTTAAATCTTTTGTGTTCTTATTTTTGAGATTATTTGTTTCTTTGCTTTCTCCTACGACGTTAGTATTTAGTACTTTGTTAGAATGCGTTTCCATTTGCACATAAAAGTTCAACAATATTATCTCACAGTTACAGGAACAAAACATAGTTTTACAAATAACCAAGAGTCGGGAAGAACTGCACCTTTATATGTAAGCATTCCATACGTATTCATCAGCAACCACCATCTGACGACTTTCATCCCAAGAAAATCCGTTCTGACCAAGAATGCTCTTCACATCATTGAACTGCTTCCAGAAAGTCGCATACCGGCTTTTCAAAACATCTTTGTCATAACGAGAGCCAAATTGTGCATTAAACACGCCAAGCGTTTCGGTCCAGGCCTGCTTGTATTTGGAGGAAGGGGTGACGCTTGTGCTAGTCTGCTAGATGTAGCGGCGTCTTACGTTTGTTCCCCTTTCTTCGAGTGTTTATTTTGATGTACTTGTCAGCTTCGTCTGACTATTTGTAATGTTTGGCTTCGGCCATGGTGACGAAGTTTCCAGTCTCTAAAAACCGTTCTATCGTTGCTGTCCAATATGTCCTCGACCGATCATTATCTCGTGCCGCCGTTTGGCAACTCATTTTTTCCTCCTCCAATCAACACTGGCATATGGCATAACAAATAGTTGACACCATTTCTTCTAATGAAAATGTTAAATTTATCAAAACCCAATTGGCTACATTGGCACACTCACTAGAATTTCAGTAGGATAAGCTGCGAGAAATTTGTACGTGTGTTGACTCTAAAAACTACCAAGCCTACGTGGCGCGCAGGCCGAGTAACTAATAAGCCAACTACGTCCTTCGGTTGTGTGCGGGGCGTGCCAACTCGTCGGCCGAGCTCGGCCGAGGAGTAAAATTTGTTGATGTTGCGTTGAGCGCACGGCTGACTTCTGCGTCTTGCGATTGTGGCCGAGGAAGGAACTTGGCTCGGCTCTTGGATTCTAAAGCCTGAAGACAAGGCTACTAAATATGCGAAGTTCACAGATCGTTGTCGTCAGATTCGGTCACAGTGATGGTGTTCGTTAGAGTAAACTCACGCCGAATTGACACTAAAGTTTAAGGGCATAAATACTCAAAGCGGACGTACGTCTTGACAGTGAATGTGGTTTGGCCGTCAGAATGCCGAACTCTAAAGCCCACTTGTGAGTATCCAATCATACAACAACTCGGCGTTCAATGTGCTGAGCCCTAGTAAATTGTAACACCTCACTTCGCCGAGAAGGCTGATGAGATGACCTCTGCCAATAAGGATTTCAAAATCCTTCTCGACCGAGACTTGGATAGGTAACCAGTCGGCCCCTTCGCAGTGCTGTTTATCCAAACTGAAGGTGCTCCGCGGTCGGCTGATTCTACGACGATAGTGCTGTTTATCCAAACTGAAGATACCACCGGTTGCCTTCACAGTGCTGTTTATTCAAACTGAAGATGTGTTGGCGAAAAGGAAAATAAAAATCTCAAGGTTGTTGAGAGGTTTCGCGTAGAGCGAGGATTTGCGCAGGGCAGATTTGTGTGTTGAGTTGGAGACCCTTTGAATGGTGTCACTACCTCTGTATTTATAGGGACGAGTGTGCGTTGGTTGATAAGCTCTAAGGCTGATTGAAGTTCCACCATCCTACTAAAACTCTTCCACCGTTCAAGCTTCGGTCGAATCCTACCAATACCAAGATTCTGAACTTAGTAAAAAATGCAACCAGATTCAATCCACGTGCAGCCCCGTGATGCATAATAAAAAGTTCAACCTGATCACATTTCCAATTTCTGCATGATGTCTTATCCTTAGATTTTGATAAGTAGCATTTCCCGTGTTGATCAGGAACGCGATCCAATCACAATGCGTTGGCACACAAAGTCCTTGTACAACGCAACTTCTTTTATTTATTTGACTCTCAAGCTGCAACTATAAGATAAATACCATTTTAATAAATTCCTAACCAAATGGTAATATCAAATATGGCCTCTTTCATCGAACGACTCAAAGTATACGGGCCGAGTTCGTGCAAAATCACGGTCTCTTAATTTTCAGAATCATCCGACCGTCTAGAATTCTATTCATTTAACGGTCTCGATTACTCGAGCCGATGGTGTAAAATCGGGTCCAAACAACGTGTTACCCAAAACGCTCGTTATTTTTTCATGTGTTATAATATTGGCAGACGACAAAATTGATATGCTTATATTAATGAAAAACGAATACACGTATTATAATTTTAGTAGAATCGTACCACCACGTAGCTGCATTTTGGCTACACCGCCAAAAATCTCACGAAATCTACAACCAATGAAATCTACAACCAATTTGCCACATTTTTGGAAAATTCATTAAACCCAACAAAGACAAAATGAGAAAAAACTTGAAAGCTGAAATCTTTAGCTCTGCAAACCTTTAAAGCTCCATTTTTTTTCTTCCATTTTTTACAATGCAGCACAGTAATTGAAGGTGAAATCCCCAATTCGAATTGGGATATTACTTCGTTAAAAAAAAAAAAAAGGGATATTACTCTGACAATGTCCCTATCCAAAATTATTAATGATAATATAGGGTAGCCATACTTCCGAGAACCCAGAGAAAAAAGTATGCAATGAGCACACACTCTGTGTGTGAATAATTTTATTTTTTGTTTTTGATTAAGGAGTTTGATTAGTTTTTAAAATTTTAAAAAAGAGTATGAGACAATAATGAGGGGACAATTTCTCTTAATAAGGGCATGTTTTTTTTTAATATTACATAATTACTGTTTTGTTCTCCTTATGTTAACATTGTGTATCAAAAGTGAGTGTAAAATAAGAAAAAAATAGGGATATAATTGTCATTTTCTCTAAAGGTACATAATTACTGTTTTGTCATTTTTATGTAAATATTGTGTATAAAAAATGAGAGTAAAATAAGAAAAATAGGGTAAAAAGATTAACAATGAGGGTTTTCTTAATAATAGTATAGATATGTACACTTTTTGTTTTTTCGGTTGTAGTGAAGTAGAGTTGAATGGATGCATGCGGATTACATGTTAAGCCCAAATTAGGATTGAGAATTTGGTTTTTTTTTTTTTTTTGATAGAAAAATAAATTAAAGAGAAGAATAACGAGTACAGCTGTAAAAGCATCAGCTACAAAATTGATTTCTCGAAAAATGTGATTCTAAGAGGTGAACGAAAACCTTGCCACAATGCTCTTGATGTTGTCTACAATAGAAATGATAGTCCAACAACATTTAATTATAGGCTAAATTGGATTAATGGTCCCCGAGGTGAGCGGGTAATCGGAAGATAGTCCCTGTGGTGAAAAAATTCGGATTTAAACCCTTGTGGTGAACTCCGTTAGGATTTAAGCCCAAAATTAACATCTTCCTCATTTGTCTATTAACATTCAACCTTCATAACCAAAAGAGAAAAAAACTCATTCATCCAAGGCTATGAATTCGTTGATCCATGCTTCGATTCCATTCAAAGATCTTTTGTCCATTAATCAGTGAATTCCCTAATTATGCCCATTTGAGAAAAAATGATTTCAAAGAAGACCCTTCAGTTGTCAGATTACAGAAGGATTGTGATTTTCTGCTCGCAAAAAGCAAAACGAAAATGAATATTACAATTATAAACAAACAATAGGAGGAGAAAATTGGCGATGAAAATCCAAAATACGTAGTGGTATTCATTTACAGGGAAATGAGTTTCTTCTGTTGGATGCGTCTATGGAGATTGAAGAAACATGAAAATGGGTTTCTCTTTTGGATGGGAGATGGATTTGGATTTTTTTGGTGCCATTTATTTGATGGTAAGAATGTTGCTGCTTTGATTGCACTCTCTATCTCAACGCTCACACAATTTTTCTTTCTTCTTTTGCTTTTCTGATCAAAAGATTGAGGTTGCAGCTATTCAAATACGACGCAGGGAGAAAAATGCAGGACAAATTGAGATTGAACGCAACAGACTTTGTGGTTTTAAAATCCAATGAAATCTTTGGGGGAAGGGTGAGATTGTTAATTTTGGGTTAACGGAGAGTTCACATAAATGTTAATTTTGAGCTTAAATCCTAACGGAGTTCACCACGAGGGTTTAAATCCGAATTTTTTCACCACAGGGGCTATCTTCCGATTACCCTCTCACCATGAGGACCATTAATCCAATTTAGCCTTAATTATATATCAACGAAATGATAAATTTGGTTGTAATATTAACGGAAATGATAAATACATTTTTTTCTTCTTCAAATATATGCCAATTTTTTAAAAATTCATCTGTTATTTTTATTTAATGTATTCAATTTTATTATAAAAAAATAAAAAAATTTGTCATAAGAAATTTTTTGTATTATAAACTACAAATAGCGTGTGCAAATTAAATTTTCAAATCAAAAAACGTAAATTGAATATCATATATTAGATGACGTGTAAGTGCGAAAACAATCATTTTTTCGCTTAACACGACTAGACTGAAGGTAGCAAGGATTTTGCTGTAGACGATGTAAGACAAAGAAGTATGGCAATCACTAAGTTAAGAGGATCAGTTGCAATTTACTTTAACATCGATTTTGTTTCATTGGAGTAGGTTGGAGTTCAAATCCATAATTTTTGTTTGCGAGATTTGGATTTTGGGTATACCGTATACCAAATATAATAATATAATTAGTTGGAAAATTGAAAAAAAAAAAATTCAACAAAATTGTATTATGACAACTGGTGTATTGAGCAGTATTTTCGGCAAAATTTCTCTCAAAACTGGGATGGAAAAGCAATACATGTGAGATGAGTCTTTCAATTACATATGCTAATTTGTTTTAAGCTTTTCTATTATGTTGTTGGACACTGATTGCACCGTTTTTTTTAGGAAACTTTGACGGTATGAGGGAAATATTGTTGGACACTAATTGTATGATTGTACATGTTTTAGATAAATACGGAGTATATTTTGCCATGTAGGTGTCTTTTTTTCTAATTTAGATTCCTTGTTGATATAAATTTAGATACTTTTAGTTAGAAACTGTGTTAGGTTGGGCGTTTGGAATTGAGTTTTATATGATATTTGAGACACAAAAAAAAAAAAAAAAAGGTATTAGCAAGCTGTTACAAAAAACTTGTTATAGTTGTCGTCGATATTTGATTTTAATCAGTATAGCATTTGGCAATCTGAATTTTCGTTCATATTAGCCAATTCCTATTGCTATCTTTCAAATTTTAGTTTACGATTGCTCTCTTTCAAATTTTAGTATACGATTGCTATCTTTCAAATTTTAGTTTACTGATGATTCATGGTTGTCATCGTCATCGTCATAACCACTACCCTAGAGTTAAAAGCATATAATTGTCGATATTAACCGAAACACATTACTATGTCAATTCCGGCCGTCCCGGACTCTATAGAATTAGTACTGCCAATTCACAAGCTGTTAAAATCCACTGGTCGGCTAACCCTTTCTGATGTCTGTTATTGGTTCCTTTTCCTCTGTACTATTCAGCATGTCGTTTTTATGCAAATAAATATTAAAGAAAAAAGGAGGGAGATTCTTCGTTAGTCCTCCTCATATAGTTCTCAACTGATGAACATTTATAGCAAGAAGCTTTGACTTCAGAGTTCAGAATAATTTCTCTGTAGGCTTGACTTTCTTCGATTTTTCACATCTTGCAGAATTTTACATACATTTCTGCATAAAAAGGTCACCATGTCTCTTATAAGTTGCAGGCAGGTAACATTTTGTAATAATTTCTATATCTGTCTCTTCATTTTCATCAATTTTCTGCCCGTTATCTGTGCCCGTCGAGTTAATTCCAAACCTTCACTTTCGTTCGCTATACCTCAGTTCAACCTTGACACAAACATAGTCTATGAAGGTGATGCCACACCTTCATTAGGAATGGTAGAACTCAATACAGTCTCTCAATTGTTCCGAGTGGGACGGTTTACTTATTCACAACCTTTGCACTTATGGGAGTCTGCTAGCGGGTCGCTAACAGACTTCACCACTCATTTCACTTTCATGATTGACACTCTAAATAATAGCAGATGGAGTGACGGATTTGCCTTTTTTCTTGCTCCAGTTGGCTTTCCTATTCCACCTAATTCTGCTGGTGGTAATCTAGGATTGTTCAACAGCAGCACAAATTTTGTGCCATCGAAAAACCAAATTGTAATGGTTGAGTTTGATTCCTTCTCGAATGAGTGGGATCCGACCGTGCCTCATGTTGGGATCAATGTGAATAAGATCTCCTCAATTGTTAGCACCAGTTGGGATTTCAGCAGCAACAAAAGGAAGGTGGCTAATGCATGGATAACTTACAATGCTACCACAAAGTACCTCAGTGTGTTTTGGACATACAAGGAAAACCCTAATCCTGCTGTTATCGACAGTACTTTCTCTCTTTCGTACCGTATTGACTTACGAGAGGTTCTCCCCGAATGGGTTACAATTGGTTTTTCAGCTGCCACAGGAGTTTGCCCCGAGCGACATGTTATAAGTTCATGGGAATTCAATTCGCATTTGGATTCCGATGAGATCAGTAAGAAAACCAAGGATACGGAAAGGAAGAAGAAATTGTTTATAGCAGCAACTGCTGGTATTACTTTGTTAGTTTTGATGCTTGGTGTGGGTTTGTGTAGGTTGGTTGTAACAAAGCAAATGCGCAAGATCGATGGACTTGAGAGTTACTCCAAGGATGTCATCACCTCCATACATAAGGATCTCGAGAAACGAGCTTTCCCTAAGCGATTTGCTTACAAGAAATTGGTTGCAGCCACAAATGGCTTTGCCAGCAATGGAAGGCTAGGCCAAGGAGGGTCAGGACATGTTTACAAAGGAATGTTACAAGATCTAGGCTGCGCTATTGCTGTCAAGAGAATCTTTGCAAAATCCGATTACTATGAGAAGATTTTCATCAACGAAGTCAAGATTATAAGCCGGTTAATACACAGGAACCTGGTGCAGTTCATTGGATGGTGTCACGAAGAAGGCGAATGCTTACTTGTTTATGCATACATGCCTAACAGCAGCCTCGACACACATCTGTTTGGGTCTAAAACAACCCTGCAGTGGGATTTCCGGTATAAGATAGCTTTAGGCTTGGCCTCAGCGCTTCATTATCTACATGAAGATGCAGAGCAATGCGTTCTTCATAGGGATATCAAATCAGCTAATGTATTGTTGGACAAAGATTTCGGTACTAAGCTCGGGGATTTTGGGATTGCTAAGCTCGTCGACCCATGTTCCTCGACTCAGACAACAGGAGCTGTAGGGACTTTTGGCTACATTGCCCCAGAATATGCATGTGGAGGGAAGGCCAGTAGAGAATGTGACATATTTAGTTTCGGAGTTGTGGCATTGGAAATCGCTTGTGGACGGAGGACTTACCAGGACGGGGAACTTCATGTGCCGCTTGTCAGTTGGGTTTGGCAACTCTACCTTGCAGGAAATATTCTCTTTGCAGCTGATGAGAGATTGGAAAGAAAGTTCGATCAAATTGAAATGGAATGCTTGTTGATCATCGGATTATGGTGCACTCATCCCAACAGCAAGGGAAGGCCAAAAGCCGGACAAGTGATGAAGGTTCTTCAGCTCGAAGCACCATTTCCGGAACTTCCACATGACATGCACGAATCTGATCATCACCTTCCTCATCCTCATATATGATTATGGCACAACCGATAATAGTTTTTCTTGTTCTTTCTTCTCTTTTCAATATACAACCACAAGTAGTTGTATTTTCAAGCCATGGTTGTATGATTCATACAACTGATCGAGCTAGTAGCCTTCTAGGATTCATAAAGCCATAGTTTTTTTTTCTTCTTTCTGTTTGTTTCCATCAGCAAAGACTTGATGCAAAATCAAGGACAGTGGCGTTGTAAGATTCATACAGCCGACTCCATTTATTGGGATAAAGCTTTGTTGTCGTTGGTTGAATGATTTCGAATCCAATAAACTCAGAATTAGCACCGTTGATTTCGGGTGGTAAATAGTGAAGAGCCGCTGCCAAGCCCAAAGCTATCTTATACGTGAAACTCCATTGCAATGTTGTCCTGGAGCCAAATAGATGCGTGTCAAGGCTGCTGTTAGGCATGTATGCATAAACAAGTAAGCATTCGCCTTCCTCATGACACCATCGGATGAACTGTACCAGATTCCTATGTATTAAGCGGCATATTATCTTCACTTCGTTGATGAAGACTTTCTCGTAATGCTCAGATTCCGCAAAGATCCTCTTCACAGCGACCGTGAAGCCTATATCTTGTATGGTTCCTTTATAAACTTGTCCTGACCCCCCGTGACAACCTTCTGTCATTTGCAAATCCATTGGTGGCTGCAACTAGTTCTTGGTAAGAAAATCGCTTTGGCAAGGCTAATCTCTCAAGATCCGAATTTATTGAGCACACTTATTTGGGGTACTTGTGAAGCTGAGTCTTGTTTCTCCGTTTTCTCATCACCAAAACCCAACATATGACAAAACCAAACACCAATACAAAAAAGTACAAAGAAAGAAGAGACAACGACCTCAATCAGGAATGCCTTCTTCCATTTGTTCTTCTTTTTTCCGTTTATCACATTCGAATCCATGTTTGAACTGAAATCCCATGTATATAATATGCCTCTCAGGGAATAATCCAGTAGAACCTGAAAAACCAATTGTAACCCAATCTGGAAGAACATTTCGTTAGTCAATATTGCATGAAAGAGGAAACAACTCCCAAAAAATTACATGCGGGTTGTATGTCAAAGCCACACTGAGGTTTTTCGAGGTAGCATCATAAGATATCGATACATAAGCTGTTTTCCCATCATTGCTGCTCAGATTCCAACTGGCATTAACAGCTGAGGAGATTTGATTTACATTGATCCCAACGTGTGATCCCGGTGGATCCCATTGTGCGTTTGAGCAAGTGTCAAACTCAACTGTTACAATTTTGTTTTTCGGATTCTGCAAAAGATGTGGTGGTGTTGAATAATCCTAGACCACCTCCGGCAGAGCTAGGTGGAAAGTGAAAATCCAACAGGAGTAAGGAAAAAGGTCCATTGCCAAATTCGCGATCACCAAAATAAGATTGAATCGTGAAACTGAAATGTGTAGAAAAACTTGCTAGTGATCCTGTGGTAGAGTCCCGTAGGTGGCAAGGTTCTGTATACGTACATCGTCCAACACGAAATAGTTCAGATAAAGTATTTAGTTCAACCAGCATGTCTTGTACATGCATGGCATCACCTTCATAGAGTATGTTGGTATCATGGATTCAGATATGGTGAATGAAAGATTCGATGAAAGCAGACTCGAAAAACATGGACGAGCTACGACAGAGAAATAAACGAAGAAAGTGAAGAGAGATAAGTAGCAATATTCAAGTAGTGATGATGACAAAAGGTTACCTTCCTGCTTAGAAGCATTGTAACTTTCTGCAAATTAAGAGCTACCTACACCAAATTCTGCACCAGAAACAATCAAGGAAACTTGGTGTAAATGTGATTTAATTTGGCTTATTTTCTAGACAAATTGTAATTTATATTAAATTGAGTATGTAATTGATCTTGTAATTATCATAACATGTCAATTAGTTTTATTAGTCTAGCCTTTTAGGATTAGATTGGTCGGTCAAAGATGATGGCAATCACATCAAGTGATTGTTGGAGAAAATAAAGGGATTGGACGTGAAGATTAATTGAGGAAGGACTTTCTAGTCCGAGAAAAGTGTGTAAGGTCACCTATTTAATATGTCCTTCACACTCAAAGGAGGATATCTTTTGCAACGCAAAATATCCATATTGCATTTGAGTGAGCAAAGGAAGCTGTTCTGCACTTCGTTCAAATCCAGCTGTGTGCAACCCTACTGTGTGCATCAGACGTTCAAGATTGAGAGGACAAGGCTCGCTAGGTTGTGTACCTGGGTCTCGTATGAATCTTGTAAAGTCTTCATCTTTTCCTTAGTGGATTATTGTTGGCAATCTTGCCCAATGGTTTTTCCTATTGACATTCAATCTTTTAGTTTGAGTTCTTGGTTTTACTTTACATTTTAAATTGGCACCAGAGCATGTCTCTAGATACACTTAGAGTTAATCCTAGGGAACGTGGGATGGACGGGGCTGTTGGTTCTGTCTCTCAGCCTCCATACTTCAATGGGGAGAATTATGGAGATTGGAAAGCAAAGATGAAATCTTTTTTATGGGCTTTAGATGATAGTGTTTGGAGGACAGTGGTCCATGGGTATACTTTGCCCACAAAAATTGTTAAAATTAATAACAAAAAGAAGTCTTCTGATAGCAAAGATGTAGTAGATGATGCTAGTGAAGTTGTTGTTCCTACAGCTAGGGAAGAGTGGACTACTGCTGAGGTCACACACTCCACTAATAATAAAAAAGGGTTGAATGCTTTATTTACTGCTGTTTCTCTTGATCAATTTATTTTCATACATAACTGTGAAACTTCCAAGGAAGCATGGGACATTTTGCAGGATACATATGAAGGAACAGAAATAGAGAAAGAGGCAAAGCTTGAAGTGTTCACTTCACAATTTGAGAGAATCAAGATGAAAGAAGATGAGACCTTTCCTGAGTTCTATGCAAAGCTGCGTGAAATTGTCAACAACTGTTATAGTCTTGGAGAGACGATTCCTGAGTCTCAAATAGTAAAAAAGGTATTAAGATCCTTACCTCATAGATTTCAACCAAAGAAAACTGCCATCACTGAGGTACGAAATCTAAAAACCTTGAAGCTTTCTGAATTGGTTGGTGCTTTAAAGACTTATGAAATGGAATTGCCACCTTAACCTAAAAAAAGCAAAAGCATTGCTTTGCATGCCGTGAAGGAAGATTATGATCAGGGTGAGGGGGTTAATGAGGAAGAATTTGCCTTGTTGACTAAACAATTTCAAAAGTTTTTAAAGAACAAAAATTTTAGAGGAAAATCTGGTTCGACATCAAAAAAATGTTAAACCTAACTTTTCATTTGGAAAAAAATCTAAGGTTGATAAAATTGAAAATACTACTGACAAAAAAAAATGTTATGAATGTTCAAGATATGGTCATGAAGCTAAGGAGTATGCAAACACTCTAAAGAGGATGAAGACTGAAAAAAGCAAAGCAATGCTAGCTTCTTGGAGTGATTCTGAAAGTGAATATGATGAAGAATCTAATATTATTGCTTTTGTTGCTCATGTTAATGCAGAATTAGATGAGATCGAGGACTGGGATGACGAAACAGTAATTGAAAAGTACCAGGAGTTGTAACAAGCCTCTCTGAAGATCAAGAAGCAAAATGACGTGTTGAAAGAGAATGTGAAAATTCTGGAATCTGAGAAGACAAAGACTGAAAGCGACTTTCAGTCTCAGGTAACTGAATTGGAAAAACAACTTGATGGTATGGTTCAAAAACTGTAACAACTAAGGGATAGAATAAGCGATCAGAACAAGTTAATCACTTCACTATCTACTGAACGTGACACACTTAAATATCAACTTCATGAATCACAAAGCAAAATTCACAGATTAACCGTTGGTGTGGAGAAAATAGACAAAATGCTTAATATGTATAAACCAAGTGGTGATAAATCTGGTTAAGGATATGTATCTAATTCTAGTTCGTCTTCTTCAGTAACAAAGTTTGTGAAGGGTACTAACATGAATATTGCAGGTTCCAAAGCTTATCTAACTTGTCATGCATGTGGTGAGAAAGGTCACATAAGACCTTTGTGTGACAAAAGGGATATGAGTTATGGTAAGTCGACATCAGGTAACCTGCTATCTCAGCTTGCAAATCTCTTGAAAGAAGTTGGCAGGCTCTCTAAGTTAGTTAAAATTCCTAATGCTTGCATGCCTAAAATGAAACTTATTTGGAGAGCTAAACCACCTTCAACTAATCAAATTTAGAGAAGAAAAGAAAACCATTGTTGTTTGCTCACTCAAGTTACTGAGTCTGACGAATCAAACATTAAGTGATTAGTTGCCTTTACTGCCTTATCTTCATGTGATTTTGACACTTGGTATTTTGATAGTGGATGTTTAAGGCATATGATAGGTAATCGTAAATGGTTTGATACTCTTACAGAAGAAAAGGTAAGTGGCTCTGTAACCTTTGGTGATGGTAAGAAAGCAACGATAATTGGTAAGGATACTGTTAAAACCATTGGACTACCTGAATTTCATAATGTGTTATTGGTTGATAAGCTTACTGCTAACTTGATGAGCATTAGTCAACTGTGTGATGACATTGGGAATGTAAACTTTGATTCAGATAAATGTATTGTTAGCAAAGAAACTGGTGAAAAAGTGTTGTGTGGACCTAAATCTGAAAACAATTGCTATTGTGCCAATGCTAATCAAGTTAATGTGTGTTTCAGGGCAAGCAACAATCCCTTGGATTTGTGGCATCAACGGCTAGGACATATGAATTATAGAGATTTGTTGAAAATATCCAAAAAACAATATGTACGAGGACTACCATCTCTAGAAGGCAAACAAGAAGGTGTTTGTGGTGCATGTCAGATTGGGAAGCAAATCAAAAGTGCACATAACCCAAAGAATTTCATTTCCACCTCACAGCCACTTCAATTGATGCACATGGATTTGGTAGGTCCTGTGCAAACAGAGAATTTGGGAGGTAAAAAGTACATACTTGTTTTAGTCGATGATTTCTCTCGTTACACTTGGGTTGTATTTTTGCATGATAAGTCTGAAGCATTCAAATCATTCAATATGTTGTGCATTAAGATTCAAACTGAAAAAAATGATGTTGTCATTGGAATAAGAACAGACCATAGAACTGAGTTTGACAATGCATCATTTTCTAATTTTTGTGAAAAACATGGCATTCAGCATGAATACTCTGGCACCCCCCCCCCCCCCCCCTCCCCCCCCACAAACAAAATGGGGTGGTTGAAAGGAAAATAGAGTGTTATTAGACATGGCATGAGTTATGATTAACGCATCAAATGTGACTAAGTATTTCTGGGCTGAGGCAATCAGCACAACATGCTATACAGCCAACATAGTTTTTCTTCGACCTGGAATTAAATGTACACCATATGAGCTTTGGAAATGTAAGAAACCAAATGTGAGTCACTTACGTGTGTTTGGTAGCACCTGTTACATCTATAAGGATAGGGAAAATTGGGCAAAATTTGATGCACGAAGTGATGTTAGAATTTTCCTTGGTTATTCTATGACAAGTAAGGCATATAGAGTTTACAATTCACGTACAAAGGGTGTTATGGAATCCATAAATGTTGTGATTGATGGCTCTAGTGTGCAAGATACAAAGGTGGATGATGTTTTGCAGATTGATGAGGATGATGGGCCTAATCATGATTCAACTCATACAAGAGAAGCAGTTGATGCAACTCTTAATGATGTTCGAGACACTTCATCTCGATCACTCTAAACTGGTGCAAAACAAGTTCAAATGGATCACAAGTCCACTGATATCATTGGTTCTTTGGATGACAAGATGAAGACTAGGTGACAAGTGGTCGAAGAGATCAACTTCGTGTGCTATGTGTCTTTACTTTAACCCAAAAATGTCAAGGACGCAGTTGTGGATAATGATTGGATAATTGCCATGCAAGAGGAACTTAATCAGTTCACTCATAGCGATGTTCGGTACCTTGTCCCTTGTCTAAAAGACACCAATATAATTGGTACCAAATGGATCTTTAGAAATAAGACAGATGAGAAGGGGAATATAGTCAGAAACAAAGCAAGGCTCGTTGCACAAGGCTGCACACAAGTTGAAGGGCTTTATTTTGATTAAACATTTGCCTCAGTGGCGCGTTTGGAATCAGTGAGATTACTGATAGTTGTGGCTTGTCACCTTCAGTTCAAGTTGTATCAAATAGATGTCAAGAGTGCATTCCTTAATGGCTCCCTTAAAGAGGAAGTATATGTTGAACAGCCAGCATGATTCAAAGATCCTTTCCATCCTAACCACGTGTATAGACTAAAAAAGGCTCTGTACGGATTGAAACAAGCTCCTCAGACTTGGTATGAGCGTTTGTCAAGTCATCTTCTACAGAAAGGATACACCAGGGGTGCAATTGACAAAACCTTGTTTGTCAAACGGGTTAAAAGTGATTTAATTATTGCACAAGTTTATGTAGATGATATTGTTTTTGGTTCTACTTCTGAAAGTTTGGTTGTTGAGTTCACTTATGTTATGCAAAATGAGTTTGAAATGAGTATGTGTGGTGAATTGAATTATTTCGTGGTATGCAGGTACAACAAATGAAGAATGGCATGTTTCTTTCACAAACCAAGTATGCAAAAGATTTAGCCAAAAAGTTTGGACTTGAAGCGACCAAACCTGTGCGAAATCCAATGAGTACCACTGACAAACTTCACAAAGATGAATCAGGACCAGATGTTGATCATACTCTGTATCAAAGCATGATATGGAGTTTACTTTATCTTACTGCAAGTCGTCTTGATATTTCGTTTAGTGTTGGTGTTTGTGCTTGTTTTCAATCATGTCAAAACAATCTCATTTGATTGCTGTTAAACGAATAATACGATATGTGAATGGAACATTGAATTATGGGATTTACTATTCATTTGAGTCAAATGTTGAAATTGCAGGATATTCAGACGCAGATTGGGCAGGTAACATCGACGATAGGAAGAGCACATCTAGTGGGTGTTTCTATCTTGGCAACAATCTGGTTGCTTGGCATGCAAGAAGCAGAATTGCTTCTCTCTCTCCACAGCAGAAGCTGAGTACATTGCCGCTGGAAGTTGTTGCACACAAGTGTTGTGGTTGAAACAAATGCTTTGTGACTACGGTTTTGTACAAGGAAAGTTAATCATTTTCTGTGATAATCAAAGTGCCAAAAACATCTCGAAAAATCCAGTTGAACACTCATGCACTAAGCACATAGATATCCGTCATCATTTCATTTGTGACTTAGTTGAAGATGATATACTTGCACTTAAATACATACCCACTGGTAAGCAACTAGCCGATCTCTTTACCAAGGCCCTTGATAGTAATAGATTTGAACAACTTCGGAAATCAATTGGTGTATGTTCTGTTGATAATTAATTCCTTTTACTTGGAGTTTTCTTTTTGCATAATCATAGTGTGCTTGATTTGACATCCCGGCCCAGGACGGATCACTTCCCGGGCCCACTCCACCACTGTAGCACGATATTGTCCGCTTTGGGCCCCGACTACGCCCTCACGGTTTTGTTTCTGGGAACTCACGAGCAACTTCCCAGTTGGTCACCCATCCTGGGAGTGCTCTCGCGCGCTACTCGCTTAACTTCGGAGTTCCAATGGAACCCGAAGCCAGTGAGCTCCCAAAAGGCCTCGTGCTAGGTAGGGATGGGAATATACATTTAAGGATCACTCCCCTGGACGATGTGGGATGTTACAGCTTGCATGTAGAATAGGAATGTGTGTTTTGCATTATCGGTTGTTTTAAGTTTTAATATAGAAAAGGAATGTGTGTTCTACATAATCTTAATTTGGTGGAGTCTCACATATTTTGAGTGCCACCATTACACAATAAAACCTCAAAGAGTTTTTGTAAGTCATGTTCACATTTATTTCTCATTCTCTAGCTAGAAAGGCTCTGCTTGGAACTCACTTTTTTAGGATCATGGGGTAGGATCTACATTTCATATTGTGTGATTGATAACTCATATCATGTTTGACTCTTGTTTTTGGAATTATGATTGACACTTCTTACACTGGTTGAATTCCCTAGTATGTTCTGAAAACAGGTTTCTTCCCCTGATTGTATTGACTATTGACATTGGCTCCTTCGGCTCATTAGTGTTTTTCTTGCACTTGCTTTTAAAAATGTGTGTACTTTTTAACACCTTTTGTGTAGTGCTTAATTTCGTTGGCCCCCATCACGTAATTTTCGCTGCCTCTAATCATTGTTATCTCTCATGTTGCACCCCATGGACCTAATACTCATATTCCTTAGCCTTTTCTTTTCTTTTATACTTCGGCTTTTTCTGGACAAAAATGGGGGAATAGTTTGTTTAGTCGTTTAGGGGAAGTAACTAATATTTTGCACTTATATGTGAAAGTGATAGATTTAGGGGGAGTCATTTGTTCTATTGCATATTATTCTGATCTAATATTTCTCTTAATGTAAACATGCATATGTAGTACTACAGTGGCTGATCAAAATCACATGACAATATTTTTGGCTTGATTTATCATGGGTTTTTGTCTAGAAAATGCCAAAGGGGGAGAGTGTAAATGGTGATTTAATTTGGCTTATTTTCTAGACAAATTGTAATTTATATTAAATTGAGTATGTAATTGATCTTGTAATTATCATACAAGATCTCATGTCAATTAGTTTTATTAGTCCGGCATTTTAGGATTAGATTGGTCGGTAAAAGATGAAGGCAATCACATCAAGTGATTGCTGGAGAAAATAAAGGGATTGGACGTGAAGATTAATTGAGCAAGGACTTTCTAGTCCAAGAAAAGTGTGTAAGGTCACCTATTTAGTATGTCCTTCACACTCAAAAGGAGGATATCTTTTGCAACGCAAAATATCCATATTGCATTTGAGTGAGCAAAGGAAGCTGTTTTGCACTTCGTTCAGATCCAGCTGTGTGCATCAGACGTTCAAGATTGAGAGGACAAGACTCGCTAGGTTGTGTACCTGGGTCTCGTATGAATCTTGTAAAGTCTTCATCTTTTCCTTAGTGGATTATTGTTGGCAATCTTGCCCAAGGGTTTTTCCTCTCTGAGGGTTTTCCCCTTGTTTGTGTATTTGGTATTTTTCTAATTTGCTTTGTCTTTAACAATTCTTTGCATATAACGGGTTTAAAATTGACATTCAATCTTTTAGTTTGAGTTCTTGTCAGAAATGACTTAGAATTTGTGTTTTATATTAAAAGTTATATCCAAGCCTTGGAAAAATCTACTAAAAATGTTGCTGCCCTTCAAGTGCATTTGAGAGATTCTATTTCTTGAACGAGACGTATACTATAAGTCGGCAGTGTTGTGTTGTGGGGATTCGTGAATATCGATGTATTGACAGTATCGTTGACATTGCTAGAAGTAACACTTATTCGCTACTTACATGTTAGGAACCATCGTTTCTCACTTAGTATCTGCTTTCACAGTGTAATTAATTTGCTATAAATCACAAAAAGACGGAAGAAACTAAAATGAGTGGCAAGGTCAAACGGATATGCCGCTTCTTGGTATTACTTGGAAGAGAATCCTCTTATTGCTCTCTCTTTCGTCGGTTGACTTTTCTCTAAATTTTGCATTGAAAACACGTCTGTCCAAGTTTGCTTATTGAAAGTGTGCCCAATCCAGTCCAGCTGCTGCTTCTCGAACATTGGATCAATCGTCCATGGACAAGAACATTGTACATTTCTGGTGGAGATTATTTATGATTTATTTTTATGCATTGTTACGAATTTTTGGTCATGTTTAGATCTCAAATTTGTCGATAAACATTACGAAAAATGTCTGTCTCTCTTAAACCTTCATTAAAAACAATGAGCTAGACTGTTTCTTCTGTCATTAGTTTAATGATTCACCTTCGTCATCATCGTGCATACCTTGTAGCCATGAAACAGATTGATACCCTCATAACACACAGCTGATGGCTAACAGTATATATGTTCATAGAAACCCAACATTTGATATCAAAGCCTTCGGATGCATTTGTCGAGTGGATCAATGATTTCTCTTGTGTAATTCGAAAGGCCAGTCATGTGTTCAGAATTGAAACACAAAATTTTCTGTCGAATTTAGCGAAAAGTTATTGAAATGTATCAAAGAAGGCTGTCAAATTTTAGTCTCTTGAACATTTTCATCCTCATCAATTGTTTCCTTTCCTTGACCTTTGCCCATCCACTTTCCTTCAACATCACTCACTTCTATCCCGGAACAAACAACGACACTATTTCCTATGGAGGTGATGCTGTGCCTTCTTCGTCGGGAGTGATTGAACTCAACATAGTCACAGAACTATTCCGCACTGGCCGGGCCACATATGCAAAGCCTCTGCACCTATGGGACAAGGCTAAGGGGACACTCTCAGACTTCACTACTAATTTCTACTTCACAATCGACACTCTTAACAACACCAACTTCGCTGATGGACTTGTCTTTTTCCTTGCCCCAGTTCACTTCCCAATCCCACCAGACTCTGCTGGTTGTGATCTCGGACTATTTAACACCACCTCTCGTTTCGCCAAGTCCACTAACCAGCTCGTAACGGTGGAGTTTGACACTTACACGAACCCATGGGATCCTCCAGGGTCACACGTAGGGATCAATATAAACGAAATTTCCTCAGTTGTTACTGCAAGCTGGAACGCAAGCTTCAACAGCGGGAAGGTTGCGCATGTTAGGATAGATTACAATGCTACCACCAAGAACCTCAGCGTGATTTGGAGATATGAGGAAGACCCTGATCACAATGTGGGAAGATCTTCTCTTTCTTATGTTGTTGACCTAAGAAAGGTTCTCCCCGAGCAGGTTACTACTGGATTCTCAGCTGCTACCGGCCTTCTCAATCAGCGCCACGTCATATATTCATGGGATTTCACTTCAAGTTTGGATTCAGATAGCAAAAAGAAGGGAATTTGGAGGCCAATTCTGATTGCTGTTGCAGTTACTTCTGTCATGTTGGTCCTCGGCGTAGCCATATGGTGGTTTGTGACGAGTCAGACGAGTAGTGCCAGTACCAGAACTGGTGGAGCTGGAAATACCTCCAATCATGTGCCCTCTACACATAATCTTCAGAGCTTTTCCTTGCCAAAAGAATTTTCTTACCAAGAATTAGTTGAAGCCACCAACGGCTTTGCTGACGAAAACAGGCTAGGCCAAGGAGCGTCTGCGCATGTTTATAAAGGAACATTAAAAGATCTAGCCTTCCCGGTTGCTGTCAAGAAATTCTTCGCTGAGTCTGAACAGTATGAGAGCCTTTTCATCAACGAAGTCACAGTAATAAGGCGCGTAATGCATCGAAACTTGGTGCAATTCGTTGGATGGTGTTATGAGCGGGCCGAATGCTTCCTTGTTTACGCATACGTGCCTAACGGTAGCCTCGACATGCATTTATTTGGCCCTAGAACAACGTTGCAATGGGACCGGAGGTATGACATAGCGATAGGATTGGCCTTGGCGCTTCATTACCTACACGAAGGCGCAGAGCAGTGTGTCCTTCACAGGGATATCAAAGCAGCTAATATATTGCTGGACGACGATTTCAAAACTAAGCTTGGTGATTTTGGGATTGCAAAGCTCGTGGATCCCCAGTCCCGGTCCAAGACCCATCACACTACTAGACTGGCAGGAACTTACGGCTACATTGCCCCCGAATATTTAAATGAAGGGAGGGCCAGCAAAGAATCGGACATGTTTAGTTTTGGCGTTGTGGCCTTGGAAATTGCTTGTGGAAGGAGGCCTTACCTGCAGGGTGGAGGCTTCCGTGGGCCGCTTTATGAGTGGGTTTGGCAACTACAGGTTTCGGGAAATCTGCTCGGTGCAGCGGATGAGGCGTTGCGAATGGATTTTGATCAGAATGAAATGAAACGCTTGTTAATGGTGGGATTATGGTGCACTCACTACAACAAGGAGAGACGGCCAAAAGCAGGGGAAGTGGTGAAGGTCCTTCTGCTTGAAGCACCACTGCCTGAGCTTCCAGAAGACCGACCTCACCATCCTCCGCCGTTTCATCCTCTTCAACAAGTAGCTGAATCGGAATCTCATGTATCTATAACTTCGAGCTTCAACACCTCGGGTCGTTAAAGTAGTACGATCACCAAGCTACATCTATGCGTAATATCTTCAAGACCCCTACCTGTTATTTTTATTTTTTTATTTTTTATTTTTTTATTCCGTCTTCTTCCCCTCAAAGGACTGCCTTGCATCATGCTGCAAAGTTGTATGATATCGGGTGTATAATGTCTGAGTTAGTATCTTGTTTTTGGTGTCAGTAATAATTTTCTATTGGTTCGTCATGAGTCTGCCCGTACAGGACTAACTAATTTTTTTTTCTTTTTATGAAAAAACAAATTGCATCAGCTTTGTAAGAATAAAATTGTAGACATCGAAATTTAAGCGAAATAAATATTCACCAGTACGTTAAATTGTGATTCGCCAGAACTTATGTGGCTCGTACCATGTACAACAAGCATATGTGTCGATTCATCCACCATCAAAGCCAAAGTTCACTTACCACTTGATACTACTGGTGGTCCCGATTTGTTCAAGATCAATTCGACAACTCCTGAAGAAATCACAAGCCTGATTCAAGTTCAAGTGTTCACCACCCTTGAATCAAATTCTACTTTGGAGATGGAATAAAAGGATCAAGCCTTGTACTAAGCTTTGCACTTTCCTGAGTTGCGATCCTCGGGAAAATTTGATCTGAAACAGCGTCTTGAATGATTCCAAGCGCTCTAGCATCCTTGACTACATTTTCTCGCATCAGCTTATTCTCCACCTCTGTGAGCTCCTCCCCCTTCTTCATCGGAGTATCGTAACCCTTTTCAACTAGATTCCACAATTTGTGTGAACGAAAAATGGTCTTCATTTTAATTTGCCAGAAATTAAAATTCTCGCCATTGAAGACTAGCGCTTTGAGTTCTCCTCCTCCAGATCCAGCCATGTTATACTAGATCACATATACAGACTCGAATCATTGCAATAAGGTTTTGCTGTGAATTCGAGCTCGATCCTCAACATACATGACGCCCAGAAATTTAGACCCAACCTGGCTCTGAGGCCATGTTAGTGAATTAGATTCAAACAGAGAATGATGATGATAATTATGAAGGAATACTCAGAAAGCTTGAAGAAAGAAGAAGAGGAATTCTGATAAAAAATCATAAAGAATGTGACTCAGCAATATGTTCCTTAAAATTCGGCACATTGACACACACTCTCTCTCTCTTCTCTCATTCTCCCCAAGCTCCTTCTCTGTCTCATTTCTATTCCTCTCCCTCACAGTTCTCTCCTTCTTCCTCTTGCTACACCCAACCCTCCCCGAGGGTAGCTTACACATCCGCACACCCATGCAACCACCTGCACGGCGATAACGACGGCAACACCACCATGATTAGCTCTATTTCTCTCTTTTTCCATCTCTCCCTCTCATCCGTGCCCTCCCTTCTCTCCCTCTCATCCGTGCCCTCACCATCATACCACATAACAACAACTAAACACCATCACCATCACCCATGCGAACTAAGATTCGAAGAAAGAATAGAAAACTTCATTTCAATCCCTAAATAAGATTGCTTTTTCAATAATACCGTATGCAAGATTAAAAACTAAAAATAGTCCTCCATGTCAGATTATAGTATTCCATGTCACATTTAATCGTTTTTTAATAAATTTATTGCGTTTTTAGTTTCCCAATTTACCCTTGTTACTCTCTTAAAACCAATTAGAGAAACAAATATATAATTAATTTTTCAAGAATGCTTAATTAACTAGATCCATAATTAACATGTTCATTATAACAATAACATTACCATAAACCTCCATGTGTTATTCCAATCAAAGAACCCAGAAAACTCAGAAACCATGATCAAACAAAAAAAGCCAGAAAACTTAGAAACCAAAAATCTCGTTGTATTCGGAAGAAAGAAGAAAAAGGGACTTTTAGATGCCAAATTGACGGTGAATCCAGAGATAAATGAAAAAAAAAAATACAAATACAGAAATTAGAATGTGAAATCACAACCTAATTGACCGTACCGAATTAATCGAACATACACTATATAGTACCTAACAGACCGTACCGAATGTATAAGACCTAATTGATAGTACCTAAATGATTTAAGTACATTCATATAGGTACTATGATTTAGGTGCATTCATGTAGGTACTATGATTTAGGTGCATTCAAATAGATACTATAATTACATATTTAGGTGCATTTGACTAGATACTGTGATTTAGGTGCATTGAGATAGGTACCATGGTTTAGGTGCATTTGACTTGGTACTATGATTTATGTGCATTTGACTTGGTACTATGATTTATGTGCATACTATGATTTATGTGCATTCGACTAGGTTCTATGATTTAAGCACATTAAGACATGGTTTAAGTGCATTCGATTATGTATAATATATGATTTGGCTATTTTTATTTCCTCTATGCTTTGAATGGTGATAATGAATAATTTGAATTAGGTATTTGTTAATTCTTCTAACGTATCACTGATATTTTTTTTAATTATGTTTTAGAAAGTCAAACAATAATGAATGCCAAAAAATGTGGAGCAAATTAAAATCAAATATTTAATAGGGGCATTATAGGACCCCAAAAAATGCATTAAATATTTAAAAACAAGAATATATGAATTTTAATATTTATGTTGACATGGAAATTTAGTCAAAGGACTTAAATGAATATATAATCTAACATAAGGTTTTAATTGAATTTCAATCTTTATCAAGGATTAAAATTGAGAAACCCAAGAAAGAACCCCACAAACCCTTCTCTTCTTTTCGGTCGGTACTGTTCATCATCTTCTCTGACGTGTTTCGTGTTTTTCCGACGTTGGTAAGCTTCTAGAAACCCTTGGGGTTACGTTTTAAGGTTAGATCGAAGGTTGTTTTAAGTGGTATATATGTGTGAACCGCATAAAATAGCTTGGAGTAGCTTTTCCAAATTTTCCCGCGAGCACCGCCCTTTTGAGGCAATTTCCTGCCAAACCACCCCAAGTTGGTCGCCGTGCAAGGTATCAATATCTTCGTCTCGCTGAGTACTACAACATTCCTTTTTGTTTCACCCAATTTCATGAAGTATTGAAGAAGTTATATCCATTTGAATCTTACCCAGTTTCCGGCGACCTCCGTGGCTTTCGAGGCGTTTCCGGTCAAACAACGGCGAGTTAGACGTCGTGCGAGGTACCATTCTCTTTGTCTCTTCGAGAACTACGATTTTTGTTTTTGAATCACTCGATTTCGTTGAATATTGACAAAGTTATGGAAGTTCAAAATTTGTCTAAATTCCGGCCGAATTCCGACCTCCTTCCCTGGCGAGAGCAAGTGAACCCAGCCCTTCGGGCCGTTTTTAGAACTCGGGCCTTAGGCCCGTTTGAAAACCCAGCCCAACCCTTTAATTTAAATTGTTTTGTTTAATGTAGTTTAGTAAACTAAAGGCCCTTTGGGCCGTACCAAAATTAGGGCTTTAGGCCCGTTGAGTTAAACCCAAAACCCTTTTATAACTTAGGCCTTCGGGCCATTCCTGCCGAGCCCAACCCAACCTTCTTTTATTTTATTTTGTTTTTAGTTATTTTTTTATTATTTGTTTTAAAGGCCTTGGGCCTCATCTGTGAAGGCCCTAAATCCAAACCCATTTTCCTTTTAAAACCCATGCCCAAACCCAACTATTTACCCTAGGCCCTTTTATCAACCCAATTCCCTAACCCATTAACCCTTTATCCTAAACCTAAACCCTAAACCCTAACCGGTCCAAACTTTTTGGGGAATATTACGTTAGGGAATATTTCATTCCATTAGAGAATATTCTTATATTCTCTTGAATATTCTTATGTTGACGTTTACGAAATTTATCTGGGACCCTTCTTAGGATAATTCAACGTCCTTAATTCGTTTTCGACATCCGTTTTTCCAAATTCAATTGTTATAATATAGTTTTATTAATTGTACCCTTTATGTGCTTAGGGGCAATTTATTGCGGCGTTCTACCTCCGCTAGTTGTGTGGCTCTTCGACGGCTAAGTACTGTGAGTGGACCCCTTCTAAAAATGCATGTTTTGATAATAGAAATACATACATGAAAAGCATGATTTAATGATTATGTTCTATGAAACGCTTTGAGATAACATGCTTACTAAGGCTAGATTGAATTACTATTATTTTTCCTATAACCAGTGTTCTTATAGAATATCTGATGGATGACGATATGATATTTAGAACATGTTTCGAACACCTCTTTATAGTATAGATGATGAATGACTTTATACTATGAAGTTGCTTTTCAGTATATATATGTTCAATGGTTTTGTACTTACCTAGTGGTCCTTATTCCGCTACCGGACGTAGGGATAGATTCCGGTCCGTCCCTGTTTGGTGTTGGCATAGGGCCTGAAGTGTGTTTCTTCTGGCTATTTAGCACAGGGACGGGGAGCCGGCATGGGGCTTGGGGGTAATTTTCCTCTGACTGTCTGCTCAGAGATGGAGAGCTGGCATGAGGCCTGAAGTGTTATTGGACATTCACTAGTGATTACGATATATATACAAGTTATGATTTGAGGCATTGCACGGCATGCTAGGTTTTGGAAAACCTATGTTTATCATGATATATGTGTTTTCAAAAAACCTGGGAGTTAGTATGTTGATAACTGTTTTATTATATATATATCAACTTGGTCCACTCATGTTTGTTTTGCGCCCCCTTCAGGACTTAGAATTGAGGCATACAATCCCGGCGTCCAGGCACTTCAACATCGGCATCTTCGAGTCCTCTCGGTGTAGGACCCACTCCTTTGTTCATTTAAATTTTATATTATTTCTTTTAATGTTCTAGATTAGATGTGTGCTCTGAACACGTTCCTTAACTGCATATTCTTTATTCTTTTATATTTATAAGTCTTATCTATCCCTTGTTTTCAGCATTTGCACTCAATAAATGGCTTTCATCACCTTCGGGTATCGGCCAACACGTACCTATCCTGGTGTTTGGGGAATATCGAGATCGAGGCGTGTCAAATTACATTTTAATCACATAAGCTCTGCTTATGAGCTGAAGCATTACACTAATTAAAACTTGTAATCTTCTTCACATCAGTTCACCAATTTACACATTAACAAAACAATCAAGGAAACTTGGGAAATACATAAGAAGGGGCTTAGAATTTGTGTTTTATATTAAAAGTTATATCCAAGCCTTGGAAAAATCTACTAAAAATGTTGCTGCCCTTCAAGCGCATTTGAGAGATTCTATTTCTTGAACGAGACGTATACTATATAAGTCGGCAGTGTTGTGTTGTGGGGATTCGTTAATATCGATGTATTGACAGTACCGTTGACATTGCTAGAAGTAACAATTCTTCGGTATTATTTGGAAGAGAATCCTCTTATTGCTCTCTCTTTCGTCAGTTGACTTTTATCTCAATTTTGCATTGAAAACACGTCTGTCCAAGTTTGCTTATTGAAAGTGTGGCCAATCCAGTCCAGCTGCCGCTTCTCGAACATTGGATCAATCGTCCATGGCAAAGAACATTGTACATTTCTGGTGGAGATTATTTATGATTTATTTTTATGCGTCGTTACAAATTTTTTGTCATGTTTAGATCTCAAATTTGTTGAGAAACATAACGAAAAATGTCTCTTGTCTCTCTTAAACCTTCATTAAAAACAATGAGCTAGACTGTTTCTTCAGTCATTAGTTTAATGATTCAACTTCGTCATCATCGTGCATACCTTGTAGCCATGAAACAGATTGATATCCTCGTAACACACAGCTGATGGCTAACAGTATATATGTTCATAGAAACCCAACATTTGATATCAAAGTCTTCGGATGCATTTGTCGAGTGGATCAATGATTTCTCTTGTGTAATTCGAAAGGCCAGTCATGTGTTCAGAATTGAAACACAAAATTTTCTGTCGAATTTATGCGAAAAGTTATTGAAATGTATCAAAGAAGGCTGTCAAATTTTAGTCTCTTGAAGATTTTCGTCATCATCAATTGTTTCCTTTCCTTGACCTTTGCCCATCCACTTTCCTTCAACATCACTCACTTCTATCCCGGAACAAACAACGACACTATTTCCTATGGAGGTGACGCTGTGCCTTCTTCGTCGGGAGTGATTGAACTCAACATAGTCACAGAACTATTCCGCACTGGCCGGGCCACGTATGCAAAGCCTCTGCACCTATGGGACAAGGCTAAGGGGACACTCTCTGACTTCACTACTAATTTCTACTTCACAATCGACACTCTTAACAACACCAACTTCGCTGATGGACTTGTCTTTTTCCTTGCCCCAGTTCACTTCCCAATCCCGCCAGACTCTGCTGGTTGTGATCTCGGACTATTTAACACCACCTCTCGTTTCGCCAAGTCCACTAACCAGCTCGTAACGGTGGAGTTTGACACTTACACGAACCCATGGGATCCTCCAGGGTCACACGTAGGGATCAATATAAACGAAATTTCCTCAGTTGTTACTGCAAGCTGGAACGCAAGCTTCAACAGCGGGAAGGTTGCGCATGTTAGGATAGATTACAATGCTACCACCAAGAACCTCAGCGTGTTTTGGAGATATGAGGAAGACCCTGATCACAATGTGGGAAGATCTTCTCTTTCTTATGTTGTTGACCTAAGAAAGGTTCTCCCCGAGCAGGTTACTACTGGATTCTCAGCTGCTACCGGCCTTCTCAATCAGCGCCATGTCATATATTCATGGGATTTCACTTCAAGTTTGGATTCAGATAGCAAAAAGAAGGGAATTTGGAGGCCAATTCTGATTGCTGTTGCAGTTACTTCTGTCATGTTGGTCCTCGGCGTAGCCATATGGTGGTTTGTGACGAGTCAGACGAGTAGTGCCAGTACCAGAACTGGTGGAGCTGGAAATACCTCCAATCATGTGCCCTCTACACATAATCTTCAGAGCTTTTCCTTGCCAAAAGAATTTTCTTACCAAGAATTAGTTGAAGCCACCAACGGCTTTGCTGACGAAAACAGGCTAGGCCAAGGAGCGTCTGCGCATGTTTATAAAGGAACATTAAAAGATCTAGCCTTCCCGGTTGCTGTCAAGAAATTCTTCGCTGAGTCTGAACAGTATGAGAGCCTTTTCATCAACGAAGTCACAGTAATAAGGCGCGTAATGCATCGAAACTTGGTGCAATTCGTTGGATGGTGTTATGAGCGGGCCGAATGCTTCCTTGTTTACGCATACATGCCTAACGGTAGCCTCGACATGCATCTATTTGGCCCTAGAACAACGTTGCAATGGGACCGGAGGTATGACATAGCGATAGGATTGGCCTTGGCGCTTCATTACCTACACGAAGGCGCAGAGCAGTGTGTCCTTCACAGGGATATCAAAGCAGCTAATATATTGTTGGACAATGATTTTAAAACTAAGCTTGGTGATTTTGGGGTTGCGAAGCTTGTAGATCCCCAGTCCCGGTCCAGGACCCATCACACTACTAGAGTGGCAGGTACTCACGGCTACATTGCCCCCGAATACGCAAATGAAGGGAGGGCCAGCAAAGAATCGGACATGTTTAGTTTTGGCGTTGTGGCCTTGGAAATTGCTTGTGGAAGGAAGCCTTACCTGCAGGGTGAAAGCTTCCGAGGGCCGCTTTATGAGTGGGTTTGGCAACTATATGTTGCGGAAAATCTACTCGGTGCAGCGGATGAAGCGTTGCGAATGGATTTTGATCAGGATGAAATGGAACGCTTGTTAATGGTGGGATTATGGTGCACTCACTACAACAAGGAGAGAAGGCCAAAAGCAGAGGAAGTGGTGAAGGTCCTTCAGCTTGATGCACCCCTGCCTGAGCTTCCAGAAGACCGACCTCACCATCCTCTGCCGTTTCATCCTCTTCAACAAGTAGCTGAATCGGAATCTCATGTATCTATAACTTCGAGCTTCAACACCTCGGGTCGTTAAAGAAGTACGATCACCAAGCTACATCCATGCGTAATATCTTCAAGACCCCTACTTGTTTTGTTTTGTTTTTTCGTTTTTTTTTTTCCGTCTTCTTCCCCTCAAAGGACTGCCTTACATCATGCTGCAAAGTTGTATGATATCGGGTGTATAATGTCTGAGTTAGTATCTTGTTTTTGGTGTCAGTAATAATTTTCTATTGGTTCGTCATGATTCTGCCCGTACAGGACTAATTAAATTTTTTTCTTTTTATGAAATAACAAATTGCATCAGCTGTGTAAGAATAAAACTGTAAACATTGAAATTTAAGCGAAATAAATATTCACCAATACGTTAAATTGTGATTCGCCAGAACTCATGTGGCTCACACCATGTACAACAAGCATACGTGTTGATTCATCCACCATCAAAGCCAAAGTTCACTTACCACTTGACACTACTCGTGGTCCTGATTTGTTCAAGATCAATTCGACAACTCTTGAAGAAATCACAAGCCTGATTCAAGTTCAAGTGTTCACTACCCTTGAATCAAATTCTACTTTGGAGATGGAATAAAAGGATCAAGCCTTGTACTAAGAGATTGTAACCCTAATTGTTCTCACTAATACAAATCCTTTCTTTTATACACATGTTCTTGTTACATTCGTTGCAAGAAAATTTCATATTTACAAAAATTGTAGAATATATTCTTCATTCACCAAAATGTATAGGGGCTTGAATTTCGTAATGATTGGTGTTTTCGATCTTTGATTAATTCAATGACTCGTCATCGTCATCGTCAATTCGTCATCGTCCATACCTTGAAGCTAGCTATGAAACAAATTGATATACCCGAACTCCGAAACGCGCCTCCGACTTATAGTTCATGTCGCATGCAAGTAATAGAATAGTGCAGCAACTTTCTCTTAGATTTTTCCTAGGCTGGGATGCAACTGTTACGAAAGAAACACATACCTTAATCCTATATCATATTGTTTGGGCCCGATTTTACACTATCGGTCTAACCAATCGAGACCGTAAAATGAGTAAAATTCTGAGTCATTGGATTGGAAGAAGATTGAGATAATTGATAGATAATATTATGATTTTGATAATCATGATGTTATCTGGGGAATTCTAGAGAAAATTATTTCTAAGGTGTAGAGATAATTAAGGAGTCCTAAAGATTGAATGCTATCGGGTTGGAAGATCGAAGAAAGAGCATGTGGCATGCATGGCTGCACACGAGCAAATAGGTGGTGATAGAGCTTTTGCCTATCATGAGATAAGGAAATGACCCCGTGGAATGCATCCAAAAGTTAAGAAGGGAAAAACATGGGTTTTTGAATAATAGTGACAATTAAAAATGAATTTAATACTCATGGGGTCAGGATGCATGCGACATTTTTGGTAAAAGATGATGGCTTAATGTGATGATGAGAGCCTAGGAAAGCTAGGTTTTTTGGTGATGTGATGATGTGGTAGGAAACCTAGGTAAACTAGGCCTTTTTGCATGGTGATGGGTGTTGTCATATGAGTTTAAAGTGATAAGAATTGAAGATGGAATCACAGTATGCTTGCCGTGTGAAAGGGTTTCAAAGGGACATCTGTTGCTCCTCTAGTAAAAGTCTGCAGGCATAAGCAAACTAAGAAGATTTTTGCCGAAATATATTAAAGATAATATCAGTTGTTTTGATATTGTTTTTGGAGTATATTCGGGAAAGGACTCTTTTGGATTGGCGGTCAAGGAAACTTGGCTATAAATACAAAGGGGCAAACAACGAAAAAGCTCTCGAATTCAACACACAAACCTGCCATGCGCAAACTCTCTCAACAACCTTGAGATTTTTATTTTCTTTTTCCGCCAACACATCTTCAGTTTGGATAAACAACACTGTGAAGGCAACCGGTGATACCTTCAGTTTGGATAAACAGCACTATCGCCGTAGAACTAGCTGACCGCGAAACACCTTCAATTTGGATAAACAGCACTGCGTCGAGGCTGACTGGTTATCTATCCAAGTCTCGGTCGAGAAAGACTTGCGGGTCTTTGTTGACAGAGGTCATCTCATTAGCCTTCTCGGCAAAGTGAGGTGTTACAGTTTACTAGGGCTCGGCACATTGAACGCCGAGTTGTTTTATGATCGGATACTCACAAGTAAGCTTAAGAGTTCGGCATTCTGACGGCCGAACCACATTCACAATTAAGACATATATCTGTTTTGAGTATCTGTGCCCCTATACTCTGGTGTTGATTCGGCGTGCTTATACCCTTACGAATATAATCACTGTGACTGAATCTGGTGCCGACGATTTGTGAACTTCGCAAAATTAGCAGCCTTGTCTTTAGGCTTTAGAATCCAAAGGCCTAGATGTGTTCCTTCCTCGGTCACAATCGCAAGACGCAGAAGTCAGCAGCTCGCCCAATGCTACGCAACATCAACATATTTTACTCCCCGGCCGAGCTCGGCTGACGAGTTGGCACGCCCCGCACACAACCGAATGACGTAGTTAGCTCATTAGTTACTCGACCTGCGCACCACGTAGGCTTGGTAGTTTTTAGGATCAACACATATATTTCTCAACTTATGTAACTATGTCGATCGGTCTGCCACTCTTCACCAAACACTAAAAAGCCTTGCCTTCACAAATTAAAAACACCGGAAAAATAATCTGCAGACTTTCTTCGATCTGTTGCACAAAGTTAGGATGTCTCTAAGCAGGAAGGTAACATTTTGTGTTCCTCAGTACTACTTTAATAATTCCTACCTTTATCTCTTCGTTTTCATCGTTTTTCTCTCTCCGATTGCTCTTCCAAATTTCACGCATGCACTTTCATTCACCATATCGGGATACACCTCTCACAAAAACTTGGTCTATGAAGGTGATGCGAGGGATACATTAGAAGCAATTGTCGAATTCAACCAAGTTAATGAATTATTTCGCGTAGGACGGTGTACATATAGAAAACCTTTTCACCTTTGGAACTCTAGAACAAGGACACTGACAGATTTCACAACGCATTTCATTTTCAAGATCGATAATCATAATCACAGCACCAAGTTTAGTGATGGATTTGCCTTTTCCTAGCTCCTGTTGGCTTTCCAATTCCACCTGAGTCTGCCGGGGGTGGTTTAGGATTATTCAACACCACCACGAATTTCGCAGAATCGAAAAACAACATTGTCACGGTTGAGTTTGATACTTTATCAAACGAAGAATGGGATCCACCAGGATCACATGTTGGGATCAATGTGAATCAAGTCTCCTCAGTTGTCAATGCCAGTTGGGATATTAGCAGCAGTAATGGAAGAATGCCTGAAGTATGGATATTTTACATATCTAAAACCAAAACTCTCTCAGTGGTTTGGTCCTACGAGGGATACCCGAGTCCTCTTTACTTTGTGTTTAGACCTTCCCCTTCTTATCATATTGACTTACGAAATGTTCTCCCTGAATGGGTTACAATTGGTTTTTCAGCTGTCACTGGATTATACCCTGAGAGGCATCTTTTATATTCATGGGATTTAAGTACAAGTCTGTTTTCCTATGATCAAAGTACCAAAACGAAGGAAAGAAGGACAATCACTTTCTGGATTGCATTCGTTGTAATTTCCTTTTTCCTTTTCATGCTTGGTATGTTCGTACATTGGTTGCTGGTTGTGAGGAAACAGAGAAACAAGACTAAAGGGCACGAAAAGTACTCCAAATTGGTGTCTTCTATGAATTCGGATCTTCAGAGACTAGCGTTGCCAAAACGATTTTTTTACCAAGAACTAGTTGCAGCCACCAATGGGTTTGCAAGTGACAAAAGGCTTGGTCGCGGAGGGTCAGGACAGGTTTATAAAGGAACTATAAGAGACCTAGGCTGCAAGGTTGCTGTGAAGAGAATCTTCACGGAATCTGAGCACTACGAGGGAGTTTTTTTTCAATGAAGTGAAGATAATAAGTCGGTTGATACATAGAAACCTGGTGCAATTCATCGGATGGTGTCATGAGCAAGGCGAATGCCTACTTGTTTATTCATACGCCAAACGGCAGCCTTGATACGCATCTATTGGGCTCGAAAACAACACTGCAATGGGATTTCAGGTACAAGATAGCTTTAGGCTTGGCTTCCGCTCTTCATTATCTAGATGAAGGTGCAGAGCAGTGCGTTCTTCATAGGGATATCAAATCAGCTAATGTCTTGTTAGACAAAGATTTCAGTGCTAAGCTTGGGGATTTTGGGATTGCCAAGCTCGTGGATCCCCGGTTCAAGACTCAGACAACAGGGGTGGTAGGGACTTTTGGATACATTGCCCCTGAATATGCAGACGGAGGGAGAGCCAGTAAGGTTTGGCAACTCTACCTTGCTGGAAATCTTCTATGTGTAGCTGATGAAAGATTGGAAGTGGATTTTGACCGAAACGAAATGTAATGCTTGTTAGTTGTTGGATTATGGTGCACCCAGCCCAACAGCGAGGGAAGGCCAAAAGCCGGAGGAGTGATGAAGGTTCTTCAGATCGAAGCACCATTTCCGGAACTTCCACCTGACATGCATGACATTCCACTCCTGCCTCAGCACAAGTTGGTTCCTCTCAGTGATCTTTAGCGTCTAGTTTCTAACCAGCGGGTCGTCAAATTTAGAACCGCCAAGCTACATCGATGTGCAATATCATCTGAATCTTTTTTGTTTTCTTGTCGTTTTAGAATTAAGGAAGTGCATTTGATAGCTCGAGATAAAATTGTTGGAAGCGAATTATCTGCGATGACCAAGTTACATGGCTAATAGTTTGATGCTTTTCAATGTATAATGTCTGAATTTTTCATCTTAGTTTTAGGGTTCTAGTACTTTTTTTGTGTTTTCGACGCGCTTTCGTGTATATGTATTGGGCTATTAATTTTGTTAGTTGAATAACATAGCTTAGTCCCATAAATATGTTTCTAAAATCTCAAACAGTTTTGACGTGAATGATATATATTGGCGACGTTCTCTTCTTTTGAAGTTTCTGTAATACAAAGAACGGAACAGTCGAGATGAACTTTGGGAATAAAAAATATTAGACAAAGAACGAGTCATGAAATTGTGTCGGAACAAAGAGTGTTTTGCTCTCTATGAATATAGCTTGGGAGTTTAGTATGAAAAAACAAGTTAGTCAAAATATCGTAGTTTTCAGTCTCGGCATTCTTGTTTCTTCGTTCGCACGTTAATAAAATAATATTTGTAGTTTGTAATTCATTCATTCGTCTGTTTATTATGCGTCTCTTATTTTCGATGCAGCTGATGAGAGATTGGAAATGTGTTTTGATCAAAATGAAATGGAATGCTTGTTTACAGTGGGATTGTAGTGTACTCATCCAAACAGAAATGGAATGCTCTGATACCATATTAACAGTAATACAGAGAAGCACAGAAATGCAGAAAAGCATGTATCGAAGAAGAAGAGCAAGAAGAGAATATCAGAGAGAGGGAGAGAGAGAGATAAGTGACTACATTGATACTGAATTAATTTTTACAACTATGAGAATACAGTTTATATAGCTATTATGACTAACTTGCAACCTAAGCTATTTAACTAACTAATTTGATAACAACCTAACTAACTATTGCTGAGCTGGAATGATATATTCAACAATGATAAGGTTCTTCAGCTCGAAACACCATTGCCGAAACTTTCACTTGACAGGCATATGATCATCTCCCGCCTCAAGGCCCTAAAACTCAACGACCTGGTGCTTCTTCGCCGGCATGCTTAGCTTGTAGCTTCGTTACTGTGGGTCGTTAAAGTAGTACAGCCACCAACCTGCATCCATGTAAAATATATCAGAGCCTTTATTCTTTCTTCCTAAATCTGTTACGTTATATCCGGTTACACTGCTCTAGATTAGCACTAATTAAACATTTTGATCCAACCCAAATCCCGGAAATTCACTAAAAAAACATATATAGAATTTCAAAGCTGCCTAGTTAGAACAACAACAAAGACTTACCCACCAAGTGAAGTCGGCTATATGAATCTAAAACGCCACAACGCTCATTTTTGTGCCAAGTCTTCTGAAAGCTGCCCTTAAAGACCAAATAATTAATCTAGACTAATGTTGCCTTGAAAGCTCAAGTATAAAGTTTCTGTACTAGTTTAAACAAAATTGTATAAAATTCCTCCGATCCAATTTCGCAAAGCAAACTTTACCAGCAGAGAGTGACCTTGTCAAAGTCTTCCAGCTACCGATGAGGTACTGCCAAAACAGATGCCGTACGTTAAATCCTCGCCGGCCAGACTTTTTCGATACTTTTCAGTTTGTTTAACATCTTAACAGATGAGAATCTTGTAAGTAAATTGTGCAACGGAAAAACTTATTCACAGTTATCAACTTAACCACTTACCTGTGGAAGACATCGTCTCAGAGAACTAGGATAAAAAACTGAAGTTCTTCTGCAACTCTACACAACTGAAAACTGAAGTTCTTCTGCAACTCTACACAACTGAAAGAAGGCTCGCTCAATGGGGCTTGAGTTTTCTGTAAACTTGCGTGTTCTGTGAGAGAGCAGGGACCTCAATTTTATACTGCATACGATGGAATTCAACAAGGATCCCTCCCATTAAGTGATCCTTATCAAAGAATAGCCTTATCACCGTGAAACACTTATGCATTATATCAGCTAGAAGAGTTCTAGTTTTATCGAGAATGTATCTGACTTGAAACTTTAAGTAATACAACTCCTGATAAGTCTACCACAAGTGTCAATCCTAATCTCCTTATCATTCCAAAAGTCTTTAATCAAATCACCAAGTGTTTGCTCTCATATAGAACTTACATTCTCCCACTAGAGCAAATACTTTGTCAACTTGTATAGTTTATACTTAACATGGAATGAATCTGAATTGGCGATGAGATTAGTACTTGACATTTTCTCGATTTACCACTCTCTGTCATTAGCAAGTATTCATGAGAACTATAGGGCAACACACTCAACTCTCAAAGAGTACCGTCCCCATAATTACTTACAATGAAACTAACCAACACATGAGACTCCAACAAGATATACAAACAATGTAAGACATGACTGGATATGTATTTGTAATATGTCAAACATCTGGATATGTATTTGTAATATGTCAAACATCTGGTCCCCTTCAGGATTGAAAACAATCCCAATGCTTTTGAACGAAGCCCTTAGGTTGTTTTTCCTTCATAATAATTCAAGATCATTAATCGTCATGCGTAAAAACATACATGCATTATCATAACTATATGCTGTATACTTTTTGGGAACTTTAATAGCCTTACAACATTTTCTTTATTAGCTAAGAAGCCTTTATTATTAATACTCGAATACAACTTCCAGAACATGAACTGCAACTGAAGAATACTACCATTTAAAATAAACCTGATATGCAGCTCCCACTGATTTCCTGCATTAGTTTGCTCCCATTGGTTTCCTGCATGAGTTTGCTGCGTCAAAATCACCCAATACCCCCATGCTCGTGACATGCTTCTTGAAAACTGCCATGGGAACAGCCTTATTCAATGGATGAACAATCATTTAATTAGTCTCCAATTAATCAATCTTGACCAAACTAGCTACCACTTTTTCTCAAGAAATGAGATACTTCATATCCAAGTTCCTTGTTGCATTTTACCTTTTATTATTCTAAGTGAAAAATATAGCTACTCTGTTGTCAAATAAATCTGTATAGGTCTCAAGATTGAGTCCACCTCTTGTAGTCCTGTTATGAAATTCTTCAACCAAATGGCTAGATCATAGTTTCATAATAAGACAAGTATTCTGCAAACATAGTTGAATCAGCCAGAGTCTGTTGTTTTACACTCTTCCAAGATACTGCTCCACATGCCATTAAGAAAACACAACCCCATGTTGATTTCATATCATCTGGACAACCCGCAAAATCTAAGTCATCGTAACCTTCTAAAACCATGTTTTATGTCATTATGTAGACTAACATATGATCTTTAATTAGTCCTATGTCATTATGTAGACTAACGTATGATCTTTAGTTCTCTAAAGATATCTCAGCACTCTTTTTGCTGCGTTCTAGTTAGCCTCTCAAGCATTGGATTGGAACCTACCAAGCACTGAAATAGTGGAGGCTAAATCAGGCCTTGTGCACACTTGTGCATACATCAAACTCCCAACCCAGGATGCATATTGCTTATCTTCCTTCATCTTTCTCTCCAAGTCTGTTTTGGGACACTATAGTTCACTCAATATATCACCCTTTGATATGGGCATTTCTATAGTCTCACATGAAGACATACTAAATGTTTTCTATGTATGCTCTTTATGACAAAACCCAGCAACCCTCTTATTCTCTCTCTTTTGATCTCAATCCCTAGGACATAAGTGTCATCTCCCAGGTCTTTCATCTTGAAGTATCTTTGCAAGAAAACTTTGGTTTCATCCAACAAGCTATGACTATTTGTGGTGAGCAATATATCATTCACATAAAGAACTAGAATGATAAAATTACTCCCACTGAATCTCAAATAAACACAATTTGTTTGATAAGTTCTCTATGAAACATTCTCTTTCACAACTCGATGAAATTTTAGGTACCATTGTCTTGATGTCTGCTTTAATTCAATTGTCTATTTTTGGACTCGAGATGACTTGTTTGAAAATCCCAGGATCACTAACCTCTGATAAATCAAAATATTTCTTTACCAAATACACAAAATATGATGAGAATGTTGACTTTCTTACCCTATTTGATTTCCTCAAAACGGTGGAACATTACCAACTGCCAAAACTGGTGACTCCAGTCGGTGGTTACTGCCATTCACAGCTGCTTCATCCACGCGTCCTTGCTGATTTCCTGCATGTGGTTCACCGTCTAACAACACCTCAATTTCAGTGTCATGCTTCAGTCGGTGGTCATTGCCACTTGAAGCTCATGCCTCCATGTGCCTTGTATGATGATGAGTTTGCTGCTCAACATGCAACATCATATCATTTTGCCATGCTGAAAATTGCAATCATCTTTGCCCTCATTTTCTTCCACTTGACTTGGAGGTTCAACCACTATTGCTACAGTCGGTGTTGGCTCAATATTAATCCTCATTTGGCCATTTTAGTATTAATCTCCATTTGACCATCTTCTTCAAATATGAAATTTTCGGTTCTTGTACTTGCATGATCGTCCATCTCTTTCCATAAACAACTTGGTAGATTTGACACGCTTGACCCCAACATCCCTAAACACCAGGGTAGGCACGTGCTGGTCGACACCCGAAAGTGACGTAGCCATACTAACATGCATGAGAACTATAATGAATATGCAATTATGGAACGTGCTCAGAGCATACAACTAATCTAGAACATTTAAGAAGGAATATTATACAAACGTACGAATGAAGGAAAAGGGTCCTACACCGAGAGGACTAGAAGATACTGATGCAGGAGTGCCTTGACACCGGGATTGTACGCATCGATTCTAAGTCATGAGGGGGCGTAAAACATAACATAAGTGGACCAAGTTGATATTTATAAGTAGCACTAAAACAGTTATTCATCAACGTACTAACCCCCAAAGTTTATGAAAACTCATCTAGCATAATAAGTAATAGGTTTTCCAAAAACCCTAGCATGCCATAAAACTTTATAAAACATATATTATATATAGTGTGCTTAGTAGTGGTATCAAAAATCGCCCAAAGGCAGTATCATTCACCCGTAGGCCCTACATCACCCGACTGAAGCCATATAATGATATCATTCCCCATAAGCAGGACTAAATCTTCATTCGCCTGAAGACAATATCATTCGCCCGTAGGCAGATCGTATGAGTAACCACTAAATAAGCACATAAAAACATGAACATAATATTTCCAAAATATATGTATATATATCTCAACGGAGCTCAATAGCTCAAACATCATATCTTAAATCATATACATGAACATCTCAATAAGCATAAATCCAGTGAATCATGATATTTCATAAAGCATGAACCCAATTTTCTCATAAATGTTTCATAAACGTATCCATAAAATCATGTTTTTCATGTATGCATTTCTAATAGTAAAATCATGCATTTTAGAACGGGTCCACTCACCTTACTTCGTCGTCGAAGAGCTGTGCAAACTAGAGAACATGGAAACGCCACTAACAAACGCACCTAAGCACATAAATGATACCAATTAATAAAACTATACTAAAACGATTGAATTTGGGAAAACGGATGTCGAAAACAGATTTAGGATTTTGAAAAACCTAAGGGGGAACCTCGGGTACCCCTATGCGCTGCCACGCGCTTAGTTGAGTCGCCAAAAAGTTGGCCTGAAGAGTCGTCGGCACCGCCGTGAACAGCGGTGAAGCACAGTACCTTCAATGGAGGCGCATGTGCTCCACGTGCCAGCCAAGACAGGAGCCCACGCACTAACTAAGAACTAAGATTCGGCTGGGTTGGGTCGAATCTGGGTTTTGGGTTTGGGCTTGTTTCTGGGTTTGGGCATGATGTTTTGGGTTGGGCCGCACATTGAGGCCGGGTGGCAAGTTGGGTTTGGATTCAAGTTTAAGGGTGGCGGATCTGGTTGACTCGGTTTCAGGTCGTGGGTTCGACTGGAATCTGGGCAAGGTTTCCCGAGCTCTGTTCCAGTTCATTTCTTCACCATTTTCTATGTATAAGCTATGAAAATGAAGCTTAGAAAGAAAGGAAGAGATTCGTACCAATTAGAAGCCATGTGGTGGCTAGAGGTGGTCGAAAGATTGCCTGGAAGGCACAGATTCTAGCCAGAATATGGGAAAAGCTTATTTCTAGTTATATTAACGTCCAACAAGCTTAAACAACTTACAACAAGCCTTGATCGAACCTTAAAACACACCCTAAAGGTTTAAAGGAGCTTACTAACGTCAAAAAAGTCATGAAACATGTCAGAGTCAGACGGGGAAGACGGTGAATAGTGACTTCGTCACTGTTGGGTTCCACGATGGTCTGTCTGGGGTTCTCGAGGTCCTTACGTCCAGTTTGAAGGGTTGTTGTTGTTGTTGAGCTCGGGGATGCGGAGGAGGAGAGGTTGCAAAGGAGGGAAAGAGTTCGGGGAGTTAAGGGAAATGGGAGAGAAAGGTGAAGGAAGAGAGAGAGAGAAGGGTCTGAGAGTCTCACATGAGAGAAATGAAAGAAGAAGTGTTGGGCCGAGAGACAAAACCAAGAGGGTGGGCCCCTTTGGGCACACTAATTAAGATCCAAACAGTAGCCATTTCAAAATATCTAACCCAACCATAGTAAAATTACAAAATTGCCTTTCTGTTCCATAAAATCTGGGACGGGTTGTTACAATTTACCCCCGTTAAGAAAATTTCATCCCTGAAATTTGGAATAACTTGTTATGCATAAAAACACGAAGATAGGAAAATGAAAATACAAAATATGTAAAGAAGAAATCAAGTCTGAGTGGTTGCATAAAAAAGAATATGCCACACCGTCGCGATCGGGTTGCAATGATTCCTCTTTCATGCCTCAAGTGACACACGCCCCGATCCTGATATTCCCCGAATACCAGGATAGACACGTGCTGGCCGACACCCGAAAGGTGACGAAAGCCATTTATTGAATGCAAATGCTGAAAAGAATGATTAAATAAGACTTATAAATATAAAAGAATAAAGAATATGCATTTAAGGAACGTGTTCAGAGCACACATCTAATCTAGAACACTAAAAGAATTAATATAAAACTGAATGAACAAAGGAATAGGTCCTACACCGAGAGGACTCGAAGATGCCGATGCGGAAATGCCTTGATGCCAGGATTGTATGTCTCGATTCTAAGTCCTGAAGGGGGCGCAAAACAAACATGAGTGGACCAATTTGATATACATATAATAAAACAGTTATCAACGTACTAACCCCCAGGTTTTATGAAAACACATATATATCATGATAAACATAGGTTTTCCGAAACCTAGCATGCCGTGCACTATCTCAAATCATAACTTGTATATATAATAATCTCTAGTGAATGTCCAATATAACTCTCCAGGCCCCATGCCGGCTCCCCATCTCTGAGCAGACAGTCAAAGGAAATAACCCCCAGGCCCCATGCCGGCTCCCCATCCCTGGTCTTAAATGCCAGAGGAAACACCCTACAGGCCCTATGCCAACACCAAATTCTTCGCCCGGGACGGACCGGAAACTATCCCTACGTCCCGTAGCCGTAAGGACCACTAGGTAAGTACAAAACCATTGAACATACGTACATTTGAAAGGCATCTTCATAGTATAAAGTCATCCATCATCTATACTATAAAGAGGTGTTCGAAACGTATTCTAAATATCATATCGTCATCCATCAGATATTCTATTAGAATACGGGTTATAGGAAAAATAGTAATAATTCAAAATAACCTCAATAGGCACGATATCTCATAAAGCATTTCATAAAACATACTCATCAAATCAAGCTTTTCATGTATGCATTTCTACTATAAAACATGCATTTTAGAATGGGTCCACTCACAGTACTTCGCCGTCGAAAGCTGCGCACACTAGCGAAGACAAACACGCCACAACAATTGCCCCTAAGCACATAAAAGGGTATATTTAGTCAAACTCTACTCAAACGACTTAATTTGGGAAAACGGACTTCAGAAACGGGTCCAGAACGTCGAAATTAGCCTAGGAGAGGTCTCAGACGAAAACCCGAAAAGTCAACCCGAAAGTCAAAGTCAACGGTCAACGTTGACCAGTCAACAGTCAACGTTGACCGGGTCAGTCAACGGGTTCGTGTCCGGGTCGAACCCAATCAAACGGGTCTGGGCTTGGGTTCTTGGGCTTGGTTCTAAGGCCCAAGGGTTTTGGGTTTTTATAAAACTAAATAAATAAATATAAATAGATTAAAGGATTTGGGTTGGGTTTAAAAGGATAACGGGCCTAAGGCCCTAGGTTTGGCACAGCCCAAAGGGCCTGGTTCAAAAGGATCTGGGCTTGAAAGCCCGGTCTGAGTTCAGAACATGGGTCGCCGGACCCAATTGAAAGAGAAGGCCGTAATTCGGCCGGAATCTTAGACAAACTTTAAGCGTCTATAACTTTGTCAATACTCGACGAAATCAAGTGATTCAAAAACGAAAGTTGTAGTTCTCGAAGAGACGAAGAGAACGGTACCTACATGACGTCTAACTCGCCGTGGTTTGGCCGGAAATCACCTCAAAAGCCGTCGAACTCGCCGGAAACTGGGTAAGATTCAAATGAGTATAACTTCTTCAATACTCGATGAAATTGGGTGAAACAAAAAGGAAAGTTGTAGTACTCAGCGAGACGAAGAGATTGATACCTTGCACGCCGGCCAACTCGCCGTGGTTTAGTCGGAAATTGCCTCGAAAGGGGCGGTCTGCATCGGAGTTCGACGAGAGAGGGAAAGAACAGGGGTCTCCGCCATTGTGGTGCATCACGGACCTGTCCTGGGTTCCAGTTCTCACTAGGGAGGATCCTAGGATGTTTGTGGGTGTGTTTGTCACTGGGGAGGAGAAAGTTGGGGTGCACGGAAGTGAGAGGGAAGAGAGAGTTATAAAAAAAATCAGAAAAGAAAGAAAAATAAGGAGAGAACCGGGGAACAAAAATTAGGGGGTGGGCCCCCTTGGGCTCACCAATTAAGATCCAAAAACAATTTTAAAAGAAGAGGATCTAACCCAAAGTGAAATTTCACAAAAATACCCCTTTTATCGGGACGGGTTGTTACATCAAGGCTCATACTTTCTTCCCCCATCAGTATAAAAAAAATAGAATCAACAATATTTATAGATATAAAGTCGAAAATATATAATAACGTAAGGTCAAAAATACGTACGCATAATAGGATGACGTCAAAATAGATATGTACTAATATGGAAGCCAAAAACTCGTACTGAACTTAAAACTGAAAGTGGAAAAGAGTCACCCAAACATTTGTAACGTCAAAATACAAATATATAACTATAATAAGGTAAGTTAAAATACTTTTATTGAAAATCAAAACCGACAATGGAAGTGGGTCTTGCCCAAGCATTCGTAACGTCACGTACATCGAGGATATGTGTGTGCGTCATTGGGCCGGGCCCCAACAATAACTAATCAATAACAACTACCATAGACGGGTCTACCTGTCCACTTGATTAACGAACCCAACGAATAAGCCATTGATATTATAGTCGGTCGCCCGCAATATCGACAACACAATGTTGTCTTGATATGCAAGTAGTAATTTCCCAAGGGTCAAAAATTACCATTTGTCCAACTCCAAGTCGACAACATCAGAAGCACATAGTTTCCCATATCGAAATTTCAAACATCTGAATACCAGTTCGCAAATGTAACGACCCGTTTCTAAAATTACGTTTTAAATTAATTGAAATTACTAAAAATAACCCTAACTATGTGAAGGTTGACTTTCGTTGACCTTCGTCCAATGGCACATTAGAATTTTTTTTATATTTTATTTTCGTAGCACTCATCGGTATGAACGTGTAGGCGCAATTGGAATAGAATTCAGAGTTAAATCGAAGATTTTATGAATTTTTTGAACGTAAGGGCATTATGATAATTTCACAAGTGGAGATTTTTCTCCACATTGGACCACTTCATGGTCGACAAGTGGCAACACCCCCTCTCAATTTTTGGGGTGTTTTCTTCCTCCCGTGAACACTCTCTCACTCTAGAACCTTCACATTTCTCTCTCTCTCTCTTTAGATTTCACTCTTCTCCCCTCTTCGGTGAACTCACACACATACACACACAGACTACAACCACCACACCACCATTGCTGCAACTCAGACCCTTCATTTTCTCCCTCACCTCCCTCGACACTGTGCAGTCACATTGTGGTGACTCCTGCAAGATCTCGAACCTTCCGACTAAGGTAAACACCCTAGACTAGGGGTGGGCACGGGCCGGGCCCAATTTTGGGGGAACCGGACCTTACCCATTTTAAACAGTAACGGGACGGGACGGGCCGGGTAGAGGGATTTTGAGTTTTAAAACCGAACCTAACCCGGCCCGTTTAAAACGGGCCGATTTGGGGCGGGTCCACAGGTCCAACTTTTTTTTTTTTTTGTAATTTATAAACTGCACTGCACAGCACCACTGCAGCAACACATACATGTTTTAGAAAATTACAAGACCTGAAGCTCCACCACATACTGCAATACAAAGCTATCCAAGGTTTTATGATCTTCTCCACATAAATTGTCGCATAAAAAAAATAAATATTTCCAGAGCTCATAGAATCAAAATTATACCACCAAATATAGCAACCAAAATACATTCCACAACATTAGGCATCAAGGGAACATCTTGAAATTAGCAACAACAACTCCACAAACTTCGCCCTTGTAAAGGTTGTCTCAATGTGCTTCGGCCCATCTGCAGTTGCAGTAATGAAAGGCAGACTAGAACAAAACAATTATCACCAAACAGATGATCACAAGAGAATACTCAATGGCTAAAATATGCTTCAGAATAATGAAGGTTCTCAGATATTGGAAGCATACCTAATGTTAGCCCAAGTCAAAGATGACAACTCCATCATGGTGAACTTATCAACCTCGATGATCTGAGAATTGCCAGACGTATCAACGCGAATCCAAGACCACCAAAACAAAAACGAAAGCATCAGAAATCCAAAAGCTACAAGCTTGGTGGCTCAAATATGTGATTAATTTCAACATGTTCAGAAGGTAATAACTAAATCAGAACCAACCTTCATTTTTTCTTATGGCAGATTATAGGTTTTATCATGTATCATCACCAAATATACAATTCAATAAAAAAGATTAGAACTTTATCATCATCATCATCCCAGATGGTCAACTTTTAACTCATGCAACTTTGACCACTTGTTGGATTCAGCTGAATCCATAAATCCTTCTCAGTTTTCTTAACAATCCTTCATAAAAAATAAAAATTATCCAATGAATTACAGAAACAAAACTGAATCAGTACAAGATCAAACCTTTAGCTATTCATCTGACTAAATTGGAAAATAAAATTAAAAAACAAAAAAACAAAACCACCTAACTCAAATTCATCAACGGAAATCCATAGCTCAATCCAAACATACCCAATCGCAATTTCGAAATAAGACGAAATATGAATTGACAAATAAAAAAAATTGGTTTTAGAGGGACTCACCGAGTGATCGGATACGGGAGGAGGCCGATCGACGAAGGTGAATTACAGGTTTAAATTTAATTGAATAAAGATATTAATTAATTAATATGGAGTAAGAGATTAATTATTCATCCCAGTTTGTGCTGACTGCAAGTACAAAAACCCAGATCCTAAACCAGAGTGCGAAATTAAATTAATCCCCAGAATGGAACACAATAACTCAAATCCCTAAATCTAGAAAGAAAAAAAACCATAATTCCATAAATCCCTAAAGGCTAAAATTAAATACCTTTTGTTTGACTATTTGGCTTCGAGATGGACTCAGGAGTTTGGAGACTCAAGACCATGAGGTGGTGGTCGAAGTTGAGAGGAGAGGATGTGGTGGCTGGAGACTCGGAGTCAACTTTTGAGAAGCTGTGGGATCTCAACTATCGCGATTCGAGTAGGAGTCAGTCTGGACTCTTGGAGAAAGAGATCGCGAATGAGGAGAGTGAGAATCGACGATAGAGATACTAGAGGAAGACTGAGGAGAGAAGATTCATCATTCAATCTGGGAGTGGGTCTTTGCGAAAGTGAACGGTAGAAAGTTCGGCCCTAGACTGATATCATACATTTGTGGGTGAGATTTGAACGGCATAGATGTAATCTCCACCCAAAGACACTAGATACGGTTCGGGCTGGGGGCCCGTGTCTTCAGGAATTAGGAACCGCTGCGCCCTGCTTTTTACTTGGACCCGGCCCGCCCGCCCCGTTATGATATAAAAAAATATGGACCCGCCCCTACCCTCGGGTCTAGGAGCCGTTTGCCCACCCCTACCCTAGACCCCTTTAGTTTATGTTTTAGGGTAGATTAGGGTGTTTTGAGACATTGTGGGGTGGTTTGGACGCAGAATTCTCAGGGAAACATAAAAGGAAAGGGAAAGAGAACCAGGGGACAAAACAAGGGGTGGGACCCTTGGGCACACCATTTAAGACCCAAAAACCATTTTTAAAAGAAAAATATCCCTAAACTTAGTGAAAATACAAAAATACCCCTTTTTATACCGTAAATCCTGAGACGGGTTGTTACAGAAAAGGTCTTCTAAAAACTAGGAAACATAATAAAATAAGATACCTAGGAAATAAAAGGTTTCATATTTAAATTTAAATTTGGACTTCTCAGAAAATCAGACTTTTGACCGACCAAATCAACTCCAATTTGGTCCCAAAATGTCTTTTTTTTTCAAAGCCGAAGACGTCCCCTACAAATCCTTAGAAGAAATCTTACTCAAAATATGCCATCTTGACATTCAAAATACCCAAAACGTCCAGAAACGTCAATCTGGGAAAGTTGCGCGCTGGGCTTTTATTTCCTCACCACGGTCAAACGGCTTGGTAGAAAAATATGAAATTATGATACAATCATCTTGAATTGCTCACGAATATCCTCCAATTAGAATCACTCCAAAATTCATCCGTTTGATCACTTTTTGCTCTAAAGGAAGTTGAATCCCTACATTGAAAATACATAACAAAGTATTAAAGTTCTATCAAAATAACCAATAAACTATAACTAAGAATAGGGTAAATTATATGGTATAATATGGACTCATCATATTGCATATCACATTCTTCAGATTGACCTCGACCTCTAACAAGTCTTTCATTCAGAAATCCAAAGATGCAATCGGCAGGCTTTTTAAGTGCTTCGTTAAAGTTGCCTTTTTTAAATCTTTGATTGCAGATTATTTTTTCTTCCTTCTAACGTCTTTGCAAGAGTTCCGTTATAGATACTAGCTAAACGGAAGTTACAATGTTTCGAAGCAGGCTAGCAAGTTTCATCCTCATTGTCATCAGTTTTTTGGCTCCCCTTGCATATCCGCTGTCCTTCAAAATAACGCAATTCGACCAAACTACAAAGAACATATCTTATGAAGGTGATGCCTCGCGGGTATCCAGAGCAATTCAACTCAACGAACAAAGTTCATGGATGGTTGGGCATGCTACGTACACAGAGCCTCTCCACCTGTGGGACTCTAGTACAGGATCACTGGCAGATTTCACTACTCATTTCATTTTCGTTGTCGACACTGGTAACAACAGCGACTATAGCGATGGATTTGCCTTTTTCCTTGGTCCTGTTGGACTTCCAATCCCAGCAAACTCCGCCGGCTATCAACTCGGATTATTCAACAACACCGATGACAGCAATGACCAAACTGTAGCTGTTGAGTTTGACACTTACGTAAACACAGGATTTGATCCGGATACGTGGCACGTCGGGATAAACATAAACAGAATCTCCTCCGCAGTTACTGCCAATTGGACAAATGTTAGCAGCAACAGCGGGAAGCTGGGACATGCATGGATAACTTACAATGCTACGTCCAAAAACCTTAGTCTGTTTTGGACGTACGACGAAAACCCTGTTTTTGTGAACAACTCTTCTCTTTCTCTCCAGATTGACTTACGAGATGTTCTCCCCGAAAAGGTTACAATAGGATTTTCAGCTTCTACGGGAGTGTACCCGGAACGACATCTCATATATTCATGGGAATTCAGTTCAAGCTTGGATTTTACTAGCAAACAGAACCAAAAAAAAAGGGACAAGAGATTCTTGATAGTGGCGGTTGCAGTTTCTTTCTTCGTTTTGATGTTTTGTGTAGCCATATGCTGGTTGGTGATCAAGAAGAAGCGCGTATATAGGACCGACGCGCCCTCGGTGAATACGAATCTTGAGGGACTGGCATTTCCGAAACGATTTGCTTACGAAGAATTAGCTGCAGCCACCAACGGCTTTGCTAACGATGTGAGGCTAGGCCAAGGAGGTTCGGGACAAGTTTACAAAGGAATGTTAAAAGACCTTGGATGCGCAGTTGCGGTGAAGAGAATCTTCGCAGAATCAGAGCATCACGAGAAAATATTCGTCAACGAAGTCAAAATACTAAGCCGATTGATTCACAGGAACCTGGTGCAGTTCATTGGATGGTGTCACGAGCAAGGCGAATGCTTACTTGTTTACGCATACATGCCTAATGGCAGCCTTGACACGCATCTATTCGGCCATAGAGCAGCACTGCAATGGGATTTTCGGTATAAGATTGCTTTAGGCTTGGCCTCGGCTCTTCATTATCTACACGAAGATGTGGAGCAGTGTGTCCTTCACAGGGATATCAAATCAGCTAATGTGTTGTTGGATGAGAAATTCAGCACAAAGCTTGGTGATTTTGGGATTGCGAAGCTCATGGATCCGCGGTTCAGGACTCAACCAACAGGGGTGGTAGGGACTTTCGGGTACATGGCCCCCGAATATGAGAAGGGAGGGAGGGCAAGTAAAGAATCCGACATGTTTAGCTTTGGAGTTGTGGCCTTGGAACTTGCATGCGGTAGGAGGACTTTCCATGACGGAGAACTTGACGTGCCGCTTGTGAGTTGGGTTTGGCAACTCTACCTTGCCGGAAATCTGTTCTACGCAGCGGATGAAAGGTTGGATTCGAACTTCGACATAAATGAAATGGAATGCTTGTTAATTGTGGGATTATGATGCACTAATCCTGACAATAAGGAAAGGCCGAAAGCAGGACAAGTGATGAATGTTCTTCAGCTTGAAGCGCCATTGCCGGAACTTCCGCACGACATGCATGATCTTCCGCTGCCTCAGCCTCAGTAAAAAGCCGATTCCTCTCACGTGATCCTTTCATATATGATCTGATTTCACCATGTCATCGCTTCAGAGCTACTATAATTATATGTTTAATCTCTGTATTTTATATGCATGTATGAGTATTGTGTTTAAGATTTCTTTCACGAAATTAGATTTTTTTTGTATAACTTTCCAAATGATATTCATGTTCCATCGATCCATTCATCACTTCCCAGCTTCCCCGACACGAATAGTTTAGGTCATTGAATCAAATAATCGGCTATCACCAAGCACGTGATTGTATGATTTCGGATCTTTAGGGAAAAAAAGATCATTAGATAAAGAGTTAATTGAATATTTTTTGTCGTACTATACATTGATTTTGCATATGAGAGTCACTAATTACAATTATTAACAAACTGTTTTACTGCAGTGGCCGAAAATAATAATGCATATGCACCCTGGTGCCACTTATCCTCCTCCCTTCTTACATTTAACAATTTAACCGATTTGTTAAAAAATAAAACACAATTATTCCTCATCGAGACAGTAATGGATAGTCGTTAGATTACATCCAATCTCAACAATAAAGGAAAACAAGCGAATACATCAATCAACTCCGGCACACCAAAAGAAAATTTATTCATCTTCGAGAAAATAATGGCGCTTTACTGTAGTGGTGGAAAGCGATAATACATATGTATCCTGGTGCGGTTCAATCTCCAAAGATCCCCCTACCCTTTGACATTTAACAATTTAGCCGACGAACGTTATCGTTTATCAAAAACAAAAACAAAACAAAAATTATTCATCATCGAGACGGTAATGGATGGTCGTTAGATTACATCCAACCTTGATAATAAATTAATAATAGAAAACAACCCTCTGTCATTTAATAATTTAATTGAGAAAATTATCGTTTGTCAATAAAATGAAAATTATTCATCATCGAGACACTAACAGATAGTTGTTAAATTACATCATCGAAAACAAGCGAAAACATAATTCAACTCCATCGCACCAAAGAAGCCGGCCTGATACTATAATGGGGGAGTATGTCTTGTTCCTTTTTTTCACTCGTTAACTGACATTGAATTGGTCGGTCTCTTGTAGTTGAATATCCTCCTAAACTATTTAATTAAGATTCTAGAGGCTCGCACGCATCGACTTTTGGGGTAAGCTGCATCGTCACTATTGTTCTTTTCCTTTTTCGTATAGTAAATAAAATAAATTAACTGTCGCTATTTTTGTTTGCAGACAACTGTTTTTATTATTATTTTTTTACATTCAAACGATATTAGAACGCTAAATTCACATAAAGTAAGAGGAGAATATGATATTCGAGTATGAAGAGAAGAGTACACTGTGTTGTGCAGAAGCGTCAAGTATAAAATCAATAAGCTAATACGGCAAAAAATGAGAAAACAAATAATTCAAAATGATACAAGGATTTATACCGGCTCGGCATAAGCCTACGTCCAGTTCCGAGACGGCGAGGAAATTTCACTAATATCAAAATGGAAAATTACAAATAGAGTTTAACTCTCAAAACTCAAGTCCCACATGCACTTAATAGCTCTCACTCAAATAAAGAACAAATGGAGAAAATGGAAACACATACAAAATCCTTCTCGTCGGATTCTTTTTCTAGAATCCTGTAATCGTGTCTGTTCATCGTAAATTATACGGTCTGAAATTATTTAAAATTTAAAATTTAAATACAAATAATGCCTAACCGAAATTAATCGCACGATTTACAATAAATAAACATAATTGTAAGATTTTTAAGATCTCCAAAAAAAGAATCCGACAAACGTCGTTTTCCCTTCAAATCTACGCTTCCTCCCAAAATCTCTGCTGCTGCTCAGTTTCCCTTAACAAAAGGCCGCACATGGCCAACTCAGCCAACAACTTTCGGCTACACTCCCTTTTTTCCACCAGCATTATCATTGCTGCCTTAATCACTAAAGCCATTCACATGGCATTCAAAAGAGCCGAATACAAACAACCACCTTTACTTCTTTTTTTCTTTTTTTTGGAAAATACCACCTTTAATTCTTTTTTCAACAAACAGCATGATTATGTTTTCTCATCATGATGTCCACCAAACTTTTTCTTATTTTAATTAGCCGAAAGAAGCAGCCGAAAGGAGTCAATAAAAAAATTAAAAAAAAATAAAAAATGTCTACATAGCATTACAAAGAATCGAATCAACAACCATCATAAGCACCTAAAATACGAACTGGAACTGGAGACAACGAAAGCTAAATTAAAAAGTAAATTACATAAAAACTGCTCAAGTTTGAAATCTATTACAATTTTATACAACATCTCTAAAACATTTCATTTTCATAACTCACGTACTATTTTATTTCAAAATAATAGCTTCGTTACATTTTTTATCCATTGATTCGTTAAGTGCTGACATGGTGTCACGTGACTGTCAAATGTTTGCCACGTATCTAAAAACCTAATATTCTAAATTAAAAAAATAATAAAAAATTTTAAAAAACCTGAAACCCATCATGTCCCCGCCGCCCCCCCCACCCCGCCCACCGGAAAAAAAAAACCCAGATCCCTTTTTCCCCATCCCCAGACCCTGCCCTCCTTTCCCCCCACACCCTTGCAAACCAACCCAGAAACCTTACCCCCCCCAACCCACATCCCCTCCTCCACTCTCTTCACCTGTCCTCCCGTAAAGAAACCCAGCAAACCCCCATTTGGGAAACGGCGAAAGAGCATCTGGAGCCCCAAAACCCTAGAATCTCGTTTCCACTTGAAAACCAGTTGGGTTTCGTTGCCCAGGTTCAGGTGAGTCCGTGCCTAGTAGTGGTCGACGACGTGGTGGCCGGAGTATGATAATACTCGGCCTAGAACGCAGAAGAGATGTGTTTCGTCCATCGAGAAACAATGACCAAATGGGGTTAAGTTTGGGTAAAAAAATATTTGTGGGGCGTCGCTGATTCGACTGATGGTGGTGGATCATCTCATTATCGTCGAGATTCGTCGAAGTTGGCGTCGGAAAGCTGTAGGAAAACGGATTGAAACCCTGGTCGCGTGGGCAAATGGGTCTCCCCCGCTGATCCCTTCTCCTTTTTTTTTCCCTTTCCTTGCCCATTTTCCCCACTCAGAAGCTGCCATTTGGGTTGGGGGTGGGGCGCGTGGGGATGCGGATGGGGGAAAAGGGGGAAGGGTCTGGGTGAGGTGCGTGGGGACGGGACGGGACGGGGGAGAGGGGGGGGGGGCGCGGGTGGGGTTTGGGGTTTGGGGTTTGCGGGGAGATGATGGGTTTCAGTTTGTTCTTTTTATTTTTTTAAATTTAGAATATTAGGTTTTTAAAAAAAAAAAAAAAATTATTTTTTTATCACATGACACACATTTGGCAGCCACGTCAGCATTTAACAGATTAATGAATAAAAAATGTAACAGATATATTATTTTAAAATAAAATAGTATATAAGATATGAAAGTTAAATGTTTTGAAGATATTGTATGTAGTTGTAATAGATCTCAAACTTAAAGGATTTCTATATAATTTACTCAAAATTAAATTTTCCAACCTTTAGGTGCTCATAACAATCTCCATACCAAAGCCAACAAAAGTAGAACATTTTTGTACCATTTTTTTCAAATTTTTTGTTAGGATTTATATTTGAATTTTAAATTTAAATTTAAAAAAAATTTCTGACCACATGATATACGATTAACAGACATTATTGTAGAATTCTTAAAATTCTTAGAAAAAAGATCTGACAAGGATCCCTTCCCCTTCAAATCTACATTCCACCCAAAATCTCGAAGGCAGATTCTCTGCTCTCCCACTTCTCATACACTTCCATTCTTCTTTGTTTGTACGGTCACGGTTAAGTTCCGTCAATATTTTATATTATTATTATTTTTTATCTTATTATCTTTATATAAAAAAATTAATATAAAATATTGATATGATTTAGCTACAAATAAGGAAAGGATGAAAATGTATGGAAAGGGGAAGAGCAGAGAATCTGCCTCCCTGCTCTCCCAAAATCTCTGCTGCTGCTCACTTTCCCTTATAACAACAAAAGGCCGCACATGGCCAACTCAGCCAACAATTTTCGGCTACACTCCCTTTTTTCTGAAATAGAATTCTTTACCCTTCTAATCTCTTTACTCTTCTATCATCTCCTATTTAAACGATCACGGTTAAACTATGTCAACATTTTATATTAATTTTTTTATAGAGATAATAAAACAAAAAGTAATATGTGAAAAAAGGGGAGGAAATATTATTTTCTACACTATTAAATTAGTATGTGTAAAAAGTAATTGCGTTAATAATAATGTGATTAAATTAGTTGTCAAATGATTTTTTTTTTTAACAAACGATATTATCTACATTAAGGGGGAGGAGGTGGGCTTAGCCTCACAATGGGCTAGTAATAATGTGATTCAATCAATTGCTTATTAAATATTATTTTCTCTATTCTTAATGTAAATTCTATAGAAACTGATTTTATTATATGAATTCAGCTGCTTTCATTAGGTTACAAGGAGTTTCTTCTAGTATGATCTAAGATTCATTAACTTCAAATATTTGACTTTTCTTTTGTCAATTTACGCATATAAATACATTTAAAACGTGTAAGTCGTACGTAACACGCCATGATTCAAAAAATGTCTTTTGCATTCGCGTGCATTAAGCCTAGTTTTAATTAGCCGAAAGAAGTTGATAATTTTGTCACTAAATTCAACACACTGCTCTAACTAACTTAACTAATCGAACTACACCCAAGTAAACAAGGTCGGCCAAGGTTCAACCAATAAGATATAAGACAGCTTTAATTAGTGCATAAGACTACTTAATCAGTCAATAAGTGTATACCACTTATAATATTCCTTGTATTTTTCTTTGCCGTTTCTAAGTTGTTAGGCCCTTTTCCTTGAGAAATCAAAACTTTAAGCAATTTCTCTGCAGATTTTTTTCTCCTTTTTACTGAAACTTTGCACCAATTTCATCCTAAATTATCAGACAATGATCTTTCACTGCAACAAGCGCTACATTTTTAGTGTCTTCTTCCTTTCCATCCATCTTTTTGCTCCCTTTGCCAATCCACTTTCCTTCAGCTTCCCACAATTCGGCTTTGGCTCAAATACAATACGCTACGCGGGCGATGCCTCTCGCTCCTTCTCGTCGGTTGAACTCAACCAGGATACGGAGGAACCACGTGTCGGGCGAGCTACGTATTCAGAACCTCTGCAGTTATGGAACTCTACTACGAGCGAGCTCGCAGACTTCGCCACTCATTTCACTTTTACTGTCGATTTTGGCGAGAGTCAGGACTACGGTCAGGTCTTTGGCGGTTTTGCCTTTTTTCTTGCACCCGTTGGCTATCCTATTCCGCCCAACTCCTACGGTGGTAATCTAGGATTGTTCAACAAAACAACTAATCTTGCAGTGTCACAAAACCATATTGTAGCTGTTGAGTTTGATACATACGAAAACGTGTTGTGGGATCCACCTGCGCCGCACGTGGGGATCAACGTGAATCAGATTTCCTCCACGGATAGTGGCAGTTGGGATTTTAGAAACAAAAGTGAGAACATTGTTCATGCATCGATAACTTACAATGCTTCCTCCAACAACCTGAGTGTGTTTTGGACAGACGAAGTAAACCCTATTTTTGTGGATAACTCCTCTCTTTTTTCTGTCATTGACTTGCGAAAGGTTCTCCCCGAACAGGTTACAATTGGGTTTTCTGCTTCTACTGCTAACAAGGAGCGGTTTGTTATATCATGGGAATTCAATTCCAGTTTGGATTCTGTTGAGGTAACCATCAAACAGAAGGAAAAGAAAACGAAGAAGGCAATCTTGATCATGGCAGTTGTAGCTTCTTCTTTCGTTTTGATATTTGGTGTAACCATTTGCTGTTTCTGTTTGTTGGTGGTTAAGAAGCGAAGAAATCGGAATGATGGACATGCAAAGCACTCGAATGATTTGAATCTTGAGAAACTGGCATTTCCGAAACGGTTTTCTTACAAAGAATTAGTTGCAGCAACCAATGGCTTTGAGGACGATAGAAAGCTAGGCCAAGGAGGGTCAGGACAAGTTTATGAAGGAATATTACAAGATCTTGGATGTGCGGTTGCTGTGAAGAGAATCTTTGCCACGATTAAGAACCATGAGAAAATCTTCACCACTGAAGTAAAAATAATAAGTCGTTTGATACACAAGAATCTGGTGCAATTCATTGGATGGTGTCACGAGGAAGGCAAATGCTTACTTGTTTATTCGTACATGCCTAATGGCAGCCTTGACATGCATCTATTTGGCTCTAGAACAACCCTGCAATGGAGTTTCCGATATAAAATAGCTTTAGGCTTGGCCTCGGCGCTTCATTATCTACACGAAGATGCAGAGCGGTGTGTTCTTCATAGGGATATCAAATCAGCTAATATCCTGTTGGACAACGATTTCAGCGCTAAGCTTGGTGATTTTGGGTTTGCGAAGCTTGTGGATCCCCCGGTCAGGACTCAAACAACAGGGGTGGTAGGGACTTACGGCTACATGGCACCGGAATATGCGAAAGGAGGGAAGGCCACTAAGGAATCTGATATGTTTAGTTTCGGAGTTGTGGCCTTGGAACTCGCATGTGGAAGGAGAACTTACCAGGATGCCGGATATCATGAGCCGCTCTTCAGTTGGGTTTGGAAGCTGTACCTTGCAGGAAATCTTCTCGACGTGGCTGACGAGAGATTGTGTATGAATTTCGATAGAAATGAAATGGAATGCTTGTTAGTTGTGGGATTATGGTGCACTCACCCCGACCACGAGGAGAGACCAAAAGCAGGACAAGTGATGAAGGTTCTTCAGCTCGAAGCACCCTTGCCGGAACTTCCCCAAAATATGCATGAATATCTACAGCCTCAACGTCCACAACAAGCTTGCTCCTCTCACGGATCCATTACTGATACCTTTGAAGATGAAGGTCGGTAGAAACCGAGCTACATCCTTGCACAATATCATCAGATTCGCTCTGTGTTTCCTTCTTTTTAAATTACTACCTTATATCTCGCTACATGGCTGTATGATTTCACATATGAAACATTTGAATATGTGTTTAATGTTTGTTTGTTCGTCATGCTTTAGCACATGAGGCCATTTAATTTTCTCGCGAAATAACAAACCGCGCCAGCTATGTATGCAAGAACAAACTTCAATGAACAGTCTGAATTTCGAATATAAAATTTAGCAGCAGCCGAAAACAACATTTTCACTTTAGCATCCAACTCTTCACTAGAAAACCATAGAATACATATGGGGTGCCTGAAGAAAAATGCAATCCCTTGAAGGTGATTATCAATTCCCCCTCAAGAAGAAGCTAATGTGTTCCATCCGCTTATCACATCTAGGCTTTCGGTTCCAGCACAAACAATTTGTATCATTAAAGCCGAATTGTTTGCCATCATCAAGTTGCATTTCTTGTATATGAATTCAGATTTATAAAGTCTGAATCACTACATCTTTGTTTTTGGGTGTCACTACTTACTAGCATATGCTAGTAATTCCTGGTAGCTGTTTAATTTGTTAAGCTTCTATCTGTTTCAATTGCTAATAGAGAAGCAATCCCAATCTAAACAAGAGTTTAATGAGTTTCAGCAAAATCCTGTCTACATCGAACCTGTAGATATTTGTTTTCATTGTGAAAACATAAACCGGTACAAGGTACTGATCGTGCTAAATCACATAACCCAAAACCCAAATCCCTTGTACCGCAACACACAGATTTTCACTATGAGCTTCCTTTTCTAACAGAGTCTGCATGCTTATCCTTACTGTTGAAGTATAATTATTGGAAGATACAAGTTCTGCCATCTTTCCTTACAAACTGTTGAACGCAAAGAACACAGTTGAGAAAAACCACGAGAAGACTGAAGGCGCAATGTATACCGTCTGAGTCTTGAAGGTTGTTTAAACTTTGAGTAGTCTGTGCTTTTTCGTTTGTAGAATATTCTTTTTCAAAGCACAGGCACAAAAGTTTGGAATCATATAATTACCAGCACATCAACCATACCTAAAAAGAAAAAGCTAAAGATGACTCAATCCTTTCCTTTTTCTTATTATTGGAAGATGTTCATAATCTCCAAAAAAACAAAAAAAAAAAAAAAAAAAAAAAAAAAAAAACTAAGCTAAAGCTAAAGTTAAAGCTAAAGGAAAAGCATTCCCCTCTGCCTAGTTAAAAAATGCTCTTTGAAATTGAAATAAATAAAGCTAAAGCTAAAGTTAAAGCCAAAGGAAATAAATCTAGAAAAAGCTCAAGATGATTCCTTTCCTTTTTCTTATTATTGGAAGATGTTCATAATCTCCAAAATAAAAATAAAAAAAGCTAAAGCTAAAGGAAAAGATTCCCCTCTACCGAGTTAAAAAATACTCCTTGAAATTGAAATAAATAAAGCTAAAGCTAAAGTTAAAGCCAAAGGAAATAAATCTAGAAAAAGCGAAAGCTAAAACCAAAGGAAATAAATCTAGAAAAAGCTAAAGCTAAGGTTAAAAGATGCTCTGTGATTTCCCCTTCTCAAAATATTCTTTTACAAGGGAAATCCGTTGTTGTTGTTTATCAAAGTTTAGTTGCTTGGGGTAAGAAAATTGTTTAAGTTCTGGCATCACTAAAGGCATAAAAAGAACCAAATCGAGCTAGTTTCCTACTCAATGCAAAACCGATCGATTAAAAGTCAATACCTTTAAGGCGTGATGATCCATTCATCTTGTTTTCTAGATTTAACAAGTCGTGGCACACTCAAACAATAAATCCTTTGGCCCATTTTTAAGGCTAAGGTGATTTAATTAGGGGTAAACAACTTCCTAGACATAACGATTCATTTACTTTATAGAAATTGTGATTGTACTCCAAAAATCTAATTGTGTACTCCAAATTTATTATGAATTCGTTTAGATGTGCTTTTAAAATAACTGAAAACGCTTTTAGTGAAAATATTTTTAGATACAACCCTGAGTAAAAATTCTAGTAAATCATGCACTCCTCCACCTCCTTAGTGTAAATAATATCGCTTATTAAAAAAAAACAAAGAAAAAAAAAAGAAACGTTCAATGATTCTGTAACTTGATGATTAATAGCAGTTACACATGTCATTTGATGCAATTTCACCTTTTTTATTTTTTAAAAAAGGGGACAACTTGTGGCAAACCATAGTTATCCACCCCTTCCGGGGTCCGGAAATACTCACAGAGGCATTTCAACCTCTTCTGGCCACAATCAAACAGACTCACCAACTTGGAGCCTCGAACCCGAGACCTCCCTATTTCTTTGTATTTTGGGAGCCAGAAGACGCCATTTCCCCTTTAGTAAACACTAGCAAAAATGTCCGCGCTCCGCTGTGGGTTTTGAAATCGTAACTACAGTTCAACACACCCATATCTAAATAATTCATAAACCAATCACAACAGCTGAATTCACATGATAAAATAAGTCTTTCAATTTGCATCCTATATACATCCAAAAGGGCGGATTTCTAAGTCCAAGCTATATACAATTTGCATGAGCTTTTCATACGAATTTTAGTGAAAATATTTTTAGATACAATCTTGAGTAAAAATTCTAGTAAATCATGCACTCCTCCACCTCCTTAGTGTAAATAATATCGCTTATTAAAAAAAACAAAGAAAAAAAAAAGAAACGTTAAGTGATTCTGTAACTTGATGATTAATAGCAGTTACACATGTCATTTGATGCCATTTCCCCTTTTTTATTTTTTAAAAAAGGGGACAACTTGTGGCAAACCATAGTTATCCACCCCTTCCGGGATCCGGAAATACTCACAGAGGCATTTCAACCTCTTCTGGCCACAGTCAAACAGACTCACCAACTTAGAGCCTCGAACCCGAGACCTCCCTATTTCTTTGTATTTTGGGAGCCAGAAGACGCCATTTCCCCTTTAGTAAACACTAGCAAAAATGCCCGCGCTCCGCTGTGGGTTTTGAAATCGTAACTACAGTTCAACACACCCATATCTAAATAATTCATAAACCAATCAAAACAGCTGAATTCACATGATAAAATAAGTCTTTCAATTTGCATCCTATATACATCCAAAAGGGCGGATTTCTAAGTCCAAGCTATATACAATTTGCATGAGCTTTTCATATGAATTTGAGAATGATGGTGATGTGGCTAAAAAGCACTTGCGCATGTATCCAAAATTGAGTCCTGAATCCTTTTTCTTATGAATTTTAGTGAAAATATTTTTAGATACAATCCTGAGTAAAAATTCTAGTAAATCATGCACTCCTCCACCTCCTTAGTGTAAATAATATTGCTTATTAAAAAAAGCAAAGAAAAAAATAAGAAACGTTAAGTGATTCTGTAACTTGATGATTAATAGCAGTTACACGTCTTTTGACGCCATTTCACCTTTTTTATTTTTTAAAAAAGAGGACAACTGGTGGCAAACCATAGTTATCCACCCCTTCCAGGATCCGGAAATACTCACAGAGGCATTTCAACCTCTTCTGGCCACAATCAAACAGACTCACAAACTTGGAGCCTCGAACCCGAGACCTCCCTATTTCTTTGTATTTTGGGAGCCAGAAGACGCCATTTCCCCTTTAGTAAACACTAGCAAAAATGCCCGCGCTCCGCTGTGGGTTTTGAAATCGTAACTACAGTTCAACACAACCATATCTAAATAATTCATAAACCAATCAAAACAGCTGAATTCACATGATAAAATAAGTCTTTCAATTTGCATCCTATATACATCCAAAAGGGCGGATTTCTAAGTCCAAGCCATATACAATTTGCATGAGTTTTTCATATGAATTTGAGAATGATGGTGATGTGGCTAAAAAGCACTTGCACATATATCCAAAATTGAGTCCTGAATCCTTGTAGCATAAGTATAAAAGGAGGTGATGCGTGACAATCTGTTAGTGAAAAGTACCTCTTACAAACTCTAATGAATTACCATCCTTCTTTTTCTCTGTCTTAGCGTTCTTTGACTTACCTACAGTAAAAAGAAAATTGTCGCTTCACAATTTCCAATTTCAATTCCTTACCAGCCTTAGTGAGCATTTCACCAATTTCAATCTCTTCTCGAGTTTCAAATGAATTACCATCCTTCCTTTTCTATTTCTTAGCTTTCTTTGACTTACCTACAGTAAAAAGAAGGCCTCAATGAGCACTTGACCTTATAACTATATACCGCTAACAAAAGTTCCATCCAATGACTCTGCACTCAGATCAAACAAAAGATGTCACTTCCTAATTTCCAATTTCAATTCCTTACCAGCCTCAGTGAGCATTCCCCAATTCCAATCTCTTCTTGAGTTTGAAATGGGCTAGGATCGGTTACTCCATCATTTAATAGAAAAAAATTAGATTAATCAAGTTAAAAGAAGGAAGGGGTTCTATTGTCGACACTTCAAAAGCACCCAAGCATTTTCATACAACTTGAGTTGAAGATTACCGCAGACGATAACGAACTCCAGCTGCACCACAAAAGGAATATCATCCTCTCAACTTGTATTTGCAGTTGTTACTGTAACATCTGCAGACAGCATACATAAGCACTTATTCGATAATTCTCCAAAAAAAAAAAAAAACTTATTCAATAATGCACCAAATCCACTCCAAAAAACAAAGAGGGTGCCATATCCCTGGATTAACAGAGCATCTTTCTTTGTGTTAAAACAAATTGTGATTTGGTTTTGGTAAAGCAGAAAGATTACCAAATACCTCGGGCATAATCTCAATACTGTTCCATTATTCGAGCATTTTACTGTCCTTCTAGTTCTAGCTCTCTACATGGGAAATACAATAAGACAGAAAAAAGAAACGTTAGTGATAACTATTACAGAGTGAAAGCAAATAAGAGTGTTGATTTTACTCTCAAAATTGAAGTACGCACCTGAGGAAGCAAGCGATGCTGGCTGTGATCCTCTCACTGTATCGTAGTTTCCAATATATACATAAGGTATGTGAGCTGAACACAGAAAAAAGAGAAAAATGATACATAAACGATGTTTTGAGGGGAATGCCAGAACTGAACCATATATTGGGTGAGGGGAAAAATAGTAGTTAAAATTTATATACCAATAACGAAGAGCCAAAAAGAAATGAAAACTCGTCTTCGAGGTGTACTGCAAAATTGTTTGTAATTCTGTCCTAGTAATTATATTCCAAGTCTTCCATGTATAGCAATTATATTCTAACTCTTCCACATAAGGCTTTTCTTTTACTTAAAACTCCTCAACATCCACTGGAACATCCAGAGAACCATCATCAGAACCGCTAGAGCTCTAAATGTTTTCTCCTATTTTAATTAACACAACATTCTTTAAGCATAATGTGATATGAAATATGAAATTAATATGGAACAGAAATCTAAGTACACCATGAAAGTGCAAACACATGTTAAAGCTATGCAATGTCTGTACTATCCATTATGCACACCTTTGTTATACATGTATCATATTCATACGTCTTTTCGTTAAATACTGCATTTTCTGTGTATTTCTCAAAAGAACAAAAAAATACAGGCAACAGTATGTAAAAAAACATGACTCTAGTTATATCTGTTTCAATGCCTAATGTATATTGTACTGATTGCTAAACTTAGGATTCACATACCTACAATACAAAATTCGAAATACAACCATGAATCACAAAACCACCAAATATAGATTGAAATCTCAGAAAGTTTGAATGTCATAAATAAATTAATAATTCTTATCTAAATACAACCAAAAATAAACATTTGTTCCCGTAAAAATACCAAAATCAATGCAAACAAAATCTGATGGGGTTTCCATCATCAAGTACCAAAACCAACAATTAATAATATCAAGAGTCTTGCGATCATGTAATAGATAAAATTACAACAATAAATCAAGCAACTCACAGATACAAAAATTACTTACAAAATAATTTTGAAAGTAAGTGAAAAAAAGGCTTTTGCTAATCTTTCATTCTAAATTTGGGGGTGGAGGATCCAGGCAGCAGAGAGGTACTTTTGTTCAAGCCCAAATCACAGATCCGACATGCAAGCATTCACCAATTTGTACATGACAGCAAACAGAGTACATCCATGAGCATATTAGACAAATTCAAGATCTAGGGATCAGTGAATGAGATCACACAGAGATCACAGACTTTATTCACGGATGGAAAGACTCAAACATTCATCTAATCCAAGTCAATATTAGTGCAGAACCAGGGCTCATACCTTTTCCTTTTGAATCCGTAGGCCTCGGCTTCTCCGCCGTTATTTTTTTTTTCCGTTGGATCTCATATTGGTCTCACTGTTGTTATATCCGTTTCTGTTCATCCTTGTCAATCGAGATATGCACCACTGAAAACCCACAAAGACATTAGACATGGAACCGTCTGCATATCTTCTGAAAATGAGAATGACAGGACAGGGGGGGATTTTTTTTTCAGCGTTTTACCTTTGTGGGTGTGGGAGACCTGCGATGATTCCTGCATAGCTGGGTTTGGTTTCGGCTTTAGGTAGTGCGAGAGGAGATGTGGAAAACAGGGAGGGCTCCAGAACGAAGATGAAATGAAAGGACGCTGGGTTAGAAAAGAAAGGAAGACTGATTTGTAGAGCTTCTGTATAGCAAATTGACTTGTTTTAGTTTGATCATCTATAACATCTAACTAATATCTTATTTATACTGAAATTCTAGCGATCAAGCAAAGAAGTTCGTATTTGAATAACCAATTATATTTACACATTATATTCCTCTCTTTGGTTCGGCGCTTTGCAGACAATCCAACATTTTTTCTCTCTTGGTACACCCATTTTTTGAATAACTTATGTGTCTATGCATTAAACAATATCTTGGTATAATTGAGAAAGAAAAAAAAAGATAAATCTGAAAATCAGAAAATGAGAAAGAAAAAAAAAATACATGCAAAGATTTAACCGTAAGAAACCCCAACATTCCCAGCATTCGAATGATTAGAAAAATCGAATTTGATAACATTGTACCTTTTTCTTTTTTTTTAACGGTAAAAGGGAATTCATTTCATAACAAACCAAAACAAAGAAGTTATAGCAGGTGAAGAAGGCTTCTAAAAGGATACGGAGAATCGTCACTTAGCAACTGCTTCCCAATCATCTTTTGGAAAAGAAACAGTTGTCATTGAAATCATCAGAAATCATCAAACCCTTTCATAGCATCAAATTGTACAGAAATATAAATATTAAAAACCAGAACTCAAACTTAAAAGCCAAAGTTAAAATTAGTAAATAAATTTAAAAAAAAAAAACCCACATGGTACACGCTCTGGGATTAATCTAAAGAAAATACAATTTCCAATATCCAAAAATATAAATATCTAAACCAGAACCCAAACTTATTGTGATTGTGTGTGCACATATGGGTTACATTAGATCGAGAGAGAGTACAATAAAAAATAAACAATCATTAGAATAAAAACTCAGCATATTATAAAAGTTACTAACCCGGAAAGTCGTTAGATCCAGGGTCCAACTCCTTGTCCTGTAATTCCAGCATATAAACAACAAAATATAAAATCAGAAACCCCCTGTTGACTGAATGAAAATAGAAGAGCAACATCCTTGTCCTGTTAAAGGATGTGTTAAACGGATACCTTTCCAGGACATGATCACATGCAAAATATAAAATACAAAATATAAAGTGTTAAATAGAAGAGCAACATCCTTGTCTTGTATAACAAAATACAAAACATAAAATCGGAAAGGTATCCGTTTAACACATCCTTGCCCTGTAATCGCAGATTAAAAAGACAATTAAAATATATAGAAGAGCAACAAAAGTGATATCCATTGAAATTGCAGTTCCCTTGTTGACCGAATGAAAATAGAGCATAAAAGTGAGATACTGTTTTCTAATTCAATTTGGTGCCTAAGGAAGAATTTCAGCATTCAGTCAATTAAATGTGTTCAATGCCATTTCTTCCTAGTGGAAATTCCATATAACAATGTAAAAGCCACATTCTGCAGTTTAAGCTAATTTAACGCCCATATTCTAAATTATTATGATATCAGTAGCTACTAACAGTGTTCCATGGTCACTCGAATATACATTTTTCTATGATCACCAGAATATGTAGTATTTATATCTTAGAATACTTATCAATGCGTATGCAAGCTAATAGCTTTCACTAAATTCAAGCAGCATATTTTGTTCACCATAAAACTGTAATTAATGGTTTTTTCAGTCAAGTAAGGAGCAGAAGAATAGGAACACAAATAATCTAAACCATAGTCTTCTTCCTGTCATTATGTTTACCAACTCATACCGTGTACAAAAACTAATCGCTTAAGATATGACTTGCAAAAAATTCACACACCTACTTAAACACATATAAGCATCAAACTTTACTCAATCTGAAATTTATATCGTATACACTTGCTTATTACTGATTAACCATTGAAAGAAAAGCTGAGTTAAGCAGATGCCATTGTCTTCTTCCACTTCCTTAAAACAACCAAAAACCCATGTCGATATGGATTTGGGAAAAAAGAGATTTCAAAATCTAATCATCAAAATTTTTTACTTCCTATGTTCTTGGGGATCATCACAATTTTTCTTGTCCTGAATTTGTTTTCTAATTTGATTTTTAATTTAGTTGTGAATATTAATAAATTTAGTCATCTTGGCTCTGCAAATTCCACCTCCAAATCCTTTCCGACCCTTTTTCCCAAAAGCTCTCTCACCGATTTGAAAACATTCACATAATCATGAGACATCATTCCAACTCATTTCATAAACCCATAAGAAAATCTAAAATGAAACTATGATTTCCACCACAAAGAAGTTGGAATTCTCTAGTGTCACCACCCTGTTTTCACTGCCCAGAAATTGGAAGAATCCAATCTTGGACCCATATTCTCACACTAAATAGCAAAAAAAATTCTAAAGTTTTAAGAAATTGGGAACCAAAATTTCATATTTAACCAAAACAAAGAAAAATATCTAAAACCCAGATTTGAAAACATAGAAATAAACATGTATGCCACTGGCCATTTCAGTGGCTTCTGGTTCTATAAGGTTATTTATTTGACTGATGCAGGGTATACGAAACCAAGCGTAAAATAAATGCAACATGTTCAGAAAATAACCCAGATGAAAACCCAAAATATCAGAAGAAAGAATACCAAAAAAAATACCAATTTGTGATCAGCTAATTGTTTAACTCAAGCATCTGATTCCTCTGTGTTTAAGGTGAGTGCTTTTGTATATCAATATTAAATTCCAATCCAAACTCAAATTCCAAAACAATCAGAGCATACAAACTTAATAACCCAAAAAGTTAATGAAACCAAACCTATTTCAATTCCAATATACTCCAGAACACCAAATTCGCTTACCTTCAGTCAAGCGGATTTTGGAAAACGTTGCGGAGACCGGTGGTGCAGGAAGATTCACACGTTTGTTGTGGTGCCCTTCGTGCATATATAATCCATGTTTCCCTCTTTTTTCATCTGGTCTATCAGATAAATGTGAGTACTAAATGAGTGCATTTAAACTAAAAAGTGTTGACAGAGGCATAATTGGAGAAAGAAAAGGTCTTATATCAATAAAAATAAAAAAATGCTTCATAATTGGACATAGAAATGAGTCTCTCTGAACCCTCAGTTGAGAACTTTGTTATCTGACTATTATATCATCTATAAGCTAGTCTGCTATGCAAATCGTGTTTCCGGTGTCTTCTAAATTTCAAAAAACTCTGTGATGTGGAATACTTATGGAGTGTATGACAATTTGTCTCTGTCTTTATTTCAATGTCTATAAAGATATCATGTTTTACCTAGACTTCACATGTAAATTATTTACTGTGAAGGGAATAACAAATAAATATGAAATTTTTTTATCGTGATGCACTCGTAATGTTTGTGCACCTTCGTGAGTTCGGAGTGCATCACCACCCCCCATATGACCCACTGTCAAACCCACCCAAACATCATCTTGGTAACCTAGCCCTGATGCTACATGCCCAATCCCCCCTCTGCTAACGCCCTCGCCCCTCTCCAGATTTCCCGGTCCCGTTGAGCCACCCCTGACAGAGGCATTCTCAGCAAGTAAAAAAACAGAGGCATTCCCAAACAGAAGATACAATATACAGTAAAAGGAAAATAACAACTGAGGAGAAAAAATAAAAACCAAAAAATAAAAAAAATTGTAAACCTCAGTACCAACATAGAATGCATACGAATCAAGCACAATCATTTACAACTTAGAACAAAAGAGACTAACTTATGCAACACCACCTAAAACACACAAAAAAAAAAGGAAACAACATTCTCCAAATACACAAAATCCTCAAAGGAAGATACTAAATTATTTACCTTGTAGGGCTTCGAAGTCTATATTGTGGAAATCGACCCCTCGGGCTCATTTGATTAGTGTGATGAAGACTGACCAAACTAACAGTTGTTGCACCATATATTTCGTTTACTTCAACTTGGATCATTTTCTTATGCAAGATTCTTTGCTTAATTTAAATATATAATCAAACATCCCTCCCTACTTAAAAGCTTGTGGTGCCAACTATTTCATTTGACTGAAAATTATATGTTTGAATACTCACAACCTGCTTGCTTGATAGCCATTTTTTCTATCTCAGTGTTTTTCAAATTCACTCATAATCATTTTGGTCCCAATTCTAAAACAGAAAAATGGCAAGAAAAGGGCTTTTTGCAAAAGCATAAGTACATACCAATTCGGCAGTGAATCCTCGTGATTCCTCCTGGGACCTTGATGAGATTATTGCTGGTGATCTGAAGATAGAAAGCTTCAATTAGGGTGGCTTGTTTTATGAGTGCACAGAGAGACAAAACGGGGAAACAAGGTTCCTAGCATAACACAAAACATATTATTGTATACAATGGAATACCTACTGCTAAATAAGAGCAACGCTTTAGAAGTAAAAAGTTGAAATTGTTTACCTTGAGCACAGAGAGCTTTCTGGGCAGCAAAGAAAAGGCCCAAAAAAAAAAAAACCAGAGTCTCCTGAAACTGAAAACAAAACCAAATTAAATACATATGTATGATCCGAGGCTACAATCAAAACCCCCTAAAATCACAAAAAGTAAATTTGAATAGAAAACCCTCTTATTGTTCATCTTCATCTGTGCCAATCAAAACTGATTCTTGACAGAATGTGTGTGTGTAAAATATGCGTTTTTGAAATATATAGTTACCCCCATTTGGTTACCCTGATTTCATAGTCTCCTTTATTGTTAAGACTTGGAAGCCCACTTCCTACAACCAATTTCAAAACATGCATAGAAATTTTGCATGTTTGATTTCTGAAAAATAATTTGTACCTAAGCTGGTAGAACTTTGGAAATTTATCTTGCAACCTAATCTATTGTCCTAACAACCATAATGCAGAGAAATTTGTGGCGACTTGGAACAAATTAAGTAGTGGAATAATAATCATGTACATTATTTTTTTCAATTCATGCTTCAGTGCAGTTGGCTCTGTATGCATGGATTTCTGTTTGTCTGGTGCTTCACCAAATTTGGTTGATCAAATTAAGGTGCCACTATTATTTGTAGGAGAAGATGCCCAGAGCATCAAGTTAGGAACATGATATGATAAGTCCTAGAATTATCGATATAACACAAATACAGATAACCCTGCAGGCCAACTTGGTTTTTAGTCGTTTATCTTCCTTGTACCTCATACATGAATTTAAAAAATTGCAATAAAGCAGCACATGCAACATGGAATCTGCAAATCGAACGGTAAAGCAGCAGCCTTCGAACCCTTTTCAGATCAACAAATATTACAGCAACAAAAACTTCAAAAAAACTCTGTAAGGCAATTAATAGCTAGAACATACAAAAACAGCAGAAAAATCACCAAACCCAATTTTCAATCACTTTAAAGTAGATCGAGAGAGAGAACTTTTCTTCTCGGTGCTTTTCAACCTCTGGGATTGTTGAATTCCTGAAAAAAAAAAAAAAAAAAAAAAACCATGAACAGAAAATTAGAAAGAAAAAATAAAAATTCGAAGAAATCGAAAAAATTGAAGTTTTTTTTTTTTATATTGAAGGAAAAAAAAGAATCAATCTTTGATGCTCACGGTTTGGTCAGTGTGATTTCTTCACGTTTATCATCCAATCTGAGGCCAGTAGGTTCCTTCTTACTGGATGACAAATCAGAGGGAGAGCTTTTGGGAATAAGGATCGGAGAGGATTCGATGTTGCAGTCCGGGTGTCGCTGGCTTCCACGATCATCAACCGCACAAGCACAACCCCTACCAATCTAAACAACATTTCAGAACTGTCGATCCTCTTCGAATAGATCGATCGATTCCAGAGACGGAGAAATGAGGAGTACGACGACGGAGGCGAGATAAGGGAGACGGCGGCGAGAGGAGGGATAGGACGGAGGCGAGACCGTCTGTGTCGTTCTCGCGGGGTCTGCGAGTCCCGAAGGCCCCCCATGCTTTTCTCCGACTGTCCCCCCTCTCCCACTCATGAAATCGAGGATCTGCAGCAATGGCGCTGAGATCCTCACTCCTCCCTCTCCCTCTCTCTCTCTCGCTCGGTCTCTCTCTATCTACCCCTCAGAGGAGGCATGGCCTCCCATCCCCGAAACCCTCAGTGAATGACAACAAACCTAAACCCCCAATCCGTCTCAAACGAAAAGGACAAAATTGCCCCTACAACCAGCCACAGATTTGGTGGCAGTAGTGTGTACATAAAGCAAAATCGAGGGGCAAAAGTTTGACTGTAGCTATTGCCTGAAATCAGCCCACGTCTGTAATGGTTTCTACGGTCTACAAATCAAGACCGGAATCGCGCCTTCAGGTGCTCCGCTCTTATCTACCGCAATCACTTTGCTTTTTTACTTCGTCGCCATAGAAATCGGTATAATTAACAGAATAAGAATAGTTGAAAACAAACTAACAACCACAAATAAACTGCTGAGGATCTAAAATCGATCCAATTGTTTGCTATTTACCTTGTCAACATTTTCATGCTGACTGGATATATAAAAAAAAAGGTGGACTCCAAGCCAACTATATAAATATAGTTCGTAGTTTAGTATGAAAAAGCAAGTTAGTCGCAATATTGTAGTTTTCAGTTTGTAGCACATTCTTGTTTCTTTGTTTTCACGTTAATAAAATAATATTCGTAGCTTGTAATTCGTTTGTTCACCTGTTTATTTTGCGTCTCTAATTTTCGATGCACCTCACGAGAGATTAGAAATGAATTTTGATCAAAGTGAAAGGGAATGCTTGTTAATAGTGGGATTGTGCATGTTGGAATTTAGATTATTTTTAGTTATCTTGCAGACCAAGGATTAGTTACTTGCCCGTTAAGTTTTTGTTTTTGTCTATGATTTGTTTTAGTTTTCTCTATCCTTTAAGGATTAGGATTGTGCTTTAGTTTTCCCTATAAATATTGCTTGTAATTTAGTTTGATAAGTAAGTCATTCACAATGTAGCCTCTTGGAGTTTTGTAGCCGTTTCAGCATTCTCGTTTGTTCAATAAAATTCTTATTATTTTGTAGTATTGTTCGTTGCGCACTCTGCTATTCAACTTGGTATCAGAGCGGGTTCGATCCTTAGGGTTTAATCCGTTCTCGTTGGTATCAATTTGTTTTGTCGCATTTTGTTTTTGGGTTTAGTTTTGGTCTCGTTTAGGCTTCGCTTCCGCTTTGGTCTGTGTCCTTTGTTCTTGGTCACTCTGTTTGGTCTCGTTTAGGCTTTCTCTTATGCAGTTTGACTTTTCACTAGAGTTGTTTTGTCGGCTGCAATCCCTTTATTTTGCAAGACTTGTTTGTTGCATCATTTGGTTTTGCGATTTGGAGAAGACCCCAGGTCATTTGGTATGTTGGAAGCTTACTATGGGTTGGCTTGTTTATTGTTGTTACCTGCAACGATCGTTCGAATGTTTAGACTGGTAACCATTCGAGTGACGTTGTATACGTGGAGCATTGGAATTTTTGTTTGTTTGTTCGGAAGTTGGAATTTTGCATTGGCACTAGGCGTGGTAGCTTGGCATCGGCATTTGCATTGGCATTGGCATTGGCATTGGTATTGGCATTGGTATTGGCATCGGCATCGGCATTGGCATCGGCATCGGCATTGGCATCAGCATCGGCATTGGCATCGGCATTGGCATTGGCACTAGAATTTGGAGTCTTGCATCCACATCTACTTTGGCAAACTCATGTCTGTGTTCCGCCATGAATTTGACGGGGGGTGTTGGAATTTAGATTATTATTAGTTATCTTGCGGACCAAGGATTAGTAACTTGCCCGTTAAGTTTTTGTTTTTGTCTAGGATTTGTTTTAGTTTTCTCTATCCTTTAAGGATTAGGATTGTGCTTTAGTTTTCTATATCCTTTAAGGATTAGGAGTTTGCTTTAGTTTTCCCTATAAATATTGCTTGTAATTTAGTTTGATAAGTAAGTCATTCACAATGTAGCCTCTTGGAGTTTTGTAGCCGTTTCGGCATTCTCGTTAGTTTAATAATATTTCTATTATTTTGGAGTTTCATTCGTTGCGTACTCTAGTATTCAACTCATCCTAACAGCAACGAAAGGCCAAACGCGAGACAGATGATGAAGGTTCTTCAGTTCAAAACACCATTGCTGAAACTTTCACTTCACACCCACCGCCCCAAGGCCCTAAAACTCAACGACCTGGTGCCTCTTTCTCCGGCATGCTTAACTTTTAGAGCAGTTCCACCGGAGGTGGAATAGCCTGGCACTCAGCCAAAATAATGGCCCGGCACGCAGCCAATCCATTCCAGCGGGTCAGATAGGCTGGCACCCAGCCCAAGCTGGTCTCTAGGCCAGCCTAGAATCGACAGACCCATAAGAAGGCCTATCTGACGTCACGCTGACGTTGTAGGTGACGTGCTTGACGACCCAGTCGGGGTTAGGACGGAATCCGCAGGTGGGGATGAAGTGGGGGTTGTGGAGATCGGGCTCGTAGACGGCGAGGACTAAGCGGTAGACACGGGGAACTGGGTCGAACTCGTCGAAAGTGGCGGATGTCCAGGTGAAATGCAAGAGATTTCATCGAGATTAAACCTTGAACCCGTCGAAGTTGTCCGTTTTCCTTCGTCGGAATCACATTCAGGGAATTAAGCCCTCGAATTAACCACAAAAATTGCAACACAATAGACTTTAAAGCTCAAAAATTGCAACATCACATGGGTTAGAGATTGAGAGCTCAAGATCTCGGCTTTAATGGTAGGACCTCGCACCATGCATCGATGCTGCATGCATGGCCATGGTTGGGTTCCTTGAGCTCCAGGGATTACAAAAATAATATTTTGTGTTTGATTTGTTGAAGGTTTTGAAGATGAAGGAGGAGGAGAGCTCACGGGAGTGAGCTGGAAAAGAGAGAGAGAGAAAGAAAGAAGAGAGAGAGGGTAGTGGAACCGTAGAGGTTCCTGAACTTCTTCTTTTTTTTAATAAATTTTTTTTTATTTTATTTTATAATAAAATAATAATAATATTTTAATAAAATGGACCAGGCTATTTTTTGTTAGGGGTGGAGATGCTTTGGCTTATTACTATTCATTGGGGTCTATTACTGTTCACTTGAGTGAATAAATGCGCTGAGTGCTGGCACAAAGTCCTTAGGGGTGGACTTGCTCTTAGCTTCGTCACTATGGGTCGTTAAAGTAATACAGCCACCAAGCTACATCCATGTACAATATTTCAAAGCCTTTATTCTTTTTTTCCTAAATCTGTTACGTTATATCTGGTTACACTGCCCTAGATTAGCACTAATTAAACATTTTGATCCAAACAGAAGCCCAGAAATTCACTAAAAAACATGTATAGAAAGGTTTCAAAGTTGTCAACTTACAACAACAACAAAGCCTTATCCCACCAAGTGACGTCCGCTGTAGGAATCCTAAAACGTCACTATACTCGGTAATTGAATATTTTTTTGGCGTACTATACTTTGATTTTGCATATGAGAGTCACTAATTACAACTATTAATAAACTGTTTTACCGCAGTGGTTGAAAGCAATAATGCATATACACCAGGGTGCAAGTTCGATCCCTACTAATCCTCATTCTCTCTAACATTTGACAATTTAACTAACAAACGCTATCGTTTGTCAAAAAAAAAAAAAAAAAAAAAAACGAAAAATTATTCATCATCGAGATATATATACTTATACTTTGAAAAGATTATGTTCAATGATTTTTGTGTTTATTTAGTGGTTACTCGAATGTCCTGCCTAAAGGCGAATGATCTGCCTACAGGCGAATGTCCTGCCTACGGGCGGGCGAGTGTCCTGCCTACTGGCGAATGTCCTGCCTTCAGGCGATACTGATATCACTATTTAGCACACTATATACGATACATGTTTTATTGAAGGTTTTATGGCATGCTAGGGTTTTCGGAAAACCTATTACTTATTATGCTATATGAGTTTTCATAAACTTTGTGGGTTAGTATGTTGTTGAATAACTATGTTAGTACTACTTATATATCAACTTGGTCCACTCATATTTGTTTTGCGCCCCCTCAAGACCTAGGAACGAGGCGTACGATCCGAGCTACGAGGCATTCCCCTACCAGTTATATCATGTCATCCTCTTTGCTTTTGACATCACTTGTAATAGCACTTTCTGTTACACCTTCCGCTTGTATTCTGAACTAGTAGTATGCTCTGAACATGTCATGCATTATCACTTTTATTATGTTGAAGTTGAACTTTGATAGAGATTTTACCACCTGCAAAAGTAGGGATAAAAACACTTTAAATACTTGCAAGAGTACAAGGTAATTGCAGTATAGTCGACTCTAGCAAGATCGTTCTCCACATGGACTGAATGAATAATTTATGTTAAATCAAATCTTAATTAATTATCAAAAACAAAGTTTGAGAAATAGGTGATTTTGTGATTTCAAATAATTAAAATGAATTTAATGTAAATAGTTAAATAAAGTGATAAAATAAAATAAACTAAAAGAAAATAGTTTTTGAAAATTAAATTGTAAAAGCCTAGGGTTCCGTCGTCACCTTAACAATCCTATGTAGTTCTTCCAATTACTTATGAATTACACATGCATATTTTGAAGGTTAGGTATTCCTAATATATGCCTACTTGGACCCCCAACATAGAGCGTATATCAAACATGCAACCCGTCTGTGGTATTCAGATCAAATCTAAACATGCATGACTCATTAAGCTTTGTGAAACCTTTTGAAAAACCATACAACCCTTAAGATGTGGTATTCATCCTAAGTGAACTTGCACATATTAATCACAAGAAACCTTCGTCAATTTCAGGAACCGACCTCCGATCAAAATTGCATCAAATTACTTTTCTAAAGATCATAATGGTAGCTAAACATTAAGACAATTAGATAGTTTAAACCAGTGATTAATAATTCAAAACTTGCATGCATAATATCATAAGCAAATTGAAAAGAAACTACATATTCTTGCTAAGGCTCGTGGCCTCGTCCTAGCAAACGGAAATTAGTTACTAACAATCATACAACGAAATATTATTAAAAACAAGGATAGAAAACACCTTGAAAATAAACTTGAATCCAAAAGCTCTCTAAAGTGTGTGTGCGTTCTCTTCTTTCCCCTCATGGCTAAAAATCCTTATTTATACTACTACAAAATAAAACCCTAAAGGGTTTTCGAATAAAACTAGGAAACATAATAAAATAATAAAACAGAAAATAAAAGGTTTCCTATTTGAACTGAATTTTGGACTTCTCATAAAATCGGACTTTTGACCGACCAAATCAACTCCGATTTGGTCCCAAAAGGTCTTTCTCAAAATATGTCATCTTGACCTTCAAAATACCCAAAATGTCCAAAAACGTCAATATGGGAAAGCTATGCGCTGGGTCTTTATTTCATCGCCACGGTCAAACAGATTGGTAGAAAAATCTGGAATTTTGACACCATCATCTCGAAAGGCACACGAACATCCTCCAATTGGAATCACTCCAAAATTCATCCGTTTGATCACTTTTTACTCCAGAGGAAGTCAAATGTCCTACATTGGAAATATATAACAAAGTATCAAAATTCTACCAAAATAACCAATAAATTAATACTAAGATTAGGGTAAAATATATGGTATAATATTGCCTCATTAAATACCCCCAAACTTAGCTTTTTGCTTGTCCTCAGGCAAAACAAAACTCAAAAAACAAATACAAAAACTAACAAACCTCAAATACAAAAACTAACAAACCTAAACACTTTATTAAAATTCAACTAAGACAAAATTTTCATCTTCAAGTTGCAATCCATAGAAAATGTTAAAAATCAAAACATCTTTCCAAAAGTTCTAACTAATCCCACCACAGAGTCTAAGCCATTTAGAATCAATTAGAAAAGAATTCATGAACTTCCCTTGGTGTAAAGTGAACCAACATGGTTAAAGAGACTCAACTAAAACTCTTACTTCTTGTCCTTTTTATTCCACACATACTAACTTCAAACATAACTATTAATTTTTTTTTTCTTCTTTCCGATTTTTCTCAAATATTTTTTTCTTTTTCACACATATTTTTTTTCAGTAACAGTAATGGTCGTGCAATGTCAATTCCTTTAAGCTTTTGATCCAACCTAGGGGTGGGCAAACGGGTAGAGGAACCACAGGTCGGGGCGGGTAATGTAGGTTCGGGGCGGGTACGGGCCGGTTCCAAATGTTTTAGAAAATAAACGGGCCGGGCCCATGTCATTTACGGGGCGGGCCGATTCCTAAACCTTAGAAAAACGGGACCCTGGACCGATCCGTTTCTAATTATAATCAACGGTCGAGATTAAATGATAACTTATCATTCAATCTAAACCGTTAGTTTGTACCGTAGTCTCACACTCTCACAGACTCCCACCTCACTCACCCGCACCTCACTCACCATCCGTCATTCCCTCGACTCCGACGACATCCCAGAGAACCCAGCCCATCATCGCCACCGCGACCAACACAACCCATCCAGCCATCCTCCGACCTCGATGACATCCCAATTCCCAGGACCCAGAGAACCCAGGTCCCAGTCCCACAACCTCGATTCTCTCCTGGCATTTCTGCTTCTACAAGATCTAGGTGTGTTCTTTTATTTTCAATTTCTTTTGTGCTGTTAGTTTGCTGAATTTAATTTATCGCATAAAACATGGAATTAATAACGATATTGAACAAATTAGCTTCTGGGTATTCCTAAAATGGTGTCAGATTATTGATTCAGGGGACTTTGTTCCCATGGCCACCACCTGTATGATGAAAGTCCTCTAGGGAGTACATTATTGAAAACCATCGTGGAGTCAGAACAAGTTTGATACAACAGATAACTTGATAACAAGTTTGAACAATGAATACAATTCTTTTATTTTGTTTGTCTCCTGCTGATTTTGTGGGTTGGATTTAGGATCAAGTGTCGAAGTTGGGTTCATCCGCATCCTTTCCGTATTGATATGAACTATAATATATCTTTGATCAATCTAGCTTGTCTTATACATTAGTGTTTGAGTCGTTAGTTGGATTTATTGTTCGTGTTTCGATGTAGGACATGCTTTTGTTAGTTTAATTCATAACTGGTAGGAATTTCCCAAATGCTTGTATCGTTTCAGTATTTGTATCTAGAAATCAGTTTATACAAGTGTTGTTGCACATTGATAAGAACGTTCTTCTATTTGCTTGCGCGGTAGATTTTGTGAGCATTAACTGGTTTTCGATAACCCATTTAACAATAAGTCATTTCCTGTGCCTCATTACTTTTAAATTTCCTGTTTTATTCCAGAATTTATGGAGAGATAGCTTGTTCCTTAGTGTGTGTTAATGTTGTTTGATATATTTTCATCTCAGTTGAGTTTAATTTGTTTGTGAATTTGGAAACATAGCCTGGTGCAGTTGCATGCCTTTCCGTTTTGTTCGAGTTTAATCAATGATTTCATTTGGGATTTATGTGATGTCAAGATTATAGAACGGAAGAACTGAATAGGTTACTTTCTCTCCGATTGTTGATTCTTATAAGACGGCATCTGTATTGTTCTACTATTCACGTATTTTTGTAACTTAATTAATTCAATAACCCGATAAGCAGGGTTGTATGAATTATTTGTCCATTCTGTGTACTGATGTTATGTAATGTTATTTTGAATGTATTGTTAATCTATGAACTTGGATGTTGGACTTTGTATTTAGATTGGATGTGAATCATTGCAGTGAATTTGTGCAAAGTCTGCATAAATGCAGTCTGCACTGGTATTGCCGTAGTAGTAGTGAATCCGTGCAAATTTTAGTTTTTTTATTTTTATTTTTTTATTTTTTTATTTTTAAAAACCAAGGACTTGTGGACCTGGCCCGTTTCAACCGGGCCGGGTAAGGTCCGGTTCCTATGTTAGAAAATGCTATCCCCGGCCCGTTTCCTTTAAACCTGGGTCCGATCCAGTCCCTTCAAAATTGGGCCCGGGCTTGGGCCCGGCCCAGCCCGTGCCCACCCCTAACCCTAATCCAACCCATGTAACGAGCTTTAGGTCAATGACCCCCAAACCACATAGGCTTTAGGGCATTAGGTGTAGAACACCCTTAAGGACTTATTAACTCGAGCTGAAAAGGTTACGAAACCAACTAACCACCCTGCCCCACGCCAAGACTTTACCGTTTGACGCGAGAATCACTGTTAATCAAGCAGGACTGGCCCGGTTAATAAGCAAAGTCTCGGGTGAAACAATTATTACTTTCTTTATAACAACTAAACTTTACTTTACCTAGAACAAAAATTAAAAATTACTTAGATGAAAAGTAAGTGTTTCAATCTCACTCTCCACAAACCATGCTGGTGTGAATGTGCAACTTTCAAAGTATAACTCATGAATTAGTGTCTAAGCAACGATAAATAGAAAAGACTCTACTATGAGATTAATCTTCACCATGTCCATTTGTTTTAACGTTTAAAATAATCTATGGATATTAACTTAAAAAAAATGAAATTTTTTAACTTGACTAAAAAATTAAAAATCCTAAAAATTTATTTCCCACCCCCAAACTTATATCACACTTTGTCCTCAAGGTGTGGAAAAAACTAAAAATAAATAAAAAATGACTACTTACGACGAGAAATTCCAAAGACACAAAAATAAATGAATCTAGACAAATAAAAGAAAACTAAAATGAAATAAAACATAAAATAGGCAAAGAAACAGTAGAAAATATAATAAAACAAATAAAATAGAAAAACAAGAAAAAGAACGAGTTGACCTGGAGTCGAGCTCGAGACCTGGAAGCATAGAAGAGGCTCTCCTTGCATGCACACACGAAGCCACACGTGTAGCCTTCACGTGTCAAGTACCCTAGCATTCGCCTATTTGAGCCAAGTGATCAGCTCGCATTTCTTATTTCAATCCACAGCTGCAAACTCTCCACCTCGAGCCCAGAGCCGCGTGAGTTCTCAAACCTCTAGCCTCCAGATTTCAGAACCCAACCAACCCAAAAGCATCCAAGCTCAGCCACCACTCCATTGCGATGTCTTCCTTCATCTTGCTCGACCAACAGCCTGCTCAGATGAAACCGCAGATCGCATCCTGCTCTAGTCTGACACACTCACAGGTAGTTTTAAGAGTGCGCCATAAACAAACGAACAAATTGAATATAAAACTTTATTAAATGGAATTGCAAAGAAGGTTATATGAACCGAAGAAACTACATCTTGATTGACTTATTATTCTACGAGCTACAAAGCATCATATATATAGAGAACTAACCTAACCTTAATAAGCAAGAAAACGAAACCCTAATACTAACGGGCTAAGTCCAAATTCAAACAATAAAATAATCTTAAATTCCAACACCTCCCGTCAAACTTATAGCGGTACACATCATGGGTTTGCCAACAAGCAGATGCAGATGCAAGCTCTGTTAGGTGGACATGACAAGGCAAGCTCTGTTAGGCAAACACGACAAGGCAAGCTCCGTTAGGCGGATACGACAAGACAAGTTCCGTTAAGCGGACAAGACAAGACAAGCGGGCGAGCAATCAAGTGAACAAACGAACAATCCAGGCTTCAATCAACAAGGCCCAACTAAAGGCCTTCAAACAAATCATAATAGCCCAATAGATTGTGGGTTCCAAATTTTTTTCTTTCTTTTTTTCTCATTTCCTGTTTTCTTTTTCTATTTTTTTTTTCTCCTTCCCTTTTTCTTACTTCCCTTTCCGGAGGTCTTGATCTTCTTCATATCTGCAAAATAAGCACAGCAGACGGCATGATGGTGCAGAAGATCGATGAGGCGGAGAGAGTGCAGTGGGCAGCGGCTCAATCGTGGTTTGGTGATGGTGCGGCAGTGTTGATCAATGGCAAACGGTGGTGAGACGATGGGGTTGCAGGCGGGACTTGGTCGTGTGGCAATGATGCAGCGGAAAGTTCAGGTAACAATGGTGATGGGGTGGTTGTCGAGCAGCAGCGGTGGTGGATGCAGAAGACGGTGAATGCAGCGGTGGTCGTCAGATTGAGAAAGTGCAGGTAACAACAGAAGGGCAACGGGAAGTGATGGTTTGGGTTTGATGGCCAAGCGCCGACGAGGCAGAAGGTTGGTTCAGCAACTGGTTTTAGATGGATGGTAAGAGTCGAGTTACAGGCTCAACTCCAGTGCGGCGTGGCTCCGGCGGCTCGGTGCAACAAAGGTTCAAATTTTTTTATTATTATTATTATTTTTTTCAAACTACAAAACCCTAATCCAGGGCACAACAACCAAACCAGAAAAGAGCGCGACTAGACAAACAAACTAGTTACCAAGAACAGATTCAACCCCAAATGATCAAATTTTGCTATGATACCAAGTTGAATATCAGAGTGCGCCATAAACAAACGAACAAACTGAATATAAAACTTTATTAAATGGAATTGCCAAGAAGGCTACATGAACCGAAGAGACTACATCTTGATTGAATTATTATTCTACGAGCTACAAAACATCATATATATAGAGAACTAACCTAACCCTAATAAGCAAGAACACGAAACCCTAATACTAACGGGCTAAGCCCAAATTCAAACAATAAAATAATCCTAAATTCCAACAATTTTTATCCCCATCTCCCTTCGATTTTTGTCTCAAATGCTTAGATTAGGGAAAAATGAATGAAAATTGCCCAATGCATGTGTATTTCCTATGTTGTAGAGTTCGATCGGAAACTATGTTGACAATAGAGAGAAAGAGATGCAACCACCGAGCACGGATTTCAAATGCGGAAGAAATACAGACCATGGAAAAATCGAGACTCACAGATCCGCATTGAAAAGGTATGCTTCTATATCCTTGCAACTATGTTTGATAAGAATCTGTGAATAAAAATTTGTATATGGTCTCAGTGCCTCAGTCTGTTGAATTGGCTTGTTCGTCATGCATGCAGAGCTCTATAAATTCATCATGTCTTATTCTCTGTGTTGCTTGGATCCCCACCCCCAAACTTAAATGTAATTATATTTTGAATGAAATGTGAGAGAGTAAGAGAGTGAAAGAGATCCATTAGCTAGAGGTCTTCTCAGCATCCCCATTGTGAGTATCCCTGGACCTCATATGTGCTCCTTCTGTATCATGTGCTTGCATTTGTGTTGAATTTGACTCCCATGAATATTCTTAATTTCTTATGTATGTGATGATGAATTTTGTTGTGATGAATGGATGGTTGAATGCATACTGAGATGAATGGATGAATGTATGAATCCACGAGTAGTTGAGATTAGACCGAATCAGTTCTGAATGCAGCCTGCAATCACAAATCAAAAACCTAATAAGATAAGTAAAGAAAAATAACAAGAATTTTATTTTTTTTTCCTGATTTTATTGTTGTTGTGATTTTTGTAATTAGGAATAAAAATAGGAAAATAAAATAAACGAAATAAAAAGAAAAGGGTTAAAAAAATTGGGTTGCCTCCCAATTAGCGCTTTAGTTAACATCTATAGCTAGACGGATTTGAAAGAAACTGGTGATCACGTCACTTGTTCTTGTAGAGTCAACCAATCTTTAACAGCATCATCGGGCAATATTAGGTAATGAGTGACTTGATGTTTATTGACCGAGTATTTAAATGTTGTGGTTGAGTCCTTAATGTCTGCTATTTTATCTGAATGAATTCTTGTAATCAAAGAGAGTCCCTTTAAACGAGGCTTGCGTCTTTGACGAACTGACTTCCATCGTGTATTTAACACCCACAATTATTGCACTGGCCGAATTTCTTGACAAAGAATAGGGCTGCCATTAAACTTTTTCTTCATTCCCACGTAGAACTTATCCTCTTGGTAGGACTCATCTTGAATTTCTTTGAGTTTTATTGGCTGCGCAGGTGCACTGTCTGTTACAGCAGCAAAAAATATTTTATCTTTAGCTATTTGCCCTATATCAAAATCTGATAGATTTGTCAAGTGCTGGTCATGTGTTGGATCAGATTTTGAATTTGTATGAATAATCCCTTCGAACATGTTAGTTTCAATGCCTTCATGCAGCTTTGTTGGTTGCTTTGCAGCCTCGGGATATTGAATGTGTGGCATATAGATTTGGGTAGTAAGGGGTTATGTGGGAATTTCAAGATTAGCAGTTTCCTCCATTGGGCGAGAGTCAATGCCTGGTGGCTCCTCAATTCTAGCGTCTTCCTGCATGTAGTCATAACTCTCTACACATTGCGGTGTTTGAATTACACACCATTCCTCTAAATCTTGTGGGCCATCAATTTGTTGATAAGGAAACTCGCCTTCCTCGTGTTCATCCCATTAATGCATGAGCTGCCCAACTTGTTGCACCAAATTATCTAATGAAGCCTGGGTATCTTGAATCATGCGGTGGGTATCCTGAATATTTTGAATTCCTTGACTAATTTGATCAAACCCTGTTTGGAAACTGTCGTCTAAATTTTCAAGGGAAATTTCCAGATGGGACTTTGCTGGTGCAGCACGTTGCTCAAAAAGCTGCAGCAATTTGTCAACTGCAATCTCTCAATCATCTTTTGCTAGCGCATGAGGCTGTTTAAAAGGCTGATGGCTACCCACCCATATATGATTTTGATGCTCTGATATGGATTGTAAAAATTTGAGTAGGAATTGCACCTAGGCCTTTGAAAATTGTTGTTCATATTGATATGGTGTTGCACAAACTCTGGAAAAAACTACCGTTGAGGACAATACATAATATCATGAGTATTCAAATTGCAAAGGGCACAAACTGTAGGTGCTTCTTGTGAGGCTCCCAGCCAATCCATTGCTGCAATGCTCTTAAAACCAACAAATTGTTACCTAAAAAAAAAAATTAAAATCAAGTAAATAAAAAGATATGTACAAAAATAATTAACTAAGAGTCGATAAACACAAATTATTTTAAACAATCCACGGGCAGCGGCGCCAATTTCTTGATAGGGATTTTACCACCTGCAAAAATAGGGATAAAAACACTTTAAATACTTGCACGAGTACAAGGTAATTGCAGTATAGTCGGCTCTAGCAAGGTCGTTCTCCACTATGTTAAATCAAATCTTAATTAATTATCTAAAACAAAGTTTGAGAAATAGGTGATTTTGTAATTTCAAATAATTAAAACGAATTTAATGTAAATAGTTAAATAAAGTGATAAAATAAAATAAACTAAAAGAAAATAGTTTTTGAAAATTAAATTGTAAAAGCCTAGGGTTCCGCCGTCACCTTAACAATTCTATGTAGTTCTTCCAATTACTTATGAATTACACATGCATATTTTGAAGGTTAGGTTTTCCTAATATATGCCTACTTGGACCCCCAACATAGAGCGTATATCAAACATACAACCCGTCTGTAGTATTCAGATCAAATCTAAACATGCATGACTCATTAAGCTTTGTGAAACCTTTTGAAAAACCATACAACCCTTAAGATGTGGTATTCATCCTAAGTGAACTTGCACACATTAATCACAAGAAGCCTTCCTCAATTTTAGGGACCGACCTCTGACCAAAATTGCATCAAATTACTTTTCTAAAGATCCTAATGGTAGCTAAGCATTAAGACAATTAGATAGTTTAAACCGATGATTAATAATTCAAAACTTGCATGCATAATATCATAAGCAAATTGAAAAGAAACTACACATTTTTGCTAAGGCTCGTGGCCTCACCCTAGCAAACAGAAATTAGTTACTAACAATCATACAACAAAATATTATTAAAAACAATGAAAGAAAACACCTTGAAAATAAACTTGAATCCAAAAGCTCTCTAAAGTGTGCGTGCGTTCTCTTCTTTCCCCTCATGGCTAAAAAGTCTTATTTATACTACTACAAAATAAAACCTTAAAGGGTCTTAGAATAAAACTAGGAAACATAATAAAATAATAAAACAGAAAATAAAAGGTTTCATATTTGAACTGAAATTCGGACTTCTCAGAAAATTGGACTTTTGACCGACCAAATCAACTCCGATTTGGTCCCAAAAGGTCTCTTTTGAAAGCTGATGACGTTCCCTACAAATCCTCATAAGGAATCTTCCTCAAAATATGCCATCTTGACCTTCAAAATACCCAAAATGTCCAAAAACGTCAATCTAAGAAAGCTGCGCGCTAGGTCTTTATTTCATCGCCACGGTCAAACGGATTGGTAGAAAAATCTGGAATTTTGACACCATCATCTTGAAAGGCACACGAACATCCTCCAATTGAAATCACTCCAAAAGTCATCTGTTTGATCACTTTTTACTCCAGAAGAAGTCAAATGTCCTACATTGGAAATATATAACAAAGTATCAAAATTGTACCAAAATAACCTATAAATTAATACTAAGATTAGGGTAAAATATATGGTATAATATCACCTCATCAAACTTATTATATTATTTTATTAAGGTTGTATTTGAATATTACATTGTGTAGTTATGCGCGAAATTTATATGCATGTTTCACATGTTCTCGGCATATGCATTCATGAAATGACTTGAGTCACCCTCGGGTGTCAGCCAGCACGTGGCCATCCCGTTGTCCTTCAGACACCGGGATTAGGGCGTGTCAGATTGGTATCAGAGTATACTTGGGACTTCATTCTTCCATTTGGTAATCATAATCTCTCTTGTAGCCACGATCTTTCGTCCTTCTAAATCTTGTTTGCCTCTTATCAGAATCATGGATCCTCCTGGTGGGAATGTACCTCAACGACCTTGTTCTGGTTTAATGGGTGGGGTTCAGCAGTTGACATCCGCTCTACGAAATACTTTTTGTAGGAGTAGCAGGCCGAGTCGTACCTATATGGAGATTGCTTGGAGTCACAGAGTTACCGAGCTGAATGTAGTTGGAGCCTGAGATGAGGCTGAGGTTTGGCTAGAAAAGATGGAGGACACTTTAGAGAGTATGAAATGCCCAGCATCTGAATGAGCGAATACCGCTGGTTACTTCCTTCAGGGTAACGCGAGATATTGGTGGAAGTCAGTGATGGGCTCTCGCCCACTTAACTCTATAATGACTTGGGCTACGTTCAGGAGACTTTTCATCAAACACTTTTTGAGCTCAGCTGAGGAAGAGATAGGAATTCCTAAATTTTTGCTAGGGCAATCTGAGTATTATAGAGTTTGATAGCACATTTTGGCACTTGTCGAGACATCACCGCAGGACCTATGGGAACCCTCAAGAGATGATGGTACAGCTGGGGATTTCTATGAAAGATGACATCTACGAGCTTCTGGCACCACAGAGGTATGCATCATACGATGAGATGATTGAAGCGGCTTTGAGGGTCGAACAGACGAGGTTGAGCAGACTTAACCAGAATCAGCCGAGGAACCAGAACCAACCTCGAAACCAGAATCAGTAGGGTCGTGGATTCTGATCCCGGAGCATGAGGGAGCCTTCTACTTCTTATGATTCATTCGGCCCTAGACACTCTCAGTCCTTCAAGCGACAAGGTCAGGGTTCGGGATCTTCCAGTGAGGGCTCAGGCAACAAGATGGTGAGGCGATCTTTCAGTCATTTTAATCCAACGGTCACGACTTGTGCGCGTTGTGGTAAGCATCATCACGGTGATTGCAGTATTGGTCCGACCAAGTGTTACAGGTGTAGCGGCTTTGGACACATAGCCTGAAATTGCGGCACTCCATGTTTATCTGATGATTTTGATTCTGGTTCAGGTTATGGTGGGAGTAATAATCTGAGTACTCAAAGTTATGGCGGTAGTAGTAATCTAAGTACTCAGTTTTCTACTCAACGACAGCGGCATCATTCTGGAGCAGCTTCGGGCAATCGTGCTCAGAGGAACCATGCGGGTCGTAATAGCCAGGGTGTTAGGAGTCGTGGTGGTCGTAACAGTAGTTCGGGACGTCAGGCCTATGGGCGTATCAACGCCATGACTCAGCATCAGCATGAGGCGAAGCAGGATCCCAGAGTTATTACTGGTACGTTACTTGTTTTTGGTAATTGGGCTCATGTTCTGATTGATCCAGGTGCCACTTATTCTTTCATATCTCCACAATTTGCACGGGTTGTTAACCCGCAACCTACATCGCTCGGTTTTGATATGTTCATACAACTGTCATCCGGATATTTATTATGTGCACAGTGGGAGTTTAGGGATTGCCCAGTTATTATCGAATGAGAACTTTTGGAGGCCAATTTGATTCCCTTTAAACTTGTGGAGTTCGATATCATTCTGGGAATGGATTGGCTATCTAAGCACAATGCTTATGTCGGATGTAGAGAGAAACTGGTGACATTTGATCAGCCTGGACGACCAGCGATCACGTTTCAAGGTGAGCGACAGATCCTTCAAAATAATATTATTTCCGCCATTCGAACGACGAAGCTGCTACAGAAGGGTTGTGTGGGATTCTTAGCTCATGTGGTCACGTAGGGTGAACCTTCTTTGTGTGCTGGAGATGTGCTAGTGATGAATGAATTCACCGATGTATTTCCTGAGGATTTGCCATGGTTACCACCTACGAGGGAAATCGAATTCACCATTGATTTACTTCCAGGTACCAACCCTATTTCCTTAGCACCATACCGAATGGCACCAGCTGAGTTAAGGGAATTGAAGATACAACTTCAGGAGCTCATGGATAAAGGCTACATCTAACCCAACATGTCTCCATGTGGCGTTCATGTATTATTTGTGAGAAAGAATGATGGGTCCACGAGACTTTGCATCAACTACAGTCAGCTTAATCGGGTAACAGTGAACAATCGTTATCATTTGCCTCGAATTGATGACTTGTTTGATTAACAGATGAGTGCTCAGGTGTTATCTAAGATCGAACTTCATTCGGGTTACCATCAGCTACTGATCCGGAACGAAGATTTCCCAAGACTGCCTTTCGCACTAGGTATGGACATTATGAGTTCCGTGTCATGCTTTTTGGGTTAACCAATGCACCTGTAACTTTCATGGATTTGATGAATAGAGTTTTCAGACCATATCTTGATCAGTTTGTGATTGTGTTCATTGATGACATCTTGATCTACTCCAAGAGTAATGCTGAGCACAGGAAACATTTGAACTTAGTGTTAGAGAGATTGAGGAAGCATCAGCTATATGCGAAGTTTAGTAAGTGTCAGTTTTGGCTAGACCATATCAGTTTCCTCGAGCATGTGGTTTCCGCTGAGGGAATTTGTGTGGGCCCTCAGAAGATTTCTGCAGTGTCTATGTAGGAACAACAAAGGAATGTTACTGAAGTGAGGAGTTTTCTAGGGTTGGCTGGCTATTACTGACGTTTTGTGTAGGATTTCTTGGCAATCACCCTGCCTCTTACTAAGTTGACCCAGAAGGGGGTCAAATTCGAATAGGATGAGAATTATGAACGGAGTTTTCAGGAGCTTAAACAATGTCTTACTCATGCCCTTGTCATTGCTCTTCCGAACGATGACGGTGAGTTTGATATCTACAGTGATGCATCCTTGTTGGGATTGGGTTGTGTTCAGATGCAGCATGGGAAAGTCATCGCCTATGCTTCCACGCAGCTTAAAACTCACGAGAGAAACTACCCCATTCATGATCTGGAACTCGAATGTTACACCCACTCCCAATTTAGATTGTATTTTCACTGAATTTGAGTTTATCTTGCTTTTAAAATTGTTTTTGGGTCTTAATAGGTGTGCCTAGGGGGGCCCACATTGCTTTTGTGTCCCCGGTCTCTCTTCTCTCTCAGTTCTATCTTTTCCATCACTTTCTCATCTCTACCCGTGCTCTCTCTCTGCACTCTCTCCTTCCCTTCCCGAGTATCATCGCACACACCCACGTACACCCAGTCACCCCACACCCAAAGAGACTTCGACGACGACCCCACATTGTCACGCTCTCTCTCTCGCATTCTCTCTCTGTACAGTGGTACCCCCACTGTTTGGAGTTCAACTTCGGCGAGATTTCTCGTCCTTCGACCTTGGTAAGCTTCATGACTCTCTCTAATCTTCCTATTGATCGATCAAACTCTAGTTAGGACTCATTTTAGGTGCTTTGGTGAAGGTTTGTAGTGAGAAACAACTCGGAGGTTTATTTCCCAGTTTTACCCGCGAGTTCGACTGCTTTCGAGCTAATTTCTGGCCAAACCATGGCGAGTTGGCCGGCGTACAGGTATCAATCTCTTCGTCTCGCTGAGTACTACAACTTTCCTTTTTGTTTCACCCAATTTCATCGAGTATTGAAGAAGTTATATCCATTTGAATATTATCGAGGCTTTCAAGGCGTTTTTCGGCCAAACCATGGTGAGTTAGATGTCGTGCGAGGTACCATTCTCTTCGTCTCTTCGAGAACTACAACTTTCGTTTTTGAATCACTTGATTTTGTCGAGTATTGACAAAGTTATGGCCGTTTAAAGTTTGTGTAGTTTTCCGGCCGAATCCGGCATTCTCCTTCGTTGGGTCCGGCGACCCATGAAATTGGTGGGCCAAAAACCAGCCCTTTTGGGCAGCCCAACCCTTTATCCCTTTGAACTCATCCAAAAACCCTTAAGAACCCAAACCCACGGGCCTTTAGGCCCAACCTGGAACCAACCTAAACCCTTTACCCTCTAAACGCTAAACCCTTGGGCCTTAGAACCAAGCCCAAGAACCCAAATCCCTAAGGCCCAACTCGGATCCAAGCCTAGAACCGTTTGACCTGGTCCGACCCCGACCCGGACCCATTGACTGACCCGGTCAACGTTGATCGTTGACTGTGATCGGTCAAGGTTGACCGTTAACTGTTGACTTTGACTTTTTGGGTTTTCGTCCGAGACCTCTCCTAGGCTAATTGCGACGTTCTGGACCCGTTTCTGAAGTCCGTTTTCCCAAATTAAGTTTTTTTATTGGAGTTTGACTAAATGTGCCCTTTTATATGCTTAGGGGCAATTGTTGTGGCGTTTCCGTCTTCGCTAGTCTGCACAGCTTTTGACGGCGAAGTACTGTGAGTAGACCCCTTCAAAAATGCATGTTTTATAGTAGAAATGTATACATGAAAAGCATGATTTGATGAGTATGTTTTATGAAACGTTTTATGAGATATCATGCTTACTGAGGCTAGTTTGAATTACTACTATTTGTCCTATAACCCGTATTCTTATAGAATATCTGATGGATGACGATATGATATTTAGAATACATTTCGAACACTTCTTTATAGTATAGATGATAGATGACTTTATACTATGAAGATGCCTTTCAAATGTACGTATGTTCAATGGTTTTGTACTTACCTAGTGGTCCTTTCCGCTACAAGACGTAGAGATAGATTCCGGTCCATCTCGAGCGAAGGTTTGGTGTTGGCATAGGGCCTGGAGGGTGGTTTCTCCGGCATTTAAGACCAGGGATGGGGAGCCGGCATTGGGGTTATTTTCCTCTGACTGTCTGCTCAGAGATGGGGAGCCGGCATGGGGCCTGGGGTTATTTTCCTCTGACTGTCTGCTCAGAGATGGGGAGCCGGCATGGGGCCTGGTGGTTATATTGGACATTCACTAGTGATTTATATATACAAGTTATGATTTGAGACAGTGCACGGCATGCTAGGTTTCGGGAAACCTATGTTTATCATGATATATGTGTTTTCATAAAACCTGGGGGTTAGTACATTGATAACTGTTTTGCTATATATATATATATATATATATATATATATATATATATATATATATATATATATCAAATTGGTCCACTCATGTTTGTTTTGCGCCCCCTTCAGGACTTAGAATCGAGGCATACAATCTTGGCATCAAAGCACTTCCGCATCGGCATCTTCGAGTCCTCTCGGTGTAGGACCCATTCTTTTATTCATTCAATTTTATATTGTTTATGTTAGTATTCTAGATTAGATGTGTGCTCTGAACACGTTCCTAAATTGCATATTATTTATTCTTTTATATCTACAAGTCTTATTTATTCCTTATTTTCAGCATTTGCACTCAATAAATGGCTTTCGTCACCCTCAGGTGTCGGCCAGCACGTGCCTATCCTGGTATTCGGGGAATATCGAGATCGAGGCATGTCATCGAAGCAGTAGTCTTCGCTCTAAAAATCTGGCGACATTACTTGTATGGCGAGAAGTGCCGCATCTTTACCGATCATAAGAGTTTAAAGTATGTATGCACCTAGAATGAGTTGAATTTGAGGTAGAGAAGGTGGATGGAACTCATTAGTGACTACAATTGCATTATTGAGTATCATCCTGGTCACACAAATGTTATAGCGGACGCACTTAGCCGGAAATTCAATTGACAGCTTGCCTTCCTTCGAGCTATCCATGTTTCGCTATTATTTTCTCTTCGAGAAACCGACGTTGCCGTGACACTAGATTCACAGGGAGCATTGTTGGCACACTTCCAAATTAGGCCAATTTTGGTGGATTTGGTTCGGGAAGCTCATGAGCTCGACCATCAGTGTGCAGACCTAACAAAACAGGTGCAGAATGGTTTTAGGCGAGATTTGAAAATTCGGAGAGATAGAGCCTTGGTGATGGGAAATAGGCTGTTTGTGCCTAAGGACAATGAAGTGGTGAAAAAGGAAATTCTTGATGAAGCTTCCATCTCGGCATATGCCATGCATCCAGGGAGTACCAAGTTGTATCACACTATTCGTCCGTTCTACTACTAGTATGGGATGAAATGGGATGTGGCAGTGTATGTGAAGAGATGTATTCTTTGCCAGCAGGTGAATGCAGACAGACAGAGACTTGAAGGGCTAATGCAGAATCTCCCTATACCAGCGTAGAAGTGGGAAGACATCACCATGAATTTCGTGTATGGGTTACCGAGCACGCGGTCGAGGTTTGATGGCATTTGGGTGATTGTGGATCGACTCACCAAGACTACTCATTTCTTACCTGTTCGACAGACCTACACACCGGAGAAATTGGCACAGTTGTTCATTGATAATATTGTTAAACTTCATGGTGTACCCGTCATCATTGTTTCGGACAGAAATCCAAGATTCACCTCCAAATTTTGGATAGCATTCCATGACGCCATGAATACTCAGCTGTTGTACAACACTGCCTATCATCCACAGACCGATGGTCAATCTGAAATGACGCAGACTTTGGAGGACATGTTGAGAGTGTCTGTTTTCCAGCGGAAGGGTAGTTGGGATAACTATTTACCTTTGATCGAGTTTGCCTACAACAACAGCTACCACTCCAATATCGACATGGCACCGTTCGAGGCACTGTATGGGAAGACATGCTGGACACGGTTATGTTAGACTGAGGTCGGTGAACGGGTGTTAGTGGGGCCATAAATTGTTGACACCACTAATACCAACATCCAGTTGATTAAGAGGAATTTGAAGTCGACGCAAGATCGGCAGAAGAGCATCGCGGACCGACATTCCAGGGATCGTGAGTATGAGATTGGTGACTTTGTCTTTCTGAAGTTGTCGCCCTGGAAAGGTGTGGTTCATTTTGGTAAGCGAGGGAAGTTGAGTCCTCGATATATCGGTCCCTACAGAATCACAGAGAGAATTAGTGCGGTTGCTTATAGACTGGAGCCACCACCAGAGTTGTCGCAGATTCACGACGTATTTCATGTTTCCATGCTTCGGAAGTATGTACAGGATCCCTCCCATGTTATTCAGCCGGAACCGTTAGAGGTGAGTCAAGACGCGAGCTATGTTGAGGAACCTGTGGCAATCATTGACCGACAAGATAAAATTCTGAGGAACAAAGTCATTCCGTTAATAAAGGTGTTGTAGAAGAACCATGCAGTCGAGAAAGCAACGTGGGAAACTGAGGAGTCAGTATCCATACTTATTTATTTGAGATTGTAATTTCGAGGACGAAATTCTTTTAAAGGGGGTAGATTGTGAAAGCCCGTCCCAAATTTAGTGTATTTTCATATTGCCGGACTTATGAAATTACCTTTTTACCCTTAAGTTGACTTTGTTTGACCATCTCATCGAAACGCGTAGTCTTAATTTAATTAATTTATCCTTATCGTACTTATCGCCACGAACGCGTAGGCGCGAACGGATTTGAAATCGGATTTATAACGAAGGTTCTACGTTCGAACGTCGAACGTTTTCAAATATTTTTTATGTTTCATCCTATATGTTCTTAGATTGAGAACCGCGGGACCCACATGGGATTCTTGTTCTCTTGTCTCCTCACCCTACCCAAATTTCCTCATTTCCCTTTTCAAATATTTTCTATTCTTTTGCATTATTATATAACTTTCTCTCTCCCATCACTTTCTCTCTTTCTCTCTATCTCTTCCCTCTCCCCGAACCCTCTCTCTACAACTCTCCATCTCCTCTCTGAAACTCACACACATAACAAACCACCACCACCACCACCACTTGGACGTGCAACCTCGAAAACATCAGGCAAAGTTGGTGCTCCACCGTGATAGTCATGGTGCACCCTCCTCTGACGAACTCCGACGTTTTTCATAAATTTCCTGACGCTGGAAAGCTTCTAGAAACCCTTGAGATGTGTTTTAAGAGTAGATTGAAGCTTGTTTTAAATTGTACATACGTGTTAAACACATAAAATAGCTCGGAGTATCTTTTCCTAGTTTTCCGACGAGCACCGCCACTTTCAAGACATTTTCTGATGAGTTAGCCATCATGCAAGGTACCATTCTCTTTATCTCGTTGAGTACTACAACTTTTGTTTTTGAATCACTTGATTTGGTTGAGTATCGAAGAAGTTATGGGCGTTTGAAACCTTGCCCAAAAACCAACCAACCTTTGGCCTGAAACCGGGTCGACCCGACTCGATAACCCTCAATCCAGATTCCTTTGGGCCAGGTTACCTAGCCCAATGGGCCCAAGCCTAGAAGCCCAGGCCCAAGCCCAGAAGCCCAGGCCCAAACCCAGTCGGAGCCCAGATCCCAGTCGGCGCGTAGGCGCCTGTCTTGGCCGGTGCGTGGAGCACACGCGCCTCCACCGGAGGTACTGTGCTCCGCTACCGTCCATGGCAATGACTTTTTCGGCCAACTTTCCTATGACCCAACTCGGCGAGTAGCCGTCTGGGCAACTGCCCCGTGGCGGCGCGTGAGGGTGCGTGAGGTGGCGCGTGGGGGTACCCAAGGCCCCCCTTATGTTTTCGACATCCTGAATCCATTTATGACGTCTGTTTTTCGAAATTCAATCGTTATGGTAGAGTTTTATTAATTGGACCCTTTATGTGCTTAGGTGCGTTTATTAGCGGCGTTTCCGTCCTTCCTATTTCGCACGGTTCTTTGACGACGGAGTATCTGTGAGTGGACCCTTTCTAAATTGCATGATTTATTATTAGAAATGCATACATGAAAAGCATAATTTTATGGATACGTTTTATGAAACGTTTATGAGTAAATTGGTTTCACGCTTTATGAATTATCATGCTTTATCGATTTTACATTCTTCGTGGTATATATGATTGATGACTATATACTATGAACATGATTTATAATATGATGTTTGAGCTACTAAGCTCCATTGAGATATATATACTTATACTTTGGAATGATTATGTTCAATGATTTTTGTGCTTATTTAGTGGTTACTCGAATGTCCTGCCTATGGGCGAATGATCTGCAAGCGGACGAATGTCCTGCCTACGGGCAAATGTCCTGCCTTCGGGCAATACTAATACCACTATTTAGCACACTATATACGATATATGTTTAATTGAATGTTTTATGGCATGCTAGGCTTTTCGGAAAACCTATTACTTATTATGCTATATGAGTTTTCATAAACTTTGGGGGTTAGTACGTTGTTGAATAACTATGTTAGTGCTACTTATATATCAACTTGGTCCACTCATGTTTGTTTTGCGCCCCCTCAGGACCTAGGAACGAGGCATACAATCTGAGCTTACGAGGCATTCCCCTACCAGTGATATCCTGTCATCCTCTCTGCTTTTGACATCACTTGAATAGCACTTTCTGTTACACCTTCCGCTTGTATTCTGAACTAGTAATATGCTCTGAACATGTCATGCATTATCACTTTTATTATGTTGACAGTCGAACTTATTATATTATTTTGTTAATGTTGTATTTGAATATTACATTGCGTAGTTATGCACGAAATTTATATGCATGTTTCACATGTTCTCGGCATATGCATTCATGAAATGGCTTGCGTCACCCTCGGGTGTCGGCCAGCACGTGGCCATCATGTTGTCCTTCGGACACCAAGATCGAGGCGTGTCATATTTCCTTGCTGTTTCGAAATTGTTAGGCTTTTTTCCTTGAGAAATCAAAACATTATGCAATGTCTCTGCAGATTTTTCTTTCCTTTTTACTAAAACTTGCACAAATTTCATCCTAATTATCAGACAATGATCTTTCACTACTCAAACAGGTGCTAAATTTTTATCATCTTCTTCCTTTCCATCCATCTTTTCGCTCCCTTTGCCAATCCACTTTCCTTCAGCTTCCCACAATTCGACCTCGGCTCAAATAAAATACTCTGCGCGGGCGATGCCTCTCTCTCCTTCACAACAAGAGAGCTCAACACGCAGAATATCTGCTGCCTCAACCTCCACAACAAGATTGCTCCTCCCACGGATCCATAACTGATACCTCTGAAGATGTAGGTCGGTAGAAACCGAGCTACATCAGATTCTCTATGTGTTTCCTTCTTTTTAAACTACTACCTTTATCTTGCTACATGGCTGTATGATTTCATATATGAAACATCTGAATTGGTATATCTGTTAAATGTTTGTTTGTTCGTCATGCTTTAGCACATGGGGCAGTTTAATTTTCTCGCGAAATGACAAACTGCGGCAGCTACATACGCAAGATTAAACTTCAATGAACAGTGAATTTCGAACAGAAAAATTTAGCAGCAGCCGAATACTACATTCATTTTCACTTTAGCATCCAAGTTTTCACTAGAAAACCATTAATACATCTGGGGTGCCTGAAGAAAAATATAATTCCTAGAAGTGATTATCAGTTCCCCCTCAAGAAAAAACGAATTTGTTCCGTCCGTTCGTCACATCTAGGCTTTCGGTTCCAGCATGAACAATTTGTATCATTAAAGCCAAATTGGTTGCCACCAAGAAGCTATATTTCTTGTATACACTGTTTAAAAATCATCTCCTAGCGCCGTCTAGGCCGTGCCTAGGCACTAGGCGGCTGGTCACTGCCTCGATTAATCCTTAGGCATTTGAAAGTTAATAAAGGTCGTCTAGACCTGACTAAACACCCGCCTAGGTTCCTAGGTCGCGCTCTCATTTAGACAAAAAATAGATAATTTTCATTTTGCATTTATTTTAGGAAAACTAATAAAAAAGACTTCAAATCTTTGCATTTTAATAAACAATCATCTACTAACTTTTATTTAATGATAAGGACAAAATAATTATTAAAAAAAAACATAAAAAACCACGTGAGCTGGCGCGCACCCCACCCCACCGCACCCCTCCTCCACTTTTTTTTCTCCCCATTGTCAGCTATCATTAAGACATTATTATTTTTTTCTTAGAATAAGAGAAATGCTTCAAATTGAATTACATTTTTCAGTTTTATTTTTGTGGTGTTGTTTTCCAATAGTAATCAAGATGACGAGAGATTTTTCAATGTACCCAAAACACGGAATAATACACCACGTCTCTATACAAGTGGTCAAATTCTTGTGTTAAAAAATAAAATTTTCCACCATTTACATAATAACACGTGGTGTAGAAAGTTAAGATTGTAGGTGGAAGAGAAGAGGAAGTCGCAGATGGACGGACGATAGAAGAAAATTAAGTAATTGGTGTAGAAAGTTAAGAAATTGAAGAGATACAGAGAAAATTTGATGAGTATCAAAGAAAATTAGAAGAAGAAAATGTGTTTGGAAAATGAGAATAGGTCAGGAAAATTCAAGAAGATGAGAGAGAAGAATGTAGTACCGTTAAGTTTCATAAACAGTGTAGTACCGTTAAGTTTTATAAACAGTGTAGCACTGTTAAATTTCATAAACAATGTAGTAAGTTTCGTAAACAGTGTCGTAAGTTTCATAAACAATGTCGTAAGTTTTCATAAACAATGTATTAAGTTTCATAAACAATGTCATAAAGTTTCATAAACAATGTCGTAAGTTTCATAAACAGTATCGTAAGTTTCATAAAGAGTTTGTGTGAGGACACACAAGTCCGCGCGTCAGATTTTTTTTTATTTTTTTTAATATTAAAATTATGTCTTTTTCATTAAAATTTAAGTTATTATGTCCTTTTTATTAAAATTTAAGGATTTTTCATTAAAATTTAAGTATTTTTCATTAATTTTTCATTAAAATTTAAGTATTTTTCATTAAATAAAGTTATAACATGATTTTTTCAATAAATTGTAAGAGACTTATTGAATACTTGGATGAACACTCATTATATGATTGTTCCCCTCGTTTTCAATATGTCCTATTGTTTTATAATCTATATATCATTATATTTTGCAATTTATTTATATCGATATTATTATGAAGTATAAGTAGATATTTATTTATATGTTATATATAGTTAAATTTAACAAAACTGCCTAGGCCCCATCCTTCAGCTTGCGCCTAGTTACTTTTAGAACCTTGCTTGTATATGAACTCAAATTTATAAAGTCTGTATCAGTACATCTTTGTTTTTTTAGCATGCTAGATTTGAATATTTTCTTGTAAAGATGAAGACAGATCGGAGACTGGTAGCCATTCTTAGCACTATTCTTGTCTGCACTGACCTAGCAGTCCCGATCTGTCTTCATCTTGTAATGGAATTATTGGAATCCTGTCCGGTATGAAAGTGTGGACAAGGTAAAGAGGCGAACATTTGCATTTATTTTTAAGATTATATCAGCAGTTTATTTGTGGCCATTAGTTTGGTTTCAATCTCTCCTTTTCTGTTGAACTTGGGTTAATAAGAATCGTGAGAAGTTGTGTGAGAATCGCAGTTGCGTTCGAATGCAATGTCTCTAAACAACACAAGCAGCAGAGGGGTAAGTTTTCGTCTTCAATACTTCTTCATTTTGATCACCTGCTTCCCTCACTTTGCTCAGCCACTTTCTTTCAATATTACACAATTTTTTCTTGGTACAACGAACATTGTCTACGATGGTGCCGCAGCGCCTGTACTAGGAGGGATTGAACTCAATGCAAAGTCTACATGGACGTGGACCGTTGGGCGGGCTACATATGCAGACTCTATGCACTTATGGGACTCCAACTCCGGGTCACTTGCAGACTTCGCTACTCATTTCACTTTCATTATCAACGCTGCTGGCCAAAACCATAGTGACGGGTTTGCGTTTTTCCTTGCTCCTGTTGGTTTCCCAATTCCGCCTAACTCGGGTGGGGGTTTTCTCGGATTATTCAACAGCACCACCATGTCACACAACAAAATTGCTTCCGTCGAGTTCGATACCTACTCAAACAGTGACTGGGATCCAGCCGGACCGCATGTTGGGATCAATATCGATAGAATCGATTCTGTTGTTCATGCTAGTTGGAACTTTAGCAGCGATTATAATAAGAAGAAGGTGAATGTGTGGATAACTTACAATGCTACCACTAAAAACCTCAGTGTGTTCTGGACAAACAAGGAAAACCCTGTTTTCGTAGGCAATTCTTCTCTTTCTTACAATGTTGACTTGCGCAAGTGCCTTCCCGATTTGGTTACAATTGGTTTTTCAGCTGCTAGCGGAAAATACCCCGAGCAGCACACGATATACTCATGGGATTTCAATTCAAGTTTGGATCCTACACATGAGAAGAACAGGAAACACAAGTGGAAAGGAAACAAGAAATGGTTGATAGTGGTCTTTGCGGCTTCCTTCTTGATTGTGGCGATTGGCGGGGCCTTATGTTGTTCGGTTAAAAGGATTCTTGGATCGTTTGAGAACGGAAATCACAGCTCCAATGGATTGCACTCTGTAAGTGCGAATCTTGAGAGACTAGCTGTCCCGAAAAGGTTTTCTTACCAATCTTACCAAGAATTAGTTGTGGCCACTAATGACTTCGCGAAAGAAAGAAGGCTAGGCCAGGGAGGGTCAGGACAAGTTTATAAAGGGATCTTACAAGATCTTGGCTGCCTAGTTGCTGTTAAGAGAATCTTGACAGAATCCGAGCACTATGAGAAAATCTTCATCAATGAAGTGAAGATAATAAGCCACTTGTTTCATCGAAATCTGGTCCATTTCATTGGATGGTGTCACGAGAATGGAGAATGCTTGCTTGTTTATGCATACATGTCCAACGGCAGCCTTGACATGCACCTGTTTGGTTCTCGAGTAACTCTGCAATGGGATTACCGGTACAAGATAGCTTTAGGGTTGGCCTCGGCACTTCATTACCTACACGAAGAAGCAGAGCAACTTGTCCTTCACAGGGATATCAAATCAGCTAACGTACTGTTGGACAATAATTTCAGCACTAAGCTTGGTGATTTTGGTATTGCGAAGCTTGTGGATCCGCGATTCAGGAGTCAGACAACAGGGGTAGTAGGGACTTTCGGATACATGGCCCCAGAATATGCAAGTGGAGGGAGGGCCAGTAAAGAATCAGACATTTACAGTTTGGGAGTTGTAGCCTTGGAAATTGCATGTGGAAGGAAGACTTACCAAGATGGAGAGTATCACGTGCCACTTTTCCGGTGGGTTTGGCAGCTCTACCTTGCCGGAAATCTTCTCCATGTAGCTGATGAGGGATTAAATTTGAACTTCGATAGAAATGAAATGGAATGTTTGCTATTTGTGGGGTTATGGTGCACCAACCCCAAGAAAACGGAAAGACCAAAAGCAGGGCAGGTGATAAAGGTTCTTCAGCTCGAAGCGCCGCTGCCAGAACTTCCACCGGACATGCATGACCATCATCCACTGCCTCAACCTCAACACGAAGCCTATTCAGCCTCTCACATATCTTTAACTTCTAGCTTGGATGGTCGTTGAAGTAGTACTGCCTTACACATGCTACAAGATTGTATGATTTCAGATATAAAATCTGATTTAGTATCTTTATTTCTTGTTGCTATTTAATCCTTCTTGTTAGTTCGACATGCTTTCGCATAAGGGGACCATGTAATCTGTTAGTGAAATAACAAACTGCATCAGCAATTTAAGGACAATACTTACGTCCATCTCAGATATCGAAATTCAATCTGCAAGCTGAATGTGTTTCTGGAAACAAAACAAAAAATGATTTGGAGATGAATTGTTTTTTTATTTTTGTTGAGCTATCTACCATCAACTCTCTTTACAAGGGAGACCAATTCAATGTTCTCTGTTTCTGTAGTTTCAATATCCCCTTTCGTGTTCAAAATTTCTGTTGGAAGAATGGCGGATCTCGCATCAGATTTGGGTACCAAAAACAGCAGAAAGAGAGGAGTTAATCTCAACAAGTTCCTAATCAGAATGGCAAGCCAGAGATTATCAAATTTTGTCCTTGTAACCTTCAATGCATGCAGTAAGACGCCTCCTCCCCACGATGCTGACATAACTCCAACATTTTCGATTGACATGAGCAGAGCGAAAAAAGTTCCCTCAATTCCCGAGGGACAAAGCCTTGAGCTAAGCACGAGGAGAGGCATCCATTTGAGCCTTCCTATCATTTGAGATACACTTTCATCAATCACAACGAAGAAATAATCAGGTATGCCAAACTTCAAATTCAATCGCAAAACGAGCATCAAATCTAATGTTCCTGACAACCCGTATATCAACTGAGTCCAGAAGAGCAAGTCCCGGAAAGGATGATCCTTCAGAACATTTTGATAGAGTACTGCCCCCAATAGTGAACCAACTGAACCTATCGAGAATATATATCCGACATTCTCCTGCATAAAGATGTGAATGATTAACTTTAAAAATATATTCATCTTAGTTTTTAAAACTGTCTCGTCAATGATAATCGAATACCTCAGAGAGAGACGGGCCATCCTTCGCGTCTGTATACCAGTAGAACATTCCGTCGAGGACGTTCAAGCTCAATGCAATGGATAAGTACATGTACAAGCAAGGTCTCCATACCTCAGGGCATTTCAATGTTGTCCACATGGCTTTTCCAGCATCAATAAACTTCTGGCCGACCTGCACCCAGCATGGAATATTAGGCAATTAGCTTGAAAAGAAGCAAGAATCAGCTGGAGCATAAAACTACCGATGTGAAGGAAAAGTTGGGTGAGCAAGGTTCATCAAGCAGAGTTCCAACTACGACTACAAGTCCTGATGGGATTGCCAACAGGCCGAAAACTCCCTGCCACAGAAGAGGAGATAGAATCATGATATTTTCAATTGAAATATGAGAGCAGAAGTTTTAAAGAAGCTGACCTTAGGGCCTATAAGATGAACAAAGATACCACTAAGGGAGAATCCGACAAGTGCCCCAATGGACGAAGTTAAGGCACACAGACTTTGGATATCTGATGCAAGTGAAGTGTGAAGGATACTGTTCTTTGCCGCACAGGCATCTATGGTGACATCTGCTATAGCAACTCCAGCACTTCCACCTGTTAATACCAAGATGGCAAGTGCGAGATGCAGCTTTTCGTGGAACGATATTAGGAGCATCGAGATCACACCAATAGAACCTAACATCAAATAAAACATGAACCAGCAAATAATGAGACCTTTCATCCCATGAACAATCAGTCCTTCCTGCTCGTGGTTCGTATAGGGAATGGTTTGTTGATCTAAAACATGTAGATTTCGAACAACGAAGGGAAAGCAACACATCTAAAATCAACAACATTTGAAATTAAATGCCTACTCATTCCCTATACAAACCCCGAACATAATGCCCAAACTGCATTTTAAAACATGAAATCTATCCTCAAGTTTATATTTAACCTTGGACATAAAAACCAACTAGAACTATTGATTTTTTAGTTAACAAGAAACTAAAACTGCATCACTTACCAGCAAAAATGAAATAAGGCCGTCTTCGATACCCAAAAATGGGGAGAACATCAGTGAGGAGGCCCCAGATAGGCTTGACAATCCAAGGAATATAGATAATTCCTTGGTAAAATTGGGCTTCAGAAGGCTGCACCTTCTGCACATCCTTCATGTAGTACTCCGTACCGATGCGAGAAAGAGCGTCTCCCAGTCCCTGACTTATTCCATAAACAACAACTACCCCCCATACAAAACTCCAATGCAATTCCACACACAGCATTTTGAACCATTGTATTGGAGTGCAGAGAGCATCACAGCACCCTTTTTTCGGTTCACTTTCGTATGTAGTATCGCCCGAGGGATCGAGAACCTCCTCCTCCTCTTTCACCATCACTCGCTTCCCTATACAGATTTGCAGGAAGCAACAACAACTCAGCAAACAGATCAGAGTTTCCAGAACTCTGGGAATCTGTGTTTCCTGAACAATGCTTGAAATTGAAAGACCTACGAAACCCAGTTCGAGTTTTCGGTTTTTTCGATCTGGGTTTCTCCGAAACTATTGGAAACTCCTGAAGGAAGCTTGAACTGAGTTTCTTCGAGACAAAACTAAAAACACAGAGACAGCAGCTTTCTTGAATAATTTTGCAATGATGGCGTACTTCATTCTTTTCTGATTAGTTATGGATCTCAGAAAATGAAAAACCAGCTAACTTCAAGATCGAGATGGATTAAAAAAAACCTCATAGCTAGCTGCAAGCCTCCAAGTTAGCAGAACTGAGAAGGGCGCCAAGTTGACTTTCACCAACCAAATCTTTTTTCTGTTTTTTTTAACATATGACGATGTAATTAACTGTGGAGTGCCAGATTTGGGCTGAGTCGCACTCGCACAATGTGTCTAAATTGGTATCAAATGTTATATTTTCGAAATTCGAACGTCTGACGTTTCATTTACAAGTTAAGAGATACTACCAGACTATAATAGTAATAAGTGGTTTAATCAACCGAATCTATGTACACACTAGTCTTATTTACCAGATCTTGGTTTTTAGTTTAGATGGTGATTTTCGCGCTTCTAATTGTTTTTTTTTTTTTTCACTCTTCGCCTTATTTTTGTCTCTATATTCTCTAGGCTTGAAAAAACGGAGAAGCAGAGGAAGGAAAAGTGAGTGTGGAACTCACTTCCCTTGGTTGTTACTATTGTTATCTCGGGTACTCTCTCCCCTCAAGTAACAAACTATCTTCTTCACCCTTCAACGACCCAAAAATTTTGTCTTCAAATTCAGCTAAGTAAACGGATGAAAGAACGGTTGGTATGTATAGATCAGTATTATATCTGAACGTGCGATAGAAGAAAAACGGATATAATTTTAATTCATCCAAACAATTTTCTTAATGCATCTCACCATACATAGTTGGACTACCATGAAATATGTTTCCCAAAATTAAACAAAATGCGGGAAATTAAAAAAAAAAAGTGTGTGATAGTAGCACATTTCCAACTTTAGCTTGGTCTTCAAGTATGCTTTTGAAACCAAAAACGATTTTGGTGTAAATTTTTCGTAGTCGGGCTATCGATCGTCTGCTCTGTTTACAAGGGAGACTAACTCAACGTTCTTTGTTTCCAGAGTTTCGATATCCTCCTTCGTGTTTGCGATTTCGGTCGGAAGGATCAAAGAGTTCGGATCAGCTCTAGGCACCAAAAACAGCAGACAAAGAGGAGCTAATCTCAAAAAGTTCCTAATCAGAATGGCTAGCCAGAGATTATCAAATTGCGTCCGTGTAACCTTCAATACGTGCAGTAAAATGCCTCCTCCCCATGTTGCCGAGACAAGTCCAACGTTATCAATCGACATGAGCAGAGCGAAGAAAGTTCCTTCGATTCCAGGGGGACAAAGCTTTGAGCTGAGTACAAGAAGAGGCATCCACTTGAGCCTTCCGGTCATTTGAGATACACTTTCATCAATCACAACGAAGAAATAATCGGGTATGCCAAACTTCAGATTCAATCGCAAAACGAGCATCAAGTCTAATGTTCCTGACACCCCGTAAATCAACTGAGTCCAGAAGAGCAAGTCCCGGAAAGGATGATCCTTTAGAACATTTTGATAGAGTACTGCCCCCAAAAGGGAACCAACTGAACCTATTGAGAATATGTATCCAACATTCTCCTGCATAAAGATGTGACTGATTAAATTCATATAGCGATTATTGAGGTAATAAAATCCACTCTAATTAGTAATTGTTGAATACCTGAGAGAAATGTGGACCATCTTTCGAGTCTGTATACCAGAAGAACATTCCGTCGAGGATATTCAAGCTCAATGCAAGGGAAAAGTACATGTATACGCATGGTCTCCATACATCAGGGCATTTCAATGTTGTCCACATGGATTTGCCAGCATCGACAAACTTCTGATTCACCTGTGCCCAACATGCAACATTAGATCGTGAGCATGAAAGAGAGAAAACCCAAGAATCGAGCAAAGGACTACCTGCGTGTAAGCGAAGTTTGGTGAATGAGGTTCCTTGATCAAAGTTCCGATTAAGAACACAAGTCCAAATGGGATTGCCAACAAGCCGTACACCCCCTACCAAGGAAGAGGAGAAAGAAACTCTAATGTTAAAAATGCCATTTTTTCTAAGAAGTTTTAAAAACTTGAACAGATACAAGTGAAAATAAACTGACCTTAGGGCCCAGAAGATGAACAAAGATACCGCTAACAGAGAACCCCAGTAGTGCTCCTATGGAGGAACTCAGGGCACACAGGCTCTGGATATCGGCTGCGAGACTAGGATGATTAATACTGTTCTGTGCCACACACGCATCGATGGTCACATCTGCGACAGCCACTCCACCACTTCCGGTTGTTAATGCCAAGAGGGCAAGTGCAATGTGCAACTTTGCATGGAACGATAAAACGAGCATTGCCATCACACCAACAGAACCTAATAAAAACATGGCATTGATGAGCTAATCAGGACACCATGTCAGCTAGAAACTCCTACACATGTCACCTCATAAATCCATGCGGAATGTTCGAATTTTCTTTTTTTCGTAAAAAAATGCAAAAGTTACCAAAAAAAGCAAAAGTTCAACTGATATTCTCATCTATTAGAATAGTCCGGTTATGGAACGGACGTCCGTTCTTTAATAAAGACAGACTGCCAATATGTCCGAGAAAACGTACCAACATGGTATCGATGCATAGTTTGTGGAATATAAGGCCAAATGTGAGCACATCGATTGAACATCAAAACACACAAAAAAAAAGTTTTTAAATTTGAATTAACATGAAGCTAAAGCTGCATCATTTACCTGCTATAATGAAATAAGGCCGTCTTCGATACCCGAAAACGGGAAGAACATCAGTGAGGAGGCCCCAGAGAGGCTTGACAAGCCAAGGAATATTGGTGATTCCCTGATAAAATTGAGATTCAGAAGGCTGCACCTTCTGCACATCCTTCATGTAATACTCCGTGCCGACGCGATAAAGAGCTCCGCCGAGTCCTTGACTTACTCCATAAACAACCACCACCCCCAATACAAAACTCCAATGCAGTTCCACGCATAGCATTCTGAACCATTGGATTGGAGTGCAGAGAGCTCCACAACACCCTTTTTCCCGCTCTTTTTCCTCTGCAATATCGCCGGAGGGATTCAGAACCTCCTCCTCTTCCTCCACCATTACTCACTTCCCGATACAAATTTGCAGAAAATTACAGCAACCCAGAAAGCAGATCAGTGTTGTTTCCTGAAAAATTGGAATCTGATTCCTGAACTTTCCGCCTCAAATTGAAAAACCCAGTTCAAGATTCAGCTTTTCTCCAACTGGGTTTCTTCCAAATGATGGAATCTCCTCAGAGAAGCTTCAAACTTCTGATCTTGATTTTGGCTTCTGCTTAATCAAAAAGCTCCAACAAACACAACAGAAAACCAGAAAACGAAAAAGCAGGCACAGAAGCAGCAGCTTTCTGAAATTAATTCACAGTGATGGATCTGAGGATGGTGGACCGTGGATCAAAGGGCTCCTGGTAGATATAGCTTCAAGGTAGCAGAAGAACAGAGAACAAGGGTATCTCCTACCTTCCCCGACATTGACTTTAACCAAAGTAAAAGGTTCACATTTTCACAGTTTTACTCCATTTCGTTTACCAAAATCCGATCTTGGTTTTCAGTTTTTACGGTGTTACTATTGGGTACTGTATAATGTGTGGAATTTTTTGGCAGCAAAATCATTTGGACTCAGTGAGAAGAAAACAAGAGAAAGGTCATTGCCGTGCCATCTCAAAAGTCACCTGCTCGCCGTGGTGAAAGATCTTGCACACCGGCTGGCAGGTAATACGACATATGTTATTATTATATTATTGAACAGAATAAATAAAAAATCTCTCTAATTATAATCTTAATAATTTTAGATTCTAAGTACATCGAAAAATTTCTTATCATATTTATACTGAGCTAATGAAAAATGAAATTTTAGATTTTCTGGCTTAAATATGATTCTTTTTAGATTTTAACCTCAATAGTTTTCAAAATCTAATTCAAGTTTCTATATCTAAAACTTACCATATTTAAGTATTGGATTAAGTACCAAAAACCTTTCAATATTTTAGTGTCATTCCAAATTGGTCTCAATCTTTTGAAACATTTCAAACAAGGACGCAACCTATTGAAAATATCACATCCATTATATGACACACCCCGACCCGAGAATCAGGGCGTGCTGGCCGTCACGTTTGTGACGGCCAGCACGCCCTGATTCTCGGGTCGGCACGCCCTCCTTCGGGACGGGGTGTGTCATTATACCCCAGTTAATTTTTTCGTTAAATGTACGTGTGCTAACAAGGAGTCACACTTTTTAGCGGACTATAATTCTCTTCCCTCCTATTTACCCCTTACCTTCCCCCCTCTCACTCTCCACTTTGTCTTTCTCTCTATAACAAAATTAATATAAAACGTTGACGTGGTTTAATCGTAACTATTCAAATACAATGAGAGGGGAAGGAAAAAAAGAGATGAGAGTATCCTACTCCCTTTTTAGCTTACTTGACCACAACTAATAATAATAAATTCAAAAAAGACATGAAGATGCAAAATAAAATAAATAGAAAATTTCACAAATAAAATAAAAAACAAAAATGAAGCTCAAGAACTATCAAATCCCTCCCCCCCCCCCCCCCACAAAAAAAAGTTCAACTTACGACCACTGGAACTCCATCCCAACCTTTACACTAGCATTTAAAGCTTTGATTGGCCTACTTGGTGGTTGGAAAATATTAAGTCCTAGGTGAGTTAAATTTGATAAGGTGATTAGGGAGAAAGACTCAGAGGAGGGGAGAAAGAACTTAGGCTAATATTGATGCATCACCATTATAATCTTGATAATAAAGGAGAAAGAACAACCCGATCGATTAGCGGCCACCACCTACAAGATTGAATATGGTTCTATTTCGAGTATGTGAAACTTATTGTAAGCTCTGAGTTAGTCAGTGCATCCACCAGATTTGCCTCTTTGATAACATGTTGAAGTTCTATGTGGGTGATGATGTGAAGTAGATACCTTTCTTGACCACTCCAATCCGCTATACTATATTTGTTTTGCTCGTATGTTGGAGTGGCCTGATGTAGGGTGGAGTTGGTGGTTGTGTGTTTGGTTTGGAGGTGATAGCCTCGTGGGGGTGATGACGACCGTTAGTTGGTGGAGGTCATGCTTTTATGACCTTCTATTAATTTTAGAAACAAAGTAAACCCTAGTTAATTTAACAGAAATTTAAATTAGGCTTAATGAATGTGACATTTTCAATTTGAAATGACACTAAAAAAATTAGAGAATTTTAAATACTTAATCCTTAAGTATTTATAGCACATTTATTATTTATATACTTACATTAATAGATTTTCAACTGAAATTGTGATCATCTTCACCATTACCATGAGAACTTGCTGAAGGCATTGGAAAGTGATTCCTTGAAAGCATTTCTCTGGTGACTCTCATTGCTTGGACCTGTGCACTAGATCCTTCGTGGCCCTCTTTCAACTTGTCAAGTGTGAACATGGAACCTAACGTCATATGTACTTTTCTTTTCTTTTCTTTCAATAAATTTACATCATCGTCTCTTTCCATGATAGCAATGCTGGAGTGAGATTGACTCATCTCTTCTCATAATAGCAAGGTTGGAGTGAGATTGACTTTGTGATTATGAACACGTGAGGAATGACAAGATTTGAACTTCATAGTCTTCGTCTTGCTTATTATTACTTGGTGTTTAATCTTGTCCCATTTTGTCTATCATTGTTTTATTTATGAGTAATTTTCGGCATACTTGAAACATCTGATTACTTGATGTTTAATCTCATCCCATTTTATCCCATTTCGTCTATCCATTATTTTATTTATGAGTAATTTTCGGCATACTTGAAACATCGTAACCTAATATTGCTATTAATTCAAATTATAACATGTATATTCTTTTATTTTTACTAATATACCAGTGGGACGTATCAGCTCTCTAGTCGCTCATATCAGAACTCCATGAATGGTAAAACCATGTGACCGTGTTCGGAATACATAAAAAGGTTTATCCACCCCTTATGCACATAAAACAAAATGTGGTTTCCTAACAAATCATATTAACATTTAGAAAGTGGAAGGGCAATAATTAGTGGAACCCAAAAAATAAATATTAGTTCCAAATATCAGTTCAGTTATGTACATGACTGACATTGCAGTCAAAAGAATGCTGAGCAAGAAATCTTGTAAAATAAACCCCAACATGAACAAGTTTTTTCAAATTAGTCCCATCAGTTTTCCCAAAATCCCCTCATAAAATACCCAGGAACATATCACTAGCAGTAGATATGGAGTTTGTATACATTTATGTATCTCTGCTTCAAATCGTGATCATCTTCAGAGATCTGCAGTTTGAAGATGCCTTTCCGATGTGATCTCCTTAGGCCAAAGGGATCTGATTCTTGATGAGGTTGCTTCGGCAGAGGCAGTCTCCGTCTCAATCGGTTCATAACCTGCCTCGAATGTATATCGAAAGCCCATTTTTGGTTCGGAGAACTGTAGGCACTATACTCATTCGAAACATTTCCTTTAGCAGCAACGAGCCATCCTCTGAAATGCCTCCTTCTGTGTGGAAACCGGCAAGTGACGCAAATCTATGTTTGCTTTATAGTACAGCGCCTTGTGCACGTAGAACATCATATAACACTGTGAAGCTCTTACAATCCCCTCGTCGACCTCATTAATCCAAGCATTGTCACATTTGTACCATTGGTCTTGTATGCGTAAATATGTCACATAATGGCCGGAATCTAGTGTCCCCGAATGAGTAACTACTGCAAAAATCTCAAACTCGGTAGACATCTCAGATTCATCGCCCTCAAAAGCAAAGATTCTATTTCCAAATCTGTTTCTGACAATCGAAGAGGACAGATAGGGAGTCATGTCTAGCGAGAATGGAAAATGCAAATAGCTGTCGATTTTCCTCATCATCTTTCTGACCAGGGAGTGCTCAAACCGTTTTATATGCAAACATAACACCATTGGAAGCTTTCTGATGGACATTTGCTTCGAAGAGTCTCGGAGTTCTTGACAGTTCTGACAGTACAGTTTCTGGTCTGACCCCAACTTTTCTGGTTTTGTAAACAAGTCTAAACAACCCAAAAGAGTGGATGAACAGCTGCTGCCATTCACTTTGGCAGGCTTGTTAGATGCATCTGACCAAGAACAGCGGCTTGTGTCTAAGTTGAGTGATATGTCCAAACACGGGTCATAAGTTGTCGAGGTGAATCCACAAGTCATACAAGTGACATCAGACCTCAACAGTCCTGAGAATACCCTATGCGCAATACACTGGCAGTCTCCACTATCTGTGAAAAAAAAGGATAGCTTCATATGTCAAAGCGAACTATTGACCACCGTAAAAACAAACAATTTCACATGCATCCATTACTTCTACAATGTACGATCTAAAATCATCTGATCGCCTATGATTACCTTTAGTATGGTTCCTTGCTTTGGTTTCCTTCTCATGAATCCCATCTAACACTGAAATGAAGAACTCATGAGCGTCCTGCTGCTCGTAACTTGCCAGATTCTCTGAATGCTGCCACCAACTTGAAGTTAAGAAAATTTTAATCAGTCCAAAAGCAAGCTCCAGCATAGAAGAACTAACAACGAATCTAGCAACAAATGACAGATAAGGAGTTGATCCCACATTGCAAAAAAGGTACCATCGGTTCCAGCAAATCCATGTGATTTCTAATTAGACATAAACATTATGCATTTTGCAGGAAAGTGAATTAACGATTCATGGGTTATTAAACTTCATCTACACTTAAAAACATAGCACTACAATACTTCTTGAACTTATCAAAGGATCTTTAGAAGCAACACTGCAGACACAAAGACAAAAAGCGACTATCCCGCAGTGTTTATCAAATATAAATCAACCCAGAAACCAAAAGCTTAAGCATTATAAACTCGGCACGATATGCTGTAACCAAAGATCACACACACAGAGCAATGCAGACCTGTAAAGCAATTGAGCCGGGCTATAAGGAGTCCAATCGCCGGAATACACAGCCGAATAAACACCGTGAAGCTCACAAGGCAAACACAGCCGGTTTGCCGTCCTTTTCCGGCATGTTCTGCGGCTATGCCGATCACTCAAGAAGTAATTCCTCAATGGAGGCGCATGTAGCAGTGCTTGCAACACAGAGTTCATAAAACAAGTATTCCCCAAATTATTCAACCCCCTCAAACCCAACGGATAACACGATTTCGCCCTGTGATCCCTCACCAAACCCGATTTTTCGGGCTTTTTAAACTCCGATAATTCGACACCCGAAACCCCCAGCCTCTTCCTCTCACACAGTCTCTCCCCAATACTGTCCGCACTGTTTGTGCTGCGCGGCAAGTCCAGCATGTGCTTAGCCATCACGGACTTATCGAAATCGGGATCGTAGACCTGATCGGAGCACGCACAGCAAAAAAGCTCGGCCCTTTGGACATCGACGGCCAAATCGTGGCCGATTTCCAACTGGGTATGCAGAACTGCGTGATTAGAACACGAAACCGAAGAGCAAATCAAGCAAATATACAGTCTACCTTCGAATCCATTACAGAAACTGCATCTGGGTATCTTTGTTTCATGAATCCGAACGCTTGTTCTTCCGTTCGGTGCAGATTTGAGGGATTTTTGGAGGGATTTGTAGCCGCTGGAGCCATGTTTGAGCTTGTAAGCTGAGAGGTGGTTGCAGGGTTTTGGGTTTGCGTATGAAGGCTTCCTTGTCGACATGTTTTGATGGAGACTTTGGGAAAGGGAAGGTCGAATGTGTTAGAAATCGCAGAAAGATTAAAACTTTATTAAGAAAAAAATGGTAAAATTAATAGATTAATAAACCCAACAATAAATTAAACTTGGGAAAGCAGATCCAATATTGCAGTGAAGAGATGGCGAAGGAATTTGGATTAGATGAGAGAGAGAGAGAGAGAGAGAGAGAGAGAGAGAGAGAGGCAAGGACTTTTCTGCGCTCGGTTTGGGGGATGACTTGAAGGAAGACGAAGGATGAAGAAGATGCTTTTTGGTTATATTACTTTGTAGACCGACTCATGGAGTCTATTACTGTATCTGTATAGTATGAATTTAATTTAGAATGTTCAGTACTATGACTCGATTCTCGTAGATGATGAATTCAATATCAAATTAGGTTGCTTATTGTGTGACTTAGTGAAACTTTAGTGAAACTTCCCTCCAACGTAAGATATATCGTTGTACTACAGTAAGATATATCGTTGTACTACAAAAAAATTAAAATGTGAAGAATATAAGAATTAAAAAAAAATGTGAAAATGATATAGGAAGGACTTTAGGAATGCTCCTTATATTTTTCGACTAAGTTTCATTTTGACCTCTTAATTTTCAATTTGATTTTGAGCTCTTGAAGTTACGAATTCGTGCAAACATCACACAAAAAAAAAGTATATGTTCACAAGAAAATACATGAAAACCTCGAAAAATACTAGACAGTTACACATCCAAAGTTAATATTGTACAAAACAGACGAAAATAATTTGAATTTAATAGAGTAATTGACAAATTAATAACCAAACTAAAAGCTTATGGGGGGCATGGCAAAAAATTTTAACACTAAAAATAATGAAGAGAGATCAAAAGCGTTAAAACTTGATCAGAAAGTGATCGGGTCCCGTTAAAAAGCCGGCGACAATGCTGCCACAACCATTAAGTACGGTTTTTGGCCTGATCTATGTCTTACTAGAATGGGAATTTCGTATTGACCGAAAACAATAATGGACGAGAATTTCATAATAATTTTGCATATGACGCTTCACTGCAGTGGGAGCAAGCAATGCTTATGCAATATGGTGCGAGTTCAAACTTTTAACAACTAACAATTTAACATACTATGTTATTGTTTGTCAAACAAATTTTTTTCTTAAGTTTCTAAACTTTAACATTTTTGGAATAAGAAATCAAAATTAGGTATCAACAACTTATTAATCACATATCAACAATATAAAAATCAGATAATGATGACATACTGAAATCTTATCATTTCAGCGACAAAGATTCGAAAAATTATTATTTTAGCCGATTTTTCATGCTTTTTAACGGTCAACGTATTTTATAATTTCCGTCAATGGTTTTTAGCACATTTGTATCATTTTCATAAGTGGTCATCGATATTGAAATATCAATCGATTCCAATACGTTTCATGCTTGAATGGAAGTGGATGTTATGATGGCCCATTCTAAGAAAGGGAGCACTAGAATTCATTGAGCTTGAGCTTTACTTAAAGAAAAACTCTGTCGGAGCTTTATAAAAGAACGGTTATAACTTATAGTCAGTTGTGTGCCAAAGTACAATGAATGACGACTTGTTTCAGACAAAGCTAAAGAAACAAGCTTTTACACATCAAACTTTCGGTGCATCAGAAGAGCGTAGGAGAACCCAGATTATATCTGTTAAGCTTATTTCTCTCCTCCGATGTCGTGTCACGTGACGAGAGAGAGAGGCACAAGAAATATACACCCGGTTGCCCAAGATTTTGCCGCAATCTGGGCATTTTGAGCACATTCCTCGCAACACATGTAGAGTGACTGCAATCATAAACAAAAACTCTGTAAAACTACCCTTGAATGCACTAAGCACTGCAATCTGCATAGATGATCCAATTCCACCCTAAGAACTTGTGTGTTGCCAGATGTTGCGTAAGATTTTCGATCCATCTAAAATCTATGAACAGAATACCTTTCAACTGATGCTGGTGAGGAAAGCCGAAAGAAAAGGACCTGGAAAGATGGACTGAAATGGCAAAGTTGAAGGGCCAAAACCAGTAGTTGCCTACATGTTGAAGCTCTAATCGTGCACATTTTCAATGAGTTAGCTAAATAAGTCTTCTGCTGCGGCTGAATTACGGCAGCAGACTTGGTACGAATCAGAAACAAAACCGTTACCCTAGAAATCGAAACCAGCACTCATCACGCGAAACTTACCTACACCCGATACACCAATGTGGTGGTATCTCAAGCCAATTTGTCATGTGTTTAACTTACTCATATGGTTATGGTAGCGCGTGATTGACTTAAGATATTGCATCAACGAAATCTTAGCGGTGGTAAGCCCTCCCTCACTACCAAATGCCAATATAGGAAAAACGCAGATAATCCATACAACACCAGAAATAGAGATTTCGATGAACACAATACAGTAACTGCACAAATTTGCATACATTCTCAGCCTAAAATCCAAAAATCATTCAAGCACAGAGGCTATGATTCATGAATCCAATTCCACACAACCATAATATTTGATTATTTATTCACATCCATGGCATCTAAACATACACAACATCCAAGATCAGATACATTGTACAAAATCACACAGAAGCAGATTTTCCCAAAAGCACTTATTTCACTTCAAGTTAGATACAGCCAACACTTAAATTTGATAAAAGGCAGAGACTTTTTCAAGAAGCGACGCGGCCAACAACTGGGTACTTAGCTTCGAACTTCTTCTCCCAGTCGGCGAGGACGCCGATCTCCTTCTCCGTGAGGCCGTCGAGGGAGGCGGTGATGTCCTCGTCGTTCTTGGTCATCTTAGCCAAAGCCCTGCTGGCGTCCTTTCCGGCGAACATCGCGTACGGCCCGCCGGGACCGTAAAACGACTTGCCGTCCGTGACGTCGAAGACTCGGCCATTGAGCGCCACGTATATGGGCTTCGATGGGTCGGTGCCGTTGTACTGGATCAGGCGCTGCGCTGTGAACTCCATCGCTTTGTTGGCGAGGGCGACGATGGTAAATACCAAGACTGTGGAGGTAAGTATCAGAGTAGATGAAATCGATCGTCTGATTTTTAAGTTGTTCGCCCACCAAAAATGAAGGGTGGATATTGAAAGTGATTTGGACGGTTATTTTTGCAAGTTTATAATTTTGTGAAGGGAAGCATTTTTGCTTACCGTTCACTATCTTATTTATTACAGTTAGATTAATTTGAATTTTGAGATTCGTGTAATAAATAAGCACAAATCTTAGATTAATTCAAATTCATCGACAGATAATAAATAATGTGGCAAGCATACAACGTACTAAATGATAAAATGCACTCTTTTGTGGAGAATTCAATCTGGCTTGGTGGGGTCGCTGGGACCCACAAGGATTTCCGTTCTCTCTCTGCGTGCTTTTCTTCCTCTCTCACTCTCCAGAAAAAACACTCTCGCTCTCCCTTGCTTTATCGATAAACCCAGAAGAAAAAAAAGGAGGAACAAACCCTGCCGTTTCATGGCGATTTAAGACAATCAACCACCACTATCACCATCTCCACCTCGCCACGAGTTCAAAGACTCCATTTTTGTTGGAAAACTCGAAGCCAAGTCCCGGACGCCTCCGACATGATCGCGATTTTCTGGTGAGTTTCTCGCCGCTGGAAGCGTCGGTAAGACCTCTAACCCTCACCAATGACTTTACCTCGTTAATTAGGACTATATTCATGTAATAATCACGGGTTTTGGTGTTGATTCAACGCAGATTCGAACATGGGTTTTCCCCGATTTCCGCCGATATCGGAGCCGGATCCCGACTATCCAGCCGTCCATAGTAGTCCAGATCTGTTGTTTGACATCTCCGGTACAAGTTTAGTGCATTGGTTGTGAGTTTTGGTTGAAATTGGAGTTAAATCGAAGCTGCAAAATTCAAAATTCCTTGAATTTGCCGGCGTTTTTCTCCAGAAACCGGCGAGACTTTTCGGCGGCTCGGACCGGTTCTCCCGAACTTAACGGCTCAGCCAGACCGGCGGTTGACGGTTCGTTCGGTCCGACCCGGTTCGTTCGGTCCGACCCGGTTCGTTCGGTCCGACCCGGTTCGTTCGGTCCGACCCGGTTCGTTCGGTCCGACCCGGTTGACCTGTTCGTCCGGTCCGACCCGGTTCTTTGGTCCGACCCGGTTCGGTTGCCGGACCTCCCGGTTCGGCTGCTCAGAACGGTTCGTACGGTTCGAACACTTATTTGATTAAAATCATATTTCAGAAGCACAGAAATCGAACCCCAACGCGCGCGCGCGCTCTCTCTCTCTCGAATGAAGAGAAATGGTTATCTCCAACTGTCGTGCTTTGTTGACAAGTATGGCAGCACGGTTGTGTTTTTTACTCTGCTTCTCTGCATCTTGTTGTCTTTTGAATATTTTATATGTTTGTCTCCGCTTATTCATCTGTATTTTTTTTTTAAAACAACATATATGATCTTGTATGTTATGTCACCGATAAAGTGAAAAATCAGTATATGACTAAGAAAAATATTAATTATGTGTTTTCGAAATAGGGGTTGTTGTGTCAAAAAACAAAACGTTCAAAAGTAAATATTATATTTCGTTGAGCCACACATTTATGTTTTGTGCCACCTTAGCAGTGGCGAGGCCAGGAATTGTAGGAAGAATGGGTGAATTTAAAGAGTACAAGGTAAAAAAAAAGAAGAGTTTTAACGAAAAACCTGCATTACTGTTCACTTTAACGAAAAATCACATTTTTACACTAAAAAATTAAACCTGGTATTATTCGTTTTACCCTTTATTTTGTCATTATCATTAAAATTCAAAGTTTTCAAACTCTTTTCATTAGTTTTCCATAAAAAAAAATGGCAACAACCAACTCAGTGACCTCACTGTGTTGGGAACTCTCCGGAATTCTCGAAGAAGGATTACCAGGAACATTCGAAGGAGGACTACCCAGAACATTCGAAGGAGGACTACCCAGAAGAACATTCGAAGGAGGATTACTCAGAATATTTGAAGCATGACTACTTAGAATATTGGAAGGTGGATGTAAGCAATGCTTTTTATAGTATCGTTCCGTTACTGTATAATGCAAAAAAAAAAAAAAAAAAGTCTTAAATTCTTAATCTTAGAGTAGAATATAATATACCACTAATAACTAATTAAACCAAAATTCAATTAATACCAATAATCATATAAATTATACAATAAACAAAAATTCAATTCAATTAATCAATATCAATAATCATTTAATCAATAATCCAAAATTCAATTTCATTCATCAATAATTATAGAATTAACAATCAATAATTAATAACTATATGATTCTATATTCAATTAAACAAAATTTTCGTATTGAATAAACAATTAGGGTTAAAGGCTAATATAAATTTAGAAATTAAAAACTTTACAGAATGACGCTGGAGGCTTGCTGGCTGCTTGCGAGTTGCGGCTTGTATGGCTTAAAGGCTTGAAGCCTTAAAGTCTGGAAGCAATGGAAGGAAGGGGGCCAATGGGATCTGTTCTGCTTGCAGGGATTTGGGGGGCACGGCAACGGGCTGCTGCTCTCTGATTGGTTTTGAGAGTGTCGGCAACGAGGGAGAGTTTTCTGCACCTAAAAAGCATGTGGTCTCTCTGTGCCTTTGATTTTATTGAGCATGTCTTGGGACTCGGAACTTGAAGCTTGATTTGTTTAGGTGTAACTGTTGACATGCTCAATAAAATCAAAAGCACAGAGAGACCACAGAAATTTTTGGACGTAGAAGATTTAAACTCGTCGGCAACGGGGTTGAGAGATGAAATTGAAGGCAAAAAAACTCTTAAAAGCTCATAAAAGCTGGATCTCTTTTTCTTTTCTTATTAAAAAACTCTTAAAAGCTAAAACCATCAGCCCTAGGAGAAATAATAGAATGGTACTGTAGTACCACTAGATAACGCCACATACTAATCAAATCAAAACATGTGGGTTTTCTGACGAGTGCAGGGGCTAACCCAGAGTCCAGAGATCCAATCCTGTTTTCCGGAGAGGGGAGTGGCGGCCGCCACTCCTCACCCTGACGTGACTTCGCCACTGCACCTCAGGACACAGTAGCAATAGCAGTGATTATTTTGTTATGTCTTCAAGCATGTTTTTGCTATGTGTATCCATTTGAGTGATGGCCAATACGCCTCGGCTTCTGCACCTACTTAATATCGGGGTTGGGTGTTTTTTTTTTTAGAAAATTAAGTCCTTAAACTCTTAAAAATTGTCAATTTCATCCCTATTATTAAGCTTGAAACTATTCTATCTAAACTTTTTGTCAATCTAAGCTACATGGCTTGAACACGACACACTTTAAGGTAATACCAACATTATCTCATTCAACTTCGTACACTTTTTCTTTTCGAAATAAATTAAGTAAAATCATTAAAAACCACCAATCTATCATCCAAAGTGATACACAAATCACGTGACCTACATGGATAAAAAATAGAATAAAATATCTTCGAATCTAATAATAAAGAAGAAATTTGCAGTTTTTTTAGAGTTTTAAGGACTTAATTTTCTGAAACAAATAATTTGGTAACCCAATTTCCACTCGTGTATAATTGAGGGGCTAAATCCACAGTTCACCCAAAGCAGAATTTAATTCAGATCAACATGTAAACTGCTAGCACAAAAGAAGTGTTAAAATTATAGATTGTATGGTAATTCATCGAGTCACTTAAACAAGTACTACAAACTGAGTTTCTATTGCCAACAAAACTTAGTAATATCGTTCGGAACTCGGAAAATTCACATTATCCATGCTTAAGCCATGCGCCATCGGCCAGTAAACAGCAACAAATTCTCATCCTGCTTCTGCAAGTTGCCGTTCATCCTTATCTTGAGATCGACCGCCATTCAAACTGAACGTTGATGTCAATAACGAAGAATGCCACCACCCGAATACTCAACCTCCTGAAATTTGGAGGAAAAAAAGAAGTTATAAAGAGCTTTAAGGTAGAAACCAGCTAGGAAAAGCCGCTAAGAATGATATCCATAACACTAATGGCCTTACAGACAAATGAAGTGCACGAGTTAATTACTGATTGAAAAGAAAAAAAAAAATTACCATGTCGACATGTATGTAATGTGCAATAAACAGATTTTTGCATCTGACTGTAATCTGAAGTGTACTATAGTGTTTCATATGATATGGTTGTAAATGGGTCACGGGTTTGTGCGTACAGACTACAGAGTAAGAATGGAAGAGCAATCTTCCCATTGGAAGATTGAATTTCCTTGTAAACTTCCATTCGAACTTTTCCAGTACAATTCTTTGTTAATTATACCTCATCGCTTGCTTAATAGATCCAACTACCCTCTTTAACTACCTCCACTTTGCACGAGTAAACCTCTATTCAAACTTTTCCAGTACCCTAAACCCTATCCTCTTTAACTACCTCCACCAAGGTGCTATGTTAACTAACTCAGAAGCATAGGGAGAGTTCTCCACCACAAGGAACTGTTTTGTAAATCAACTCCATTACCAGAAACAAAGTTGGATGAAGCAGTGTAAGTCAACAATGGTTCCATGATACCGACTGCTAGGGACAAAAAAGCGATTCTGACATTTCTAGAACAAATGTGATGCTTCAAAGTAATCTAAGAAAATGCCACATGCCAAATGAAATTAAATCGCCTAAGAAGGAAGATTTTCACCTGAGCAGGGGGTAAGGAAGAAACCCAATCAGATGCATGTGTAGGAAGCAACCCCAAAGTGTTAAGCTGCCAAGAACAATCAAAGTTTAATAAACTGGATTCTTTGAAGATAACTGTACGGGATAAATCAATTAAAGGAGAACAAATATAGTTCACCTTCCAAACACCCAGTGCTAAACCCCCCAAATTAAGGGCAATGAAGAGCAACTTTGGGGCAATAAGATCTACTTTGCCGTCCCTGTAGGGCTCAAAAACTGCATAACCACATTAAAAGGAAGCATCAAGCAACTGACAAGGAAATAGAGTGTAAGCATGAATTAACAGACAAACACGCAAAGTATGTCATGAAAAAAAATTTGCTTGGAAATGTGAACATGGTGAGAAGTCATAGGAAAAAGGCATTGGACAGCATGAATCATGCCAAACAAGACCATTTTTACAAATTGGTTTGGTAAATTTTGTGCAAGTAAATGAACACTATGTTGACTGCCCAAATGCCATGACTGATGGTTATAGGAAACCATTCATACGATTATACAACGACATAGACAAACAAGTATAGAATATTTCAAGTTCTTTATTGCTTTCAATTGTTATTCCACACATATAGAGTTACAGATTGGCTAACAGTATTACAGTCATCTTACCCTTCCCTACACCCTGTAAGGCGCTTATGGGCTGCCAAAGAGCGGAAAACGTAATTCCAATGCTAAACAAATGCACCGTGCTCCCAGCCATCCACATCATGAAACCCATCATCATCAAATTCTTGACTGGGGCCTGTGCAACTTCCCAAGCTTTCTGCTCAAACACAAAGACACCATGAGATCACATAAACCCAAATAATCGAATCTCACCACATTCTCATCGATATTAACACGGGTCAAGAAAATTCAGCAGAAAAACAGCTAAAATTGTAATCCATCAGCAACTTGAATCATGCCCTATTTGCGATCAAGTGATTATTATCAAGTTAACAGGTAAAGGAACAATCTTTCGCCCATCAAAATGTCTGAAATCCTAATTCTAAAAAACCCTAAATCGAATTGCTTAAATAAATTCGAATTTAGGGAGGGGAATCAGGACCTGAGCTTTCCAAGTAGATTCAGCATCCTTCTTCTGGCGACTCACAGTCGAATCATCCTACAGAAAAAACAAAAACCCCAAATCCAATTAATTGGGAACAAACCCAACCCCAAATTCCCAATCCAAATCGAACGAAGAAGCAAGAGAGAGAAGGGGGTAAAAAAACCTGTTCGAGGGAGGCGCGAGAGAAGCCAGGAGGGTCGGGGAAGTCGCGGGAAGAAGGGGAAGTTGAGTTGTCAGTCAAGTCAACGGCCCATCTCCGACCTGCTCCCATCACTCCCTTTCCCTTCTCCATCGTCGCCGTCGTTGGCTTCTTCTCAGACGCAGTTGCAGCAGCAGAGTCGCAGCGCCACCCTTCGATTCTCAATTCTCAATGCGTCGGGTCGGCACTCTCCGCTGCTTGATTGGTTTTTTACTTTGTTTTTTATCGAGTAAATTGTAGCTATGGTGGCATAACTTTAACTCAATTAGAGCAATGGTTCCTTAACTAAAAATTCATTACCATTGGTCCCTCAACTTATCAAAACGTGCAGATATGGTCCCTCAACTAAAAATCCATTACCATTGGTCCCTCAACTTTAATTCAACTGGAGAAATGGTCCCTTAACTTTAATCCAATTGTAGCAATGGTCCTTCCAATATAACTCGTTTTGACAAAAATTTTGACATAGTTGACGAAAAGAACCATAATTATACACTTTGATGAGTTGAGGGATCCTAATTGTATAAATGGTCATTCCAACATAGCTTATTTTGACAAAATTGATGAGAATGACTATAACTACACATTTTGATAAGTTGAGGGACCAATGGTAATGGATTTTTAATTGAGGGACCATTGCTCCAATTTGATTAAAGTTGAGGGACCATTCGTACAATTTACTCTTTTTTATCAATTAAAAGCTAATGGTGTAATCAAACTAAGATTTTAAAGAAATTTAAAAGTGATAGATTTTATAGGATTTAAAAGGATTAAAGGTTCTTACAAAATTCATATGGATTTTAAAGAATTTGAATAGATTGTGATGGAAGGATTTGAAATCCTAGAGGGTGAGGTTCGATTCTTTTTTGTCTTGGTTATATATAATTTTTGCTCTCAAATCTCACAAAATCCACAATTTATAGAAATCCTTCAAAATCTTAATTTTTTTTAATACACTTAGATTTGGATGGATTTTAAAATCTTTTAATTGACTACACCTAGATTTGAATGGATTCTAAAATCCTTTAAAATCTTTTAATTGACTATACTAAGATTTTAAAGTTTTTTAAAATCCTCTCAAATCCGTGATTGATTACACCCCAAGTTGGAGGTGGATTCAAACTTGGATCGATGTCATGTGTCAGCTTTGTGACTCTGTAATATTTCATTCCCTTTTTTCCTTAATTTTATTTGCTTAACATCTTGATTTTGATTGGATGGAGAATAAAATAAACTATCTTTTTTAATTTAAAAGTTAGGCCCATTAAATAGGTCAAAATTTTGCAACTAAAAGCAAAAATTTTAAGTTCGAATCTCATTAATGGCATGTATTATTATGGTAAATATAATTAGCCATAAACGAGCTTAATGTTCCAAGTTCCTTCCAACAAAATATCATTTTTATGTTAAAGCACTTATTAGGTGGAAGTGCTTTTATATTTTATAAACAATTTGCCGTATTATAACAAAAGCACGTTTAGAATAAACGGTTAAGCAGAAGCATTGTCTATAGAAACGTTCTCAAACATGTTGTCTTACAAACTCTATGAAGTGTTATGTAGTAATTTAATAACTCAGAAAAAAAGAAGTCATAAATTTTTCTGTCAAACATTATCAGAATAATTTTTTATTTTCTGCAAGCGTTTTTAGAAAACGTACCAAATGGGCTTTTTTCATTCCAAACTTGCAAGAAGTTAACAAAAAATGAATTCCCAAACTTTGTGAAAATCTGCTTTTTTTCATTCCAAACTTGCAAGAAGTTAATAAAAAAATGAACTACCAAACTTTGTGAAAATCTGCTGAAATTTGTGTATCAAGCTTCAGTGATGACTTCGTTGGTGCAGATGAAACTTGATTTAGCAATTTCTTGGTTAACAGAAACAAATTAGAAAATTAAAATCCACCAAAAAATAAGAGAGAGAGAGAGAGAGAGAGATTCATACAAGTTCGTTGTATACAATGTAAGGGGCAGCTCATATTTCCTGCATATATGTACATATGTAATAGACATATTCATTCTACATACAAACTACAACTTCACTGAGATTTTTATGCACTATTGCAACTCTTGCTTGCTCGAGAACTTGTCCGAAAGGTTTGCCATCACGAATCCTGCAAAAACCTGAGTTCATAGAAACGCAGTTAGCGTATTACTTACTGTCGCGAAAAACTGGCTATGCAGTTAGGAGCTCCGTCACAACAGTACTTGATAGGCTTCCCCAACCGACATGAGGTTAGATGTTAGAAGGCGGAAGTTCAAGCCTCATGTCGCAATATGAATATAACATGATGTTAAAAACTTGAATGTATGCATACAGTAGTGCGACGTACCTGAATGCAACCAAGGATGTAGACTGCAGAAAAATGGCGGCCGTGAATCACCATGTCAGCTACCATTGCGAGTGGAATTGTCAAGGACATGCCCAGCGTTGCAACTAATGGAGATGTCCAAACCACGGAAAGAGCCCTGTCAAAGTTTCATTTGGTGTTAAAGGCATTGGGCATCAGCATCTTGTAGATAGACGGAAAACGGAAGCAGGAAGTATAGGTAATTCGAGAGTACATTTGGCAACCACACAACAGACTCGAACCAACCTCTTATAAGTTTATCTATGAAAAGGCAGTCGTGCACCTTTTGTAATTTTACATGAACATAATTCAGTGTGTAATCATTACATGTCCTTGTGGTGCCCAACTGACCCCCAATGTATGTGAAAGCAGTTTTACATACCAAAAATAATCGGAAAGAACACTCCCGACAAAGCCATTTATCAGCACAGCTTCGGCAATAGATTTTGAATGTGGAAACTCAAATGAAGGTTCAATCCCGATGGCATTGAGTGGCCACACTGCATGAGAAAACATTGCTATGAGCGATGCAACTCAAAAGAGAACAAAATGATATACCCGATGGAATGTGCTATCTTTTCATTATGAGACCTCTCCATTACAAACCACGAAAAGACTTAAACATGTATTTTCACTTTTCTTCCCGAACTATCATCAAAGAGCATTGTGTGCAATCAAGCCAATAGTATTCTAGTGCGAAAGTCATAACCAACAGGTAAATGGTTTGAGGTATAGTCCAACTCATATTCTCTTTTTTGCAACCAATGTCTAGCTATCAAGTTTTGCCTAAAATCCGTGACTGTATGCAAATATAATCTAATTTAACCTCAGGAATTTGGAAGATGAAGACGATAAATAGATCATGGAATAATTATTCTACTCACCGAGCCACCACAGACCAAGCAGAGCGAAGAGACCAATGTATCCGAAAAGCTTCTGCACATCAGCCTTATCTCCCTTCTCTTCTGATCCAGCAAATTTCTTGAGTAACACTGCATGAATAAGACAGTAACTTTAATAATCATAAATCGAAAAATAACTTAACTGTCTCTCAGATATATCAGTTGATCTTGATGACTTATTTGTAAAAGAGTTCAAGTAACACCGGATTCCTGAAACGTAATGTCACCTGTAAACAATCCATATGACGCAGCTGAGAGAAGACCAAAAATATGTCCCATTATAGCGTGCTTTCTAATCCTTTACGCAACAAAGAACAAGATACAGTGAAACGATGGTAAAACGTGAATAAAAAGTAATTCCTACTGGCTGAGCCACTGAATAAACGACTGGAAACTTACTCAGAGATGCTCAGCAGTTCATCAGGGGCCCAAGTTTTTCCAACTGTAGTCATGACAACACCAGCCATGCTGATAAAAACAGCAACCATCTTTGTAACAGTTATGGAATCCTGACGAAGAAGAGCTCCAAAGAAAAGTGTAAAGAGCCCCGACGTAGAAGTTAAGACAGTTGTACTTGCAACACTGGTATTTGCCAGTGCAGAGTTTGACAGATACTGCACTAGAACAAAGATATATCAATATGCCACTTAGAACTTTTGTTAAAGCATAAAACGAATCAATGCGTATCAAAACGAACCAAGACCTCCATGCGGATTTCTGTTTTTTTTCTAACGCAATTACTCGCTCAATTTAAAATGTGATTAGAAGTCCAAAAGGTTGATATGAATAACAGGAGTGCCAAAATGACTCATGTTACCTCTGTGATAAACCACAATGGAGTAAGAATTAAGCCAAACTTTGCAACTTCCCATGGACTAAGTTGACAACTACGTTCAAGCAAGCGCGGCTCATCTTCTTCACTCTCATCCGTTAGAGGTCGCCCTTCTTCCGTCTTACTAAGATCGTTGTCAGTAATTAGGCAGCTTCTAACATCTGTTTCTGGACTCTGGGGCATTTCATTTATTCTAAGAGGAATACCAAGCCCTCCAAAAGTTCCCGCGATAATGCCATTGTAAAAGTTCTTAACCAAATTTGGGTGCAGCAAGTTGTAGATCCAATCTTTCAAAGCCGATACGGGTAGATAGACCGCCATCAGAGACACACCGAGGTACGTGAGCGAAAACGGCTGTTTGTACTTACTGAAAATTCTCTGCATTAAAAAACAGTACAAGTTTAACTTCTCAAATAATCTCAAATCATAGCAACAGAAAAACACATCCTTCAAATATCTGGTTAAATGAGAGAATACTAAGATAATGTAACTAAGTATCCATTTAAAAAAGAGAAAAAACAGGAAGATGTCACGGTAGCAATATATCAATTCAATCAGTCAATCACACACTGCCACTTGAGAGAGTCATAGCGCGCATGCGTGACTGACTCGAGATATCATACAGTCACAGTGGCATCTCATGTGTCACCAAAGAAATACAGAAATGGAATAGTGAGGACTAGCAATGATGTTCAAGTCTGTAAAGTTCTTTCCTTTCCCTAGCAATTATGTTACAAGGCGACGTTCTAAACTACTCTAATAAACGGAGAGGGGATTCATACTCGGTTGCAAGAAAAACAAACAAAGAATCAAACTTAAAAAAAAAAAGAAGAAAAAAAGAAAGAGGGCTTGGATGAACACAAACCTGAGTAAACTCTGCAGAAGCGACCCAGATGAACACAACTGTGCCAATCAACCCCAAACCGGCGTTGTACTTCAAACCCATGATCAAAATCACCCCCAAAAACCCAAGAATTTGGAAATTCGACCTAAAATTATGAACCGGGTGTAATCTCAAATTCGGCTAAAAATCAACATCTTCTGGAAAGCTCCACAAGCAGCAGGACAATCCAATATCATGAACCCTGATCGAGGGTTCTGGGGTTTTCTTTTTGGCACCAAATATCGATTCTTTGGGTAATTACGTGACGATGGAAGTTTGAAATCGTGGGAAAGGAGAAAGATTATTCCTTTTTTTTTTTTGTGGCGGCAAAGAAAGTGGATTTTGCACTGAAGTGTTCAGTTTTGTTGCTGAGCGATGAGCGTGTCAGCAATGACTCCATGAGAATGACAGGTGGTGCCGTACCAACTAAACTTCCTTCAAGGTGGCAATCTGTACACATGCACGGAGTGCATAGTCTTTGGGTACTTTTAAAATAGACGGCTTTAACGGAAAACTTTTAGTACTGTTCATTTTAACGAAAAATTACATTTTTATACTAAAAGGTTAATTCTAGTACTATTCATTTTACTTTTTATTTTGTCCTTATTTAAAACTCAAAGTTTTCAAGCCATTTTTTATTAGTTTTCCATTTAAAATAATGTTTAGCTGCACAAGGATGAATATGAATTCTTATTTAAAATTATTCTAGTTCTAATTAGAAATCTTTGTGTTTATGATCATAATCGTTCATATTATGAATCACTTTGTAAAGATCATCTTTACAAAAAATAATGAATAAAAACTAATATCGTGTAATCAATCTATTGTAGCAAATACATAGATGATTCATAATGCTTTTACTTATTTCGTTCATCTGCTTTTGTACAATTCAATAGCTGAACAACCTTAGTTTGAATTAATTTTTTTGAAGAGGCGCTCTTTATGGAGTGAGGGATCATATGATGATCCCGATTAAATACAAAGTTTTATGAATCGACAACGAACATTTTTGAGTAGAAACTCCTACTCATCATTTGAGTAGCCAGCTATTGTTCTACTTTTAATGTTTTAAGTGTGCTAACTTCATAGAAAGTGTCTCTCACATTATCACAGAACAAGACGAAGAGAATCATGATTTTAAATGTGTGAAATGTTGTCTTTTTAAGATTCGAGGTAGATATAAAATGTCCCAATTCACATAAAATGTCCTGTGAGAAAGATTGTAGGTATGTATAAACAAATACAGCATCATTAAGCAAATTGGAGCATATATAGACCAAATCATATAATCCAACATGTTCAAGTTTAACTGGCTCTCCTTTCCTTTCCTTTTCTTTTTCTTGAGATCTCCTTTTCTTTTTTGTTAATTGATGCATTTGATGGGTTGGAGGAATTGAATTCATGTCATTGGGGTGTATGGGTGGGTGTGTCTAAGCGAGTCCTTTGTAATTATCTCTCTGACTCAAGATGCTAAAACATAATTCATATGAATATTTTTGTCGTAATGTATCTCAATTCAACAATTCAATTGACAGGACCAAGTGATCTACGCTTCAAGAAAATTGAGACGCCAGTAGCCTCCAAACACAACCACCGGCCGCCTTTTCCCGTAAATGCGATGATGTAGTACGAGGTCGATTTTGGTGAACCTTCTTAACCCGGATAGGTGTGGCATCTGTGTTTACTCTTCTGATTTTGTTTTGGTCGCGTCTCAACGTCGTTCATGTCTAAATTGAGGCAACATCCTCCGGCCTCGGCAGCCGTCAGCTCCTTCTTGATCTTCCACTTGCTGGGATACTCTTCTTGCGCCATTGAAGCAATGAAAAGCCATGGAGGATGAGTAAGTAAAAGACTTGCCGTCCAAGGCAACACCATCTTCTAAATTGTACATTAAGAGTTCACAATCACGCTGATAGCCTGATACGTTATATTAATATGAAAATTATAATATTATTGTTTTTTTTTAACATAAACAAAATAACAAGGGAGTGAAATGAGAAGGGGAGAAGAGCGTGGTTTCCATCGTTTAGAGGACTGGTAAACAAAAGGTTCGTTTGGATGTGTTTTTAAAATGACTTAAAACATTTTTAGAGACAATGCTTTCGGGTTCCAAAAACACTTGAAGTGCTTTCTACAAGAAGCACAAGTTATGAGTTTCTTCCAAGAAGCACTTTAAATGCTTTTCCAGGATTTACAAGCATTTTAACTAAGGATTGTTTGCAAAAATATTTTCACCAAAAGCGTTTTCAGTCATTTTAAAAGCACATCCAAATGAGCTCAAAATTGGTTGGGGAAAGTAGGGTTATGTACATAATTGCGGTACAAGGCTTCGTTGTCTAACGAGCTCGTGAAGATCACGAACAATCTTGAACACAGAATCAGGCTTTGCCAGCTTCAGTGCATTTTCCGACATGGCCTTTAGCTCATCTGCTTTCCGACGATCCTTGCTATCTCTTCTGGAGATTTAGAATATTTTCCACACCCGTTGTCAACGACATATGGTACATTCCCAACTTCCTACAGTGAGAAGAAACAGTCATTTGCTACATTTTCCAGTGAGGGGATTCCCAAGACGGAGCAGCATAAGGAAAAGTAAATTAAATCACCATTACCTGTCCGGCAATGTAATCGTTCAGAATAATCGGGAGGCCTCTTATCATGGCTTCTGCAATAGTCCCTGGACCGGCCTACTCAAAAGAAGTAGACTTATTGGTTGATAACGAAATATTCAAGACTGTCATAGTTTTTAATTTTTATGACCGTTGATAAACTTACCTTCGTAATAATGCAATCGCAAGCTCCCATGCATTCCTCCATTTTAGTAACAAACCCCTTCACCTACAATGTCAATCAATTTTAGCTACTAACTTCTGTTTATAAATACTAATGCTGCGTTTCTGACTTTCCCTTCAGAAGTATAAAACTACCTGGACAGGGATCTTCCAGTTGATCGAAAGCAACTTGTTTGCAAGCTTTTTGTTGCGACCACATATGACAAGGACCTGACCTACAGGCTCCCCAAGATTCTCGTCATATAATGCATCCCCAAGTGCCTGAGTTGTAGCTTCGATAGGACCCATTCCTTCTCCTCCTCCCATTAGCAACACAGCGGGAAGATCCTCCTCCATTCCTAGTTCTCTCCGAAGTTCAGCCTGCAGTGAAATAAATAAAACATGACAACCATTTATTCAAAACCACTGGCTACAATCATGGAATGTGCAATCTAAAACCACTGTGATAAATGCTTTCACCATAACTTATACGGGAGAATATTATCTGTAAATCATCATAATCCATTTGGCAGCTTACAACCACATATTTCAAATTTCCAATCCTTTTAATATCACACCACTTGTTGGTTTCTTGTAGTCGTACAACCAATTACATCAAGGTTAAAAAGTTTAGTTGATCGGTAACCAACCTTTGGTCGCACAGGCTTGACAAAGCTAGGCCGCACAGGGAGGCCATAAACCTTGATTTGGGAAGGCTGGAGTCCAGCTTTCAATGCCCTCTTCGCAACCTCATTTGTTGGGCAATAGCATCTCGTTACAAGCTTATGAAACCTGGAAATGAAGACATAAAATATCAAAGGTATGCTTGGAAAAAAGAGGCTATATTTTCCTAATGGAAGCTTTGTGCAAAACTAACCATGTAGGATGACAAGTACTTAAATCCGTGACAACTGTGGTAAAAACTATCTTCTTCAATAGACCCTTTCCCCTCAAGACACGAAGTGGTACATGTTGCATCAGCGGATGCACACTGATAATAATATCCGGCTGGTATTTCATCAGTCCTTTGGCAATCTCCCTGCAAAATGAAACAGAATTAGAGGATATCAACAACGACGTACTGCTGAAAAGCCATCTTTGAACCATAATTTGACGGAACTTATAAAAAAACTCATGAATATTAGACAAATTTGCTCATTTTCTGCGTTTGTAATCTTATCTGGTGTTTTCCTCACAGGGTTTTAAATCTGCCAAAACAGTATTAATTATTTCCTTGAAAATGGCATTTATATCTAAATTTATGAACTTATAGTGCATAAGAGACATGATTAAAAATGTTTTAAATTCCTGAAACCTGTTTTCATCACTAAAACTTATAGTCAACGGCTGCTGCAATAAATAACCATTCGAAATTTGAAAGGCATGTTATGAGTTAATTTAATGCATGTGGTCAACTTTTACATGAAGCAAAAGAATGTACAACTACCTTAGCAAAACAGACTAAATGAATTATAAACAGTAACCTTTAACGAAAAAATTCTTACCGAGCTATAAATGTAGAAGTTGCTGCAAAATTAGATTGATGCACCAGACGCGGAGCAGTTCCATAATATGTCATTTTCCATAACGGCCCGTGTTTCACCAAGAAATTATAGCTCCTGGGAAGTTGATTAAATGGCCAAGGCGTATGATCCGACCATAAGTCAGTAACAAACACCTGCGATATGCACTCTTAACCGAAAATATGATCAACAAATATGCACACTCAGACATCCATTTGCTTTCTCCCTCAAGTATTCAATTTAACTAATGAAATTGTGTGGGAATCCGACCATAAGTCAGTAACAAACACCTGCGATATGCACTCTTAACCGAAAATATGATCAACAAATATGCACACTCACACATCCATTTGCTTTCTCCCTCAAGTATTCAATTTAACTAATAAAATTGTGTGGGAACAGATACAAATGTATACTTTTTGAGATCTAATTTCTTACGGCGTTATGTTATTACATTGCTGTCGAACTACCAGTCAACTAACATTACAAATTTTTCATGTAATTCTGATTTCTCTCTACATGAGTCAAACAATCAAATACAAGTTTCATAACAAAGTTGAAACTTTCTAACTAAATTCAAAAGAACTGACCTGATATTCATCACCAAATTCCTCATTAAACGCGGCCTTAATCGCCTCAGCAGAAGCACGGTGGCCACCGCCGGTGTCACTCATCAAAATCAAAACTTTCTTGGGTCTCACCACCTTCACACCATTCAACGCAATCCCATTATCGTTAACTCCGCCTCCATCTTCTACCAACACATTGTTATTGTCCCCAACGCCGTTATCCGACCCATTTCCAGTTCCGTCCCCAGACCCGACGCGAACAGAAGCAAACCCAATTGGGAATTTGTCACAGTGGAATCGTATAGCCCGATTAAACTCCGTCACACTCCTCCAAATTCCCAAACTGCCGCGACTGCTCAAGCTCAGTGAAGCTGAAACGCCGACCTTGGGCTTCTTCCCGGCAACTGAAGCACCCCCAAAGGCGTCGAAATACAAGAAATTGGACAAAAACGAGGAGTGCCCATCAGAACCGGAGCTGCTATGAGGCCCTGAGCTGAAGGCGAACCGACCCAATTGCGAAACGAGGTCGTAGACCGGACTGGGTTCCTGGGTTGCGACTGAAGGGTTATGCATGGTGGGATTTCCAGGTTCGAGAGATTAAAACATGGCGGTCAAATATTGATTGGGTTTTGAGCAGAACGTCTGGAAAATGAAACGCCAGAAGAGAACAAGGTTAGTAGAACCGTGGAAGGAAGAGAGATGGGGAAGGGAATGTGGGGGGTTTTGGAGAGAGAGTGAAGTTAACGAAGTGGAAATCTAGACGGGGGTCTTGTGGCCAGAGAGAGTGGATTTTGATGTGTACATGTGCGCGCGCGTCACAGAGAGAGAGGAGGAGGAGATTCTTTGGTGTATTAGGCACAAAATTGGTAAGAGGGAGGGTTGTCTTTTAACTCGACTGGGCTGGGTTTGGTTTGGTTACCTCAACCCAAGCTGGTCTACGGTCTCTCCAAAGTATTATAAGAAAATGAATACATTGTCCTAATTAACTGGTTTAATTGATGCCTACTACCAAACCAAAGGATTGAGGTGTGATGAGTTCAAATCAAAAAAGTCCCCAACAAGGTGTATTGAACCTTTTGCACGAGCTTTTTCGATCTTGTAGAATGCTACAATCAACCGTTAACATGCGAAATTTGAGATGACACGATTGTTTGTTGTTTGACAACTTTAACAAGTCACTCAAATCTCTGCTCATTGCCCTGTGTTGTCTACCTCTAATAACCCCCACGTAGCAGGCCAAAAACGCATCAATCAGTTATTTTCCCATTGATGCTTTGTGAGTACACATGGCATTAATGATCCCAAACTGCCAATTGATCGTAACAAAGTTCATACGGTATGAACACAATGCATCAATAATCATACATAACGATTGATCTTAACACAACCTTCTTTGTATTAGGTCAACAACCTAAAATTGCATGATGTCACTTTCAAAAAGTTCATCGTACATGAGAATCCACCTAAGGTTGGAACATAACGAATGACCAAAACAAGTGTCGGCGTCCATATTTAGTAAGTGTTGGCGTCCATATTTAGTCAATAGTCGCTCCATTAAATAGTCAACTATCTTTGTGTCATTTTGTAAATATAAATTCAGAAGATGTGAAAGCCAAAACAAATCAATGAACACGTTTGCCTACACCACATGAAAGCTATAGGAGATTAAATTATGTGCAACGCTTGATTATTTTAGACTTTTTCTCTTTTTGTTGGAGCAAAAAGGGGAAAATAAAATCACCATGCAATTTACATTGAAATTGGTGCATTCCATTTAGATTTTAATGTATTTATAGATCGTACATTCGATGGAATTTAATTGATTTGTAAAAATTCCACGTAAAATTTGATTAAAGTTCTTAAAAATCTCAGGAGATATGAGATTTGTGAATACTTAAAATACGCTACGAAATCTCTTCAATTCCTCAACTTTTTTAACTTGAATATTATAAATTTTTTAAATCCTAATTGAATAAGCTCAGATTTTTAAAATTTTTAATAAACTATTTACTGAATACCTGTTAAATTTTAGAGAATCACTTAAAATTATGATTGAAAACTCTAAATTTATTAAAGGGAACTTTAACGAAAAGCTCCCGGTATTATTCACTTTAACGAAAAACCGTATTTTTACACTAAAAATTCAATCCTAGTACTATTCGTTTTATCCTTTATTTTGTTTTTATCGTTAAAACTTAAAGTTTTCAAACTTTTTTTTATTAGTTTTCATTTTATTAAAAGAATTAAATTATCAGCAGCCCATGTGATTTATATGCCATTTGACTCAAGTGGACCGTCCAGAAGCACCGGCCTTTTGGGTTCTTATTCACTGACTAACTTTTGTTGGTACTGCTGAAATTGGGCTCATAGTGATCAAAGTTGTAGGATCAAGTTGGGCCGGAAGACAATTATCAAATGCAGATAGGCCCATTCCTGGAAAGAAAGCCCAAACCCGTAATGCCCGAACCAACCCAAGATAGAATAGCTTCATCTTCTTCTACAAATTACACGTGTCAAGTAAATACTAATATCTTTAGTTCTAGTGTTTTTTGGTCAACTGGGGTTCATCGAAACCAAGACATGTTGAACTTGGGATGTAACATAACCAACAAGTTACAAGGACACCGGTTGAACTTGAGAAGTTGTTCATCTATTACCATTCGAACTTAGGGCAACCGAGCTTACGCAATATGTGTTTCGTTATTGAACCATCCGTGCGGATTGTACAAAGTGTTCCTCTTAACAAATTCAAAAAGTGCAAATGCAGGCATAATCATATTAACTAGAGCAGATGTTCTCATTTCTGCACTCAAGTTTGAATCTCTATTCCCGTACTTTATATTTGATTAAAGTATCATATATGTTGACACTTCAAACAGAATCAAACATCTCTCATGTTGGAAAGAGAATAAAAAGAAGTAAAAGAGCACAAGGCTTGTGAAATTCTATGGAGGCATCATTAAAGCATATATATGTTTGACAAAAATCATGTTTAACGGATAGGCAGCAGACAAGTCTATTCTATGCACCCCAAATTGGTCATGACATCACATAATGCACTTTGACATGTCAAGAGGCAACAAATTGTGCAGAAAATGGAATTGACATCCTCTCTCGATCTATGTGTTCGGAACTGACAAACACGGAAATTCGGACAACTCAAATTAAATCATGTGGCCCTCATTAGCACATCTCATTGGTTCACTTCACACAAAATCAAGCCTTTGAATGGCTCAGATCTCTATCTCTCTCTTTTTCTTAAACAGTCCAGATTTCTTGATCTGTCAATTCTGAACATAGACATCCGGCGAGGATCTCAACTCCAAAAAATGGAGCATAAATGAATATTTTTAATTTAATAGTGGTCCAATTCTTTCTTACATTAGCAATGATTTAATGGGGGCAATGGCGTTACCCTTTTCTGCAAGGGATTTAGAATTTTTCTTATCACAAAAAGTGGAAGCAGATGCAGGTCAAGAAGTGCTTATTGCTTATTGCTTTTTGCAGTATATGCTCTCATCTAATCACACTACTTCTCATCCATCCCCATTCCCATATGCTCAAATCCACTAACAAATTTCAAAAGCTGTATTATATCAGAGAATATGTGCAAAGTTGCAAACCCTAACCACTGAGAAAGTGAGAATTCAACTCTCACAATCATGGTTGTTTTTTTAGCTCATGTGGCAGGGTTTGAGAATTGCTTGACTTTATTTGTCTTAAAGTAAAAGCTTTTCTGGTACATGGAGAGATTAGTTCGTAGGGCATATGTTAAGAGGATATTTCATGTCCGAGGAATTTGTTATGAAGGTTTTATAACATTGTTAATCATTTTATTTTCAGCGTGTAGTTTTTTTTTTTTTTTGTTTTGTTAGGCCTTTTAGTTTGAGATACTTTTACATAGAAATCGCTCAACTTGAGTGTGATATCTATAACACTAGTGTAAGTTCAATATATTGGTATCACGTTGAGTTTTTCAGCCTACTAAAAGAGTTCAATTCTTATATGAGTTCAATATATTGATATCACACTCACTTTTTTTAGCTTAGTGTTGAAGGCCTTACACGAGTGACAGGAAAATTATTGCCTTAGTGGGGTGGACTTGTTCTTAGAGATGTAAAGGAAATACACGAGGGAAATGAGGGATATAAGAGTTGATGAGAGATGATGAGACCCGAGAGAGATGTTGAAGAATGTATAAGAAAAGGAATATAAAACTAAAAACTAAATTTAAAACTATTTTAAGTTGCTTTCACTTTTATAGTTTGATTTCGTTCATATATATATTTTTTTTTAATTTCTTCCCCTCTTTGACCTTTTTTCATCTCTGCATTCTTTCATAAATTATATATATATATATATATATCTCAAAAAAAAAAAGAAAAAAAAAAAACTAAAAACTAAAAACGTAACGGTTAATAAGCAAACTTAAAGTTAAAAGCATAAATGGACCAAGATTTCATAGAGTATATCACACCCTCGATAATTGTCGTATATATACAAAATTTAAACTTGGGACCTCCTTAAATAGAGATTGAATCCATTTAACCAAATTACCACAGGACATAGATTAATGCAGGTGACGAATTATAAGTTTCTAAATCAGAATTTAGGGATTGAAATCTATCCTCAACAAGCATGCGAGGCTCTGAGGGATTAGACTGATAAGAGATCACACCAGCCTTCCTAGTGTAACACATTACCTAATTAGTGGATTGAGAGATCAACTTGTACTTAGGCATGCTTAATTAAGATGGCTTGCCTTATTTCAAAAGAAATTTGGTAAGAAAGCCTTAATCTCAAAATTTCAACATGAAGTTTGTGACTAATTACCTTCATGATAATTTGAAAGTTTGAGATTAATTAGATTTTATACTTCTAGTTCATTATGCACTTTAACTAAGAATGCTATACAGTGCAACTCGGCTAAATTAGATTTTTTTCCAAAGAAGATGTCAAAATGTCCAAATCAGCATTACTAGTAAAAAAAAGACAACAACAATGTTTTTCAATCGAAAAGCCAAATCTAATGTGGCATGACATGAATCAACAACCCGTATCCTTGCTGCCAAAATTGACGGCAGCTTCAAATCTTTTTTAAATAGATTATTAAATGCATTTTATTAATTTTATTAATATTTTTTGTTTTAAAACATTTATTATAATAGTTTAATGTAATAAAATAATAGTTTAATTTGACATATCATGTGGAAAACAAAATTTTGAAAGATGTCAAAGTGCCACGTAGGATGTTTTCTATTTAAAATTTGACATCTCCTTTGGAGATACTCTTATTTTAAAATTTGACATCTCTTTTGAAGATATCAAATTTTATAAATTACTAGTTTTTGCGGTTTTAAAAAGTTTAGGGGAAGATTGGTTACTCTTACCACTAGTGCCAACGCATACCAGCCCACAACCTCGAGCCAGAAGAACTTACACGTGGCACTTAACTGCCAACTGCCACCAGTATGGATTTACGTTTGAATTTACAGATCGCACACTAATGAGGACTGGTGGTGGGGGGACTCGAACTTTTGTGGAGCGACACATAAAGCAGGGACTTTACCAACTAAGCCAACCCTTGTTGGCTAAATTATTAGTTTCTATAGAAGAATAACTAAGGACAAATCACTTTGGATGATCCAAGTTCCACAATATTATGCTTCCCGAATGATCAAAATGGCAACAAGTTTGGTAAGAAATGACATAATTGTGTTTAGGCTTAAGGAAAAATGAAAAGAAAGTTTACTCTGTTCAAATTGATGTATAAGCATAGGGTTCAATGTTCATGGCAACTCTCCCCCTCTTATCATTTAGCAACCAATAGTAAATTGAGAGAGCAACCGGTAGCAATTGAAAGGTACCAAATTAATCCTTGATTTCCATCTTTGCTGGATTAAGAAGCTTTAACTTTTAGACATGAAGGAATAAGTGTGATATTGACAATCTAACGTTGCTCGTATCTCCATCCCACACACATGACTTACACACTCGTCTATTTTCAACCCCGTATCCAAATTATTAATCTTAGAGTTAGTTTGGAAGTGTTTTTACGATAACTGAGAAAGCTTTTAGAGAAATGTTTTTGGATTTCAAAAGTACTTGAGGTGCTTCCTGCAATAAACATAAGTTATGTGCTTCTTGCAATAAACACTTTAAGTGATTTTCCAAGATTCACTTGCATTTTTGCTAAAGATTGGTATTAAAACATTTTCACCAAAAAAGCTTCCTAATGAGCCCTTAGTTTTTTTAATTTTTTTTATTTACACTAATAACATGTATACTTACTTGAAATGCATTTCGGATTTATTATCAATTTATGATTTTTTTTTTTTTTTTTTTGCGGTGATTAACACATAGGTATTAAAAGTAGAGAATTGTTATTAGCACTCCAAAAATCTCATTTGGCACTCCAAACTTTTTATAATTAGAAAAAAAAAATACACTTGTGAAGAGTGTAGAATGATCTTTTTGAAGTACTAATAACAATTCCCTAAAAGTATTCCAATTTTTTACTTTCTTTGTATTTATTGACAAAAAATTATGTCACAATCCCGTAATCTAATATTTGAAAAATCATGAAGTAAATTGATTAGGAGATCCAGTAGTTGATGTCCCTTCATGTTCTTCGCTTCACCAATTAACATAATTCCTCTCGTTTCAAGTTTCAAATAAGTAATTATGTTACGCATACGTGTTCCATTAACTAGTTCCAATGCAGCTTAGTTATAGTAGCATAAGAAAATGTAGTTCCATTTTTTAATCGGGTAATGCTAAGGAGATCATTTATTTAAATTATATATTTTGTAAATTATATTACGTGGTTGTTGATTATTGGATTATCACTTAAGTATTGATTAACATGTTTATTTCTTATTGGTGACACATCAAATGATTTACAAATTTGGTCTGTTTACGCTTAAAACTGGTGAGGCTAACAAAGGTTGAATGGGTCAAGTGTTTGTCCTTGATGGACAAGGGCTTTGCAAACAAATGATAATACACACACGATTTAAGTGGTTTACACCTCAAAAATGACCACATCTACTGAGTTTCTGATATATATTGAGAACAAGGTTACAAGTAGCAGTCGGTTAGAATAGTACAATTTCTCTCTCAAATAGTTCAACCCCTTCTAAATGGTTTTTGAGTCTTTAATCCTTTTGCTCAAACCTATCACTTCCTTTGCATTTAATGCGCTGAAATGCACAGTTTAGACCTGCTAACTATCTCTTATCTCTTTGGCCGACACGTGGCAACAAGGCAACATTCGCGGAAGTACACTTGTGTTCTTTCTTGGGATGATGATGATGAGCGCCTTGCTCAGCCCTGGGGTTGGTGGGAGTTCGTACTTGAGCGCCCTACTTGTTAGCCTTTACGTCCCTTCGTAAGCCTCTGTTACCTCGTATAGCCGCCACGTGGTTTAGAGTTGACGGCTGCGTAAGCCTGCCCTTTCTGCTCCTGGGACCCCATTTCTAAAAATTGTTAGAAGCCACCTTACCATCTAGTGCTCAAAAAGCACTTTACGGAGAAGTGTTCGGCTTGATTGCTAACAAGACACTCTAGAGGCAATGGGTTCCTTGAAGTGCTTGGCTTCACATTTTCATGCTCATTGGGCCTTGACTTTCCTTTAGATTTGTGTTCCTTTAGGCATGTCGAGGTCAAAATGACCCTATGTTAATATGGTCTAAAAAGTTGATCTACCTCGCATTACTCTTGTTAATGATATGAGGATTTATAAAAGTTAGACAGGCTTATTATGGATTCATTGACAATTGAGCAAAAGAAACGACGTAATTTCATGAGAAAAGAAAGAGGACAATGATTCATTGACCACTTGGTTTATTATGACTTGTGAGAGAGAATCTAATCATCCACAAGAAAGTTCTCTTAGAAAAATGCATGTGAAAGGAAACAGAAACTGTCCGAAACCCAATCAAAATGGCAAAAACGTACAAGCATGAAAGATTATGTGAGATAGAGAAATAGGTAAGAAGAAGCATTGAGCAGACAAGAGTGTGAAAACTCCCAATCATTTTAGACCTTGACAAAATTCAATATCAATGTCACTACTACATGTTCTAGTTTAATACCGCGTCTAATTTGACAAAAACCTCTGTAAAGTTGTAGATTAAACGTGTAAATTGTAGTTGATATAAACTTAGATAAGTTGGTTAAAGCAATGTTTTTTATTCTGAACTTAAGTTAGAATTTTTTTTCTCAATATTTCAAATGAATTTAATGTAGAATATCGTGTGTGTGTATATATATCAGTTATACTTATAGTTTAATATGCTTGTGTTAAAAACTGTCACGAAATTCTGTTTTGCTCCACGATTTAAGTAATAATTATGTGTCTTTCTTGAGCATTTTTTTTCAACTCAACTTTCATTTACTTCTACTTTTTTATTGGTCAATTTACTTCTACTTTTCATAAAACGAAATTCTAGCAAAATTAAAGCAACCAGAAACAATGATTGAGTGGTGTTGGTCTTAATCGCGGTCCACAAGTACACCAAAGACGTGTTCATGTGAACTGAAGAAACCATGCATTGGTCGGTTTCATACCGTAAACCTACCAAACTAGCCCCCGGCGGGAAATGATCACCGCCGTTGAGTATCCCGTTCCCAGGCATCGGACGGCCATGATTACTAAAGCTCGAAGTTTTGCTTAGTTAAGCGGCAATGATTAGGGTTGGATTTCGTTTTTATAAACTATTATAAAAATAAAATTCGTTTTTATAAACTATTATAAAAATAAAATGGGTCTGCATCATTACAATTTTTTTTACGGATTATGTGATTGATCAGTTTATAATATTTACCGAGTAGCATATTTCGTTGCACCGGTCTTGTAGACTAGTAACGGTGAAAAAATAAAGTAAAATCAAAGAACAAAAATTAACACGTGTGTGATTATTTCCTAATAATAACTGATAACTTAGTAAATAAAATCGATATATAATTTGTCATAATTTCAGTTGACAGTCACAGCTCGTCTATATATTAAACAAAAAATAATTAAAAGCCAAATACTTCATTCAACCTCGCATGCACGACGAACAGAAAAGTCTCACACACACACATATATATATATGATAATATATTGGTATTACAAAATTCCCAAAAAATCAAGTGGAGGAAGACAATACATATATATTTTGGTCAACAGAATTTTGATATGTAAGCTTAATTATTTAATATTTAGGGGGACTGCAGAGACTTGTGATCACTATTACTGGGTGAACTCAGCGGAAACAGGGGTAGCAACTCGGGCGGCTCGGCCCCTCTGGGAGTACTGAGCGGCGAAGGGTGCAAATAAAACCCCTTCTCCGCAATTGCCTTCTCCTCCTCGGCCACCGCTGCTGGAGACGACGGCGACTCGGAACCAGAACTCGGGAATGAAAACAACTCGAACCCGAGTGGGGTGACGGGACTCGGAATCGGCTGAGAGCCATGTAGGGTTGCGAGACTGAGCTTAATCTCGAGTTTTCTCATGGTGTGTCTTCGCTCTTGCAGCTTGAACGGTGACCGGCGAGGGCCGGTGGGGTCACCGGGACTTGTGGGTGCTTTAGGGTAGTGCCTTGCTGGGTGTGTGACGGGGAGCTTTTCCGAGTCGCCGGATAAGCCTGTCAGCTTCTGGACAAGGTCTCTGAAGTTGTTTGTGTCTGCCTGAACAAAAGTTGTGGGTGGCGATGTTGGCGAGCAGAGGTTGCTGTTGCTTTGTTGTGAGTGATGATGTCTTTCCATTTTTAGAGAGAGAG